>OY282449.1:20275511-21475511 GCA_958295655.1 Palloptera scutellata | reverse complement strand
TCAATGTAATATACATTTAATTAATGTTTCATCATAATAAAAAAACCAGCTAATTCATTGTCAGAGTCAGAAAATTTTATATAGGCATTTGCTTTATTATTTTATTACTTTATTTTTCATCGTAGTCATTATTCATAAAAGAATGGAAAATAAGTATTCCCCATTAACCAAAACAACACGTATGATAGATGCCATCGATCAAACGCACATTCTGGGCATGTTAACTTTTTGGAAGGTAAAACATATAAACAAAACTAAAATGCTAAAGAAGAAAGGATGAAGAAATGCTTAAAAAGTTGCAATGAGCACCAAAAGGAAAATAAACCAAGCCAAAACAAAGTAATAATAATTTAGGGAAGTAGTTAAAAGAGGCAAAAGTTTGCCTCGAAACAAAAACAAAAACAGAAACAAGTTTCGATGTCCCTCAACGTAAGGAAGAAAATGAGGAGGCCACAAAATTTTTCTAAACATGAAAATCAAAGCCAAAGCGTAGAACTTTTAAGCTAAAGAATGAAATTTCCAAAAAAATCACTTTTTACTTTTTGTTGTTTTTTTTTCTTTCTTGTTGCTATTATAAAATAATAAAATCATTTATTTTATTATAAGATAATCATCTTTGTCATTATCTTCATTATGCAAAGCAGAAAACCCTTTTTGGCGTATTAACGCAAATTTTTTACGCTTTCGCTTGTTTTTCGTATAAATTTTCTCTCTTTCGCGTTTCTTTTATTTTTATTTCATTCGCTTTCATACGACAAAATGTCATTACTCATTTTCCGTACTTAATTTAACGAAAAAGTCATTGGTGCTTTCTCTTACATTCAACTTTAGTAGTTCTCTCTTACTCGTGTATATTTTGCCATATATTTTTTTTTTTTTTTGATTTATGTACTTGTTTTAAACCTAAACTTTGAACTTTTCTTTTGATTTTTTTTTGTATATTCTATAAAAACGACATAAAATTAAACTAAAGCAAGAAATTTAAGCTTCAAGTAAAAGTAGGTAATTTCATTATAAAGTCTTGGGTCTCTGTCAAAAAGTTTAAGCTAAAATTGTAGTAAAAAGACAAAAAAGCTGTTTTGCAAAAAAAAAAAAAAAACGACAAATAAAACAGAAAATCCTGAAGCCGACAACGACGATGTTATAAAAAGGAAAACCAAAGAAATCAGAAGAATAATTTTAACCCAGAAAAAGTTTGGCAAATACTAAGAAAAAAACTGGAAAAGTTTTTTTTTTAACCGCGGCGCGCGGCAATACCGACGTGCGATTATCGTAATTATGCTCAGTCTCAGAATTTCTAGAACTGCCATGTATTTTTTTCGAAGGATTGAATGGGAAATGGCTTTGTTGTTGTTGTTGTTGAAGTCTTATTTCTTTGCAAACTTTACGCAGCAGAAATTCCCCAAAGTTCATCGTATACATTGTAGGTTGGGTGTATGTTTTATATATGTGTATGTGTGTACAAAAATTACAAGAAAACTGACTCTATGCCAAGTTAAAAGTACGTAAACAAGCTCCAATATGTATAACTTTTTATGCGTACAGTGAGCACCCAGCCAGAAATATACAAAAGCCAAGCCAACCAAAGAGAAATCAGTGAAAAATTGCACTAAGCGAAAGTAAACAAAGTGTTGCGCTGATACGTGGAAAGGATAAAATAATAAGAATATTTACCCCACTATGAATTTAACTTTTCTGTGTTGCCTCAAATTGAGTTTAAAAGGTTAATAGGTTGTATGTATAATGCACACACGAACATAGTACATCCGTGAGCTACATGCTCAAAAACGCAACACAGAAACTTATAAGTGTTGTTTGTTAGCGGTTTTTTTTTCTACATCCCTAGCCGTTATACTTTCAGTTTCATCCATTGTATTATTATTGTATATGCGGAAATGTGTGAAAAGTATTTTGCGTGAAGCAAAAATAAAGTTTTCACAAAGATAAAAGTTTTGCTTTTGCTTTTTTCCCCCCACACATACCATTCCCGATGATACATGCTACGTACTTATTTACTTGTTCACATATCAGCAACAATGTCTTCATTCGCTAGTATCTTAGTAAGTAAGAAGTGAAAGAAATCAGCGGTAACTCCTCCACTTTTTCCGCCTACATTTCGATAATGTATGCTTTTAAAATCAAAATTCTGAAATTTGTTGTCT
Source organism: Palloptera scutellata (assembly GCA_958295655.1). Classification (NCBI taxonomy): domain Eukaryota; kingdom Metazoa; phylum Arthropoda; class Insecta; order Diptera; family Pallopteridae; genus Palloptera; species Palloptera scutellata. The sequence goes on along the minus strand of OY282449.1, from coordinate 21,473,349 downwards.
TCTTGCTGTTATTGTTGTGCTAGACTGTGATTTTTGCCCTCCATGTGTACCGTTTTTGTCGGCTTTTGTTAACAACATGTTTGTGTATTATATATATACATATACATACTCGTACGTATATTTACAACAGACTGTGCTGACTCCATCGAAACACATGTGTTTTTTGTTTAGTTCAAGTCGCAGCGTGTGCGTATAATAAGTTGTAGAGATTGTGGTGGAACATAATAAACACATTTCACTTCTCTACCTGAATTAAGTGGTTATGCTCATTATAATTGGAGTTCACCGCAATCACTGAAGAAATACTAGTATAACATAAATTTGTTGTTGTAATAATTGTGCACAAGTAATTGCTACTAACAAGCATTACAGAAATTGCTTGAAATTCAATTTGCGATATCTTAATTTTTCTGTTACAATATTACTGACCGAAGCTGTAAAATTCGAAACGAGTACTTTTTATTAAATTTGAATGTAGTAAAGATACTTCGATGAAACGTTCTCTCGACGTAGGCTGGGCCGTGGCAAACCAAAAATATGCCCGGAGGGAGAAGTGGATGATCAGTAGTGGCTCCCTTCTTTGGAAACGTAACAACTCTAATTCTTGAAACTGTTTAATTGTTTTAAAAATTTATGTAAAAAATATTAAAAATATTTAAGAAAAATTCGTATATGATTTTCGTACAAGGAAAGAAAATATAAGTTGCAAGGCGTAATGGTATATTATTGTTCTTAAATCTAATAGGAACAGGCTTCTATAATGATTGTGGGCCCTGAGAACCATCTTGTCCCCCTAGACCTAGGAAATTCCTGTCCTTACTCACTTGAATAAGGTTTCGTTTATCCAAAAACTTATTTATCAACAGGACGAAGGTTTGTGGCCACTCAGCTATGCCCACGCATATGCTAAATAAGGCATGATATGTTTTTTATCCTCCTTTTCCAATTCAAAATTCTTATCAAAGAACGAAAACATTATTCTTTCTTTATATTTAAAAATATCTTATTAAACCATTTGAGAACCAAGCAATTAATATTTCCTTTAAATATTAAACACATTTCAATTGAATATCATGCAAAATATCTTAAAATTTCAGTTATTTTATCATATCTTCAATATAATTACGAAAAAAGATCATATCAGAAAATATCAAATATACTTACAAGAGGCATACGCAGTTTTTAAATGTGAAAGAAAATTAAAAAATTAAAGCACGTAAAACGTAAAAGTAAATATATATCAATTAATTAAAAATAGAAAGCAAAATCGGCTAAAATCTCCTAACGAAAATGGCAATGGTAATATCAACGCGCGCTAAACTTTTAATAACCGCGTTAGTTTTATTCTTTTTGCTCGGTATCGTTTTGGTTACGGGTTCAACAAAAGGTTGGTTCATACCAAATCGTTATAATGGCGAACGTGTTGCTGCTAGGATACAGGTAAATATTTATGTACATAATATCATTCAATACATGTATTTGTTTTTTCATATGTCGTTACATTATTGTGAAAAGGGCGTAACTAACCTTTTTTCCAACAATATATTTTAAATATAAGTATATCGTACATATCAATAGCATCATAAAATGCCAGCCAAAAAACTCAGTGTGAACAAAATTTTAGTTAGAGCCTTTCTACATTTACTTTGGCAACGATATGATTGTTTTTATGATATTACATAAAATATCATATTCACAATTAAAAATTCAACATCATACAAACAAATTCAAATCAAGTTACATAATTTGTATATTGGTTGATTATAAGTATTTTTTTGTAAAATTGTATATGTTTATCCTAACAATTTACATGAAGAACAAAAAATAAAACCAATTTTTATAATCATAAGCTTATGTACACCAAATGTATATGTATTCATAAATAGCCATGAAATGTTAATCACTATCTTCTAATACAATTATTTATTTAATTTATGATTACATACATATGCGGATCTAGCGATTGTAATTGGGTTTTTGTTTTGTTTATAGTCTCTTGAAATTTATTTTATTCAGTAGCAACGATTATAATGTATTTGTCGGGCAATGGGTGTTTTAACCGACAAATTTCCCCCGTCACTCCTTTGACCCGATAGTGGATAGTTAAAATTTGTGTGTTTGGTTAGAGCTTTAAAGGTTAAATTGTTAATATTCATAAAATAAATAAAGAAGAATTATTATTTAATTAAAAATTATTTCGAACATTTATTTATATTTAATTTGGAGAATTATTTTCCGATGTTACATTATTTTATAATATTTTGAAATGAATAATTTAACACGAAATTTATTCAAATGAAAACACTTAATAAACATTTGTGGTAAAAAGCCTTATGAAACCTAGGAAAACTTAAGAAGAATTTTAAATTCCTAATAGGTTCTAGGGATATGTTGTGGTGGGCTCATTGTACTGGACTGCTACGTCGGTTGTTCACATGCACAGAAAATAATTACAAAGCTTTATCTAAACAGAATTAGAGCATGAGAAGCTATATGCCGTTCAGGTTCGGCCTACAACTGAAAGTCTCTTCAATTCCTGTCAAAATACAACTCACACAGCATAAATGGATGCGAAAAGTACTACAAAGGTCAAGAGACAATTATGTTAATAATGGAGCACAAAAATAAAGATTAAAACATGAGCTCAGATTTATCTCTGATCTAAAAAGCTAAAGTAAAACCAATCAATTTTTATTGTGGAATTAATCTACGTCGTATACATTTGTACTCGTATATCGTTCTAATTAGAGAGATCGGAGTCTGTCTTACATTCGATTTTATTTATAACTTTTTTATGAAACCCTGGCACTATTCTATGGTGAAAATGAAAAATAGGTAATTGCTTGGGAATTTAAAAAATTTTTGGAAGGTTACATTATTATAAGTAGTACTTACTTACTTACTTACTTAACTGGCACTACAACCGATGATCGGTCTTGGCTGCCTCTACAAAGCTTCACCTGTCGCCTCTGCTATACACGCGCTGGCGCCAGTTGATAAGGCCAAGTGCAGTCAGGTTGCCCTGCACCTGGTCTTTCCAACGGAGATTAGGACGTCTCCTTCTGCGTGTTCCTCCACAGTGGTTCGAATAAAACACCCTTCTAGCCGGAGCGCTTTCTTCCATTCGCTCAACATGACCCAGCCAGTGAAGCCGCTGAAGTTTTTTATGCTTGACTATGTCAGTGTCAGCTCATACACCTCATACAGCTCATCGTTCCATCTTATTCGATACACGTCGTCCACGCATAGTGGACCGTAGAGTATCTTCCTCTCGAACGGAGTATCTTCCTCTCGAACGCTCCTAACAGCCACTCATCATTGATGGACAATGTCCACGTCTTGGCGCCATATATTAGGACGAGAAGGATGAGGGACTTATAGAGCGTTATTTACGTCGGTCGAGACAGGGCTCTACTTCTCAATTGCCTACTGAACCCGTAGTAACACTTGTTGGCAAGAGCTAGTCTCCGCTTGATCTCAACGCTGACCTTATTGTTGTTGTTTATGCTGGATCCTAGATATACGAAATCCTTGACGACTTCAAAAGTATAATTGTCAACAGTGATATTTTGTCCAAGATGCCGTGATTCTTTGTTTGTTGACACAAGGCATTTCGTTTTGTCCTCGTTCACCACTAGACGCACTAGACGAGACTCCCTTTCCAGGTTGGAAAATGCTGCACTGAATGCTCGAGCGTTTTTGCAAATGATATCAATATCATCAGCGTATGCTAGCAGCATGACACTCTTCTAGAAGATAATGCCAGAGATGTCGATGTTCGCAGCTCGAATTATTTTCTCCAGCATAAGGTTAAAGAAGTCGCACGATAGGGAGTTACCTTGTCTGAAACCTCTTTTGGTATCAAATGGAGCGGAGAGGTCTGTCGCAATTTTCACTGCGCTGGTGGTGTTGGTCAGTGTCATTTTGCAAAGACGAATGAGCTTTGCAGGGATACCAAAATCAGACATTGCGGTGTACAAGTGATCCCTAATCGTGCTGTCGAAGGTGGCTTTATAATCGACAAATAGATGATGGGTGTCGGTCTGTTTTTCTCGGGTCTTTTCCAGGATTTGGCGTAGTGTGAATATCTGGTCGAAGGTGGATTTACCAGGCCTGAAGCCACACTGATAAGGTCCAATCAGTTTGTTGACGATGGGCTTCAGTCTTTCGCACAGTACGCTCGATAGAACCTTGTATGCAATATTAAGAAGGCTTATCCCACGGTAGTGGGCAGATCGTGGAATCACTTTTCTTATGGATTAGGCAGAGTACCCTGAGGTTCCAATCACTTGGCATGCTTTCATCTGACCATATTCTGCATAGAAGCTCATGCATGCGTTCAGGCTTCAGTCAGGCGTCTTATTCTTTCAAAGAATTTTCGGCAGCCGTACGCATAGAGCGGGAAATGTGCGTCCACTGTGCGCATATATCATTAAGTTGAGGGGTGTTTTGCGAAAGGAGGAGTGCAAGTTGGTTGGCGAAGACTTCGGCTGTCTGTTGTGATTGCAGCTTTTCGACATCCAGTTTTCTCTTTGTACCTATCCGTTCGCGATTTGCTACACATATACGTGTGCACACCTTGGCTGCAACCAAGTAGTGGTCTGAGTTGATGTTTGCACCACGTATTGTGCGTACGTCTAGTACATTCGAAGCGTGCCTTCCGTCGATCACAACGTGATCAATCTGGTTTCGTGTGTTTTGATCAGGGGACAGCCAAGTGGCCTTATCGATATCTTTATGTTGGAATCTGGCGCTACTAACTGTCATGTTTCGTGCGGCAGCGAAGTCAACCAGTCTCATACCGTAATCGGTGACTTCGTCGTGGAGACTGAATTTTCCGATCGTCGGACCAAAGAGACTCTCCTTGCCCACCTTGCCATTAAAGTTGCCTAACACGATTTTAATATCGTGGCGTGGGCAATGCTCATAAGTTTTGCCGAGGAGCTCGTAGAAGTCATCTTTGGTCGTTTCATCTTTCTCATCCGTCGGGGCATGGACACAAATTAGGCTGATGTTGAAGAATTTTGCCTTGATGCGGATAGTGGCTAGGCGCTCGTTCACGGCCGTGAACCTCGAGATTAGATGACGTAGTCTCTTCCCACCCACAAATCCAACACCAAATTCGTGTCTCGACGCATGACAGCTGTAGTAGATATCACAGGATGCTCTTTTGGAGCAAACCTGTCCCGTCCATCGCATTTCCTGTACAGCGGTTATGTCAGCTCTATATTGTTGGAGAACATCCACAAGCTGGATAGAGGCAGCTTCCTTGTAGAAGGTTCGGAAATTCCAGGTGCATATCCGCAAATCGTTGTCCTTTGGGCATTTGCGGGACTCGTCAACATTAGGGGGTTAAATATCCGAGGCTTCGTTTGAGGTTTCATTGGGGAAATATTTTAACGTGGTGGGTTCCAAGCCCGACGCAAAACCACTCATTTAAGGCCATGGGGAAGCCCGGCGCACACATTAGTTAACTCACTGACGGTTGTGTGTCGACTTGAAACGTAGAAGCGCAAGGATCGACCATGGATGTACCTGCGACTGTCACGAACTTTGCCTTGTGTCCTACGCCCCCAGAATATACTATCTATTCTATGACGCAAGAGTGCTAAAATTTTGCGATTGTGTTAAATCGAATACGAATTTGATTTGTTTTTATTGACTTTCAATTATTAAAAGAAATGTTAAAAAAATTAAATCAAATCAATCGTAATGGACATATTCTGCATTATTTTCCCGTACAAATATATATTCCAGCTGCTTGTCAAAAATAATGTCAACGAATGCCTTCTCAACGCGTTTTCAAAAAATGCTAAATATCTAAATTTTATCAACGCATCTGCTGCGAATTTAATGTGGGTATACCTAGAAATGAATTGTCATGAACTGCCCGCACATTTCAATGTGGTTTCACCTAAACAGAGCATACCTGAATTTCATATAAATTATGTAACTAATAAATGATATAACTAATGCCTTAAATTGTAATAATATCAAATTATATACAAATCTTAAAAACGGAGGTTCAACAATGTTTTTCTGTCTACTATAATTTTATCCCTTTGAGAGCTAAATTCCTTTAAGTTGATCTGGGAACCATGATTACAAACATATTAATTCAAATATGGTCTTCTGAAATGTTACTATAATTTCTATGAAACTTGTATTTCCATTCAAAGTTATCAAAATGAGATTGCCCAACATAGTAACAACTTAAACAGTTATTCCTTTGTACCACAGAAATATCAACTCTCAATATCAGGGTTGTAAGTTCCTGTCCAAACACTTTTGCACACTTTGGAAATTGCTTAGCAATCCATTCGAATTATGAGAAAAGCTGTTGGAAAAATGTAAAATTTTTATATGTGATGACTCTCCTGATAAGGTATGGAAATCAGTTGCAATATTTTGGTAACAACTTTTCCAATTTGTAATTTTATTCTCATACATATATCCTGAAAAATGATTCTTGTACCAATTTTACGCTAAAAACCTCATACATATATTGCAAAATTCAATCAGTTGATAAAAGCCACAAATGAATATTGGTATTCATGTTAGCCACTACTGCATACACCGCCAGCACTTTTCAATTACATTTATACTTTTATAATTCAATCAATTGAACTTTGTTCGAAAAAATACCAAAAATAAAAAAGGATGAATATTTGCATTAAATGAATTACAAAGAAAGCAAATTTTACATGAACACCACAAACAATTTGCTTTTTTGGAATTTGCAAAATTAATTTAGCCGGTTAAATATTTGCCTTTTTGGGGAGACAAATTACAACAGAAAAACCTTTTATTACATTTATTGCAGAAAAAACAAAACTGCATACATATATTTTCATAACTACATACATATTATCATTCAAAAGTTAATCTAATCATCGACACAATTTTTATTACACGTATCGATAATATTATAATTAACGTGTATAAGTTACGTAATCTATTTAAATCACGTAATTATATGTGCTATAATATTGAAAAGCAACAACGATAATAATGATAATGAAATACAAAAACAATAACATAGTTAGAAAGTCATAGAATAACTAGAAAAATAGAAAGCCACAGAACAAAAAACTACTTAATCACACTTAACCAACAAAACGTAATTTGCACATATTAACATACATACATACATACATAAAAACATGTACACACGCACACACGCACACAAATATGCACAAAATATGTAAAATTGTATCGTACATATTTAACGTATACATAAAGCCCACACTGGAAGTATATATGTACTTAATGTGTGTACATATGTGTATGTAAATTGTAAGCATGTGCTTTGTGTTTTGTGTTTTACCTTGAACAAAAATCGTTGATGTTTTGCGGTCCATTAAGAATAGATTTATCCTTTGGGATATTTTGTAAATTGTTTTCTATTTGTGAATGTCTTTTGTGCTCCGTTCAGTTCAGTCATTCTATTCAGTTCAGTTCAGTTACCGTCTGGGGATGTGATTATGGAATTTTTATTTTTTGCAGTAAGAACTTTTTTGAATAGAAAACAAGCAGAAAAATTCTAAAATTCTTTAAATATTTGAAACAAAAGGTAAAAGTATTTAAAATAAAAGAAGCGATGAAAACAGTATACCATATCAATTTTGTACATATTTGAGGAAGATTAGATATATGTACATGTGTATCTATGTATAAACTGTATAAACAATATCAATACATTAGATATATGTATGATAATGTCATATAAATATGTATAGTACATACATAAATCTTCATAATTATAATATAAAATATATATTAAGCATACAAAATTTATATTAGTTTCATGTATATACTTATGTATAATTTTTGGGTGTTTTCTTTTGAAACAGACTGAGACAGACAGTACTTCTTTGTATAAAAAAATTTGAGTTTGAGTTTGTGTGGCATATAAATAAATAGCGTTACAAATTCTCGGGAAAATATCGACATTTAAAGTTTAGTGAAACAAATTGGTTATTCATACATGCATTTTAGCTGGACTCTATTACTTATATTCAACTTTGTTCATACGAAGCTGTTGAGTTACAATACAAACAATATGATTTCTTAAATATTTTGTATGTAGATATTTTGGTCACCGTGGCTTAGTTAGTAGTGTGCTGGACTGCTACACAGATGCCTGTCTAAAATCATGTTGTGCCATTAACTAAATCACGATTTTTTATACAGAAACTTTCAAATATTGCCAAAAATATACTTTCAGCTTTCCCTTGAGAGTAATCGCTGCTTAATATTTCTACGCATGCGAGCATAAATATTACATTTATGTGCATAGTCTAAAATTTTAAATGGTGGTTGGAAAAAGATTGATCAGACTCGAGGCAATACCACTTAGCACTATGTCTTACAGACTCCACGAATCATTTTGTGATTACTTATTAAAGTGAATTCATTGCTGATAGAAACTTTTGCGGATAATTTATAATTTATAAATTATATGCGTGAATGTAACTTCCCAATTCCTCAATAACCAAGGCAAAATAAAAAGAATATGCGTGCTTCCAATATTATTATAGACACTCACTTAAGCCAACATGCAAAACACGGAACGAAGCTGTCTACAACTTTTCTCCAGAAATAACATTATTCGCTGAAGGAACTTCTTTGGAGGGAGTAATGCAGTTGTGCGATAAGATTCTTCTACAACTTTCGAGTCTCTTACTCAAAGTCTATTGGCTTACGCTGGTGTGTTTCATGTAGAGTTAGCTGTCATTAGATAGCTTAGATAGCTATAGAAACTTTGAGGTGGAAAAACTTATAAAAATCATATGGGCGCCAGGGCACATCATCGGGATACCCGACAACGAACAGACAGACACTGCTACAAAACAGGCTTTATTATTGCTCTTTGCAGCAGTCCTCTCTTCAAGGTTGGTGAAATTCCATGCATAAGCACAATCATGGCGAATTGTTTTTTTTTTGTTTTCAACAAAAGAGAAGTACTGGAATGTTGGGAGTCCTGTAGTACTTTCTTGCAGACAATCCGTGCCCATCAAGGTCAAACTACAACGTTCATTTTACGCGAGAACAATGCATCACTTTGACTAGAATGCGAACTGGAGCAACGATAATTACCACAAAGCATTATTTCAACCAAACACAACCATTACGATGCCTTTTATGCTCAATGGATCATTATCAGCCGCACATATGCTGTAACATTGCTCAATGAATAACGTTGACGAACTACGTGAGAGCATTTATAATTGTGAGAAAAAATAAACAATTAACAAAATTAACTAAGCGATTAGAAAACAAAATTTATCTCATGATATATGGAATTTATATATATAAGTACTCGTATAGTACTTATTTTGTGTCACGCTATGTTTGCATATATCTTACTTTACTTTTACTTTTAATGGCACAACAGCCCAATGGAGGACCTAGGCCGAGCTTTTCGCATCCACTCATGTTGTGCGTGTTATATTTGTACATGAATGGAAGGGACCTACAGTTTTATGCCGAATCCGAACAGCATATATCTACTTACTAAAAATGAGAAACTATAAAATGTACTTTATTACAATCATCGGTCATAATGGTATAGTTGTCCTACACCTACCCATTTAATAAATAAATAAAATAATAATTATAATATTTAAGGACCTAAACTTTTCTAGTAGGAACGGTAAGTATACATGTTTTTTTAGGAGGTTGTAGTTTTTATTATCAACAAAAAATAGTAAATTAAATTATTTTGCACTTAAAATTGAAAACTCATTTAGATAAAATAAATATTTATTAACTCATATGTCCTCTTACATATATGTATAGTATAGTATATACTTTTTAGAGACCAAACTTTTTAATGTTGTCAATATCATACATATGAAGTCCTACTATAAATGGGTTAAATACGGACAATATCGTATGTGTAATCAAATATATGTATGCTGCCATGTCCACAGATTACATTCAAAAAGAGAGTGTATAGAACAAAATAACCTCACACCTCTCTCACCAAAATTCCACCGAAATTACTTCAAGCAATTTCAATATTGGTAATTGCGTTAATTTAAATTCAAATTACGCACACTATAAAGTACTCTCCAATTACCAACGCTACTGCCACCACACTATAACTAGTAGACTTTAAGTGAGTAACAACTGTTGTCAGTATAATCGTATTGGTGTACTTACCTACATACTACACTTAAGTACATCCACTACTACGTACATAATTGACTGTTGCCACTGCACCACTGCTGACTGTCATTGAAATTAAGCCTATTTAATCTATGTATTATTATACTCATTAAGATCAATTAAGCCATTAAAAGGAAAATTCAAAAGGAGAGAAAAATATGTATTTATATGTACAAGTATGTATGGTTGTAAATAGGTATAAACAGGAACAAGCACGCGTCCATTTAAATAGTGTCAAATTAGACGTCAATTACATAATTTTAGCAAAATAATAATAACAATAATAAATACTAATAAAGTGAAATTGTTAATATCAACACCAACAATAACAATATGTATGTGAACACAACAAAAATTTTACTAGTTGAAAACAACTTCATTAGTAATGCGCAAAAACGCGAAGTAAAAAAGGAAAAACAAAAAATATATACATATTTATATATATTGCACATAATACAGTTCGCGTTTATTTGCGACTTTGGCTTCCTTTCTGCCCACCTTGCCGGCTTTGGCTGGCTGCATTGAATCGTTTATACCGCCGCCTCTCAGTTTTCATACTAATTAGTGTGAGAGTGTTTCACACGAATACGAACTCATTCTTTTGCACAATGCCTGTTGGCTCCTTCATAGTTCACTACTTGGTCTACTTCTTTTTGTTGTACCCCTCCTTTTCCGCCGCCCATAATCTACTACCTAATTTGCTACAAAAAGCTATTGCTTTTTCACGTGAACTTTTTTCTCAAACTTTTCTGAATAAAATTTCTATTTGTCGTTTTCTACATACAATTAACGTTTGTAGACAAATAAACGTCAGTCAATGTAGAAAATATGAACAAGTGAACAAAAAAAAAAAAGCGTCACAAGTCCGTAAAAGTTCATAAAGTAGCAGGGAGACCTGTAGAGAACACGGACAGCAGCAATGTACTTTTCTTGTCCTTAATAAAGACATTTTAAAATGTTTGCATAACTTTCAGCACAACAGTTAGATGTTGCTGCTTACTCTCTTGTGAAAAATGTTAGCAATAAATATTAAAAGTGTTTATAAAACTGTGTGCTGATATTTTTCTTCTTTAGGTAGATTCTATAAAATAAAACTCACTTCATTCAACACTAAGTGCTACTAATATTTTCACTCACGATTCATGCAAAGCTTTTAGCAATTTACACTACCCAGTCGTCAAACAAACGCTTAATTGCTTTTGAAAGGGAAAAATGTTTTATTTGCATAATTTGAACAACACGACAACTTTATAAACTTCAACAAAAAAAAAAAGAAGCAGCACAGCAAATAAGCGCGGCAAGTGTCAAAAGTTGCTGTTGGGGTTGTAGTTGTTTAACGCGCCTTTGGCGAAGTGGTAGATTTTTCACAGCACCTTAAGTCGGGTGCCTATAAAATGTATGTTATTACCGGCTGTCGTATTATAATTAAAAATAATAGTAATACTAAGTATTTCACTTTGTTAACAATAATATTTGAATTGAAATCGTATATTTAGTCATGATGATGTCTTTGCGGCATGCCCATATGCAAGTGACCCAGTGCATATGTAATCATAAAATTAATTAAAATATATAAAAAATGAGTGAATCATTTATATTTCACTATATAAAACTTATGTCCATATGTGTAAGTTGTGCAATTTTGTTGAAACTTCCTTATTATGCCACAAAATCACGTGTGCATGTGTGCATTTTGCGCATGAAATGAAACTTTACAATGAGATACATCCGAACGTATGAGAGGGTTCCACCTAATTGTAAATCAACTGTAAAATGCACACATAATTGAATTGTTCATTCATACTTTTAATTACATTTTAATTGTATTTGCTCGTAATTGCTTTTATGATTTTCCTTTTCACTGTCTGTGCGTATATGTAAGCATTAAGTATGTCATATAATGAATAAGTATGTATGTACGCTACATACATTGTATCATATAACATGTTCGTCAGTCAAGTGTGAATTCCACGTTTAATTTTTCCAATGGTACCTATGATACCGAGTGGTAAATTTGCTACCAACCCAATCAAACATATAGCTTTCAGAAATACACTCCGGCTCCGTGACCGTTTTAATTTTTTGTTTTCAATGAGTCGTTTTGAAAACATTTCCCAGGTCTCAGCTTCTTTAATGGTACAATAGCGAATATAGGGCGTGGGCCGAGCTTTTCACATCCATTCATGTTGTATGTGTTACATGGGTAGATGAATGAAAGTGAGAATGAAAGTGGCGTAATGAAAAGTGTTTCTTTGACATTTCTTAATCTTGGAGGCTTGCCATTGCCTGCTAAGTAAGAGATGGGGCAGCGTAGAAAATTTTTGTATTCTACCTCTTCGATTTTACCTGTGCCAAGATTGGACCTCGGGCACTCTGCTTGGTAATCCGACACACTTCCAACTACGCCACGGCTACCACGTCTCGTTTTATTTAAAACGATTATAATAACTTTTTTAAATTATGTAATATATTAAAAGTTCAATATGTAACTTCTAAGATTATTATAAAAATTGTTTGTTTATGTTTTTCAATGGAAAGTTATTTTCCGAATTTATAGCAAGTACATCTTGTTAGAGAATACCATATCTATGTATGTTTTATAAAAATGTTCCAATGAACGTTAGGTTTGCCCTAAAGAACATGCAGATAAGACGATCGTTTTGAAACCAGCCATGGTCAGTGATATTAGTAATATTTCTTTATGTTTTCAATAATCCATATAAGCTACTCATATTTGAAAATGTTACTTCATCATCACTGCTACTCCATAGCATTTTTTTATTCTAGCTAGTTTTGATATCATATCCTCAGAAGATTGGTAGATGTAGTTGGTTGTTTTGGTCATGCAAATTCATCACCATAGGTTTCAGAAGTATATAAGTTCGTTTTCTGAAATAATATATTTTGAACCTTGCTCTCTTCTTATTTCGTTTAAGACCGAAAAATCTTAAATGAATAACGTCTGCCGAAAATCAAAACGATTTTTTTTTAATATTCTTGGTTAAAGAATATTCAAAAATTGTAGCTAAAATGTTTTCGGCCATAAATAAAAGTTTATTTCTTTAAATTACTTACTTTACTTTTTTACTTTTAATGGCACAACAGCCCATGGAGGGCCTAGGCCGAGCTTTTTCGCATTCACTCATGTTGTGCGTGTTATATTTGTAAATGAAGGGAAGGAACATTTTAATGCCGAATCCGAATGGCAAGTGAAAAGCTTTTCATAGCAACTTTTACTCTTGTAGGTTTTCCATTGCCTGCCAAGAGGTGGTGCCGTGTTTTTCTACTTTTTTTTTTTTTTTTGGATTTTGCCTGTGTCGTGATTCGAACCTCCGGCACTCTGCGTAGCAGTCCAACACATTACCACTACGCCACAGCAACCACATTCTTTAAATTAACAATCGAAAAAATCTTAAAATAAGAAAGAACGCCTACACTAATCAGAAAACTATCTTAAATAAGTCCATTTTAGTCTTCAAATAAGAATGGGCGTTCTTGGTCCTAAAGTTGGTTTTTTATTATCAGTAGATACTAAAATAAGGAATTTTTTCTTGATTTTCAAGCTTAACAGACTTTTATCCATAAATGGGATTGATTTACTACCGCTTTTAGATAGTTTTAACCTGAGTGTAATCTTTACGAGCGTTCTTCAGTATTTACATATAAATTTTGTAGTTTAACCTACTTTGTCGAAATTAAGATGTAAATTACTTCCACTTTATTCCAAAAGATTATTGAAACCGTAAGGTTTAAATCGCTCTGCCTCTACATTTAAAACATTTTGTTTAATTGCGAATGAAAGTACGTGTTAATTATTTTCATAAATATGACACGAAACTCAATCCTATGATTAATTTCAACATATTTTCCAAAGTGCTTGAACTTGCCACTACGACTTTATGATGTACAAATCATTTTTCTTCCCTTCTTCAATCAAAATTAAAAACAAATATTAATTGTGTTTTATTCGTCAACTCATTTAACACGTGCGAATAAAACGATCAAGTTGTTATCTTTCCTTTTTCAGGTTATGTTTTCACAATAAGTCTGCTCAATAGCAGTTGACAGCGGGAGGTGATTTTCCAGCACATCATCATAGGCATTTCTCCTCTTTATTATTTGATTCAACCCATTCCTGTTACTCGCTTCTCTTCTCCGGCAGACATGTTGACACATTTCTTCTTTGTTTTTTGCCAGACCGTTATTCTGCCCTCATTATTGACAGATCGTAGTGGGATTGTTAAAGAAACCAGGGATAGTATGCAACATGTTAGTTGCAATTATACTCATTATCTCTGCAAGTTTGTTGTTGTTTCCCATACAATTATCGCTGCTAGTTATACATAAAAAAAGCGAATAAAATGCTGCAATTACTTGTTGCATATGTACAAGTGACTGCTACAATTTTAAGTAAAAGTTGTATTTACAATACATAAATTTGAAATATTAACTAATTTTCACTATAATGTACACTAGAATTTAAAAAATGTTCGCAGTTTAGGCATATGTATGTAAATTCATATCGTACCTATACATACAGACGCTCCAATGAATAAATATTGCATGGAAATGAAAGCACCTATGCACACAGAAATTCAAATGTATGTAGATACATATATATGTATATGTACATGTATACACATATGTATATGCATATGTGCCAGTCAGTAGAGCAAATGGAAGCAACATTCAAAAGTTAGTGACTAGTCAAACTTTATAAAAGTTGCAAGCAACAATAACAAACAGCAGCAGCAGCAGCAGCAGCATAAGAAAAAAACACATACTACGGCTTATTAAAATGTTTTAGTTAGGCGCACATGAGTTCAGTTGCATATGAGTTTCGTTTCGAAACACAGCAGCTGTATGTGAAATATGTGTTTTTATTATTGCAATGCTCCTTCTCGGTTTTTTCATTTCTCTTTTTTGTAGCATACAACATGTAAAAGTTTTGAGATTTTAAAAAAATTGTTGCAGTAGTAGTTATTAAGTATACATACATACATAGTATAGTACTTAGTAATAAAAAGGACTTGTGAAATTTGTTTTTTGTTTTTGGTTTGCTATTTCTTAAGGAAAAGTTTTTTTTCTTTTTGTTTGCAGCGAAATGAATTTATTTTACAAATTTTTGAAACATTTGCACAAATTAAAATAAAATTCTTTCAGCTGCATATAAGTTTTAATTGAATGTAAGTGTTTTATAAGTGGTGGGGACTTATTTTAATAAGCATCACAGTGGCAATAGATTTGCAGTGCCAATTTCTAAGGTTCAGTGAATAAATACTTAAAACTTTGGTGTTACCACTTTTGTAATCTGTATTATTATCTAATCGATTAGTCTCCAGAAAGACTCTGCAGTGTCATGTTTAGTCTTCAGCAAAACTATAGATTCTTCATCAATTCTATAGAGATATACAGCTTTTCTGAGAAATAAATGTATAGAATAAGTTCACATACCGCTTTATTAACCCCCTAGTTCCCAAATATTATATTGACCTTAAAGAATAATAATAGATAGTAAAAAGGAAGGACCTGTTCTCAAAAACTTAAAAAAAAAAATGTATTAACATTTAATATTAATTAACATCAAGATTTTATATTAAATGTTCCTATTGTTAGCTAGTCATAGACTGTTTTATACACCGTTAGTATCACGAAAGTATTTTATTTATTTGTTTTTATTTTTAACCAAAATTCTCAAACTCAATTTTAAAAATTAATTTTTCAGATTTTCGAAAATTCTAGATATTGATTGCTTTCAGCCTTAAATTTAATTTTTATAGTCGTATAACTTTGTTGTAATTGTAATAACTTTTTTGTAATTTTTTGTATTCTTCAAATAAATAATTCAGCAATTTCTGTTTTTACTTCTCAGTCTCGTTTACGGAAAACGATTGCCTCTTCCTCTTTCCACTACTTTTTCGCTGTAATGCAAAAATTTTGTAGAATTTTGAATTGTGCTGTTAAGGGTTAACTATATATATTTTTAGTTTAATTTTATGTTAAATAATATAGTTTTGTAGAATTAACTTTTCTATATATAAATAAACAACCAACTTGTGTATTTAATATCCACATCATTTCTTTGCAATCAAACAAATTTTCTTGTAAGTCTTTATAAAATTGCAATAAAAACGTTAAAGAAAAAATATGTTTAAAAATATATCAAAATTTTATACTGAGATAAAATGTTCGTTTGTTTTCTCTTCGCTTTCTCGCATGTGCACCCCAATTTGCACTGAAGTATGAAATTCAGCTGTCGTATTACACGTAAACGTATTTGCAATACGACTTAAAATTCATGCTTCCTGCACCCTTACAAAAAGAAATTTGGAACAGCATAAGAAAAATCAAATGCCAATGGCAATATTTTTTGGTTCATAGACTGCTTAAAAGTCTTTGCTAGTTTTCTATGTACTTATGTACATAAGTAGATTCATATGTATATGCGCATTTATGAATGCATGTGTATGCGTGCATAAAGGTTCAACTACTAGATATTAATAGACAACTAGTACTGGTTGGTGTTACTATTTTCTCGCAGTTACATATTTGCCTACTGCATAGATTGTAACAATGCTAGATAGTAATGGTGGTGGCAGAACATCAAAGTCATCGTTGACGTTGGCATCGCTGTGAGCTGTTGCTGTCGCTTAAGTTGATCTTACGCTCGCAAGAGATAAGCGTAGAGTATTTGAATCTTTGATACTTTGGGGCTAACGTTGCTTCATTCACATATGTGTATGCTCACATGCACACATTCAGAAATAAGTACGAACACCAACAAATGAAGAAGAGAACGAAAAATAACTCTTCTTCGTGTTCTCCGGCTGTAGTCAATTTGCAGTGCATTGGCGGTAGTGGAAGTGTATGCAAAAGACTCATTCAGGCGTGAATGCACAGCGAACGCCTTTGGAGTGTGTCATCAGTTTCAGTTTCTACTTCAGATAGAGTTTTTTTTTTTTTTCAACTACGAGTATTTTATATTCACTATTCTGCTGAACTGTGGTGATGGGGAGACTGAGAATGATTTGGAAAAGCTTTGGAAAGTTTGGCGGCGTGTAGTTGTGTCGTCATATTTATGTATTGTGAATGTATGAGCGCATATGTGTGCGTGGTTCTGAGAATCATTCACAGGAAATTGCATTTTTAAGTGGATAATTTATATGCAAAATGCAAGAATGCGTTGCATAGTTTTGTGCGCTGCTGCGCGGCTCATGTGTTGTGCGAGTAGATCGTCGATTTTATCTTTTGTATATGTTTGCTGAAAAACATTTACATTTATATACATTAATGATGCGATAAAGATTTGAAGTATGTACGAATAGGTTTTATTTTGGTTGCTATAAAAAATAAAATAAATTTTTTCTTAACGGCGGCGTTCTATGAAAATAACTTTTTGAGATATTATTTTGAAGTTTCATGAATTAGAAAACAGAATTTTGTCTTTCAAAACAGAGACAGGTAGGACTAGTTATATGACCGAAACGTTTATAGGAAATATCAATTACCATCCCAAATATATGTAAAACCTAGTTTAAAAAGTAACAACTTAGCCCCGAAATTGTTTAAAATTAATTTACACCTGACACAGTAAACCTTAATGTACTTAGGTAAGCAAGAAATTCAATATTTTCTTCCAATCTTTTGAAATCACTTAACTGAAAAATTCAAGTAATAAACAAATTTTCTTCAGAATCATTTTCTTTTTAAATTTAATATCAAACAAATTTCAAAATATACTGTGTGGATATACTCGTATATACTAGCTACCATCTTTCTAACCTTTCCACCACATTTATTTATGTTCTCGTAGTTCTATGCTGCCATCTAAACCAGAATGCATTCTTCTGCACGAACAAACTGCAACAGCATAAAACAAATCCACCAAACTTTTTGCGATAGCACCATCAGCACTTCTGTTACTTGCTCGCTCCGTCGTGGCGGTGCTTGGCTAAGAACTTTGTGTCATTTTGTGTAAACTTTGAAAATGATGCTACTGCTGGCTGTGCTGCCAATAGGATATCAATCTTGTCATTGGATAAAATCTGTAGCACAAGCGAGTACCAAAGAGAAGGAAATATAGGGAGAAAAATAGAAAACAATAACAAAAAAAAAAAATAAAAAATAAAAAATCATTGTGACCAATGTATCGTAACATAAATATATTTGAAGTAAGCTTTCCGAGCACGTACTGCGATTGAATTAGTGACGGATTTGAAAAGATTTAGTAAATTCATCCTCATCTCTCTCCACCTTAAAGAGACTATTACTTATACGAATGTATATACATACATACATACCTAGTTTTAAGTTGCGTACTGTAGCTGAAAACTTAACAAGACTCTTTCACGACTGGCTATGAAAATCATATATTGGTGTTTCTATTTCTCATATGACGCGCCACGAGGAAGCTAAGATATTTTAATGAATTATAATATTTTCTTTTGATTATTTTTGTGAATTCTTTTTTTATTTAGAAGAGTGCACTGCAGTAAAAAATTAAATAAATACATAAAAAGTACCAATAGGGAATTTATTCAACTGTATAAAGTACAAGTAAACTTTACACAAATTATTTTAAAAAAAGCCTTGATTTCATTAATAGAATGACTATGAAGTGAAAGGACAACTCAGATATTTACTGCAGATATGTAGGCGTAGCTTACAATTCGTTCCTTTGAGAGTACGTAGCTTTGGCACCGGTTTTGGGCTTGTGCTCCTTTCTGTAAAGGATTTTCCAGAGTAGGATATTCTAACACACCTATGTCGCTAACTGTATGCTCTACTTAGGCCTCATATAGATAAAAGCAAAAATGAATCAGAATTTTTCAACAAACAAAAAACATTAACATTCCAAGCGGATAAAAGTTAGGCATCCTAGTGTATACTCAAACTTAGAGAAAATAAACCTTGAAAGGGTTAATTATTTCAATAAAAAACATATACACTTTAAATAAATTAATTAAGCACCTACATTTTATATATTCTCACATAAAAAGTTTTAAATGGTTATTTCTCTATTTTTGCAGAGTTCATGTTTTTCTTGTTCTTCTTAGTTTTATAAAAATATTTGAAGCGTGAAGTTAAAGTTTTAATTGAATTTTAAAGTAATTTTTAAATTTTAAATTGTATATTCATATTTTTTATGATGTTAAGTACATGAATGATTTTATTCGGAAAAACAGAATCATACTACGAGTATGATTCTGTTTTCAACAAACTTCAAATACGAATACACATACGAAGAGTTGCCAACTTTTGTGAAACTAATATTAAAATATAGTAATTTCCATAGTCATAGTTCGCAATAGTTATTTATTATTGAAACGTAAAACTTTATAGACAACTTGAAATTTTATGGCTGCACATGTCAAAGCTCAAAATATAATAGCAATTTGTGAAAATTATACGATGCTATGAATGCAGCAAAGTAAAAACTTTAACAATTTAAATATATATTAGTTTGTTGTTATGTATACATACGCGTATAACAACAAATTGTTGGTATTTAAAGTTAAAAAAAAAAAAATATTTGAAATTAAAAAAACAAAGTATAAAATTGTTTACACTCCTTATTTCTTATAATAAAAGAAATTGGATTAAATTTAGTTTTAATAATTTCCATAATAAATTTCAAATAACTTTTCTTTTTTGGCAATTTTAACGCTTCACAGCGTTCTGAGCCTCCTGCACACATACTTACACCATGTGATTTGCCGCTCCTCCAGCCATTCTCTCAGTTCTTTCGTTACTTAGTCGATCAAATTCAAAACCTTTACGACGGTTTCACTACATTATTATTTTATTTATTCATATACATATATATATGTATACATATATATTTATGCTAGAAATGGCATGAGTTTGCCAAAATTTTGTGTAACCATCAAAATCAAAAAAAGGAAACATGACGTCCGTATTTGCCAAAAAAAAAAAAAACAACGAGAAAGAAACAGCCAACAAGTAACCGCAATATGCAAATCGCTGCAAAATTCATTTTAAGCGGTCCTTTGGGAAACATTTCATTTCATCATTTCTTTTCAATAAATTTCTTTTTCCAGTTTTGGCATAATTTTTATTTTTTGTATATTTGTCGAAGCCTTTAGATTTATGAGCGCTACCGCCAAAGCGAAAGAAACCCATCTATCGTATAGTACATATAAAAAAAATAAAATTTTGTATGCGTGTTCTTGTTGACTTTGGTAAATTTGAAATCTTTATAGTATGTATGTAGGTATGTAGATAAATATCTACATGTACATAGAGAAAGGATTTATGCTTTAATGCACAATGTCTATATATTTTTTCTCACTGACTTTGAATATTCTTTCTTTTTATTTGTCCGTTCATCTGCTTTTGTAATATGTGCATCAATTTTCTTTAATTTCAATAATACTAAAAGTTTAGGTAGTTTCCTTAATTTTTTAGTTTTTACTTGATTTTTATTTGATTTTTTATATGTTCTTGTATTGTGAACGTGGAAGCTTGAAAACAATGGATAAAGAATAAAATTTTTATATATTACGAGTAATATAAATATTTTTTAATTTAAAAAGTAATACAAAAAAATTTTACTTTGAGGCATTACAAATTTGTACCAAAAATTCTGAATAAAAATAATTCTTTAATATTTTGATCTTTTAATTGAAAAAAAAGAACATTAATAACACTGTGCCATAAATTTTGATGTGTTTGCTTGAGATCGGATTTATCTTATGGATCCACTGAAACCGCATTTTCCGTCCTTTCCCTCAAAACGTCCAGTTTAGAGATTTAAACTTTTCAATTTAACTCTCACACCATACAATTGATAAAGCACTAAATAAAAGTGATTTCGGTATGTACTTGACTCAAAAGTACTTTTTTTCTGATAGTCTTGCAGCAAAAGAGCGTTATGATATCTGAGAAAAACCTCTCAAGAAGGCTTCACAAATTTTTTTTTGTCTTGGTGGTATCTTCCACTTTCTACTTGTTCTCCTTTCAGACATAATTTTGTAAGATCTTTTTTTGAATACCATAAAGTTTCAAAAATCACACGGTATAGTATCAATATGATTTCGGAGAAAAGTATAAACATAAACAAATTACTAAGGTATAGTATCAATATGTCTTCGGAGAAAAGTACAAACATAAAACAACTACTAAGGTCCGTAAACACATGAACTGCGCAATGTAATATTTGAATTTTATTTATTTTCACACAGCAAAGACAAGGGAGTTCATAAATTAAAATATATACTACTGTGGGCAAAAGTTAGTAAGACTTTTTAATTTAAATTTCGCGCGGAAACCCATTCATCAAAATATTATTTATTTAAGGTTGGTATGACTGTCGGTGACATCTGTGCCAAATGTCACATCAAAATAATCATTAGTGTTTAGTATACGCTTGTCTTTCTGAAGTACAAAAAGTGTATTCATCGTTGGAATATCGGAAGGATCACTGAAAACCATTTTAAAACATCATTTGGGCCTAAGAAGAGTGAATGCACGATTGGTTCCAAAAATTAGACTGATATCGTTCCGCAACCACCCTATTCACCTGACCGTGTGATTAGCACCGTGTGACTTTTGGCTATTTTCTAAACTCAAAAAACCGCTTCGTGGACACCGTTTTGAGTCAATTGAAGACATTAAACATGAATCGCTAAGCGCATTGAAGGCTATTCCGGAAATTGATTTTAACAACTGTTTCGAGAATTGGAAAAAACGTTGGCACAAGTGTATTGGGGCCGGGGGGGATTACTTTGAAGGGGACGAAATAGATTTGGAAGAATGAATAAAAAAATTAGAAATTATGAACAAAGTCTTACTACTTTTTGCCCACAGTAGTATGTATCATTGAAGGGTCAAAATCTCAAAAACTTGGGGAAAATGGACCACAGATTAGGATCCCTAATCAGGACTCAGATCCCTATGTATTCACTGACCGATTCCATTCTCAAATTTCTTGTTTCACAGTGAAATTTTTATCATAATTAAACCAACATTTGCGGCTTCGGCTTTCACCTTCAACTCTACCATATAATTTGTAATCAAGATGCTGCATTTGCTAGAATTTAATCCCGTCCACACCAATCAAAACAACAAAGGTGTTTAATCTCGAAGCACACTTAACTGAAAAATTTTAAATTTATGCAACTTTGTATGTATGTGTTTAATGTTGCATCTGTGCATATGTATGGATGTGTATAGAAACAGAACGTGTTTGCAAAGGGTGTGAGTGAATAAATGCAACATATCGCAAAACAAAAAAAACAAAAATAAAATGGCAACGACAACGACAACATCAACGAACGCGAAAAGTTTTGAAATTGTGTCAGTGCATTTGAGATTTAAGTGAAAAAAAAAAAAAAAAGAGAAATGAAAAAATGGAAAAGTGTTTTAATAAAATTGAAAGAAAGCACATTAGAGAATTAAATAAAAGTTGACACAAAACGAGTACTTACTTAGTCAAGATTTATACCCACATAGAAATTGAGATTTTTAATTTTGCCAAATAGTGAAAAATATAAAATTTATTTTATGAATTGGTCCCAACTATTTTTTCCAATTGATATGGTAATTTCAATGTAGGTATAAATTCAATCTAACGAAAAAATTGCAATAAAATATTTTTAATTTTCTACATTACACACACAGGATCAACTTTTTTACGCACATATTTACAAACATCCTCGCGCATTGCCATAAACGAAATTGTGCAAACAAATCAAAAAGTAAATGCATTTGACGCAAATTTAAAGGGAAGAAGAAAAAAAAAAAAGTTCATAAAATATTTTAACTAATGGAAATTTCTATTTGCAAGAATATTAACAACACGTCAATAAATTTTGATTTGATTAGTGTTCAGCAAACATATAAACATGCACAGACAGACACGCATACACATACACATGCACACACACGCTCGTACGTATATGTAAATATGAAAATTTGCAAGTGTGCGCACAAAAAATAAATACTTTAATGAACATTTACATATACATCTAAATGTACATCCAAACAAGTACTACGTACGCTCCAGGCGGTTATTCGTATGGGTGTAGAGAGAATTACCAAAGGTTGTAGCTGAATTTAAATGCGAATTGCTAAGTTTGTGTGAACATGTGTGCGATTGAAAAACGTACACGAAAATGCTGACAATCTACATATATTCGCAGAAGGATATGTTTCTGTCTATCTGTCTGTCTGCTATCGTTTCTGTCTCTTTATGTGAGCGAGTAATCTTTTGCTCTTCTTCTCCTTCTCTTTTTTCCTATTTAATTTTGTGGTTTTCGATGGAATTCTTAATAGGAAATCGTCGTTTATAGCACAGTATTGATACGATACACACACACATACATATTTCTTGGTATGTAAATATATGTGCGTGTGTTTTTGTTTGCGTACACATGTAACTATGTTGACATTATACATACCTACCTTTTCGTAATTTTTTCGTTAATACATATATTTAAAACGTGGCTTCCTTTTTTAAGCTGCTTTTCAATATTTACAAGTATGTATGTATGTATTTGTATTCGATAAAAGCGCAAAATAGCAAAAAGTTGTGTCGTTAACATATAAATTTTGTCTCATCACTTAATGTCAGAAATATGTATGTATGTATCGTGTCAAATTTGCTTTTATTTTTTGTTTTGTTTTTGTATTTGCTTAAATTTTATCGATTATTTTCGTGTTTTCTTAAGCAATTTTTCATAAATATTTAATGATAAGTGTAATCTTAAATTTAAGTTCTTTGTTTTACCTTTTAGCGAAGTTTCCTTTGGCAAATTTACAGTTTTTAAACTTCACACTGTTATTGGCTTAGTGATGTTTACACTGGTGCCAACATGGAAGACAGTGCGAGAGAGACAGGCAGAGACAGGCAAGTAAGGCAGTTAGAAAGAGATAGAAATTTTTCGTCTTTTTCTTACTACCTTACGTTCTATCTGTTCCTCTCGCGCAGACTTTCATGCTTGCGCCCGTGTAAACAGCTTCTTAGGAATATGTCATTAATGACTCGTTCATCCAAAGTTTTTCGTTTCTCGTTGATTTTTGATTTTTAAGATCAGGTGTATAAAACTTCATTTCACATCACATTCAAAGTCCATGAGATTTCAGATATGTAAATTAATCCATTAGATTAAATTCTCAAAGCTTTGATTCACAAAAGTAAAAAATCAGAAGTAACGTAATGACATATGTAACAAATATTATATATTGTGCATAAGCATAATGCTACATAAATTAATACTTCAAAGAGATGTGAATTTGCTTGAATTAATATGATTTTATCAGGAAACTGAGTTGTAAAATCTAAATGGAAATTGAAGGCCATTCATTTATACATACATATATACTTACATATTTAGCATATAAGTGTATCGCATGGACTTAAGCTTGTAAACCATAAATGGTGCAAGTACTTACTCAGTGGTGGAATGTATCACAATTTAAGCACTTATGAAACCCATCTGTTTTCCTTAAAATCAAGTTAAATCTTCAAGGCATAAAATCAAATTAAATACTAATACAATTGAAAATCTACAATAAATAGTAAATTTAATTATTTTAAATTTTAAATAGGAAACTCATCTGATAAAATAACGAAACTGATGTAGAAATTATAGCATATACTTAATTTGGAGAGCCTACGCTGACTAAAATTTTGTAAAAAAAAAAAGTACAAATTGCCAACATTCGGTGCTGCCATAGGATGCATGGAGTTAAAGAGAACATAAATATAAACGTGGGATGTTTGAAAAAATATTTTTCCCATATTTATAATTATATTTGTATACACAATTTCATGTCGAATCCGTACGGCGAAGTAAAAAGTTTTTCTTAGACAATTTTTACCTTGCGAAGTTTACAATTATCAGCCAAGCAGTGTTCGAAGTGTTCGAAGTGTTCCAAAACACGAATGTGCATAGCCCTCCAGTAAACTACTAGTGCACCCGGACTTCAAAATATAATACTTTTCTTTGTTGAAAGTCTAAATGCACAGGTATTTCCAATTTCTAAATTATTGATTGTATATGTACATATTTCATATATACATAAAGGGATAAATGGAAGTACACGGTGTTTTTTTAGAAGTGTGGTTTTCAAGAAGAAATAAATGCATATAATTTATTGTTATGGCCAAGAATTTAGCTTTATTATAAAGATAAGGATTTACCATTATGTTTTAAAAACGATTTCGTGCAAGCGGATGGTTCGAATAAATTCCTGCCGAGAGGCCCAATTTTCGACCACTTTTTGCAGCAATTGGGGCCGTATGTCAGTAATAACGCACCGAATATTCTCTTCCAAGGCGTCAATTGTCTCGGGATTATCTGCGTAGACAAGCAACTTCGCAACAAATAGTCGAGCGGTGTTAAATCGCACGAGCTTGTAAGCCACGCCACAGGCCCACGACGCCAAATAATGCGCTAACCAAAAGTTTCCTTCAATAAATTGATTGCTTCGTTGGCTGTATGGCGCCGTCTTGTTGGAACCAAAGACCAAAGGTCGTCCACATCAACATCCTCCAATTCAGGCACGAAAATGTCATTAATCATGGCTCTATAGCGTTCCCCATTGACTGTAACATTATGACCGGCTTCATCTTTGAAGAAATATGGACCAATGATTCCCTCTGCCCATAGAGCAAAGCAAAAGTGTGACTTTTTGAGGATGTAACGGTGTCTCAACAATAGCTTGTGGATTATCAATCACTCCAAATGCGACAATTTTGCTTATTAACGTACCCATTCAACCAAAAGTGAGCTTCATCGCTGAACAAAATTTTCTTGTAAAAATCGGGATTTGTGAAAATGGCCATCTCGTTTTGGTAATAAATTTGCAAAGGTTATTTAGGAGTAAGTTTATTCATTATGAAATGACAAACCAAACTGAGCATAAATCAAGTGACAGCTGTCAAAAAACCAACTCTGAAAAAAGTATTGCCACATTGAAAACCACACTTCTAAAAAAAACAACCTTTACTAAAATTATATAGTGCAGTCTTTAGAGAGCAGTTAAACTCAAGGTAAACCCAAAAATGAAATAAGTAGGAACTAAAATAAAAAATCTCTGTAATCTATATCTTTTTTCTTATTTTTAATGGAACAACAGCGTGGAACAGGGCCTAGGCCGAGCTTTTCGCATACACTCAAGTTGTATTTGTACATGAATGGAAGGAACCTACCGAATCCGAAAGACGAAGTGAAAAGCTTTTCATAAAAAATGTTTACTCTTGTAAGGGTAGAGGTGGTGCCGTGTAGAAAATTTGTTTTTATTTTTTGTATTTTGCCTTTGCCCGGACACTTTGCCAACGTACTCTGACCACTATATCTATAACTATAAATAAACTTGTAAAAATGCTAAAAAGTATCTAAACCAGATTACATGCTTTTAAACAATAAAACCATGCAACGACGAAAACAAAATTTATTACTTAGCCTGAACACTAATGAAATGCCGCATGCATCCACAAAAGAAATCTGTTATTTTCATACTAAAAAACCCATTTTATTAAAATGATATAATAATAAATTTCATGACACATCCATACATAATTAGGGCTGTGCCATGTTACGTGTGTGTATGTGCAGGGTGAGCCATATTTTATGTGTGTTAATAACTTAACTTATAAAAAACAGCTGATTTCCATATATAAGGTATTTTTATTTAACTTTGTCCTTTACAATTTATTTGGACTAGTTTTGGAATACAACATCAATCAAGTGGCCGCTGTTTTTGACCAAAGCGAAAACATTCGTGCATTTTTTGCTGCGTTTTCAATCACTTTTTCAAGCATCACGGGCGGTATAGCGATGATTTCGGCACGAATGTTTGTTTTGAACTCGTCAATGGTCTGAGTCTTGCTGGCGTCCATATACTTTGCTTTTCAAATAACCCCACAAAAAGAAGTCCAGAGGGGTCAAATCTGGAGATCTGGGTGGCCAGTCAATATCGCCATTTTTTGGAACGCTACTGTTTGGCCGTATTTCAAGCGACATGGACGTTCTGGCAGTAATATTCTGTGAGTCAATTGCACCTTATGCGGAAACAAATGCACTCAGTGGTTCCGCTGACGCCAAAAAGCAAGCGCGGTGACGATATGACACATGTGCGTTCTCGACAACACTTTTACCACATCCAACAGTTCATAGGAACGTCTTGGGCGTTGATAAACGCCTAGTCGACTATCTCCCACTGTCTCGACACCAAACGATGAATAGTGTTGTCAGACGATGCTTGTTGATCACGATAGTTTCGACGGGTTCCTGAACGTACAGCTTGACTTTTTTCGGCGCGTTGTTCCCGTGTGAAGCGATTTATGGTTAAAATTGTACTGAACTGATGTTTCATGTTTATTCAAGTCAATCGGTTGATAAATGTTAAAATTATTCACTGGTTACATACCGCCATAAAAGATGGCGCACCCCGTATATGCAGTAGTCGGTATGCCAACGTGCTACATGGTGTTAACAATTTTGAACTTTTCCTTTTTATTATTTCCCCTCCACTTTTTTACTGCTTTTTTTGGGGGTAATTGTGGCCGTTTGCAACATAAAGTTCAGTAACTTTATGGTTTTTTTAAGCTATTAAAATTTCAAAAAGTCATATACGAGAATGTAGCTGCAAACATGATAATTTTACGAGCGTTAAGCTTTTGTTGCTATTTCAAAGATATTTTCTAAAGATATGACAGATAGTTTATACATAAATATATTGTGGCACATAGCCAAGCCAAACGCTTGTTGAAATTTAATTGAAGGACATAGCTAGCTTTAAAGCTGATTATGTTAAACTGTAAGCTAAATACGTGCTTACGCAATAACAAAACTGTGGCCAATTAAACATGCCAAAAGCCAAATACTCATACATACACATAAAACTACCATATGTCCGCAAGCAGTGATCCAAATATCTCCAATAATTTTCCTATTTTTCCTTGTATCACAATAATATGGATTAGTGAGTGTGTTTGTGTATGTGAAAAATAAAACAAAACTACAAAACTGCAATAGTAAATCAATTTTC
Organism: Palloptera scutellata; assembly: GCA_958295655.1. Taxonomy (NCBI): domain Eukaryota; kingdom Metazoa; phylum Arthropoda; class Insecta; order Diptera; family Pallopteridae; genus Palloptera; species Palloptera scutellata. The sequence goes on along the minus strand of OY282449.1, from coordinate 21,445,158 downwards.
GATTTATTCATATACATAGTATATGTACCTACATATCTATGTACATACCTACACCACAATATACATATATTAATATATGTAATTCTATTTGTAGGGTTGAACTTTTTTCTTAGTAAGTATTTTCATCACGTATGCGGAAAATCACCTGTAGGCATTTTACTATGCCTTCTACACCTGGAATTTTTATTAACTATACCACACATACATTTTTACAATATTTTGTTTTTATAAATCGTACAGGGAGGCTTATATTATATGTAAGTGAAGGCATGAGCAAGTGGCTGGCGGCATCACACAGAGAAATAGGATGCGGCGCTTTAATGCTTAAACGATTTTAACCGGAATCGAAGAAGATCATTGCTATAAATTTTCCGGTATACATAAGTATGTCTGTCCTCGTATGTGTTGTATGCATGTGTGTAGGTATATTAGTTTGTTTGTACACATATGGATATGAGTCTACAGTTGTATGTATATGTTTCGGTGCGGTAAATCAATATTTTGAATCTGTAAAAGAGTGAACAAATCAATATATGTTTTATACATATTTCAATAAGTTACTGAAAATAACAAAGAAAAACAAACGAGTATTTGTAGTCTATTTGCATATTTTTGTGTACAAGCATACTCACGCACACATATGTAAACAAATACATGCACATGTATGTAATACATGAACAATAAACATAGCCAAAATTGAAAGCTGCAAAAGCAACAAACAACAACAAGTCATGAATAAAATAAACACACTGACAGCTCAATATATACATATTAATCGAACATTTTACATTTACCCGAAAAAAAAAACCAAAAAACAAACTTGTATGTGTATTTGTACTAGTATGTGTGTGCGTAATAATGATGGTAATGCGTTTGAATTGTGTATTTGGTGTATGCTAGAAAGGATTGAATTGAAAATCTACTTATATGCATAGACTTTCATGCTTTCACAAATATAAATACGTAGCGGCTTGCACACAATACGAACAAACGAACACATGCATATACCCATATCTATGTATGTAAGTATGTATGTATATATTTGTAAATGTTTTTTTTTATTATGTAAATATGTGTGTATGAATGCTTACACTAAAAGCTTGCGTGTGCATCCTGGGATTTCACTGAATTTTCATAACTGTGGGTAAACAATCAAGATTTCAATGTTAAACATATATATGTACATACGAGTATGTACATATCTGTGTAGGTATGTATCCTATGTACTTATCTAAATATCTATGATTTGTTTACATGCATCTGTCAATAAAAATTTGATGCTAGGTGTTTGGTCAGTGCATAAATACAAAATTGTTTTGATTTGAACCCTAAGCACTTGGTAGTTATCGATTTGCATGAAAGGAAAACGAATTTAATCTACTGGAAATCATTTGAAAAGCTCTGTTGTTGACTCTTTCAAATATGTAATAACAAAAATGAAAGATAATATTTGTGTTTGCACTTCAATAAACTTACCACATGCTTAGTTATCCTCAATTAGAAATACTCTCAAGGCGGTATGAAGCTATTATCTTGAGATGTCTTTATATAATTCTAAAGTCCAATTTGAAGTACTTAGAAGTATAACTACCCTGTAGGGCCAAACCAATCTAGTCTAATAAATTCACTAGTCTTCCAGATAGCTTATGAAAGATCTAGTTTTTGAAGCGGTTCAACATAAATGCATTGTCTTGTAATTCTCATCTACTTTACAGTATTTTTCACTTACATATGGATTTTGAAATATCAGAAAGAACCGAAATATGTCTTATTTGGAACGAATAAAATTTTTTTTATTTTTGGTGATGCGCATTGGCTCCTACGCAGTTGCGATTTGACTTTGTTAGATTATTATTTGTGGGGAGCCTTTAAAGATAAATGTTTCGCTAACCATCCAGCAACTATTGAGGCTCTTAAGGACGAAATTCGTGCAAAATTATTTTCTTTTTTTCTTTTATTGTTAAATGAAATTTATTAATTTAATTATTATTTATTTAAAGTAGTGATTAATTCTAATACAAGAAAACACATTTTAAAATTATAATAGGTACTAGTCACGAACGGAAAAATGCTTTTAATTGAAACAATTCGATTGTCATACAAACTATACAAAAAACATCAATTTCCAAATTAGTTGATGTTTTATTGGTTAATAAACTATTCTAAAAACATCTTTCTACCAACTAGTTGAAAGGATATACAAGCCTGCCAGGCTTGACTTCTGCCTAGGATAATACAGTTTACCTAAACCAGTTTATCGGCACTAAATTTAAATCAGTTGGTTTCTCTACAGGGTTGTTAACTAAACAACTATCGGTCTTTGAAAGTGAAGAGAAAATACCATAACTAACTGCTTGCTAAACTGGAACACTTTCTGCTAGAAAATGGCACCGTGTTGCATCAACGCGAATAAATCGTGCAATTCTATCATTAGATGGCAGCTTTACACAACATAAGCTTTAGGAAAATAGCAACAAGAAATGAAAGCTGTAGCATTCGTCAGCTTAAAACTTATCATATTATTACATAATCTTAAAAATACGACAGTGACCGCAAAATATGTGAGATCGTTTTTTTCTACTATCAACACATGACTACTTGACTTAACTGTTTTCAGTTTTCAGCAGCAGCAACAAGCGACAACAAGCAAACCTCTAAAAATTAAATTATCAAGAAATGTTGTTTATTTGCATGTACACTGGAACAACAAAAAAAAATATATATTTAAATGCAAAAGCTTGGTAGCTCGAACTTCGTTCCTCTTTGAATACATATGCAACAAAAGTGTTGTCGTGTAACTAACTGTAAACCAATTAAAAAATAAAATAAAAAACTCAATTTAAAAACTACAAAAATTTCGTGTTAATAATAGCAGCAGCAGAAACAAAGTTATACAAAACATGTTGCTGCCGCATACAGCAGGAAGTTGGGAAGTTGCAAGCATGCCCCGATTCAACGATTCAAGTTACCTTTTTACTATTAATGTTTTTTTTTTGTTTTTTATAGTACATGTGAATTAAATATTTTTCTCACACTATTCCGAATTCTTTTTGACTCGAGTACTGTTTTTTTATTAACTCTACATTTTGAACTTGTAATATTTCCCCCGTTCGCTATACTTTAGCTTGCATTTTCATATGCACATATATAAGTAATATTTTTGTATATGTAGGAGGGTAGGAATGTATCATATGTATGTGTGTTGTTGTAGTAGAAGTAGGTGTATGTACATACATATATGTTAATAATCGTATGAAATGTGAAATGCTTGACTACACGCTCACTGGGGAGCCATATCTATTTGTTTGCGGAGAGGCAGTGGTATTTGTATTTCCTTTTTTTTGCTTCCTTCCCCGCTCATGCATTTTCTTTTTTCTACATTTTTCCTCTTTTGCTTTTAACAATTTCAGCAATTTTTTTCTCATTTTTTTGCTCATTCTATTAGAATTGCAACAGTAAATTGCAAACAAATTTTAGATGGGTAAATGCATTTGCAAATGTATGTTGAATGTAGAACAGCATGTCGGCATTTGCTGTAAAACCGAATTAGAAACAGAGAAATGAAAGGTAGAAGGTGAAAATATGTAACAGTTTTTAAATGTTGGTGACAAAATGTTGATGGCTATAAAAAACTACGAGCTAAAATGAATGAGCGCTAGTTGCGACTCTTCAGCTTAAGTCTGATTTTTAGCGTTAATACGAATTTAGCGGCTTTTCGAAACCGCTCTTTGTTTGTTAGCATGTGGAATTTTTTATTACTTTCTTTCACATTCACAGGTGAATGCTTTTATTGTTGTGTTTTGTTGTAGCGCTTAAATACCCACACAAATTACAGCAATGAATATGCATATGTGTTTTGAATGTGTTTCATTTTGTCTAATATGTTTAGGTTAGCACCTATCTCTTTAGGAATACTATACAGTGCTTTGATTGCTTCAATCGCTACTACCTGCCGTTTGAATTCTTTTTAAATATTTTTTTTCAATTCTGAAAAAATACACATCTTTCACAAGTCTGTGAAATAATTTACCTCGGTGGTATAGTAAATGGGTACTGGGTTAAGTTCCAGTAGCGTGAGCATATATTCCTGCACAGTAATTTCTAAAATTAAATGTCAGCTTTGTAACTAGTAAATCTGTTTAATACATGACCGTTTATATCCAATTACTTTGCAACCCCTCAAAATAATTTCTACCCCTAAAATTAGAGAGCACCTTAACCCTCGCAGTGATCTATGAAAATGTTTGTAGTGAAAAGATAATTGCAAACGACCCGACTGTTGCATATTAATCCTATATTTCACAATCTGCGTTTTCCGACAAATTTAATTAACTTTTTTAAACGATTGTATGACTGTTTCCACTCACATGAAACTCACCGTACAGCTATTATCGTTTTGAAGTAAATTCGCCCTAAAACCTAAATGCAACCAACACCGCACAGACTTCAATTTTAATCTCAGTTGTTCTAACAAGTAAGTACTACTTTCAACGACCTCTTTCCTATTCATTCTAGCACAATAACTTTTTGCCCTACATTACTAAAATATTGCAGTTTTCCCCCTATTTTGGAACTTTTAGTAAGCATTTTATATTTCAGACAGATTTTTAAAATTTCCACTGCAGCTTCAGTAGCTTAAATTGCACATGAACTGAAACTAACACACTCTCTTTTCGAATACGTTTACAAACGACTGAGTGAGAAGTAGAAGCGGTCATTGGAAATGAACAAGAAAAAATTCACTAAAGCATGTAAAAAAATTCCAAATGTTCCAAAAAAAAAAGTACGAAATAGCTAAAAATAGTACCTATCCGTATTATTATTTGATCGTAAAAGTTCAATTTATTGTGAGCGAATAACTGCAACCAAATGACCGAAATGCTACAAAATTGATTTCACTTCTTATCCGTTACCTTTTTATGTTCTCTCTCCGCACATCTCCTCATACCTTTCTACCACATATTATTACTACAAAAAAGAAAAGAAAAAAAAGTTGCCAAATATTGTGTAGCAATATTCGTTGGATTCAGTTCATGAAATTTGGATTTAGAAAATGTTTTCTTTTTTTCTTTTTCGATTGTAAGGTATATAATTTTGGAAATCGGTGTATGTATGTATAGCATCCGCTCTCTCGCTCCCCAACTCTGCCCGCAGTAACGTTCCCAAATTCAGAGTGCTTTAGATTACTGCTGCCATTATAGTCACTTTCACTTCTTGGCCGCGGTGCACAATCAAAATAATGTAATGGTGTTGTCGTTTTTATTGCTATTATTTTTGGTTGTTGTTCTGTTCTTGTTGGGGTGGTGTTGAACGAGCAGCCATTAACGCGGGTACGGTAGGGTAGGGTTGTTGGCTAGGGATATTTTTGGTAAATTCTCAAAGGAAATGAAAGCGCGCACACAGCACAACACAGACGTCAAAACATAAATTGTTGTAAATTTCGTTGGCCGCAACTTCAAGTGTAAAAGGCGCACATTGTATAGTGTGTTCTACGGAATATAAGATGTAATGTTATGCTCCTCTTTTAACGCACAAGCAAAGCGTCAAAAGAAGCATTTACATTTAATTTTTATCGCTGATTTGTGAGAGAGTAAAATTACGAAATGTAATGAATTTAAATTGTTGATTGATAATCTTCTTTCGCCATGTAATTGCATTTACAGTACTTTTACGCATTCAATTCATTCTGGAATGTAGTCGGAACATACTCGTACCAAGTGGAAGTGTAGGTAAATATTTTACTTTTATTTTAATGTTGTAACATTTTAATTTGTGGGAAACGGAAGTGCGTAAATATTTGTATCGCTTTCAAGTGGGTATTTAAAATTTAAATTCCTACTCCACGTTTACCGCCTTCCTTATTCATCGCCTGTTGTGGACGCACTTCAAAGTAAGTAAAGCATCAATGATTAATTTGATTAATATGCCCTCAAAACAAAATGGTGCGTATGCTCATCTAAAATGAAATATGTTTCTATACGCACACACATATACACAAACTCTCTAGCGCAATCACGATCTTTCCCTGTATCCTTCAATCGTCATCTCTTCATCTATCGAATCATCATAAATGCTTGAGTTCATTGCTCATTTGTAAGATTAATGTTGACGAAATGACCGCCCATAATCAGTGGAATATTGTAAAGCGACAAACATGAGCTTATGGCCTCGTTCGGTCTGCTTTGGCCAGCAAGCACTCTCTGGTCTTCGTTGATGGGTGGGCATGCATTTAATTTAGATTAATGTGCCTATTAAAGCTTCCACTTGCATTGTTGTATTCAGTCATGTGCTCTCTTCATAAAAGTTTTGTCCCCACTCATTGTTGTAGTTAGTACTCAGGATTTTATTTGGGCTTGCTGTTGTTACGATAGACGCAGGACGCATCAAGTAACTAATCATGCTTATCAAATAAATACATATTATTTACCCAAGAAAAAAAAACAATATCAATATCTTAGGAAGGGTGCTTCTTTGTACTTTATTATATTCAGGCTCTTACTCAATTTATAAATTATTTTATTTAATAAACTCTACTCAATTTAAAGTCCTTTATGATGGCTGAACATTGTTGGTTAAGATGCTTGTCGATGGGTTTTGATAAATTTTAAAGGATATCTTTAATAATGATAAATTTCTAAAGATTTTGTAAATAAGTAACAGTACTCAAATATTAATTCTATTAGTAGAAAATGAATGAGCTTGTGCTGATTTTTCATTAAAATTAAATGAAGATTGTCATATTTCACAATTAAATGTAATATTTTGATGGTTTGATGAATGAAAGCAGCAAAGAAGAGAAGGAGGAGCGAAAGAGACAGCCCAGCAAATGGCGCTTCATTATATGGAATTGAATATCCTTCAAATATTGTAAGGCAAAATTAGAATGTAGAACTCAAAACTTATTTCTTTTGTATTATATGCAGCACAAGTTATTGGGTAATAATTGAAATGTTTCAAAAGGAGACTTAATTAAAAGAAAAAGTAAAAAAATTTTCCATGTTTTCAACTGTAGCGTAACCTCAGAGCCAAAATATAGAATGAAATAATAAATTTAATTGAACAATAAGGTAAACATTTTTTTCGATCCGACTCCTTAAATGCTAAGCATTTGAAAGCAAACTTCGATTCCACTTTAGTGATTTCTAATGCCTTAATTGGTTGCTAATGTTATAAATGTTGTGCATCTAGCAAATGTTTATTATATAATAACTTTATATATTTGTTTAATAAATATTTAATCCTATAAGGAAAAGTATCGTAATGAGTTACAAAATGTGTAGAAATGGTAAACATGCATACATACATATTTACATTGTGAACTTGCCTGCATAACAAGAAGGGAAACGGAAATGCAATCTTTTTATAGTTGACGTGCAATGTTTCAGCATTCGTGTTGAGCATCATCAAGATAAACAAAAACATCAAATTATATTGAAATGCAGCCACATATAAAGTTAAAGCATATACACACGCGCAGACAGACATGAGCAAAACTTACATCGTAAACATAAATATTTTACATAAACTTACCTAAACATATGTACAAATGTGTAGCTTTCTGTACGTAGATGTACCCATTAGGAAATATTGCCATCGATGTGCAAGATATTAAATATCATTGCAAGGTAATGTTATAAATATTTTAAGTACAATTTCTTTCTTTCACAACAAGTTCCTATTTATTGGAGACATTTTTGAAAAAACCTCATGAGAAGTATACATTGAATATAAATTAACATTAACGGAAGGCATTTGGAGGAAAGCATTTATCTTTTTAAATAGAGGATTTTTGTGATTTTCCTAATGGGTGTTTTATTTACATACACTTCCCTCATTAGCAGCATTAGCGTGCAAATTCATGATTATGAATTTTCTGAGGTTAATTTGTAAAATGAACGCAATAAGTCGCTTTTGCTTTTTATATTAAAGAAATTTGGAGAAATTGTAAACGTTTTCAACATTATGCAAAAATGTTGCTGGCATAACAATGTTGCAACCTTAGAATTTTAGTAAATTAGAATATGATAGTGCGTTAGTCTGATGCGCAGAGTGTCCGTGGTTCAAATCGCCGCACAGCCAAAAACAAAAAGTAGTAAAAAATAGCAAACATTTTTCTATACGGCACCATCTCTTGGCAGGCAATGGAAAACCTTCCTTCTTTCTTTTAATGGCACAACAGCCCGTGGGGGGCCCTCGCAATGGCAGATCTACAAGAGTAAAAATTGCCTATAAAAAGCTTTTCACTTGGTCGTTTGAATTCGGCAAAAAACTTTAAGCCCCTTCCATTCATATACAAATATAACACATCAGCCCATAAAGGGCCTAGGACGACCTTTTAGCATCCACTCTTGTTCTGTGTGTTATATTTGTTCATGAATGGAAGGCACCTACAGTTTTATACCGAATCTCAACGGTTTCGTTTCATTGTACTTATATTACCAAACTTTTGACTTTCATAAGACAAAAGGAATTGCGTAAGTCCAAGAAAATTTGATTGTTAAGTGATTTTGTAAAGATGGTTAAACCAGCTAAATCTTTAAATACATTATTTTTCTGAGCTAAAAATTACCATATTTTATTAATAAAAATTAATTCTAATGTTTTTCTTTTTAAATGGACTGATTTCTTAAAATCCTCGGAAAACAACTGAAAAAAGTTTTTAAAATAGTTTTTATAGGGTAGATTTGTATAAAAATGATTAATTAAAAAACTAATCAAAATATATACATATTTCGATGGTGTTAAAATAGAAACGGGTTTTAGGTACAAATTATTTGGTTTCTGAAATATTATGGCCAAATATAAGTGCAAACTAACGATTAATTCTCATAGCTGCCAATGTAAATGTATTCCGAATTCTGGCGGCGAAAAATTAAGTTAATGTACTCTATCTTTTTTTATCACATTTTTCCTTTAATTTCATTTGATTTAAGTTCTTGATGACGTAAATCATGTAAAGCTTTCATATTTTAATATTTTCCAAAGTAAATGACAAGGGCACTAATCCTGGGTATGTCTCCTTTTTATTCCATAAGAAAAACCCCATACCCGAGAGATGAAGTTTAAATTTGTCGTATAGTATAATTTACAAACCTTTCAATCAAATCAAAATGTCTGTCTCACAAATAAGTAGAAGGAAAATTAATTAATTAAATCTTTTCATTTTTCAAATTTTCGACAAGTCAACATATGCTGCATTTCTTACAATTTGACTTGTGGTTTAATATGATAAATTTAAAAGCTAAAATAAAGCAGAAAAACCAAGCTGCCACAGTTACACTTACATTCGTTGGTAGCAACAGCACATTGAAATGCGTCGCCGCTTTCGCTCAATTATGTTTCGAAAGCAAAACGAAGCATAACTCAAAGAAGTGGTGGTGGCGATGGCGTTGACCTTTACCAAACTAAAAATTCACGGAACTCAAGTGTAACTTTAAAGGAATAATTATGCTATTTTCAATAAATTTCATTAGAGTAAAGTTTGTGTAAGAATACAAAACGGAAACAACAAAGATAAAAAGAATCTTCATTGTTATGCGCACGATGAACAACAATATTCATCAACCACCGCAATACACTTGTGGTTCAGAATTTTCTATTCAATTACTTGCAACCAAAGTTGAAATGAAACCACACTTACAAACTTATGCTTACATATATTGTTATATATACATACATACATATTTATTTACATTCATACATATGTATATACAATACAACTTTTAGAGAGATATAGCGAAATAAGATAATAAGAATCTGACACATGTTGTTCACCTAAATAACTAAATACACAATTTACACGCTACATTTTCACTTCCGAAAGTTATAACTTACAACTATACTTTTTTACATATGTATGTATATTGGACAAATACATACTATATGTATGTAAATATGTATAACAGTATTCAGAAATACACTTTCTTTCCACTGTAACTTTTATTTTTATATATTGAAGAAACCGCAGTTATGAGAACAACTTTTACCTTTTCTTATGTTCTTGTTTAACGCGATCATATTATAAGTAGTATAATATCATGAAAATATACAAGCTTAAAGTTTTTAACGCTTATACGTAACATCTTTTGGTTTTTCCATCCTTTACATTTCAAGCTGATATCACATTTCATTTGACGGAAGTTTTTACCTTTGCTGTGCTTTTCTCTGTCTCTTCATAAAAACAATATGTATATACAATATATATAGGAATATATGTCATCTCTTACCAATTGTATATGGAAATTGTATTTGCTGCTATTGTATTAAACTTGCAAAAAAAAAGTGTTCTTAAAAAATCTGCATAAGTTTGAGATGCAATTCTTGAGCTCCAGCAGCCTGCTAAGTACATTTACTGTAAATCTTATATTCATCTTAGTTTTTCCACATAGGTGACTACTTACCAACTACATTTATATATGTATACATGTATCTATGGACGCATGTATGTATATGTGTATAAGTACATTTCCTTTACGCTTGCTGTAGTTTGACAATTTTCTTGAAGTAAACTCAATTCAAATAAATAAGTTTTGTCTTTTCTTCACAGTTGTAGTCAGCAGAGTGGGCGGTTAACCGGATACACGTAGATACCATGCATTCGTATTACTACATATACACATACATATAAAAGTATGCCATTTATACGCATGAGTCTAAATTGAAAGTTTCTAAGTTTTCAACTTAGTGAAGTTTTGTGTTGTTAGTCTTATTTTATTATAAAAAATATTTTCAAATCTTTTTCTAAATATGTAGATATATAGAGTATACTTGTATATAAATGTGTATATAATGTGTGACATTATGCTGCAATCATATGCTTATTGTTTAACTTAAAACTTTCTGAGTAAATAGGTAGGAAGCTCTAAGTTTTTGGATCCATGTTGAGGACATTGTTTAACTGAAAATTGTGCATTGTAATTTTAATTGAAGACTTAGGTTATTTAAATAGAAACATTAACTGGAGTCCGAGATTATATATAGCTTTTTTACACGAGCCTGATGATTGATACCTGATGTCAAGACGAACTTTTAACTGAATTTCAACAACTGAATTTCATATTCACATGGGTTTAATGTCAGATGAATCTCAATGTTCCTTAGCTCAGTTATTATTTTTGATTTTGATCGCAATTATATGACTAATTTTGTATACTATATTCAACCCAAACATATACGAGTATAATGAATTTTCTCATCTTTATTTAAAAAATTTATTTGAAGTCTCATACTTAAAGTTTTGAAATATTATGTGCATTACAGAATTTTAATGTATATATGTAACTATTTCACAGTTTTGCCAATCAGCAGTCCTTTACAGAATTACATTGTCAAACAAAAATTTATAACATTATTCTAACATACATGGTAAAATAAGAGAAAATGACAGAAAATTTCTATGCACAACAAGAGTTTTTGCCTACAAACGTGGTACCATTGTAATGTGAAAATTATCTTTTAATTGACTGTAAATATTTAATATGTACTTACTTACATACATATACAAATATTCATACATAAAGACATGCGTCTGCACGCACGCACACACACATTTACAAGTATATCTAAGTATGTATATACACAAATACTCGTACATATATCCATAATATTAAGCAAACAAATTCGTAGTATTATGACAACTTTTGCATTAACATGTTTGAGTTGTATTGCTTCAATTTACACGGAAACGGATGTTAATTTTAAACGTTCCTTGTTGTAGTTATTTTCATTATTGCTTTGGTTACAAAGTAATGAATGAATTAAGCTATTTACTGTGCTGTGTTTGTATTTATTGATGAAACTAAAATAAAGTTTGACATTAGTTTCCGCATTTGCGAAAATTTCCAGTTTTGAATAGTAGAAATTGCATAAATATTTCAAACATTTCAAATAATTATAATAGGAACAAAAATCTCAAATTAAATAATATTAACTGCAATTGTTTTATGTAATATTTAAATAACATTTAAGTACGAATGTATCATATGCATTTTTTACAATGCAATCAATTTATAATGCAATTTATTTATTTATTAAATATACTTAGTAATTAATCCTAGGACAACAACAAAAATTACATATAGTAGGTACTAGTCACGAACAGCAAATTTCGTTTAATTTTCCCATTTACAACTGGTTGCAAAAGTAAAACGATTCCATTGCTTTAAAAACTATTTCAAAACATTTATTTTCAACTACTTAGTTGAAATTTGTTTGCTTTACAAACTATTCAAAAATCATCTATCAACCAACTACTTAGCTGAAGATATACAATATATCAATATATGTATTGTTATATACTAATATAAACAAAATTAATATAAATTACTACTACTCTAACACTACATTAAGTATCATATAGGTACCAAATACAAAACAGGAGTTATCAAAATAGTTAAAATCGTATCAGTATTCTGTTTTTCATTTTGAAGAAAATCAACTTGTGTGTATTCTGAAATATTTAAACTTTCAACTTGAAATATTTAAACTGCCATTAGCTTTGACTAGTTAACTATTAAATATTATTTTTTTTTTGAAGAAGAAGAATTTGATTTGTAATTACTTAACCTTTTCTATTTAATGATGTAATATTAATTGCCAATAACATTGACGCTTTGATATGCTTCGTCCTAACCGATACCGTCACAACGAAATTTGAAATATTTAAACTGCCATTAGCTTTGACTAGTTAACTATTAAATATTATTTTTGTTTTTTTGAAGAATTTGATTTGTAATTACTTAACCTTTTCTATTTAATGATGTAATATTTATTGCCAATAACATTGACGCTTTGATATGCTTCGTCCTAACCGATACCGTCACAACGAAATTGATTGATTCTCACTTCAAATAATTAATTTTGAGAATGATGATCTAAAACTAAATTTAAATTGTCGTTGTCCCAAATTGATATTGATTATTAATACTGACAGAAAAGAATATGAAAGTTGTAGGCAAGCAAATTAAAAATAGACGGTAAAAATTTAAATAAAAGATTAAATTTTTTTAAATAAAGGATATTTTTAAATTTTCTGGTAAATTCCGTCTATATGACATCTAAATTGTAAAACCAAAAGAAATAGAAAACAAATAAACAAATAGTTTACTCAAAAACTTTACTAATTTCTATGGTTTCCAAGAAATAACACTCAAGTGAAAATATCCACAAAATTTTTAAGATTTCCTTTACAGCGAAAGAACTTACATTGAAAATATGCAACTAACTTAATTGTTATGCATTTACAATGAATCTGTACACAATCATCACCTTTGCACTAATTTTCCACAAACCTTTTCCTTTACGTGTATGTGTATCCGTTTCTTATCACAGTTTCTTCAGTTTACAATAAGTCACTGTAAAGTTTGTACTATGCCGCCGCCACCAACATTATAGCAAAGCAGAAATATTCTTAACAACAAAAAAGTGAGAAAATTGTAAGTGTAAAAATTTTAAATCGAAAAACTTTTACATGGAGAAAAACTTGCTGCTACTTCGACTAAGCTGAATAGTTCCACTTTCTCCCGCTAGCTTGGGAAGAAGCCTTTTTTCTCATCGTTGGTTCGTGTGGGTAACAATGACAACTGCTCATTGTCACTTACATTTCACAAGTTGTTATCAATGTTTACAATTGTGTGCAGCACAGCACACGCAATGCAAAAGAAAGCAGAAAAACAGGAACAAGAACCAGAATAGGAGCTACAATTTCTTGATGTTGGCAATGATGTTTATATTGTTGTTGTAGTGTTGAAGTTATAAAATGTCGTCTGTTTCTCTCCTTTGGCTGTATGTTATGCTACACTGCTTCAGGTTGCAACATAAGAAATTGCCATTGTCGTCGACGTTGTCATAGAAATGCAAACATTTTAACTACGTGGATAGTGGGTGCTGGAAAAAAAAACAAGAAAACGGGAGAGTCACAAATCGACTTTGCTGCGCATTGCAAGTTATTTGTGGGTATCCACCACATCTTACTTTTCTTACTAACTACACTTTATCCCCCAACATATCACCGGCACTTCTATCAGCTTACACTTTTACTATTGCCTTTCTTTCTCCTGTTCTTGTAATGCTTTAATGTTAAAAATGCAATTCTTGTGTTGTGCGCGCGATACACAAAATCCAGAAGGTGTCGACGTCGAAAAAGTTTCATACCGCATCGCACAGCAGCTTGCGGCTTTTGTTTGTTTTTAAGATTTTCTTTTTTTTTTATGGCGCAGCATTTTCAAGTTTTGCGTTTCGAATTTGGGTTTGAGTTTCGGTGCGGTTTTGAAAAATGATACCAGATCAGTACGTTACTTTTTTCGGTGTTCATACTCTGTGCACACGTTTTATTGCACTACTCTTTTTACACGGATTTATTTTCTGTTTCGTATCAGCTGATAAACTTTCTGAAAAGTAGCAAGAAACAAAACGAACAAAAACGTAGCATAGCTTAAGGGTGCAACACAAGTAATATCAAGTAGAAATATAAATACAACAACAACAAATATAAGTTCTATATTTTCTGACAAACAACGCGCCGCAGATATGTCAGCAGGAAGGCGACAATTTTAAAGTTTACTCATTTTGATTTCTCGATTTTATTTTCTGTCTAGGTTTTTGCCTTTCTCACTGTGATTGCTAGCAAAAGAAAACGCCACTTGCCGTTGAAAGTTTTTCATTTCTTGGTTTGCTTTTTCTATTTGCTCTTTGTGCTCTCTCACTTTCTGCAATGTGAATGTATTTGTGTTTGTGTTTTAGATACAAATTTCAACTGTCATGTCGTGTAGAATTTATGTTGGTTCTCCAAGTTATTTCTTATAAAATTTTCCACTTTACACACAGTCAAACAAACAAACAAGTCTGTTCCCCTTCAACTCTTTCTTTCTGGCTTCCTTTACGTACTCGTATAATAAGAAATATCGTTTGCTTTATTGCTTGCTTCTGGTTATTCCCCATTTCTATATTTGTGTGAACGATATCACTTCTTGTCACTGTCAATGAAGTGCTTCCGGCAACATGGTTGTTCCTGCCACCATAGCTGCTATAAATTAAGTTTACGCTGTTATGATGAATCGTTGCTCCCAACACCAATACTTTATTATGCACTTCCGTTCAAGAAACTCGTTATCTGAAATGTCAGTTTTCGCACCAAATTTCATTAAACATTTCACGTGCAATTGCAAAGTATAATATTGACAGATATATGTAAGATTTTGTATTTCTCCTTTCACGACCCCACTCACTTTTCCATTTCTATTTTCATGCAAATCAAATAGTATTTTTGTTTAATTATCTTCATACACAGTAAAACACTTAAACTCTTAACTATTGGTCAATATGAGGAAATGTACTCAACCATACGGTATAATGTTTCTATAACTAGTAAGCACAGACACACACACACAGTCACCGCAGCAAGTAATATCCATTTTGGAAACTCACTCTAATCATTAAATACTTTTCCATGGATACAACTTTTACTTTTCTCTATTTCATAACCTTTTTTTGTTATCATTTTGGCAATTTGTGTCACTATCGTTTTATTATCTGCTCAAGAACCTACAAACATACAAATCACATGGAGTGAAAAGTTGTTACTACTGACGCCGCTACTGTTGTTCCTACTCTTGCTACTGCTTACTCCATTGTAACTACTACTGATGAATGTTGCCTTGATATGTCAAAGCGAACTCTGTAGCGAAAGTTAAATTTCAGTCTCACATACTCATGATCTGTGTGCCCGATCCCGTCCCATCGCCATCACAACTTTAAATACATTTCCTGATTTGTTTACAACAAGTTTTTTGTGCATGTATTTCAATGAATTAAAATACGAAAAGAGAAAACTTTTTACTAAATACATTTTGAAGTGTTGAGAAAGTTGAGGTTGCTGCTATTGTTTTTGTTATTTGGTTGCTACTTTTTAGGTTTTTAATTCATAATATTTTATTTTTTGGAAAGCAAAACAGACTTAAAATTTAGCTTGATTCGATTTAGTTGTAGTCCTTTTGGTTCCTGCTTACGTAGTATGTATGCATAATGGCATAAATGACAGTAACGTATATATTGTGGAAGTATTTAGTTAGTGTCATTTGAAGCAGAAACGGAAATAAAACTTTAATAATAGCAGCAAAAAACGTGTTGATCATCAGTTTTAATTAAACTGCAAAACAACAACATTTTATTTTTTTATTCACCAGTAGCTACTATTAATTTAAGTTATTCCATTCCCCACGGTACATGCTCTGTTTACAGCAATAACTAAAACAGCAAGGAAAATAAGTTAAAAATGAATACAAAATTCCTGAAAACATAAAAATAGTTCTACATCCCTGGTATGAATTTCTGTAACGAAACGAAAGCGAAAATAGAATCACCATAGCCAAGGAAGAAAATACATACTACTAACTACAAAAAACAAAACGCCTACTCTTAACATCTTTTTTAAATCTTACAAAAAAGTATAGCAAATAAAATCACAAAATAAGCTACAACAACCACAAAATTGTGAAAGTTTAGCCCCACACTGTTGTCATGCCAACAGCACTGAAGATGGAAAAAAGAGCCTGAACAATTTGTCGGCCCTAATTATCAAATACAACAATTTCTTCTTAGTAGATGAGTTTCTCACCCTTTTTCCTTTCCCCACTGCATACAAAAAACTTAAGAAAATAGGAGTGAACCGACTAAAATGTATAAATATTGCATTATTTTTAATTCTACAGCTGCATAAGAACAACGAATAGCAAAAGAAGCTAAAGACGCGGCAACCAGCAGTAGCAATGTTCTTTCTCCTGTATTAAGAATAAACTTTATTTCAAATTCACAACGTTAAATTGCTGTTGATGAGCATTGCCGGAAGTATAAATTTCATTCTCTATACTTTTTTCCTTCGTTTTGTTCTTTTCCCTTTTGGTTGTACTAATTTTCTGGTAGCAGGACTCCACAGAAAACGGAAATGCATTCATTTAACATTCACGTATATTTTCATTCTGCCATTTCCGTATGGCAACATTCACCAGCACCGACATTATTGCTTGCATTTTCAACTTACAAATCTTTAAATTAACACAGTTTTGTTTATTTATTACTAAAAGAACAAAATAGATATGTATTTGAAGAATTCATGTATGTTTAATAGCAGTAACGAGTATGAGTAGCTTTTAGCGATAAATTTAAAATTTTGAGTTGAAATTATACTACATATGCGTAGAATTATTGAATTATCGTGACACTGTAACAAATCATTTGTTTTGCCGTGAACTAAGAAACATAAACAATCTAAGATTGGAATTACAGGCCAAATCTCAATAGCACTTGTTCAGTGGAGAAGACGAACAGAAGGACTACGCTTTTGTGCTCCATAATTAACATTAAGTGGTCGCTGTGGCGTAGTGATAGTGCGTTGGACTGCTACGCAGAGTGTCCGGGGTTCGAATCTCGGCACAGGTAGAATCAAAAAGTAGAAAAAATAATTTTAAATTTACACCAACATTTTTGAAACATATCAACATTTTTCATTTTAAAATCTTTATAGTAAATACTTACAATTTCCCAGTGAAACCATAATGACTAGTTTTAAGTACACATATTGAATCACTAGGTACCTATTTCAAATATATTGTATCAATCTAGTAGAGACGCAAATTTGACGTGGCACGTGTGAACACGGATGAACGTGAAATAATTTCCACGTGATTATGTGAGAATGTGACATAGTTTCCATAATTTCCACCTGAACATAGTGTAATTGATCGTGATATAGCTTTCACGTGATTATGCGTGAGTATGAGATCACATTTTCTTTGAAAATGTAATTTTGATAGTTTTAAAAGTAAACCTGTGATTTCCTTTAGCTAAGAAGCTTGGAAATTCTAAATTTGGCATCACTGCGTATTTTATGTTTTTTTTCGTTTACGCTTGAGTGAGCATGGGAAATATACTCTTTTTAAATACTAATGTCAACGTGCTTGAAGATCTGTTAATTGTTTTTGAATAAATATCAACGTGCGTGAACATATGTGAGGTATAATTACAAAATAGTGAGCGTGCGTGACGTTACTCGAAATGAGCTCACGTGCCCTTCTCTATCTCTATCTCTATCTATCGACATACATACAATATGTATGTTTGTGCAAATTTGCTCATCACTTCCATTAATTGCATTTCTCGAACGTAATACAATTTCCGTCAGCATGTCATGGGAGAAAATTAGAACGAAAAAAATTAATGGAAAACATTTCAAGTAATTTCCTGCATTCTCTGCTTCAGCTACAATAACAAATAGAAACAAGACAACATCGCACACTTAACTTATGTAAATCGTTAGTAAACTATGTATGTACAAAGGAAAATGTGAAAAATGTCTTAAAATGCTATTTTTATTAGCTGCTGCTGCTGTTGTTGCAGCTTCTATCTCCCACACCCACCTGCCTGCTATTTCTGTCGGATGCAACTTCCTAACACAAACATTTTCTAAAAAGATGCTTGCGCGCGTTCGTTTCTGTTGCATTTTAATCTTGTGTGTCAAAGTCAGTTAGTGGCAATGTCAGTCGGAGTAGTGGCGTTGCAAGAAGTGCATTTTATTTTACTACTTACTATTTTTTTGTGGCATTCGGCATGTTATATGTAAAACGTACTGGCAACGTACTACTTAGTTGGTACTACAACAAACTACTCTCAGTTCGGTGGAGAAAAGAAAAATGGAAAACTTAATACGCATCTTAATATGTATCTGCATAGTATCGTGCTCCTGCAAATAAAGAGATTTTAGTGTGAGTAGTTGCAGGAAATGAAAATAAAATGCACCTGTAGTTGTACAAAGGCAAAATATTTGGGAATAAATTATCTGGCATATTGACATGAAAGCTTAGAAGGAGTGTTTGTTATATGCAAGCTTGTTTCATACATAATATTTTTGGTTTTACACAAAAGGTTGAGTCATATAAAACTTTTCTTGGAAAATGAAAAAATTTAAAACTAATGTAATTGCTTTAAAAAATCCCTTTTACATCAACAAGTTTGAAAAGAGCGATTTATGTAGAATTCTTGTCTTCTCCATGAATAGAAAAAACGATATAGATAAATAAACTCTAACAATTTCGAAACGTTGATATAATTAAAAACGTTTTTTATTTTCTTTATTACTTATAAGTATGTACATATACTGAGGTCATACTAATAATAATCGCAAATGTTATTCTTGTTGCTTTCATACTGAGACCTGACTCTGTCTTCGGTAATTGGTCACCTTTCTTGGATGCAATGTGTTTTGACTCCTGGGGGCTAACGACTGCGAACTACTCGTATGTCGCCTACATAGGTATTTCTTTGCATTAACGGGGATTGTAGTAAAAATGTCTAGTGGTTGCTGTGGCGTAGTGGTAGTGCGTTGGACTGCTGCGCAGAGTGTTCGTGGTTCGAATCTCGGCACAGGTAAAATCAAAAAGTAGAAAGAAAAAAACATTTTTTCTACACGGCACCACCTCTTGGCAGGCAATGGCAAACCTACAAGAGTAAAAATTGCTATGAAAAGCTTTTCACTTCGCCGTTCGGATTCGGCATTAAACTGTAGGTCCCTTCCATTCATGTACAAATATAACACGCACAACATGAGTGGATGCGAAAAGCTCGGCCTAGGCCCTCCATGGGCTGTTGTGCCATTAAAAGTAAAGTAAGTAAAGTAGTAAAAATGTCTTAGTATACTTTTAAACAAATTAAAGCAAACATTTTTAAAACATTGTCTTACAAGACAAAAATACTAAGTAGCTTAAATTACACATAAAATGTAACTATGAAAGTTTTCTACGCTCTTATGACTAACTTCTGTATATACAAATGTATATAAGTGCGTATACGAAAGGAGAAAGTAAGTGAAAGAATTTAAAATATCATTATTGCTATCATTTAGGACAATACTAAAATTTTTTCAAAAGTCTAATACACTTAAAAAACTTTGTGTATAAAACTTGCACGTTTATAATAAGAAAACTTTGCGCTCCGTAGGTGTTGTTGTGGTTGTTGTTGTTGTTGTTGTTGTTGTTGTTGTTGTTGTTGTTGTTGTTGTTGTTGTTGTTGTTGTTGTTGCTGCTGTTGTTGTTGTTGTTGTTGTTGTCGTCGTCGTCGTCGTCGTCGTTCTTTCCATGCTCTCTTAGTAATTTGACATCGTTTAGTTCTTTCTCTTTAAGCAATCTACTTCAGGCTCAACGAAATATAAAACACTCAAACAACAACATAAAATGCTTTCATTTATTGCGGCATATATATGAATGCATCCAATAACAGCAGCAACAGCAACACAATGCCAGCGCACAAACTAAATATAGCAACTTTTCACAGCAACAACAATAATAGCAACAATAGGATGATTGCAACAATATAGATGTTGCTGCTGCACTGACTGCACTGACTGCATGTTAACCCACTTCATGTTAAGTGGAACACAGCGGTGTTGCATACTTTTCGGCGCGGATACACTGGAAGACCAAAATGAAGGAAAAAAAAATAGCAAGAATAGAAACGAAGGCAAACCAGTGCCGTCACTACGCACGAAAGCAAATTCCAAAAGAAATAGCGAAATTCGTAAGAATGCGCTCGCGCATATTTGTTGTAGCATGCTAGGTGCATTTTGCATGCATTCACGTGGTGTTGCTGGATGCTGGAGGTTTCTGCTGCATCTACAACTACGGCTACAATAACAGGAATATAAGCAGAAAAATAAAGGCTTACACACACACATACACATACATACACGTACATATATACTCGTATATACTCATATATAAACGTATCCAACACACACGAGGTATGTTTTTATATAGGAAAAAATAAGAAAAGCTTGCAGTAGAAGCAGCAGCAGTAGCAACTAAAAACTAATGTAACAATGTAGAATGCAAAGAATGTCTCTTTTTATTCTTCTCCTTCACCGCTACTGTTTCTTCATCTTCTTTTACTGCTCTATTCAATGTGAAATAATGTATGTAATGAAATATGTAGCACATTTGTTTATGCTTTCGCAGAATATTAAAGAAAATTTACGTAAAATTTACAAGAAGCAACAAAAAGGAAATAAACTGCTCACACACACACACACACACACACTGCCAAACGCACAGCATGAACTACTACATGCTGACTAGAGTTGGAGATAACCGAAATAAATGCAAAGCACTGTGTAAGAAATGGTGCATCTTCCGCAGACGTGAGGTGTTACGATTGGAGCAGTGTTTCGGATTTGCTGTGCACAACAAATTAAATCGTAAGCGTGAGTTATAATTTGTAAAATTGCAAGCTTAATGCATTATTTTTATCAACACAAGCAACATCAGCAAGCACGACGACAACATTGAGAGTGCCAAGCAAAAACCATAGCTTTCTTTCATTTAGGGTTGAATTTCTTGTTTCTCTCGACATGGTATAAGGGAGATATAAATATGTATGTATGTATGTATGTATGTATGTATGTATGTATGTATGTTCATATAGTATGAGGAAGATATAAAACACAAGTGCACTGAAATAATTTTGGATGCAATAAAATCGTTGTTTGTAGCGTGGATGCAGTTGCGAAATATGAAAAGGGAATAATGTTGTATGTTCCTAGAGCTCGTAAAATAAGTTTCAAATGAAGTTTAATTCATTGTTGCAGTTGAGCGTACACTTTAAGTTGATTAAGTACTTTTTTAATCTTTTATTTTGTTTCAATTTCAAGAGGGGGAAAGAAAATTGCAAAAAATTAACTTGTACCTTTCTTGGGAGAGGATAAGTAGTAAAAACCAAGATAAGTATATTCATGTGTAATGCAACAAATTTCATTTGATAAGTTCTCAAAAGATTACAGAATATTATAGAAAAAGTTACTTGAAAGAGCAAAAGAAGATTCTCGAATTAATAAAGTAAAAATTGCAAAACAACAGCTGTAAATTACGTGAGTTGTAACCAACATTTCCATTTCAAAATCACCAGATTTTGAGCAAAATTATATGACTCTTAAAATATTTCGAAATATTTGATAAAACTTTTCCATTAATTTCGAAATGGAAATTTTAAATTTCACTGCAAATATATTCAAGCCCTTGCACTTGTTTGATTTTTTTCCTTTACATATTGTCCCAACAATTTAATAAACGTATGTAATTTCTCATGCTGAAAAATTACGCCCACTAACATATAAAAAAGGAAACAGAAACAAGAAAAGTTATTGGTTTTTCCACTGTTGCTACTAGATACTCAGAGGTGTCTGCAATATAGACTTTGTTGCTGGTGTGCAGTGTCCCTGAATAGCTATCTATTTATTGTGTAGGTACATATGTATATCAAATTTGGCAGAAATGGTCGTAAAACACCTTTTCCCAAACAATAAAAAAAATAAATAACTTTTATTATTGTAAAAATAAAACGAAATTCGTTTGATAGAAACATTTTTTTTATATAAATATTGTATTATAAAAATGTTCTGTAAAAAATGTTTATTGTTTCGCTTTTCATTTTGGCCAACAGTGAATTTTATTATTATATGGTACAAAGTAGGGGAAAAGTAATACCATAATGTTAATTGGCTGCCATTTTGTTAGAAATGAAAAAATTGGCCTCTATTTTTACGGAAAGTTTATCTGAAACTGTTTGATTACATTATATCGGTCAAATGACCACTTCCTGATTTGATGCACATTTTTGCTCGTTTTAGGGCATTTTAAATAGTTGTTCGCAAAACGTCTGATTTCTTCTGCAATGGTAGCTTTCAAGACATGCAAGGGTTTGTGGGTTGTTATGGTAAATGCGAAATTTCAAAAAGCCTCAAAGGAAGTAGTCTGGCCACATTAGATCTGGCAATCTGACCGGCCATTGCAAATCGCAAAATCGGGAGATAACACCGCTCGGAAGTTGGTGTTTAAAAATCTTCATCGTCGCCCAAGCTGTCTATCGCTCCATTGCTTATTGTCAGCTAATTCTCTATTTGTCTACAATATAAATCTCAAAGCACAGTGCCAATTGACGCCATTTGAAAACATTGTGGCAACTCTGCATTATGACATTACTTTGGTTCGTTATTTGTTTTACTGTATTTCAACAAATGTAACATATGAAAATTAATTTCAAGGATTATATAAATGAATGCATTTGCTACAGATTTTACTTAAATCAACTTTATTATAAAGATCCCATCAGGCCTTAGCCTAGGTTTATAAACAGATACTCAAGAAAAGAGCCATTCCGAATCAAAATAAATGCCGAATCTGACTAACTCCACAGCATTGATTCTTACTTCTTTGCCATCTTCAAACTGCATCTGAGACTCTATAACCTTGAACTTACCATTTTCGTTTTATTTCTTGAATCTAAATTTCTCGAAAAAGCCTGTATGCGTAGTTACATAATTCAAATTATTAAAATCAAGAAGCCAATTTCAAAATATATCTGGCCATAAAAAATGTGAAATGTGCTGTAGGAAAAAGTAAGAAGCAACCATTATTGCCATGTGTCTGTAGTCATAAAAAAGAATCAGCAAATAAGTATTCTGTGTTTGCCACTTTAGCTTATTTGAATATAGACAATTTTCAATTGCGAATCGAACAAAAAAGAACATGAACACCAAAGCATATAGTAAATACTTAAGTACTTTAATGTTTATCAAAATTATATTAACACGAATAAAAATTGGAAACATTTTCGCACCCAAGCTAATAAAAATAACAAACGAAAACAAAGAGAAGAAAGACAATTCCTAATAAGCAAAATGAATAAAATCGAAGCATAAAAATAATAAAGTGAATGACTTTTGTGGTGTTGGTGGTGGTGATGTTGTTGGTGGTAGTAGCAGCTAATAAAATAACAAGATTAAAAAGAATAACATGAAATTCTGCTACTGCCGCCGTGTGTATGTGAAAGCATGATAATATAATATTTAAGCGCATTTCTGCCTGAAGCATAATATTTTGAAGTTTAACACAATTTAACACGCACCTTAATAAAAACACATACTATATATACACTCAGATGCATACTTGGTACGCATCGAACACACCAAAAGTGATAAAATCGCAGCTTACACCCTTAACCTTAAGCAAACGAAATACACACATTTCCACTCCCGTTTCCTCCAAACAAATTTTTTTTTATTATACATATATTTGTTATTTTCTTGAAGGAATAGGAAGAAGAAAAAAGTTCAAAAATAAAAGAAATAAATTAAGTTTAGTAAATGAAAAAAAGAAAAAAAACTTGCTACCAAATTGATGGCACACATAGTGTTTCCGTATCCTGTTTAGAATATCAGCCTTGAATAATCTGCCGTAAGATTTTCTTTTAACATATATAGTATACTTTAGCTTATTGATTTCAATATGGGTGTGAACTTATTTACTTAGATTAGTATGTAGTAAATATCAACAAAAAGTGCGTACTTCAGCTCGCAGCTTAACTGGGCTCAATGCGTTTTTTCAAGTCTCTGGCAACAATGCTATATTTTTCATGTTCGTTATGTGTAATAATATCAAAAGGTTTCCCGCTACAAAAGCAATTTTAATCCTCCATGCAGATCCATGCCCCAATGTTGCAGCAGCTTCTTCTATTGTTCGCATATACCTACTCTATGTAAATATGTTTGCCTACGTGAAAGCTTTTGTAGTTGCTTAGAACATTTAGAATTTTAAGAAAATTTTTTTTTTTTTCTTAAATGCTTCATTATTAGTACATATTATTATTTTCAACCAAAATCCTGCCTCCTCCCCACTCTTTCACGGCAATACGAGTAAGTATATCGAGATAATATAAAATTCGAAATCATTATATTGGAATTTATATCACACCACCGCACAACTTATTACTGCAGGTGCTTCTCTTCTGTTGCTGTTCTTCTATGTATCAAAACGTCCCTAGCTGCTATCGCAGCCACAGTTTATGTTGTTGCTGTAACGTTGCCGTAATAAAAATTCATAAGCAATCAATAATTCATTTCATTTTCAAAATTGTTACGATTATGGTTCAATTGGAAATTTATTACAATTATTTATACCGAACCGAGAGTAGGTGGCAAAGAAATTGTTAGGTCTTCTGCATTTATAATGAAAATCTATTAAACATCTATTGAAGTTCTATTCAAGCATTGAACCTATTGATTGACAAAGGAAATCACAAAATATCAAAGAAAATGAGGAAAATATTACTGCAGCAAGTGGATTTCTATTTGCAAGGAAATCTTAGCAAACTCAGCATGGCTCTAAAATATACTTGACTTAAACATATTGAGAAGATTGAATGCCGAATATTAAATTTAAAGTTCTTAAAGCTATTGTTGTATTAATTTGGTAGTTTGTGCTTATTTGCTTTTTTTTCTAACTAACCTGGATTTTGTGATGTACGCAATTAAGAAAAATCATCCAAATTCGTTGGTGATATATTTGATCCTAGTAAAAGTAAAATGTAAAATGTTTACTCGGAAAAATAGCTCCATGCAAATTCTTTGCTCATTTCAAAAGTTATTTTCAAACACTTGTACCAATGTTGTTTAGTTTAACCTGTCATAATTTTGAATTAAGTATGCGACTATTAAAATATTGCTCATAATCGTGAATGTCCTGATTTAGGCATCTGAGACATTTTAGTTCCAATAGCACACATACATACTTATTTTTATATCTTTTGTTTAGTTCAGTCTAAGCAAAACCAAATATTTAACTATTTATAAATGCATCTATAGATCAACTATAAATGCTATTGCTCAATGTAGTTTTAGTGTTTAGTCCATGTTTAATTTTAATTGAATTAAATTAAAGTGCGAAATATTCCAACTTTTTCCTTAAGTATTGGATAAATGAAGGCTTTTTAGAAAGCTTGACTCATTAATAAAAAATTATGTTAAGGAATCTTCACAGAATGCTCTGTGTTTTGAAATATTCACAATTAAAGTTAATTGGTTTAAAATTTAAAAGTTTATTTATTTTAAAATTAATATTATATAAAATTCAAGATTAATTCGTTTAAGAGGCAAAAATAATTGAAATAATAAACATATATGATATTATTATTATACTTATTTTGTTCTAAACTACTTATATGACGAGTTAATATTGAAATCAATAAACTTGTTTTGCGATTATCTTAAAACCAGATCATTCCACCTTGGCCTATGTAGAAGACCACTGTTTCCGGTATAAAATCTTACAAAGCAACTACAGGCCTCATACTTCTAATGTTTATCAAATATTCCAACTAAATATTAAACGTAACAGGCACACTGTCACGTCCATCAAGAGTTATTTTAAAAACTACATACACATGAGCATGTGCTTGTTACTTCGTACTGTTCCCTTTATTTACAGCATTATAAAAAGAAACGTAGTTTCCGAGGCATACTTACAGAGACGTAGCCAGATACACAAAAAGATGGAAGGATGTACGAAAACGAAAATTTGTATGTTTATCATTATTCTATTAGTTGCCATGACATTTCGATGGCGAAGGGGATTAAACACATGGCATTATATCTCGATCCTGCTCAGAATCATCATTGGTGTACTCTTAAAATAAAAATTTGACTAAAGAATCGTTACTTTTTGCAAAAATTTTATCTATTGAAACATTGAAGTACACATTATAGCTTACAGCTTATAACCACATATAAAAGGTGGTCTATCTAACATTTGGAATTTGAACTACTAGTTAGTGGTCGCCGTAGCGACTGGTACGCAGAGTGTGCGGGTTCAAATTTCGGCATGGGTAAAATCACCACCTCTTGGCAGGCAATGGCAACCCTACGAGGGTAAAAATTACCTAGGTCCCTTCCATTCATTTACAAATATAACACACACAACTATGCCTCCATGGGCTGTTTCGTCGTTAAAAGAAGAAGAACGGTTGTGGCCGATATACACTCAATGTTGGGAAATACTAAATATTTTTTTGCAAAATAGTGAATCTTTTACCTAAAGTGTGAGAGAATTACGTTCAAAATTCGGTAGAATTCGGTGAGCGTGAAACTCAATTTTTATTGGATAAAACAACACGTTCTCGTACTCCTTACTTACTTACTTAATTGGCGCTACAACCGATGATCGGTCTTGGCCGCCTCCACAAAGCTCCGTCAGTCACTTCTGCTATGCGCGCGCTGGCGCCAGTTGATAAGGCCAAGTGCAGTCAGGTTGCCCTGCACCTGGTCTTTCCAAAGGAGATTAGGACGTCCCCTTCTGCGTGTTCCTCCACCGTGGTTCGAATAAAACACCCTTCTAGCCGGAGCGCTTTCTTCCATTCGCTCAACATGACCCAGCCAGCGAAGCCGCTGGAGTTTTATACGCTTGACTATGTCAGTGTCGGCGTACAGCTCATACAGCTCATCGTTCCATCTTATTCGATACACATCGTCCACGCATACTGGACCGTAGATCTTACGGAGTATCTTCCTCTCGAACGCTCCTAACAGCCTCTCATCATTGATGGTCAATGTCCACGTCTCTGCGCCATACATTAGGACGGGAAGGATGAGGGACTTATAGAGCGTTATTTTCGTCGGTCGAGAGAGGGCTCTACTTCTCAATTGCCTACTGAGCCCGTAGTAACACCTGTTGGCAAGAGTTAGTATCCGCTTGGTAAACTCCTACACTGCGCAAAACCGACAAAATTGCTGCTGTTGCTCAAATGAAGGAAGATGCGTTATCGTGAATGGTGTACACTACCGCACAATGGTAACTGATTAGTTGTGGCCTATGCCGTGAAATAATTGATCTTTTGCGCGGGAAGTTTGAAAATCGCATTATTAGCCGTTGTGGTGATGTGCATTGACTAGCACGTAGCTGCGATATGGCTACGTCGGAGTATTATTTGTGCGGAGTGGTTAAAGATAAGTGATACGCTATCCATCCAACAACGATTAAGGCTCTTAAGGACGAAATTAGTTCAGCTATCGCTCAAGTACAGCTCCATACAGTCGGACTGATCGTGTGGGTTACTGCAAGGCCAGCCGGGGAAGTCATTTGAATGAATTAGTGTACCACAATTGTACTTTCGAATAATAAAAACCACATTGACAAAAAATTATTTTTTTATTATTTACCCCCTTGTATAATTAACATCGGACGAGGTCGGCAGAAACAACCTCTACTCTGCAGAATACATATGTACACTATTTCCAAAATATCACGAAAGAGTTTTGAATTTGTTTTGAATTTTAAATCGGCATTCTGCGTCAAAATATGGTCTTCTGGACCATAGTGCAGTTAGTGAAAAAACCAGAAATTAGTGTTCTATTGATGCTTAGTGCTTTCCAATAAGCCATTATTCATTCAATACTGCAAATCTTGTCGCACTGTGTAATTCACAAATTGTTTTTTAAAAAAGTTTAATAGGTTTAAAATTGAACTTTCGATCATACTTAAAGATAGCACAAAAGGTCAATAAAAGGTCAATCATAAAAAGCAAACATAATTTCCGGCTTTATGTTTTGTAGCATAAACAATCAATCCTTAATTGCTTTTGCTTGCGGATATGAAAAATGTAATTAATACATACTACTGCCATATTATCTAGAGAGTTCATTGAAGTCAAGTTGTACAAGTTCATTAAACTTGCCAAACTATAAATAAATTAATTGAAATTTATCGTCTATGCGGAAAAGATAAAAAGCGGAGAACGTTGCATGGTGTTTAGCTTAAATAAATGCCTACTCTAGTATTCAACATTCTACTTGAAATTTCAAGTTTTTAAATTGCATTAAAGAATATCTACAAACTTCAATAATATATTAATTGTTATTCAGTTTGGCAGCAATGTCAGCAAATTACTGTGCTGCCAATATGAATGCAACTTATTTGATTTCCGCAATTTAAGTTATATAATAATAATGGAAAAATAGTACTACAGGCAATCAGTGCAGCCAGTGCGAGTACAGTTACTAGTGCGTGGTATTCGAATACGGATAACAAATCCTTATAAATATTGGTATACCAAATATTCATATATACTACAATACTACATACATATCTACGTATAAATATATACATTTGCAATATTTGGAATTCAAAAAGCGTGGCAAAATCAAAATTGACGACAAGCTACTTTTGATTTTGACACAAGGTTCTCTATGCTGTAGTTACTGTGTACCCTTGTGGTAGTATTTTAATCCCAATTTAATTATATTTTGAGTTTTAATTAAATCCCAAATGGTGGAATATTTTTGGAGGCGAAACAACAAAAGCGAAACGCACAAAAATAATTATAAATAAAATAAATAAATAAGTAAATGAAATAAGCGAACATTTTTAAATTAAAGCTGTTACATTAACTATGTATTAGGTAGGTACTGAATATGTATGTACAGAGCATCACGGAGGGATACATAGAAAGCGAATTATATAAGTAAATTAAAGTGGGCGGAAAAAAAAGTTCATGTTTTATACACTGGGTCAGTGGGTGTCTAACGCCGTTAATACTGTTTCGATTGCGAAAATTCCTTGTGTCAAAAATTATACTCTTTGAAAATACAATTTTAGTAAGTATGAAAAAATCTTTAGCTGTTGGTTTTAACTCATTGAAAGTTGATTTAAATTGAGAGTAAGTATTTACTTTACTTTACTTTTAATGGCACAACAACCCATGGAGGGCCTAGGCCGAGCTTTTCGCATCCACTCATGTTGTGCATGTTATATTTGTACATGAATGGAAGGGACCTACAGTTTAATGCCGAATCCGAACGGCGAAGTGAAAAGCTTTTCAAAGCAATTTTTACTCTTGTAGGTTTGCCATTGCCTGCCAAGAGGTGGTGCCGTGTAGAAAAATTATTTTTTCTACTTTTTGATTTTACCCGTTCCGAGATTCGAACCCCGGACACTCCGCGTAGCAGTTCAACGCACTACCACTACACCACAGCGACCACAATATTTTTTATATTTTCAAAAACGTACCTGTAAAAAAATTATATACCATTCATTTGTTATTTTCGGGGTAAAGTTTACTTCAGCGTTCACCACAATTGCTCATATATCAGACATTTCATCTGATTTTGTTACCATAAATAAGGGCTTTTTTGGAAAATTTCAGTGAGATCTATTGATTGGATTCTCAAAGGTTTCGATATTTGAGCAAATATAGCCTTTCATTGCCCATAAGACAAAAAAAAAATAAATTTTTACAGACCGTTTAGCTCACGAGAGTGTTCGCAATCGAAAAATTGTCAATTGCACTAGACTTCCAATGACCCACTGTATCAACCGCTGGGCAAACCCATCTTAATGTACATAAATAGATATGCAGGCTTGAGGTATTTGGTATTTTTTTTATTAATATTGAACTGTAATGCTTTTCTATTATTAATATTAATTAAAAATTTCCAGTGAACACAGATATAAAAACTAATTGATTATATTATATTAAAAATGTATTCAATGAATTCTTAGCTTATTGTGCGACAGATTTTAAATTCAGAACCACAAAAAACTAAACAAATTTGAATTAAAAATTTCAAGGATGTCAAGCAATCATTCATCATGTTTAATTGAATTATGTTAGACTAGATACAGTGATACCTGCGGGGTTAATTAGCTTCTTAAATTTCCAGATTAACATAATATAGCCATGACATGTAGTATACATAGGGCGATAAGCGCTACATCCTGTCATATGCTTTCCTTGTGTAACTCTATATGCGAGCTTGGCAGCAATATTTGACTTCTTCATTGAAAGTGAAGAGCAAAAGACAGGACAGAACATTGCTAAATAAACAAAAGCACAAAGCACGAGAAATGCAATAAAGACCAATGTAAAAGATTCCTATCGTATGCTTGAAATGAAGTGCGTATTTAATGCTGCATCCGCTTCCACTACGATTTACAATGGGCAAGTATAAATGCCAATCCAATAATGCTCTTATTATGCAGGCAGCATATAAATACGGAAAACCTTTTTTAAAGAATTTCACATTAAACTTTGGAAATTGATTTATTTTTTGTTTTCTTATGGAAATTGCTGTATTTTTAATTAACACCATATACGAGTTTATATAATTGTGCAACCAATAAAATCTTATTAAAATTAAAATCACCTTTAACATTGACAAATTGTTTTATTTCTTATATATATTTTCCTATATTTTGTTGCAATGAATAAAAATACGCAGATAGTAAGGCAAAATATGCTTAAATGCTTTGAGCTACTTTTACTCGTACATACTTGCATTTCGAGCAGAATAATCTGTTATTACTTAGGCACCTTTTTGTTTTCACTAAAGATAATGGATTCTGAAGTGTAAGTGAAATAATCATTTGCCATTCTTATTCACATTTATGTTTCAATCAAAAAATTAATCAAAATTATTAATCTTACAGTGCAAATTTTAAATTAAGAGAAAGTAAAGTTGTTGTACACTCAGAAAAATAGTCTAACGGGGTCAAATCACACGAGCTTGGTGGCCAATTGACTACACCAAAACGTTAGATTAACTGTAACTGCTCACCAAATTCGCCTCTCAATTGATGCATGGTTTCGCGTGCAGTGTGGCATGTGGCATGTGGTACCGTCCTGTTGGAACCACATGTCGGCCGAGTCCAATTCTTGTATTTTCGGCAAAAAAAAAGTGTGTTATCATCGAACGGTATCTTTCTCCATTGACCGTAACGTTGCGGCCTACATCGTCTTTTAAGAAGTTCGGCCCAATAATGCCGCCTGCCCATAAACCGCACCAAACAGTGAATTTTTCGGGGTGCATTGGTAGCTGCTGAATTGCCTCTGGCTGGTTTTCACCCCAAATACAACGATTATGCTTATTCACGTATCTATTAAGCCAAAAATACATTAGGCCTCGTCGCTGAAGACAATTCTGCGATAAACACATTTTTCAGAGAGCATGAATTTTGATGATAAATTTCAATAATTTGCAAACGTTGTTTAGGCGTAAGTCTATTCATTATGAAATGGCAAACCAAACTGAGTATTTTTTACTTTGATACATGTCAGGAATCACGCGTGAACTGTCAGAAATTCTTTCTTTTCTTTTAATGGCACAACAGCTCATGGAGGGCCTAGGCCGAGCTTTTCGCATCCACTCATGTTGTGCGTGTTATATTTGTACATGAGAAATATTAACGTCAAAAACCAAGTAGCAAAATAGTCATATTTTATCAATGTCCTATTGATATTTAAAACTTTAAAATTATATAAAAAACGTAACATATTGCAAAATTAATGTAAAATTGGTATGGCAAAAATCTTTAATAAAACCAGATAAACAAGTTTCTTGTTTATCTGGAGGCACTCACATTAGCGTAACACTAACGTAACACAGCAAACGTAATCGATTGAACATTGTCTTCACTAAGACAAAAGATGCATTTATTTATAGTTATTTAACCTTTTTAAAGAACTTTTTAAAACACGATTCATAAAATACAATTCGATTACTGAAATACTATTTCACAACTAAGAAGTATAGCCAGTATAAATTTATAATGTAAAACTTGTTGCAAGTTAATTTTTAATGCTTTATTTATGGTTGCAATATAAATTGAAGGTTAAATTTACGTAGAATAATAACAATTTTACATGAAAAATGTAAGAGGTATAAAGACAATTTTTTATGTAAGTTTAACATTATGGTTTGATATTACATACCTGCAATGTAAAACGTATACTGATCGATTTAATAATTTTAATGTAAATTTAACACAAAACATATCAGTCTGATATTCTTACCGAATAATCGATATATTCGGGTTAACATTGAACATGATTCTATAAAAATATCCATTTTGTTTTGCACATTTTTTTTTTAGTGTACAATGAATGTGTGTTCATATAAGTACTTATAGGTATGAAAGAAAATGTTGTTGCAAATGGAGTCAACAAATTTATATCATATTATGATATATAGTAACTATTACACAAATTATAAAGGAAGAAATTGAAATTGCTTTAAGGTTCAGTGTCTATAAAATTTTACC
Organism: Palloptera scutellata; assembly: GCA_958295655.1. Lineage (NCBI taxonomy): Eukaryota > Metazoa > Arthropoda > Insecta > Diptera > Pallopteridae > Palloptera > Palloptera scutellata. The sequence goes on along the minus strand of OY282449.1, from coordinate 21,412,255 downwards.
ACAAATAATAATTGTATACAATAAATGATTAATTTCTACTATTTTATCAATATATAATTGATTCAGGTGCTTTAAAAACTTGACTTATAAATAATTACCAGCTACCTTTAAGCTGAAATCAAAATTTAAGCTGCATTGAAAAGCTTTCATATGTTTTCTTTGGTTTTTCGTATTTCCATTGAAAATATTATTTCTCGTTCCTGAATTATTGTCACTTTTAACAAATCAATTGTTATTTCCTTTCTCCCTCTATGTTATTTTCTTTCTTTTTATATCTTTTTTTAATATTTTGCTATTGCATTTCTACATAATAAATTCAAACTTCAATTGAATAAATTGATTCCTTGGCGTATTTTCAATAACAACTTGTGATGATGATGGCGATGGAAAAAACGGTAGTAATACAAAAAAAAAATGCTGAAAATTGTAAAGCCACACTACCAACTTCTTTGACAGCAATTTCACTTTGCTGGTATTCGTATTTTTATAAATGCAAAAATTCACAAGCGCCGCAAGAATATCAAATTCATTCAGCTGGCGCCTGTTGTGGAAGAACTGAAGCATTTGCATCCCAGTGCACATACAATATTCAGTTTCATTCCACTTAAAGTCTTCAAAGTTTTTGTATTTTTAAAATTTTCTTTTCTTTAGGTATTTTTTGGTATATACATAATATATTTTTTTAGTAAATTTTAGCTGACTTCTTCTCAAGCATCCCCATACCCTAAACAATTTTCTCGTTTGCCAAAAACTGCCAACGGAGTAGAAGAATATTTTCTGAAAGATTTTTTCATTCACTATTTAGAATTTCCTTAAGAATTTTTTTATTGTTGCTTCGGGTAGTATTGTAGTTGAAGCTCTTTAGCTACTGCCAATGATGGCTGCAACTACCATCAGCAATTGTACCTTTTGGCTATAGTTGCATTTTAAATGTAAGTGTATATATACTTATGTAAGAATATGTAGTGCATGTATGTACTCATGTGCTTGTGTGTGTGTGCATGTGCAATCGTAAGAATTTCTGTAAAGATAACGACTAATAGACATCGTGCTGAAGTAGCACACTCAATCTTTCCTTTACGCTATACGAAGTCGATATTCGATTTGTATTTGCGGTAAAGCTAGTTTCATTCTATTTCTTTGACAATATTCAGTAGTTTTCTATTTTACTGACAAGTGGTTATTTCTTTCAAGTTGTCGTCTACCATGTTGAGCTATGTCAAATGAAATGTATTTATTTAACAATTATTTGAATTTATTGTACATACGTGGATGAGAAGATGTTTGAAAGATATTTTTACTTTTTCTATTTTACCTGGTCGTGTTTAACTGGCTGTTAGTTTTCTGAGACTTGATATCAAACAGTGTAATCAATTTGACAACGATTTTAACCAATCGTCACTTTAAATTCTAAGAAACAGTGCCAAGCTTCGAAAAGTATTATTGTCGATGTATTATTTACCATTATGCTTTTTTCATCTTCGCTTCACTTAAATCGCACAAAGCCTAAAATATTTACACATAAAATTTATATACTACATCAGAAAATGCAAAAACGAAATGTACACCCTCACTTTTTAGCATTGGCAATAACATCTAATAATGAGCGATGCATGTGGCCAATATTATTACGGCATCCGATAATAAAATCGTTGTATGTGAATACGTATGTAGTAAAATAGTGGCAATGAAAATCTCTCCATCCCCAATGCATGGAGATAAGACACCAATTTATGAACTTGAAGAGCAGACTGAAAATAATCGTTTCAAAGTGGAAATGGGAAAAGTAAAACAAAATATGCCATGGTGAAGAGTGCTCTTTCCAATGACGACTTACTACATATTGTAATATGTTGTTGATATTGGATTTGTTCCAAAAAAAATATATATATACGAGTATATATATGAAAAGGAAGAAGAAATGAAATGAAAAGAGTGGCGGGAAAATCTGTCTTTACAATAGTAATTTTAATGAACTTAGAAATTCAAATATTTACACCCACACAACCATACAAAGGATACACTTTTTTGCGATGTGAATCGCTTTTTTATTTGCAAATGCTTCAGACGACAACAAATTGCTAACAAATGAACAAATGCACTTTTACTTAAGCACTTTTTTATCACTGAGACTTTTTGGGTGCTCCAAATTTGTAGCGAAGTATACAACTGCATGAGTATTAATTTGTATGCACTTGAAATTTAAAATAAGACATAAATATGCACAGATTTCATGAAACCAAGATTTTTTTAAATTGAATCTTAATCTATGAATCTACTTTTTAACCAAAGAATCTTAAAGTATGCATTAAATTTCAAGATCATTATACCTTATCCAAGTTATGTATCACATGTAATTTCTCAGCCATTTCCTTTAACCCATTCAAGATGTACGCTCTCAAGAGAGATTGCTCAGAAGGCAAAAGTCTTTAACTTGATACTACATAGACATATACAAGGTGAAGCTAAGTGAATAATGTGAATAATTTAATGTAATTTTTACAAATGGCGTCAAATGTCAATGTGCTGTGTTATTTATTTTCCAGAGTTTTGAAACACAAATTCCCGGGCCATGTGATCTTTCGTTTTGGCGATTTGAACCGGCTAAATCTCACAGCGCCAGACTTATTCTTTTATGGCTTTTGGAAATCTCTCGTTTACCACAGCAAAGCTTGCAAGTTTTAAAAGCCAACATTGAAGAAGAAATCTGATGTTTTGCGAGCAACTAACGAGGAAGTCATTTGATCGGTATCATTTTTTAAACTCAATGTCAATTTTACACCTTAAAATAAACTTTCCGTAAAAACAGAGCCCAATTTTTAACTTATCTAACAAAATGACAGCAAATCTACATTATGAAATTACTTTTGCCACACCTGTTACATACATACATACGCATAAAATATAAAATATTCTTTAATCAGAATTTATGTGCTAAATTATGAATATTGGCACAATGAATGGAAAGTAAATAAACTTCTATGTAAGTTCTACACAATATATCAAAATAAGGCAGCAGCCAGTAGCAACCCACAACAAATAATAATAGCAAAAATAAATGCACTGTATCTGGTAAGAAACACAAAAGGCCCAACCATGCACACACACACTTAAATATACAAATGCATACACACCCCCACACACACATGTACAATCTCCACTCCAGACAGTTACAAATAACAAAGATATCGTAGACAAATGAAACTATTGTTGTCATCTGTAGCTAGAAGAAAGCTCCAGAGCAGAACAGCAATAGGAAATAAGTATCATTACATTGAGTTATGCCAACAACAACAGCGACAACAAAAAAAAACTACATTCTTTTAGGAGTATATAAAAGAAAGTAGTAGTATGTCATTCATATGTCCATCTGTTAGTAAAAATGTCAAATGTAATTGCGCAACTATTGTTAATGTGACAGAATGGTTTGCTTTTCATTCATACATACTTATATTTGCACATAAATAAATACATACATACTCGCATGTACATATGTATGCATACAAATATTCATATTTGTGTAAGCTCATCATGAAATTAGTTTTAAGGAGAAATTGAGTTTGAGTTGAAACTCTTCATCAAAATAAACAAATACGAAGAGCATGAAAATTGTGGTGTCGACATTATGCCACAAGTTGCCAGCGACAATAACAACATCATTATCATCATCAACTCCTCTTCTCTGTATGTACGAGTATGAATGTATGCGTATGTATTCTTATATGTATTAAGTAAGCTCTTACATAACTTTTAATTTGCTTTTGTATTTTGACACATCATTTTACTGTCAGAACGACGACAACAATCAACTACAACAGTTGTTTCCTAGTAATGTGAGTAAGAAATTACTTACATATGATTTTCTGTACTCGTCATATTTCTACTTTCTTCACTCGCCATAAGTCTGCTATGAAAGGATTAATGTGGCTATTCTCGTTGCTGTTATTTCGAGAACTAAAAGTGAGTATATAATTCACATAAAGCATCATGTTGTTGGCAGTACGCCGCTATGTATGTAACAGGTATTATTTAAAAGCTTTAGTTAGTTTGTAAAATGATATTTTTCAAGAAAATTGAATTACCACATTTTGAAATTGGAATCTTTTACTAGTTACTCAAATTTTTCTTAAACCTTTCACTTAAGCTGAAAGGAAAGTAGTACAGCAAACATAGAGACAACAGCAACTTGGAACAAATTATATATACATATGTAGCACTAGCTTGAGTGTAAACGTAATATACCTTGTTTGTGTAGCTTTTGATATTTTTTTGTAAGTGCAATTAGAAATAATCCGAGTCTCAGAGAATTGCATTACCTTTAAGGTAAAGTGAAAATTTCACATACATACCTAAAAACAAAGTAAATGCAACATTTCAGTACATGTACACAAAAGAGATGTACATATGTTTAACTGATAGTAGGTAGATGATGCAAGTGCCTCCTCATTTTAAGAACATAACTAAGTATTCTGGTCGCCAATATTGCTTAAAAGTTTTACGCCATTCTTAAACTGTAATTCAATAATGACTCAAAGAACTTTAACGTAAGCATGTCAGATTCACGAAATGCAACTCTGAAACAATATTTGTAGTTAGTTAGTGTAGTCACAGGTCGCCGTGCCTTAGGTACTAGTGTGCTGGACTTGCCAGATCGTCGGGGTTCGTCTGGATTATGAAGATTTTCAATTCCGTTTTCAGAGTCCCGGCTTTCAGAAATTTTGCCAGATACAATTTTTACTGATAGGTTTGAGTGAATACATTAAACAAATTGAAAAATGTATCAGAAGTCATTGAAAATATCTATGCATCAGCTCTGTAATGGAAAGTTTAACTGGTAGAAAACACTGGCGATCAACTGAACAGAGAAAGAGTGAAATTCCGGAAAAATACAGACGTTATTTTAATGTCTATAGTGAAGTAAAATTTGCATCTGGCAACTAAGCTACATTGTCCGGGTTCAAATGTCGACAAAGGCAAAAATTTAAGATTGCAAACAAATAATTTTCTACCAGTCACCTCGCCTTGGCAGGAATTGACAAATTTCCAAGAGTAAAAATTGCCTAAAAAGCTTTTTACTTCGGCGTTTGGATTCTGTAGATATCTCCAATTCATATACAAATACCACAACACATAACATGAATGTATGCGAAAAGCTCGGCCTAGGTGCTCGGCCTCTATGTGATCTTGTGCCCTTAAATAAGAAGAAGAAGCAGTCAGTTAATCCTTTATGTCGTTAAGATTTGTATGCCCTTCAATGTTCTACTGTGCTTGTTCTGTTTGTCTAAAAACAAGCAAAGAATATTTCACTGACATGCACAAATTTGTAAAAGACACAACAGAAAAGGTTTATGCGTTGTTGACAAGTTTTGCATAAGACCCAAAACAAAAGAAGTAATTTTCACTTACTCTGTCTATGTTATGCTTTTGATTGCGTAAGGTCTTTTTAGAGGCAAAATTTTCAAAGTTTTACCCGTATTGGTATGCAAAAAAGACAATGCACAATTGCAGCAGTTGCTGTAAGGACAGGACAAATTGCTGCAGGCTGACATTTGTTTACTCGAAACACAATACGCACAACAGTTTAATAGAAAAACTGGCATGTGCCTTAAATTGAGTTCTTTGAAAATCATACCATTTATGGTATTACAAAAAAAAAAAAAAAAAAATATAATATTTTAAGGTAACTAGTGTCAGACTTAGTAATAACATTAAATTCTTTTTAAATTGTAAATTGTGTATGTGTTGCTCAAGTTGTGCAACCCAAACAAAGAATTGCCCCAAAAAAATCATTGTTCGCGAATCCTGCTCGCAGCTCGTAATCAATATGTCAAATATATATCAACAATATGATCTCAAATAATTTTCTACTTGATTTCATTGTATAAATCGTCCAAACAATCTGCTAGTATGCTACAATGGCAGCCGAAAAAATAATATAGCTTCAGGTTCAAAACGGAAACTAAATGGAACTTTAACCGCATAAAACCACAAGAACAAAAACAGTTTTCTACCACTGGTTGAGGAAATGCAATAGCAGCTTGTGTTCTGCAAGTAAATAGTACTCAAAAAAAGGTCAAAAAACAACGATGCCAAAAGTTCGAAATACACATTTTTTGATTGTTTTTTATTGTGCTTTTACTTCTATTATACACATACAAAATGAAGTCGTGCAGAAGAAGAACTCAACTGATTTCGACAGCAGACACAACAACAGCAGGCCGGAGCAGCAAACAGCAACAGGACCGGCAGCAGTTATTGACGAATAGAGTTGAATAGAAGGTTGACAGCATTACACAGAAAAGTGAATTGTGAGTTCGAATGAATGAAAAAAAAATCAGCACAGAAATGAAAGAGATCAAAATAACCGATGCCATTTTGGTCAATAGCCAGTAGGGTGTATAAGTCTAGCTTATATACATACATACATATGTTATATATACTTACATATACATACATACTTACATGCATACCTATACTCGTACATATCAAGAGAGACGTTAAAGAAGGAACATTTCAAAATAACTTGAAAGTTATGGTATGACTTGAAATTAAACCGCAGCTTAACAATAATTATGTGGTCGCTGTGGCGTAGTGGTAGTGCGTTGGACTGAGTGTCCAGGGTTCGGATCTCGGCACAGGCAAAATCAAAAAAAAAAAAAAATGTATAAAAAATAATTGTTCTACTTCTCTTGGCAGGCAATGGCAAACCTACAAGAGTAAAAATTGATTATGAAAAGCTTTTCACTTCGCCGTTCAGATTCGGCATTAAACTGTAGGTCCCTTCCATTCATGTACAAATATAACACGCACAACATGAGTGGATGCGAAAAGCTCGGCCTAGGCCCTCCATGGGCTGTTGTGCCATTAAAAGTAAAGTAACAATAATTATACGCTTAATGGAAAAGTGAAAGCAAATATTATGTTACAATAAAGTCAGACTGGAACTTATTAAACGACACGATTTAGCTGCGTTTGTGTACCAATCAAAATAGAAAAAAAAAATGGATTAAAAGTTAAGGTTGGGCGCTGATAAATTAGAGTACACCGAACTATAAAAATAAAATAAATTATCACTCTGTATTTAACGGTGCGTGAACGTGATTGTTATCATTTGATATTGCCTTTTGGGAGTTTGATTTGTAGGCGTGAGATATTATTAAGAGATATTTTTTAAGGTATGTCAATTTTGTTTAATTTGATTCGATATTACCTTGGACATTACAATTTTAAGATTGTATTTATGTAGATGAGAGTTAGATGTGGCTACTACCAAATATTGACAATTTAAACAACAATCTTTCTATAGGATATTTCAGTGAAGTATACTGAAAATAGTTTATAAATTTTACTTGTTGATTTTGACCATTTTTTTTGTTTGTGGCTACTAGAGATATTTGTTTGGTTTAGATTGTTTTACTTGTAATCGTGATATTGTGTCCACAGAGAGACGGACAGACAGGCTGTAGGTTTTTGTAACTTTTATAAAATTTTATAAGGTTTCAAATGAACGAAAAACACGTTGTTGTGGTTAAGGATCATTAACAAATGTGTGAGTTATGAGTGGAAAAGTAAGTTTTCTAGGCATACATAAAAACATGCAAATTTCGCTAAAAAAGATGAAACGAAATCTTAATATTTTGGATAGCTTCAATATGGTTAAACGCACACAAGTCTCACACACACACAATGTGTTAGTAAAGAGCAAATTTCACACAAAATGCCCGCATTATGATTACTCCAAAGACCAAAATACCTTAAGATGCCAACAAAAAATATTACAATGCAATGCTGCAATGCTTTTGGCATCATTCGAAGCTTGTACTTCCTTCAACCCGTATATTTCTCATAAATATATATTCCTCACTTTCATACGAGTGCATAGGTATATGCATGTATTTGTGTATGTGGTTGTTTATATGAAGTATTGAAAGCATATATTCCTAAATGTGCCTTCCGGTTTAGTCTGCCATCCATTATAGACTTAGGTAGGCTATCAATCGTTTTTCTTTCAATTTTTCTACCACATACATATTCTGCTTCTTTCTGTGTAATCTTGATTGTGGAAATCAATGAACCCAATTAGGATAACGTTTTGTTATACTTAAAAACGTTAACATTTCGATTTCCGGTATGATATTACTTCAATTTTTTTATTTTTAAATTCTTTTGTTTTGTTTCCACTTCAAATTTTGGGCACTTCCGAAAAGTTTTACCCTTTTTTATTATTCTTGTTTTTGTAATTTTTGAAATATCTCTTTTTCAATATGTCGTTAGCTTGCTATCAGTCGAGGAAGAAAAAAGAAGGAAATGAAAGAGCCTGGTGAATGTGTGTAGGAACATATTAACCTGAATCGTCATCAGTCGTCGCCGGTGTCAGTATGAATGTCATGTACGTGTTTTGGAAAATTTATTGCATTGTACGTGTACGTGTGCGTGTATAAATGTGTACTAGGGTACACTGGCAAATACACATATGTATGTATGTATCTGTGTTATTGTTATCGACATGAAGTGGATATCCACTACTACATATACAAATGTGTGTACGAGTAAGTACATATTTGTATTTATACTCTTTCTTTGTCCCCTTAAACAATGTCAATATATATGTCAATATGCCTTTATATGCTTGAATCAACACAACAGCATTTACTGCATTTTTGTTTTCTGTCCTCAGGGTATTGTTATTTCTTACTGCCTCCTGCTGTTGTTATTTTTTGTTGCTGTTGTCGTTGTTTCTTTTAATATGTGTGTAAGCGTAGTTTCACTACATATAAGGATGAAATCAAGTTTAAGGCATGTTAAATTCTTAAGTTAAAATGTTGTAGAAATTCCTAGAGGAGGCACTTATGCTTACTATACAATTTGTTTTGGCATTACTTCTGATTGGAAGTTTAGAACACTGAACCTAATTGATTGAAATTACTATAACATTTGGAAACATAGTTTCCTTCGCAATAAACTAATTCTTAAACCAAGTATCTTAAATTCATAAGAGAACTAAGATAGCTCTAAGTTTGAAACTTTTTGAAAGTATTTAAGTATAGATTGCTCAAGCTGGCTGAAGTTTACTACTTGCATGACAGAGATTACTTAAGTATGTATTTGCTAATATAAAGCGATGCATTTCTGTGCTTAGTTAAAGATACTCGAGATTGCTTCAAGGTCTAGTATCCTAGTCCCTCGCAGTTTATTATAATTCCATTACAAAAACTATCATTTGAAAAATTTTTACAATGACTTAAAAATTTACCTGATCTTTCTACATTGATTTAATCAATCTACATAAGTACATATTTGTATCATATCATTATGCCTCTAAGTCACCGAATACATTTAGTTGCCTCATATAAATTATGCAATTTGCTTGTGTCCTAAATTTGAAAATATTTGAATACAAATTGAATGAAATTATTTTGTAGAGACGTTATACGATTTGTGTAATATCTCATAAATTTTTTCGAAAATTAATTGATATTTGTTAGGATTCAGTACAGCACATTTACTGCATGCAGTTAAATGACATCAATTGTAAATGCACTCAATGCAAAAGATATTGGCCATTTCTGAACTAATTTCATTTTTAAATAATTCCAAATTTTAATACTATAAACAATTTACTTACATATGTATAGGTAATACTTAATATGTAATTACTCAATGTAGAGATAGAAATCACTCATACGCCGGAGAATGCACACATATAGTATGTAAACAGTAGATTAAAGTTACAATTTTACATCCATAACCGAATCGATTTACATGCATGCGAGTACGAAAGGAAACCAAGTCAACATTTTAAGTTATATGTACGTAGTACGTGCATTCAATGCACTCATCTATTTAGCTATCTACTACTTCCCATTTGATAGCAACTGTATGTATATTCGAGGTTCTCTTCTATACATAAGTAGTATCTGCAAAATTGCAATCAAAACAAATTTTTTATTATTTGATTTGTATAATATGAATTAAAATCCTTAGAAATCTGTAAAGGTCTTTTGCGCAATAGATACACAGAGTATTGACTAGTAGTCATAGGAAATTGAAAATGACCGCTTATGGCACACACTTTCTACATACGTAAATACAAAGGTGACAATGTGCAAGTATCTGTTTGTATGTATGTGTATGAAGGGAAATCCAATTCAAATGAAAATAAAATTGTATAAAGATACACACACAAAAGTATGGTGTAACTGAAAAAAAAAATTAGCAAACCTGATTGCTATAACTCGACTGCAGTTACATTTGCGATAAATATTATTAATCGTATTTGTGATGATAGCATTACTAATAAGTAATCAAGAAAAACTATGCATAAGCATGTAGCTGGGGGATTTCCAAGGTTTTTTATATTATTTACACACACTTATTTATTGATATAACAGAAATATAAAAAACTTTGAGTTGCTAGCTTCACTTAGTTTTCTATCAATATTATTCTATATCCTAATGCCAAAAATATTGCTTGAAAAATTTAAAAATTCATTCATACGCCACACATTTTCTCAGACCACTAACCACTTTCTTTTAATGAGTCCTCCCTTCTAATTTGAAATTAATTAAATCACCGACATGACGTGTGTTTCAAATTGTATAATTTCATCTATGTAACCTGCAGTAAAGTGCTGTAGAACAGTATTCGCTCATACGCTACAGCTTAGATACAGAAAATCATCCAACTAAGAATAGTTACAGAGTCTTCAAATGTTTTACTTTTTAAATATTTGCAATAGTAACCATTAAAAATGATTTCAGAAAGGATATAGATGAATTCTAAAGAAAATTTGCAACCTCATGCCTGGAATTCCTAGTTTTCATTAACTTTTCAAATAGAAAGTGTTAATCATCTTATTTTTCTACCCGTTGTCTAAAACTTTGTTATATGTTATTAGTGTTTAAGGATTAATAAATTACCTTTGTATTTAATAATATTACCCATCTCAAAATATGTTACACAAAGTGATAGTTTCATATTAACGAAAAAACTTACAAATATCCATATACTATCTGCATACTACTTTGTATATACTTTTTCATATAAGTATGTGCTTATATATTTTTGTGTGCATGCAGAACGGCAACCTTTGATTAACATATCAAATGCTGCCTGTCACCTTGTTTACTGTATAACAATATTTATTTTTTGAGCTTACTTATATGCTTGAAGTTGATAGCAAATCTCTATGTTATTATTTCATTTTTTCATTAACTTTGTTGTACAAATGACATGATAAAAGGATATGTGCACATAGTATTGACAAATAATGTGACCTTATACCTTCAGTGTTTATAATTACACAAAAGAGAGCATAGACTTTCATTAAATTTCATGTCCAATCGCCCACATGTCCAATCCTTATCTTTTGTTATTATCATAGATGTCTGCTAGTTTCTACAACATACATACTAAATCTGTATTAATTTTTCTCATAAAGGATCAAATCAAAATCCTATCCCTTTTGAAATGAAGGAAAATTTGTGTTTACATATTATTAATATTATTTTATAGCAGAGACATCATGTCTTGTTCACCCACATAATAAATGTGAAATATGTGTGAGTGTTATTTTTATTAATGCGCATATTTCCGACATACGTATGTAGATGTATAACTTAAAGTTAGACAAATTTTAAATACATAAATATATTAAATATATAATATAAAGACAAGTATGGTACTACTACAGAAAACTCCAACTTAACGTACATTACAAGTAATGCACTCTCGCGGAACAACTTAAAAGTGATTTTAAATTCATTATCTAATAAATAAAATAGAAATAAAAAACTTTTTATGGGCAACAGAGGCAATGCTTATAAGTTTTTTTGTTTTTGTTTTGTTGTTTGTTACTCTTGTTTCTTCTTTCGCAAACATTATTTTCACGGACTTATCTAGGAAAAGTAATAATGATAAAATTCAAAAGCATTTCATGATAGACAATGGCAAGATAACATGAAAACCACATCAATGTAAAAGAAACAAACCGAAAAAAGGACTTTAAATAAAAATTTTCTTCTGAGACAGTAAACACAACATAAACACTACAACAAGGACAACTACATACAATAAGGATAATGACAGTAGGCTTATCTTCAACGAAAAAATGTTCTGGAATTTTATATTACAGTCGGCCGAGTGGACAGATATCACCACACAAGCAAGCAAAATATGTTTTGCTGTCAATGAATAAAGGATAAGCACACACACTTTTCTGCTTGTTTATTCGTATTCTTAGAATTCTGAATCCAGACAGAATAATATGAAGCATTTAGGGAAACATGCCAGGGCAAAATTAAAACAAACAGGGAAGGCTGCGCAGAAAAAATTAAGTAAGAACTCAGAATAGAAATGGACCCGAAAAATATTAACAAAGTACGTGAACATTTTCCGTTAAGGTCAATGTGATTTCGGTGAGAAACTGTGTAGCACTAAGTAATTCACAATACACTCTACCGTTTAAAATACTTTAAGTACATTTCAGATTCACTCCTGTGATTGGCTTGTCAGGGTCATGAATTTATACTCTGAGTGCAGGGTTAGTTTAGACATTCAAAAACTTTAATACCATAAAGCAGTACCTACTTAAAAAAATGTGGGTAATTAAACTGCAAAGTGAGTAAGTAATAAAAATTTATGTAACTTAATTGCGGCTAAATTGCTAGCAATAAAAATTTATGATAACAATTCAGACAATTACTATAGATGCTCTACACAAAATTCATGTGTGTGTGTGTTTGTGTTTGTGTGGCTTCAATTCTTAAAACTTAATTGTGCAGTAGTTGTTTACACGAGTTCACAAATAATACCATGCCAAAATCCAAAAGCGGTACAAACAAAAAAACACAAAACGCGAATGAGACCCATTGCAATTTTTTGTTTAAACTTTACTGCAACTACTACTTTCAGTAAAGAGCCAAAAATAAAAGTGAAGTGCTAAGTGCCAAATTGAAATGCAAAAATATTCGTACATAGAAATAAAATCTGTTGAAAAAATGTATGTATATACATACATATGTATGTGGAGAAAAAAAAAGGAAGAAGAAGCAATTAAAATGCCAAAAGGGAAACATACCACTTGATGGTGCTCCCGCTTGATGTGGCAAATGCCACATTTGCACATGTTTTACTGTTTTTTTGTTTGTTTTTTTTTGTTTGTTTGATACTACCTCAATTGTACACAATGATGTAAGCTATTAATACTCATTCAGTACACACATGCACGTAAGCATGTTTGTTGGGATAGTCTGGCATAAAAGCAAAAAAAACTTGCAGCAGCAGCAATTTAAAAAGGTAGTGTAAAAGTGTTAAGTGCATTTAGAGCGGATTGTGTCGATCATGTCAAGCATGCATATTTAACGCTTCGTCTGCATGCATACACACATGCCAAACCCACAAATGCTCAGCTGAAACGCACCAAACAAAAAAGGTGGTGCTGTTGGAGCTGATGGTGGTGATGGTGCTGATGGTGGTGATGGTGCTGATGGTGGTGATGGTGGTGATGGTGATGGTAGCTGTGGTAATAGTGGTTAAATGAAATGTATAAAAAACAAGAATCACATTTTGTACTGCTTTTAAAACTTGTTGTTTTAATTGGCTTTATTTCGAGCAAAAACGATTTATGTTTTTATCTCTTTGGCATAAAATTTTTGGCACATTCTGAAAAAAACAAAGAACTCCGAACATGCAAACATTGTGGCTGCAATCATAATTACCATTTAAAACGCTTAAACACATTTGATTATTATTGTCGACTGTATGCTTAACTATAAGATTATTTAAATAAAACTATATAGATAAAGGAGTTTAGAATAAGTTTGCATGCGAAGGACTTTTTTCCTCTTTTTCAAAATATTAAGTTCAGTTCATTCGATTTTTTTTTTTTAATTATAAAATAATATAAAATCCAAAGTAAAGTTTCAGCTTGACTTAATTTGAGGAAGTTTTCAATAAGGGTTCCCTGCATCTATTACATTTTTTTTAGATCTAAAAGATCGCTTTACGGGTATGCCACGCAAGGTGCCTGGGAAATAGAAAATATAAATGTTTCAACCTCTTGGACTGGTAATGGAAAGTCGGATTTCTACTTCGCCATTCATGTTCGCTATAATATTGGGTCATATAATAAGTATCAGCGGGTTTTCGTTACAAAATTTTGTTGGTACCCACAAATCTGTCATGTGGTTGATGTTTAGTGTCTCCTGGCAGCATGCGTGTCGATCTTGCTCCACCAGTTGCAAAATTCCATCGGCTTTATCAGTGACTGGCCGACTAGAGTGAGGTGCATCTTTGATATCGAAATTTCCGGAACGGGATCGAGCAAACCACTCCTGAGTCCGGCAACAATCTCATTGTAAATTGCATAAAGTTTTCGTCATTATTTTTGCAGCGTTTTTATCTTTTCTATAGTAATGAAGTATCAAGTAGCGTATTTCTTTAGATATTTCAATCATTTTCAAATCAAGGTAACTTTTTACACTAGCGACGAATTACACAGCTGTGTTCAATAAGTGTTGCCAGATTTGTGGGTACCAACATCATCTTATAACTGCAGATACTTTTTATATGACCCAATCTTGTAGGTTCCTTTCAAATGTGTACGAATAAAGATTGCACAACCCAAACGAAATTAAAATGCTATTTCTTTTTTTTTTTTTTTTTTTTTTTTTTTAAATGGCACAACAGCGCATGGAGGGCCGAGTTTTCCGCATCCACTCATGTCGTGCGTGATATATTTGTATATGAATTGAAGGGACCTACAGTTTTATGCCGAATCCGAACGGCGAAGTGAAAAGCTTTTCATAAGTAATTTTTACACTTGTAGGTTTGCCATTGTTTGCCAAGAGATGGTGAAAAATTGTCTTTTATACTTTTTGATTTTGCCTGAGCCTAGATTCAAACCTCGGACACTCTGCGTAGCAGTCCAACGTACTACTACTATGCTACAGCGACCCAGCCTAGGTCTGAACTACATAGTAGGTCTGAATTACGACTAAAATTAACACTGACTAAAACGACCAGCTGCTTCGTGTGTAGGGACCAAACATAAATGTCATAAAAGAAATTTCCAAATTTTAATAAAGTGAACTCATTTTACTCAATCTGAGTTCAGTCATTGTATGTACATATGTTAAGCAAAGCTTAATTAACTTAACGTATGTAAGTGCATATACCATAATACATATATAAAAGTATGTATGAATATAAAAAAATTTTGAATTATGGAGACAATTTTTATGCACAATGAAAATTGAAAATATTCGCACACGCTGGCGTCATGCCACATTCAAAATCGACTGTAAAATTGTGTGCGCAATATTTGATTTATTACCGGTTTTTTTCATTGCCAGCATTGCTGCCCAAGAAGTTATGTTTTATTTTCTTTCTTTCATTCTTTATTGACACACTTCCTGCACACAAGCACACTAACACATGTACATACATACTCATACATATACATGAACATGAACAAAATACACTCACACACTGAGAAATGGAGGGAGAGAGAAAGACCATATGCCACAAGAAAATAATTCATATTTTCTTGCTATTTTTACTTTTGTTGTTGGATTTTTTTTCCTGATTTCTCATTGCTGGTTTTATGTGCATTCATACATATATTTATGAATATATTTGTAAATATGACTATGTGTGTGGGTGTGTGTGTTTGTGTATGGAAACACGTTAGTGGTTTGACATACCAGCTAGCAGAGCGATAACGCGTACATTCATATATTTTCGACAACGTGAGTCAGCCAATACAGTGAGTATTTTATCCTTTGACATTATGGTACATACATAGCAACCAGCGACAGCACCTACATACATGTATACACATGAACGCATGACCGGATGATGAGGTCGAAACACGGGAAGTAGTAGTGTAGAAAAAGCTTCTGTTCTGTATTATTAACGGGAAAATGTCCACAAGAGCTTAAATGCGAAAAATCTATAAGGTACACTTTATTGACAAATGGCAAACAATAAAATATTTTGATCTTTAATTTAATAAGCATACTTTTTTGTTTGTTTGTTCTCACTCAAGGTTTTGGGGGAAGTTCAACAGTCTCACACACAAATAAATATGAAGCAAATCAGCTGAAAATGTGTTTTTCGTTAATAGTTCATAAACAGTTTATGCCAAGGTGTTCGGAAATTGCCAAGATATGGGGAAAAGAAATAATAAAGAAGCACAAACAACAATCAAATAAATTGTGTTAGAGCAGAAATTATTAAAGTAATTTACCGTAAGGTAAAGGATTTAATTTAATTATTTTTTTTTTTTTTCGCTTGCTGCTGCTGGAGTGTTGAAATTTTTATGAAAAGATTTTGCCAGTATTGCTTCCAATATTTATAATAAACACATATTTATGTGCAAAGTTATAAATGTCAAACGTCTGCAACGCTTAGATTTTGGTTGAATAAACATTAATTAGTAAAAAGTTTTAATTGGAAATAGCTAATACAAGAATATATTATATATTTTTTTATTACCAGTAAATAAGTAATTTATTTCTTTTGTATGTTTAATAACACAGTAAAATGAAAATGGCATTCATTCACAAATACAATGCAATTAATTATGTCTAATTGCTCTTAAGTATTTAGGAATCTTCTGCTAGATAAGTAAGCTGTTATTAATAAATGTTACATTCCTTAACATAAAATTCTGGTAACCTGGCAATAATATCTGATTATTGCTTGCCCGTCGTGCATTTCATGCAGGAACATTAAAACTTATTTCATCCAAGATTAGCTAACGCAACCAATTTAACATTTAATTAAATATATTTCCAATTCAGCTGTGATTAAAATGATTTTATGTACAACAAGAATATAGAAAAGATACATATAAAATTTAATTTAAACTGACTGAAACAATTGTAAATATTAAAAAATCTTTTGAACTTTATGTAGAAACTGTTAATAATAGAGAGAGAGTAGAGAGAAAAAAAACTATTTTTACATTTTTGGCAATAAAAGTTTTCACCAGTGACTACTAATTTGAAAGGCAAAATATAACTTGTCTCCACTTTTCCGTCCCATCTCCTTGCAATGTTGAAATAAATTAAAAAGATGAAACTCTGCTGCAAACTGCAAAAGAACTAAAAACAACTCTCTACAGTTTTTTCTTTATTTTTTGCTTACACGAGTATCTGCACAATCAAAAGCTCATTCGCGCTATTATCTACACCAAGAAGTTTTTTTACTCTCCATTCTTTTCCTTTACAAGCCAAGATAATGCTGGCAGAAATGGGCAACCGAGTGCCTGCTATAAAATTTAATTTTACTAAGGATGCAAGCAAAGAAGCAAAATGAAAGAGCAGAAACTTTGCAATCAATGCAGACAGACATCATTGATGGAGATAAGAATTAATCAGTTGATAATAGGAAAAAATAGGAGAAAAACTCTTAAGATTTTCATTTCATTGGCATGTGTGTATAGTATGTTGTAAATAAGTATGTAATCACCAAAGAACTTGATGGGATTTCAATCTGTTATCCATCTATCTACGAGTATATTAACTGAAAAAAATATGTAAATAACAGCTTAGGGCTTTAAAAAAAACTAAATCTTGAACCCTGATCTGGACTTTTTAACTATTTGACCTCAAAACTAATAAGAGTGTTTATCTCGAAATAACTGAAAAATATGAACAAATAATAAAAAGTAAAAAGTAGTGGTCGCTGTGGTGTAGTGGTAGTGCGTTGGACTGCTACGCAGAGTGTCCGGGGTTCGAATCTCGGCACAGGCAAAATCAAAAAAAAGTAGAAAAAATAAATAATAATTTTTCTACATGGCACCACCTCTTGGCAGGCAATGGCAAACCTACAAGAGTAAAAATTTATTATGAAAAGCTTTTCACTTCGCCGTTCAGATTCGGCATTAAACTGTAGGTCCTTTCCATTCATGTACAAATATAACACGCACAACATGAGTGGATGCGAAAAGCTCGGCCTAGGCCCTACATGGGATGTTGTGCCATTAAAAGTAAAGTAAAAAGTAAACCCACAAGTCAACATTATCGAAAATATAAGATGTGAGAATATGGCGTTAAATTATGCATATAGCAAAATTGTCCACTGTAATTGCATTATTTCTTCACACATATCAGCTAAAAGGCGGCAAACAATTTAATCTTCTCAATAAACAAACGAATTAATAAATAATAAAGAACTAATTAAATGATTTCGAAAACAGACAAAAACTTCAATGCAACAAATGAGTGTGAAATTTATGCTGTTAAATACTTGTGTGAAAGAAAACAAAGAAGACGCATAAAAGTATGCAATAATAATTATAAAGCATACGATTGAATGCGCCAGAGTACAACGGAAAAAAAATTGTATGTAGAATAACAACTAACAGCGAGCAAAACAGTGAGGAAGGGAAACGGGTTATTTAAACTAATAGCACATACAGCATAATCGTATCGTTCGGACTCTGAGCTTAATATTGCCTACCAGTGTATTTATTTAAATCAAGAGTATTTCTTTGGTAGTCATTTTATCGATAGACTTTGGTTTCGGTATTGAAAACCAAGGGAAGTAGTTACTATTTCCAGGTTTTTATCTCTGATGTAACATTTATCTGATTATTTATTGAAGAGAATTTGCATAAAATAACATACTTTGTATAGCAAAAATGGAACGATATTAAGATTTGACACTTTTACCCTACAATTTGCTTTTCTGCAATAATAATGCAAATCTTTTAGTTTCTTCTCTTCTTTCTATTTCATTTGTCTTTTACAGTGTTAACTTTACTACATAAACAAAATAAATGCATGTCTGCGGTTTTCAATTATAAAAGAAAATAATAATTAAATCCAACTGCAAAAAAAAGGTCCAAACAAAAAAATTTTACTCGTTGCGTCTTCAAATAGTGTATACTTTGACTTTTTTCCGATTCGGTTTTAGCTTTCAAATGTGCTCAATAAAGAAAATGAAGCAGCATACCAAATCACTTCTTGTCCATATTCATTGCAGTTCTACTATAAACGCATCACTTTCACAAATAAATATACAGATAAAAATTTACTGAAAAAAACAAGCTCCGAGGAAAAAAGAGATAGAAAATTGAAAATACTACCAAAGTTTAATTAAGTACAATTTCAGGGGGAAAGCACGAAATAGATGTGAAGTTGGTACATAGATAAAAGAAGAAAGAAATAAATGAAAGTAGAACACAAAAAAATAAAAATAAAATGAAGCAGCAAATCAAAATCACTTACACAATGTTCAAGAGAAGATAGAAGGCAGCAATGGATATTGACTTTTTCATTTTGGAAATAGCATTTACTTTTTGAACTCCTTCTATAATTATTGCTCTTATACTATGGGTATTCGCTGTTAACTACATGTATACATTTTTAGTGGGTTAATGCATAGCTTTTTCAGATGTTATTTGACCGATTACTTATAATACCTCCTGAATCCAAATCCGTGAAGATATTTCAGATCGTACCTTATATCCCGCTATATCCTTTTTAAAAGTGTTCAATAGTGTTCTTTAGCCCACATCGGCTACTAAGAGAGAACAAAATTTTTCAAAATATGCAACGTTGCTGTTCGATGACCTGCTGTTCCGAGGTAAAAATGGATCAATAGACTCGGGGTTTAATCATGCAATAATTGGTACTAAAATGGATGCTTCGGATCAGAGCTGATGTAGTAAAGCAAAATGTGTACGGTTGTAGTTTATAACAGTACCAAGCATACATAGAAAAACCACTTGATGGAACAATTTTGGCAAAGGTCAATTTACAACTAGAGCTTTCGAGCAACTGATAAGCTACGTATTGAAATATCCAAATTCAACGAAATTTGTGTAAATATCCTTATTTTGAAGATTGAATTTCTTATTTCATTTGAATACCGATTTGCAAATTCTAATTGCATTTTTTAAAATTAAAATTTAATTAAGAAATCATTACTTGCACCAATTTTGTGTACCATTTTCAACTCAATCAAAACGATTATTATTGAAAAAAAAAGTAGCATAAATTTATGTAACTATGTACATGCTACGAATATATATTGGAATTTAAGCACTTTTCGCAAATATTTATGTTGATTGTGCATAACTTTGTTTCACTGAATAAAATGATTTCATTTTATATCGGTTTTTAATCAGGCAAAGCGTTTTTGTAATTTTTTCATTTTTGCATTAATTTCTGCATACAAAAATATATACTATATACGTTAAACTAAAAGATTTTATACTCAAATATTTGTATGTACTGTGCGAGTTGATTTAAAGTAATTTATTTAAATTTTCAGCGCAAACGAATGAAAACATATTAAATATGCAAATGATGCATAAATACAATCACATTACATGCGCACACGCACACATTTACTTATGTACATACATAAGCTTACACTTATGTATAGTAAACATAAATAAATACATACTTACATAGAAACACATACATATATGCACAATATACGTACACACATACAAGTATATGCTTATTTATACGAAAATTTTAGTTACATTTAAATGAATATTTTGACTTATGCTTACGCAAATACCAAATGAAAAAGTTAATTAATTTTAACGCGCACTTTAATCCTTACAATTACAACAACAACAAAAACGATGCATTCATTTAAAACTCAAGTGAAAAATTATAGTCAAAAAGAGCCACTCATTAAGGGATTTCTTCTTCCGTTCTTTCATTCCTGCCGTTGATGGTAGTAGTGTTTTTTGTTATTGTTGCTTGTTGTGAGTGTATGTGTTTTGTTATTATCTTAAGCGTTAATTAATTAATGGAAATCATGCCCCCAAGAAAGGATTTCGCTGCTACCTACGCGTTCATCCAAAACAAAAAAACAACTTTCAAATATTTAAGTATTTAATTATTACACAGTTTTTATGAAGGTTTTACTGTATGCCTAATACTATAAGTCGCACACATACACACCTCCCCTCCTGCTACTTAAACACCCACATTTCACTCATAAATCATAGCCGCTCCAGAGACAAGGGTCTCCGCTCCAAGAATAAAATTTTCTTAAATGCGGTTATATGCCTCGGCATATGACTTATAGCATATTTTGACTTGAAGACGAAAAAATAAAACAAAATTTCAGTACAATTCATGTTGATGTACATAAATATTTTAGAATTTAGACAATTTAGAAAATTATGTGCAATTTAAAATTAAAGCACGATATAAATTTATTTGTTTGTCTTATTAAATTTGTTGTGAAAACTTCAATCAATCATCCCTTCATGTCATGAATGAATTCGTGTCGTTGACTTTATGCTGTGCTATTGTGAATGGGGGCGTGTGAGTGTTACAGTTTAAACTACATATAAGAAAAGAAAAGAAAAGGATAAAGTATGGTAAGTCCAGTTTGTTAGGTGTGGCAGAAACTTTGATTGGGAAATCATTGTGAAGTTAAGACCAGACATAAGCAGGAAACAAGAATTTTATGATTACACATCAGCTTAAGAATGCTCCTGTGTATGGATCTATTTTGAGTTAAATTTGTACGAACTTAAATCAGATATTACAGAGGCAACGCTGCTGTGTTACTATTAAGTTTCACAAATTATAATTTCGTAGTAAAATTAAGTTTAATAAAGTATTTTGATAAATAAGCATTTTCACTGTTACAAGTGATTTTATCTACTATTTATGATTTGGTCTAATTGGTTATGAACCAGATTCTTTCGTACAAGTTCATTTCCAGCGAGAATCATCTTAAATATGGCGAGTGCTGTACGTCCTGGTATTTTTTATAATAGCATAAAATGTTCTCTGTTTAAAATTCTCCATTTCCTCTGAACTTCCTCAAATTTAAGCTTTTCACAAAACGTCGATTATTTATATACTTCAAACAAATTTAAACCCTTCGTCAAAATTGCATTAAAGTAATTGCAATTCATGCATTTCCTTACAATTTACTAAACAATAAAGAGGGTACTTTATATTTTTGAAATTGGAAATTTCATGAAATTAGTTAACATGCTACCGAAAAAAACCACGCAAAAATACAAAAATTAAATTGCACTCGCTCGTAACGAAATAAACGAATCATGAACACCTGCGGTTTGCCAAAAGAAAAGTTCACGAAAATACAAGAAAAACAACAACAAACAATTTTTGTGTTTGGCATGGAAATTGCCATGCGGTAAATGCGAAGTTAAAAGTTCGACTTCCCTTTGAACTTAGCAAAAATATCAAAATAGCTTTATGCAAGCACGCTGAGAAGGCAAAAGAAACAGTAGCGTAAGCGGAAACAGTAGCAGCCAGTGGCTGTAGTAGTAGCAGGGTGCCTAAACAGTGTCAAAGTAATAGGAAAGGGTTAGGGGCTTGTAATTATTATTGTGTAGTAGCTTCAACAGTTTTGTGTGTGTGAGTATGGATGTAGGTGTGAGTTTGGGTGCATTTGTGGTTGGCAACACAAGTAAACTACATTCATACGCACAAACACACCAATAAACATGCATACACAAGTACGTACGTACATATACATATGTAGGTATGCATATGTATGTATATATGTATATACATATGTACATTTAAAACACAAAATTTATACCACAAAAACATAAAAGAAATTAATTTACAGTATTTCCGTTAAAGTGTAATTGGCGTTACAATTAAAATTTTGCAGTTGTAATTGTTCGAAATTGTGGTTGTGTTGTATGCCATTGCCTCCGTAAGTACGTATGTTTGTATGTATGTATACGTATTGGTGTAATGGTTGTTGCGGTAATTATGAGTTTAAGTGCTGTTGGTAATTCCACTTAAAATAATTGCGCTGATAGAGCACGTTTGGGGTGAGCTAACAAGAATCATCTAATCTTAGGTACATACTAATTCTTGCAAGTGTTGTAAATTTGAGCACAAATAAAATTAAATAAATTGTATGGGAAGCGATTAGAAACGAGATTACCTCAAAATAACGATTAAGTCTTTGGACTGTAAAAGCAAATGTGTGGTTGGTCGTCCACCATCTACGTCGAAGTAAAAAGGGTACACCAAATCTGTGGAGAAAGTAAAAGAAAATTTAAGAACAAGATTAACATTGGGATACTTGAAGAAATAAATAAATTAATGAAATGGCGCAACTGAACAATACTTCAAAATCAATAATTTCTCATAGGATAGAAGCATAGTTCAGTTAAAGTACATTTAATTTTTAACTATGATTATGGTCCAATTTTTTGTGACGTATTATTTTATTTTGTTTTGCCCTCTATGTACATATCAAACAAATTACAACAAACTCATTTCCCCCACTCTCTTTATTGAGAAATAAAATAGAAATATTACGGTGTAACACATGGAGTGGGGGGGGGGGGGGAGGTGGGACTGAAGCAGCGCAAACAAAAGAGGGAGTAAACAAAATCCACTCCTGCAAGAACAACATGAGCAGCACTTTCTTCTCTCTCCCTCTCTCTTATTTATGTATTTGCATTAAAGGAATTTCTTGCAAAAACAACAAGAGCAACAATAACAGTAAAATCCTCTGAAGTCAATCCCTCGCTAATATGAAAATTACTCGATTGCTCGCAGTCGACCTCGTGTATGCAAGTTATACACATGAGATGATATTGAGAAAGCCAACGACTCTGTGTGTTTTTAAGTAATTTTTTAATTTAAATAATTTTAAGTAATTTTAAGTTATTTTCTCGCTTGTACTAAGCTAAATAAATAAATTTCATATCAATAGTTTAAAAAAGTCCGATCAAAATACCGGCAGTCACTGTCTGCTCATGTACTTTATGATACTCTCTTTCATATTTAAAAGAAACGAAAGGGAAAGGAATTTCGTATGAGAATTCTGCGTTAAATTCTTATTTTTATTTATTTTTCATTTGAGTTAATTTTTCCATCAAGTTTTTTTATTTCATTGAGTCAAATAGAAAGAATATCGAAATAAGAGGACATCAGCATACATAGCAAACATAAAAAAACAGATTATTGTGTAGAAGTAAGATAAGTTGGTCGTGATGAGTTCCACTTCACCCACGAGTTCTTAAACTCTAACATTTTTTTTATCACAGTCTTCGAATTGTACATATTATATTTTTACACCGACTACGGAGAATTACACTACTACAGAAATGGGGTTATATAAAAAGTATCCCCGGTTGGTGCCCACAAATCTGTCATGTGATTGATGTTTAGTGTCTCCGCTATCTTCTGACAGCTTGCGTCTCGATCTTGCTCCACCAGTTACAAAATTTAATCGGCTTTTTCAGTCACTGGCCGAGCAAAGCGAGGTGCATCTGTGATATCGCAATTTCCGGAAAGGAATCGAGCAAACCACTCCGTCGTTCACTCACAACATACTCAGCGAGAACTGCACAAATTTTTCGGCGTGTTTTTATAGAGGTTTTACCTTTTCTATAATAATAAAGCATCACATAGCTTATTTCTTCAGGTGTTTCGCTCATTTTCAAATCAATGTACACTTAAACCTTTGTAACACCAACGATCTTTATTCCAATTTTAAACATGCTTTTTTTGCAACAGCCCTATAGAGCAACTGGTTCAGAAAAGTGAATGATGTCATTCGGGACAATACTGTCATTAAAGATGCGTAGAAAACATAACTTTCCCACTCCTGCCATTTTGATGCTAAATTCTGCACTGTACCACAGTATTGTACAGCAAAATTCATTTGGAAACACCATAGGTTTTGGAATTGAAGTCAAAAACTTTAATCAAACTTGTATTTAAACGAGATCGATCTCATACGAAAAGCAACTAAGCTCGAGAAAATGATTTGGACAATTAAAAATATTCCAAACATTTTTTTTTGGCATCTCGTCACGATCCACGATCCATTTGATTTGTATTTAAGGATCAAATATTAAAAAAACCGATAATGCAATATTTTATAGTTTTCAGATTTTTGCAAACACTTTTATGTACACAAGTAGGTACTTATCGGGTACTTATTTTTCTTCATCTGACTTCTTTCTTACACATTCTGTCAAAAAAATACCGGAAAAGGATCATTTAAAACACCCGCTTAAATATTTAAAAAAAAAAAATTGTTGTCGCTAAGTTCGCATTAGTTTCCTCTGTATTTAGCTTGTCTACTCTGCGCTGTCAGTTTATCTCAAGTGTGTTTGAGATTTTTACAATGAATAAAAACGTCGAACAAAGAATTTTCTCTAATTTTGTATTGCAAATGATTTTTCGTGTGCCGAATCACTGAAAATGTTACAGAAGGCTTACAGTGAATCGACTTTATCAAAAATACGTGCATATGAGTGGAACAGCGTATTTCAGATTTGCAATTCTCTGGTCCGCCATCAACGTCTTCAACTGAAGTTAACTTTAATAAAGAGAAGGAAATGGTGACGGAAAATCGTCATTTAAGTTTGAGAATTTTGTTGTGCATGATACGCGTTGCCGCTCGACTAGTTCCGAAAGACCTGAATTGCGAACGAATTTCTGGCCGAAAACTCAACAAATATTATCGAACAACCACCGAATTCACTTGGTTCCACCTTTTTTATCTTTCCAAAACTAAAATTACCAGTCCGAGGCACCCGTTATCAGTCGATAGAAGACATAGTTAAAATAGAATTCGCGGCGAGAACTCAAGTCGATTCCGGAAAATGCGTTTGAAAATGTTTTGGTGATTGGATTATTCGTTGGCATAAGTGTACCATATTATATCAGAAGAGGCCTATTTTGAGGGCGATACAATAAATTAAAATGTATGAAAAATATTTTATGTTTTATTGCCCAATTCACGGTACTTTTTTGCCCGGATGTATCTGTTTTTTCTTTCGTAATTTTTGTTTTGCTAAATTGAAAAAAAAAACAAAGTAAATGAAAATCTTTATTTAGCACCTGAAATTTGTAGTTGTTAAACCAATTTATATATATATGCAAAGGAATCTTCATTCGTTCGGCTGGTGTAAATGGTTTAGCGTTGAACATTTTGTTCGCTATAAAATGTTCATGAACAATGTTCAAGCGGTGTGAACGATTACATACTACGAACGAATGAAAAATCTTCACTCGGGATGATCGCACAGAGTTCGATATTTTTTGGCGAATACGGCATTGCTGCTCTTGTGTAATTGTGAAAATGAAATAAAAAGAAAAAAATAACTGGAAAAGGAGTAAAAACGTAGTACGATGCAATATTTAAGATATCTAATACCTAAGTACAAAAAAAAATTTATAATTCAAATATTTCAATAACTCCTATTTTGACAAATATGTAATTAGAGTACTGCCCTACTACGTATAATTTACCCTACATTATTATTATTTTGCTTTTACAAATTTCTATCGTAATAAATAAACACTGGGTTTTGAATCAAAAAAATAATAATAACAATGAAAAAGTCAAGTTAACCATTATAAACAACAACAATACTACAATGCATGCATGTACTCTAACATATATGTACATGTATTTTCCCTACAAAATCGTATATACATATTTACTCGTATATATATGTTTATACAATACATGAATGTATATGAATACCTGAAACAAAAGCGGAAGTGTTGAAATTTCTAGACATTGTTTTGTGCACCAAATAGCAAAATGTTTATATCCGCTTAAAAATGCCCCTCAGAGTAGGTACATACAAGTAGAAAGGGAATGTTGGTGTTGTTGATAAGGGGGGATGAAGTGAGTTTGAATCCAGATATTTATAACAATAAGTGAACACTTGTGTAGATATATACGAGCACATGCACTTATTATTGTTAGAAAGTGTGTGTGCGACGAGTAAAGGTAACTTATGAAACACTAGCACGAGCTAACGCTTACTCTAATAATTAACTTCAATTTCAAGCGCAATATGCAGCAGTAAGTAAACAAGCAACATCAAGAAACATGCAGCGTCATGCTACGACCAGTAACATACATACTATATGTACATGCAAACATACTCTACATACCTATACTATCAACACTTCAAATACGAGTATACCTGTGCCGTGCACAGACGATAACAATATATCCCACCTTTGTTGTTGTTGTTATTATTGCTCCTTCTACTAGT
This sequence comes from Palloptera scutellata, assembly GCA_958295655.1. Lineage (NCBI taxonomy): Eukaryota > Metazoa > Arthropoda > Insecta > Diptera > Pallopteridae > Palloptera > Palloptera scutellata. Next base: position 21,385,244 of record OY282449.1, on the reverse strand, counting down.
GCATTACGCACGGTTGCATTCTGAAAGTAAAGTGCATGATGTATAACAACAAACAAACAACAACAAAATAATATTCAGAGAAAAAAATCACAGAAAAACAATAACAACAAGTGCAAAGAACAAGTAAAACACTCAAGTCTACAAGCAAATTCAAAATTGCTATTTCTCATAAATTCGCTAGTTAATAAGCGCCCTCAGCGTGGAAGTAGTAGCTATGCATACAGCTACACAAACTTATCCCACATACTCGTACAGACATACATAACTAAGTGTGCGTGTGGTAGTATTCTCGCACATACGCAAGAGAGTATTAACAATCTAACGTTAGAGCTAATGTTTAGTAGTAGAATTCCTTTTGGCTTATTCATGCAGAAATATACTGCAAAAAATGAAATGGAGTTAAGAAAACGAACGAAAAAAAATTACGATTTTGTTGGTTTTGCTGTAGGTAACAGCAGCATACAGTCAATACAGCGTACCGTGTTCGAAAATTGAAAAAGTCTTGTAGGTAATAGTAGTAGAGAAAAAGTGTAGTAGTTACTAGTAGTAGTAACTAGTGGGGGAAAAAAGCGTGAAATCTAGTGCTTTCACTAGAAAAGCGTAGTAAAGCATTTGGGTAGATATGTAGAAATTTATATGTAAAAGAGAAGTTTTTTTTTGTTCCACCATTTTCCTTACGATTTTTCTGCAATATCATCCTGCATTTTGCAAATACAATATCTTGACACTTAACACTGCAAAATAACCAAACAAAAACGAAGCCAATAGAAAAAACATGTACGCAAAAAGGTGGCATGTTTATGCCAGTGCTGTGTTGTTTTTCCATTTATATTATTATTTACGTTGTGTTTTGGTGGCAAGTGTTAGATGTTGTTGCTCTTTCTACGACCATTCAATCGATGTACATAGTTTATTATACACTTCAATGGGCACTTTTCTGTTTAAACTTTACGCCACCATTTTCATTGCATTTTTTTGTGTTTTTTTCTTTGTTTGTCAGGCTGATGAGCAACAAAAGCACATGTTCAACACATGCAGGAAAAAAAATACAACAACAGCAAAAACAGTAGTAAAAACAACCATAACAAAAAATAATAGCAATAAACACAAAATACACACATTTCGAACGATTTCCTTGTGATTTTCGCATGCGATAAAGTTGAGACTTTTCTTTCTCTTTCTCTTTATTTTGTTTTTTTTTTTTCCTAATATTTCATTGTTGCTGACTGCAATACGCTGTTATTGTTACACCAGCAAACACGCACATGAATACTTGTATAGTAAATTGCACTTCAAATGCAAGTAATTTCATTTTCCGGTTTCTGCGCCCTTTTGTATTTCGGCGCACACACTTGCTTCAATCATGTATTTATTTTTTATTCGTATGTATTTGTGTGTAACATGTTCATTTCATGCTGAAACCAAAAAACAAAAAAGTAGATTTCAGTCTAAAAATTTTAGCTTTAACTTTTTAACTTTTCAGCATAGAAAATTGGGCTAGTGGCTCTACATGCTCTTCAGTACTAGAAAGCAATATTTTTAAGGTGCCTCGGGAACCTGAAAATTGGACTACATAAATATAAAATTATTACAACTTATTTCACCAACAGTCCGGGATATATTGCCGTTGAGCTAGATTCCTTGCGTAGATTACACTTTTTCTTTTTATATGGCTTTATTTGATTCGGGCCTCCTGGAAGCAGCACTGCTTAGAGATTTTTTTTATTAATTTTTGATATAAACTTGTTTTGCTTGCTTCTTGATTTTCATTGTTTTTCTCAGGAAGAATTCATATAGTTTCCAGCATTGTGCATTCTTACACGTTTTCCTCTACTTATGTAATGTAACTCTTGTTTCATGCTGAAGAAAACTGCATGAAGGGACACTCTTATTCTCCTTTCTGTTTACTGTAAACTTATCGTTATAAGCTGAGGATATTCCTCAGAAGCTATAGCTTACACCTGGTTGAAATACATAGAAGGTATAATCTCAAAAATAATCTCAAGTTCATAGTTTACAATTACAGTTTATTTTTTCTTTTCTTTTGATGGCACAACAGCCCATGAAGGGCGTAGGCCGAGCTTTTCGCATCCATTCATGTTGTGGGTGTTATATTTGTACTCGAATGGAAGAGACCAACAGTTTTATGTAGAATCCGAACGAAAAACTTTGCTTAGGCTGTAGTTATGTAGAGAATTTTCATCGGCGAACATTTTGTGCTCGCATATCCCAGCAGATACCGTATTTGGTGCAACAAAAATTTGATGGTTTTAGCAGAGAAAAATTTATAATTTTCACTCTATGAGGTTTGCCATTGCCTAATAAAATATAGTGCTCTGTACAAAAACTTTTTTCCAATTTTTGATTTTTATATATGCAGAGATTTTAACCCCAGACATTCTGCGTAGCAGGCCTGCACACTACCAAATACGCCACAACGACCGCCATCGCTTGTGGTATCCACACTAAATATGCACTTTCAAAGAAATCAAAATTCATGAATCGTTTCCCTCGATTCATCTTAAAGTACTTTACTTTACTTTACTATAACTTTACTATTTAGTATAACAAAAATAAATACAAACAAATTCTAAATACTTTCTCTTACTCCTATCGACGTATATACCATCATCTATGTACATATCCATAGATACCTAACAAAAGATAGATTCGCAAAAACTATACCCAACACAAAAAGAGGACATTCTCATAAATCAAACGCTTGTATTATGTGCAAATGTCTGCAATGACCTAAAAACTTACAATAGTTTGTTACCTCATTAAGCGAGCGAATCTCATAGTGAGGAGGAGTGAAAACAAGAGAATCCGAAAGACCGAGAGAAGAGTTAAAGTGGGCGCATAAAATAAACACTTCACTTCAAGTCAAAGTGGGTGTGCCCTCGTCCAACGTGTTGTTGCCAAAACCAAAAACAAAAAGCTGCAAGTTGATAGTACCTTTGTTGTTGTATTGTAAGTTGGATACGGAATCATTTTTGCAACTGATTAAATGAAGCAATTTGTAAGCCTTTTTTGTGCCACTAAGGTAAGACATTACACACAAATGTTGTATAGCAACTCCCTCTTCAATCTTTGGGCTTTTTCATCTTATTATTATACGAGTACATAAGTATGTATATACCATGTGATTGTAAGTATGCATGCATGCAAAGATTTTATTGTTGGGAGATAGTTGCACATAATTTTATGGCGCATGTAATGTAGTTGTATTCTCACATTTTTGCCATTGATTTACTAAATTTAGTGGCAGCATAAAAGATAATTAATTTATTAATATTTGAAAATGCAGCGAACATAAAAATTTTTTTATGAAACATTTGGATTAAATTTTTAGAAATATATGTGTTTAATTTATAGAATTAATATTTTGCTTGAATTTGCTGTTCAGTGTGTACTTTTATTTACAAAGTTCCCTCGCTTCGAGTGTTTTGAATGGATTGAAATTAAGGCAAGAAAACATGTATTTAATTATTTGTAGTATTCAGTTACTTCCCACTATAGCAAATCTTCTTAGATTCCAGTGCCCATTATCATCAGATAATCATTACACCGAAACCCTGCTGACAGTGGCTACTTTACTCGTACGTTGTGGAACTTTATTTTTTACAGCAATATCTAGCATAGCTCTCAGATGAAAATAGCTCTGAATAATAGGAAATTTTGTACTTTTAATCAATTTTTATTAATTTTAGCTGTGTTTTATTTGCAAACTTATTTACCATAACATGTGCGAATGATCAAGTTCACAATGAGTCTGCTCAATAGCATAGGCATTTCGTTTCTATTTTATGTGGTTGAACACGTCATTGGGAACCAAAAAAACATTTTTAATTGCATTGGTAACTCATTTCTTTCTCCGCTGGACATTTTGACACATTTCTGCTTTGTTTTTTTTTTTTGCAAACCATTTTTCTGCTCTCATTATTAACTGTTCGCAGTAGGATTGTTACAGAAACAAGCTACAATTATACTCAATACCTCTGCAGCTTTTGTTGTTATTTCCTATACAATTATCACTGCTAGTTATACATATGTAACTAGAAGCGAGTGCTGAATAAAACGCAGCTAATATTAGTGGTTGAAGGAGGTAAACAAAACTCGTAACAACTTATTTTATTCAAAACAAATACTAAATATGTGCAAATACACAGTAATCATGTTGATTCAATAAAAAGAGAAAAACTTTCATCTATTATTCTATTTTTCCATGAGTGTACTTTCTCGTTCATTTATTCATTCAGTCATTCATTCATTCGTTGAATACAAATGCGAATAACGAGCAACATTATTTCCGTTACGAGTGAATTTCATTTCCGTTAATTTTCCGACACCTACATTCACCAACACCAGCTGTACTAACACAAACAACAACAGCAATACTTAGCAACAACAAGTCACTATCATTACCTCATACTGTCTCCGGCCGCCCCTCCGTCCGTTATTCTTCGCTCCAAAAACATTTCTTCGTCAACTACATGTTGTTTAGCTTTGGACTCTATTGTTTATATTATTTTGTATTGTATTATACTATATCTTGAATTTGTTTCAGACATTTTTACCAACAACACCTAACAAAAACAAGAACGAAAACAAAAACGAAGAGTAAAAATAAATTCACACAGCTACCACATAGATTAAGTCATTGTCTATGGTGGAAGAATACGAGTACAGCAGAGCAGAAAGACAGAACTTGTAACTCTGAATGGCATAAAGAGCAATTACCAAGTATAGCAAAGAGAATAATGCTGTTGCTCCCGCACTAATATCGTCATCAACAACAACAGCATCAACAGGAGCCAAAAAGGATAGTCTGTAGTATAAGCTGTAGCTCTAGTGATAGCTGAAATTAGAGCTAAAGCTACAGAAGCATCATTTTACTATTGTTTTGTATGCTGTTTGGCATTTCTGTCTTTTGGCCATGTAACGGAAATACCGGAACTCATTTTCATTTTCATTATGGCCGTTCGTCGCATATCATTGTTGTAGTAGAATACATACATAGAATAAGTACTTATGTATGTATAGACATCAGTGTATGTGTGTATGCATGTATTTATTATGTGTACAACAGTTAGGAGGTACTGCGTTCACTCATTATTAAAACGTATTTTCACCACATTTTCTGTAGTGTTGATAGTTGGCAGTGGCAATGGTAATGGTCGTGGCTGGAAGTTAGTGATTGTTGTTTCGTTGGTTTATAATTAATGGAAATCCACCTGAAAGTGTTAAGCACATAAATTATCTAAAAATGTTCTTCTAAGCCCTTCTTTTCTATCTCTCTCTTACCCAACACGTCTCTCCCAGTCTTTCTGTTGTCGCTGACTTGTCCCATGCTCAACTAAAAATATTTTGTACTGTAATCTGTAACACAGTGTCAGTTTCATTTGTTGTCATTTGCGTGTGAAAGTTAATAAAAATTTTGTTTGCTACTTACAAACTGTAATAAATTTTCTTTATACTAAATTTAATATTTTTTTATGTAGGTACTGAGACCAAATTTTGGAGGGGTTCTGACCTCCACCAATATGTGGGAAATTTTTTAGTTCTCGATATTAATTAAATTAGTTTACAGAATAAAAAGAAAATTCTTAAGCAGTTGCCATTATTAATATTATATGTAAGTTAACCTTCTGAAGACTATGTAAAATCACACTTGAAAAAGTTTCTAGTTACAACCTTGTTAAGTACATATTATACCGAGCTGACGCTTTAAATTCGCACACTGTTCGTTATATAAATTATATCTATATTTGTATGTGCACGCGTACATCGACCATAATTGAAATTTATGTTTATTATGTATATTCTAATTTCTCGTAAACATCTTATTAATATCGCATAAACAAATTATATTTGCAACATGGTAAATCTCCATGTCCATATTCATCATTGTGTATTCAATGATTTTATAATTGCATTATGCAGTATTTATCGTTTTATAGCCCAGTAATATGCAATTTTTTTTAGAACCCATTATTAAAATAAAAAAAAAAATTATCAAAATTTATACGGAGAACTACAATTTATAGTGTAATTTTTAAGCTCGTAGGGATATTTAGAGATCCTCTAAATAATATCGATTCATCAAGCAATTTGCAATTGTTCTATATCAAATAGCGAGTTTTCCTTTGCAAGAATAGCAAAATTGTTTGTTAATTCTTCATGGTAAACATGTCAAAGTTTTGCTCCTGTGGCACCGTGTAAGAGCATATGCTAGACTTGGAGAATCTCCCAAATGAATTTTTACTTAATATTTTTAATCTTACCTGATCTTTGATCTTGATTCTTTTCATAGTAACAGTTCGACTCACTGAATATACATACTATGTGAATAAATATTTGCTTGCATTCCAAAAATCTCATACTGGGATATAAAACATTCCGACAATTGCGACATATGTATGTACGTAACCGTATGAAGTAAATTTAATATTGATGCATGTGTGCATGAGTGTGTGTGTGGGAGGGTGATTAAATTTTGTGTTCATTGTAGCTTAATTGATAATAATGCGTTTAGAGCTTTGAAAAATTATATTCAATCAATATAAGTAAGAACTAGGCTGATGCATAAATAAGTAAAGTAATGGGAATCAAAATTATGCACATTTATGTATGCACAAAAGTGCTCGAAGTTGTAAAGGGGTTTTTTTTAGAAGTGTGGTTTTCAATTGGCAATACCTTTTTCGGAGTTGGTCTTTTTGACAGCTGCCACTTGATTTATGCTCAGTTTGGTTTGCCATTTCAAGAATTGAAGCCGAACGACCATCAAGCGCTTCGCACGTTCGGTGAATGGGCCCAAAACGAGATGGCCACCGATCCCGATTTTCACAAGAAAATTTTGTTCAGCGATAAAGTTCACTTTTGGTTGAATGGGAAACGTTATAGAGCCATGATTAATGACTTTTTCGTGCCTGAATTGGAGCTTTGGTTCCAACAAGACGGCGCTACATGGCATACAGTCAACGAAACAATCAATTTATTGAAGGAAACTTTTGGTGAGCGCATTATCTCGCATCGTGGGCCTGTGGCGTGGCCTCTAAGATTTTAACACCGCTGCACTATTTTTTGTAGGGTTATGTGAAGTCGCTTGTTTACGCAGATAAGCCCGAGACGATTGACGCCTTGGAAGAGAATATTCGGCGCGGTATTACTGACATACGGCCCCAATTGCTGCAAAAAATGGTCGAAAATTTGGCCTCTCGGCTGGAATTTATTCGAACCAGCTGCGGCGACCACTTGCCCGAAATCGATTTTAAAACATAATGGCAAATCCTTCTCTTTACAATAAAGCTAAATTCTTGGCCATAACATTAAATTATAAGCGTTTTATTTATTCTTGAAAACTACACTTCTAAAAAAAACACCATGTATTTACATATCAACGCTACTAATACACGCATTTGGAAGGTGAACTCAAAAAACCAGTGTTTAGCAGACTTTATATAATATTTACATTTTATTTAAATATTTAAATAATAAATGTAACCAATCGAGTTTCACAAATATTATATATACACCATCAACAATTTGTACAACAACTCACTATACAACGTACTCAAAAGCGCCCTCACACTCGCACACACTGAATGGACACGAGTATTCCTCAAATAAATGTCACATCTTATCATTACCTACATGGGTGTTGCAGTTGAGGTAAACAAGCAATTTTGTTGTCATACTGTGATTTCACGTCGTCAGAGTATGTATTTTTGTATGTGTGTAAATGTGTATATTTGTAGCCCAACTGCTAGTATGCATATTTCTGATGTTTCGCTATCTAGTTGGGCGCAGTCAACACTGTGCGACCGAGGCACTGCATCCTGCAGCACATTTATTACCATTTTTTGCATGCTTTTTCCACCATTTCATTTAGCTTTTTACATTCTTTTTCTGCACATCTTCCATATCTTCTTCCTCTTTGAACAAGTGCAGCATTCATTATAAAATTGAGTGAAGCACGATTGTATGGCATGTTTAGGGGCTTTTGCGACAGGATATATTACCAAATTCATCATTTTGATGAGAGATGTACTCACAAGATACACATACACATACATACATAGTTACTCACCTATGTATCTATATAGTACGTCCGAATGCACGTATGAAGTTTACAAATTGTTGGTGTGGAAGGTGAAATGCTATGCATTTATATCATATGTATGTATAAAGTACATACCACCTACGAGTTTATACATACATACATTCGTCAGTGTTTTACTGTGAACGAAAAAAAAGAGGCTGTGGTTGCTTGGTTTATGTTAAGAAAGATAACGTTCAGCTCAGCCAAATGTTTGGCAGCTTTCCTTTCCTTTCATAACCTGCTTGAACTATCATATTACATAGAAGCCAACTTTGATGGCATTATATTTTATTGTTGCGTTAAGATTATATTTAAAAAATAACAGTTTAGATTTAAATAATAATAGTTTAAAGTTTAGTTCTACGCCGGTCATTTTAGTTTTCTTATTGAGTTCATTTAGAATAAAAATAGTACAACTTCAACAATAAACAAGAATATTAGCTTCCCATGTATGTAGTTATGAGTCCCTTCATTAGACTTGCTCTACATATTTTCAAGCCAAAGCTGAAATGTGTGAAGGAATGACCGATTTTATCTTAATCCATTTTTAGGTAATGAAAAACTTATTTTTCTATTTATTAGATATGAGATACCAAATGTTTTTTTTTAACGATTTACACTATTCTGATTGCTTGAAACTATCCTTTTTATCCATTTCAGCGTCAATTCACCTTAACTCAGTGTACTGTATTTTTGATTCTGTAGATCTGTAGTTTTTATTAATTGCTCCCTATACTGTGCGTGGATGGAGTTGCCTTTAAAAGTAGTTTATCAAACTTTAAGTGTCGATTAAAATTCCTGCAGTTTTACAAATCTGTACTTCCCTTCCATTCTCAATTCACGCCCGTATAACTGTGCCCGAAATTTTAATTTGCCTTTCACATAAATTTTACCCCAAAGTATAAAAATTTCAAAGTATTTTCCGACAGCGGTAGCATACCAAAACACTTACAGCAACAGCAATTTTTTGATGCAAACTTTTGGTTTGAACAATTTTTCATGCAACCAACAAAAAAACTCGAATTGTCAGGTAGACAGACTAAAAGACTCAAATTTCAACTCTAGAGCTAATATATATTTTTGTTTTTCCCAACAATTACAACGGCATATTTAGTGAACTCAAAAGAGAAATGTCGTTTATTTAATTTGTTATGCTTAATTTTGACAGCTGGGGACAAATTAAAAATGGCATCAACATTACAGTTATGAATTTATGTGTAAGAATTTCATATATTTTACATATACACAATCAAGGCGCCATCATTCATTATTCTTTCTTATAATGGCACAAAAGCCCATGGAGGGTCTAGGCCGAGCTTCTCGCATCAACTCATGTTATGCGTGTTATACATATTTGTACATGAATGGAAGGGACCTACAGTCTTTATGCCGAATCCTTTTCATAGCAATTTTTACTTATGTAAGTTTGCAATTGCCTGTTCTACCGTGTAGAACAGTTGTTTTTAAAATTTTTTTAATTTTCTTGCGCCGACCTTTGAACCATGGACGCTCTGCGTAGCAGGCCAACGGACTACCAAATACGCCACTTTGCCATCATAACCAACATCATTATTGCCAAAACATCAACATCATCAGTGCCCTGCAACATAAGAACATACTCTACGAGTATAAAGTGGAGCTGAAAAACAGGCAATTCAAAAGGAGTGGCAAAAAAAAAAAAAGGAAATAAAAAAACATAAACAAAAACACAAAAAGCAATATGCAATTCTATGAAATTAATGTGGCAACTTATTTACATTGCAGCCAGCATCATTATCAACATTAACTTCAACAGGAGCAACAACAACATCAAGTAACAGCAGCAACATGCAGCAAATACAGCAAATAAGCAGCGAAAAATGCTAATGAGTCTGACAGCCGGGGGAGTAGCTCTTGTTAAACAGCATGTAAAACATTATGAGCTATCAAAGTGTTAGGGCTGTGCTGAAGTTGAGGTTGGGTGGGTGTTGGAATGGGTTTGGTTCCGTTTCAGCTTAGTGCAGATTCTGGTTCATAGCTTCATGCAACATTGCAGAATATTTTTGCAATAGCTGCGTGTTGTTGTTTCTTTTGTTGTCTGTTTTCATGATGGATATGAGAAGTAGTTAAATACAACATAAAAATCGTAGTTGTTAAGTGGTGCAACATTTTAACCTCCTGTGCTTGTTTTAAACGAATGTGTACTTTTTAAACCCCTTCGCACGCACTAAAGGCATTTCATAAAGCAAACATTTCAGATAATTCTTTTTCATTTATTCTCATTTACTTTTTCCATCTCTCTTTTACATGAAATTAGGGCAATTTACATACTTTGTATGTGTATGGTAATCCTGAAGCAATTGCTACAACCTGTAAGCCACCTGAAAAGAAATTGGTAAGTTTATGAAATCGAAAAAGAAGGAATACGGTTGAAAGGCTCTTCAACAACCTTTGAGAGATATTTAGTCTGGTGTTAATGTTAAAGTATGAAACTTTAATTTCAACCAATACTATGGCAAAAATTACTACTGAACCTTTGAAATATTTAAACAAAACAAATGAACAAGAAATGAAATTTATATTTATTTAAACATTATGCAAATATTTATATTACATAAGAGTAAACATTTTTTCATTCATACAAATATTTGTAGACATTTTGCTTTCACACCGAATCACGCATATTTAATTATTTAAATAAATGCTTCATAGTTGCAACTTAATTATTATACATATTTACCCTTTGATATCATAATAATTAGGTATTTTACAGTATTAACTTCATTTGCAATGCAATGAACTTTTTATTATATTTAAATTCGATTAAAATTCAGTGTCGAATACTTATTTTGTTTTTCATAAATATTTTAATTTAATTTTAAGGATGTAAATGAGATACGATTGCTATTGTTACAAATATTTAAAAACTATACTAATTAATATGTAACTTAAAAAATATATAATTAATTTTACTAAACAAGTTTTCTCAGTCAGAACATCAATACATATCAATTTTGAAATAATGGCAGAGGAATATCACCAGAGTTTGCCACCATTTTGCCCATAACTTCCGTTTAAGGTATAATCCGGAATCAATCCAAGTACATCGTTGGAAAGGATTTATTGGGTGTACCATAAAATGAAAAAGTTATATGCTTTAAAAATCTAAATGTTTTTAAAGTCGCCCTTGCTGCGAAGATTGTACTGAGCCGCCGCTGAAATCGCTGAATAACGTGCTGAAATTATTGAAAACTAACTAGGAAATTGTTGAATTTATTGCACTTTTCTGTTTTTTAATTCAAATTAGCATAATTTCATCGCGGCGTCGTAAAGCTGGTGTTATTGGGAGTTTTTCGGCGGAGTTTCACGTTTTTTCCTTGACAAAAAGCGCCATTGCCAAATTGCGCCACACCACAATCAAAAACATTACGAGATTGAATTTTCCCCTTGAACTGGTTTCAGTCATAAACCACACAACTGTGTTGTGTTTCATTTCACTCCCTGATCTCTGATGCTTCACCCTCTTTTGCTTACAAAGCCAGATTTGGCTTTGCATATATTACCTCTTTTAATAACTTTTTATGGGATAAAATTTCGTTTAAAGACCTGATACAGATATTTAAATATAGATAAGTTGTTTACAATAGAAAACTAAAAGTAACTGAGATTCGTCGGCACATAACTAATGCTCTGCAAAAAGTTAAAGTTCTAAGTCAAAAAGTTGGCAAATAATTAATGCTCATATTTGGAAAATTATTTTTAAATATAAATTTTTGGCTCAAATGAATATTTAAATGTAGTTCAAGAGCTAATTTTAGGTAAATATTAAACATATTTTAAGTTGAAACTTTTAATATTAAGAAAGACATTTTTTTTTATTAAATTTTATAGAACTTTATGTTTTGTAAAAAAATCTTAAAAAACTCGAAAACGGTATTTTTTTATTAAAATCTTTCAAATTTATCTTTGCAACGACTAAAAAAATTACACCATATCAAAAAAAACTTAAATATGCTTTTCTATCAGGTTGATAATGCGAGTGTGAAACTTTTCTGGAATTTGAAAGATTACAAAAATGTAATGTCACAAAAAGTTCGTAGCCACTGAGAGAAATGTGGCGCTAGTGGTCCTGATTAGATCTAGTTAAATCCAAACTAAAATACTCAGTGGGCCGACCTAGATGAAAGACCAAACCTCACTACTTTCCCCTATATTTTTTTGATTTCATACAGTGGAGGATTTGTCAAATATTTATTATTTGTACAATACCATAAAGAAAGATCATGATTAGATCTAGTTAGATCATATAAGTACCTTGCATATTTCAGTTTATATTATAATGTATCAGTGGTCGCTGTGGCGTAGTGGTAATGCGTTTGACTGCTACGCAGAGTGTCCGGGGTTCGAATCTCGGCACAGGCAAAATCAAAAAAAAAACACGGCCCACTTCTTGGCAGGCAATGTCAAACCTACAAGAGTAAAAATTGCTATGAAAAGCTTTTCAATTCGCCGTTCGGATTCGGCATTAAACTGTAGGTCCCTTCCATTCATGTACAAATATAACACGCACAACATGAGTGGATGCGAAAAGCTCGGCCTAAGTCCTCCATGGGCTGTTGTGCCATTAAAAGTAAAGTAAGTAAGTAATAATATTGAAAAATTATGAAAATAATATGATTTTTCTTCAATAGTTTTATGAATAATATATTTAATATTCACTTTTAAAAACTAACAAAATTCGCAACTTCGCTTTTTTGCATATGAAAATAATGGAATAATAATGTTTCTCTTCTATTTTACATACATTTTTGTTCTTTTTTTTTGTAGAATAACTCATTGACACCCTGAATACTCGGCGTGCTCGGTGTACATTTCACCCAGCATATCGTGTTCGGTGTGAGAGTGAGTAAAAGCTCTTTTTTTTCGTATTCGGGCAACAACAATTGCACGGTGTTCGCCGAGTAAAATTTGAATATTACCGCAGCCTAACAGATTTTAACATCTCAGTTTTCTCTCATAACAACTTATACTAATATGCACATACTTATGTAGTAACCATTATTTAGGAGTAGATTAATAGCCCTGTTACACAATATCGGACTGTTTCACAAACGATTACTTCATTAATAATCCAAGCGAGCAATAAAAGAGATTTATTTTCGGACCTGAGAAAAAACTAGACTACTCGTCAGAATTGAGAATTTTTCGTTGCATTTTTTTCTATTTTTATTATTTTCCATTTACGGTGCTCACAAAAATCATACAAGACTGTATGCACAAGGATGAATGTATGTAAATTAATTCTACCTTCATTAAAATATAGAAAAAGTTATTATTTTAAAAATAATATTAGTAAAAATTTACTAAAAATATGTAATGTTTATACATGTGTGAAGGCAGTAGAATATTACTGAAAACAAAACAATAGAAAATAAAAAAAATTTACTATTACGTAGAAGCAAAAGAGAGAGAGTAAAGGTCGAACAGCAATCGTGTCCTCCTTTATTACTCCTTTTGGAGATAAAGAGAATTACTCTATGCCCTAGAACATGCTATGTTAAGAAGGAGTACAAAATTCAAAATCACTGAAGCTATGGGTGTAATCCATTGCTCGGTTTTCAGCACCCGATGATTACTCCAATGATAATCCTAAGTTCTACTGGGAGTAAGTGGTAGCTACACATATATACACTCATACATGTATGCAAAAAGTAAGTAGTACTGTGGTATTAGAAAAGTACTTGAATACTTATGTGAACGTGTATGTAGATTTAATCGCCATTCACGCATTAAAAGTTGCCAATATAAAATGAAAGTATGTCAAAAGCAATTTTCATATTAACTTTGTATGTATATGAAATGAAGGATGTTCCTAGCATTTTCAAAAACAAACCAGTAGCTAGTGCCACTTAAAATGTATACAAAATATTTAGTACTTAAATTTTTCAGAGTAGCTAACTTGATTAAGCTTTTGCTAGGAACACATGCATATACATATGAACATACATATATGTAAGTATTTATGTATGTATATGTACATATGTGTAGGTTGAGATTTTGACCTACATTATGTAGAGCAACTTTTGTATACCTACACATACCAACATGTGCTCGTATATAATGTGTAGCCTACTTTTCGCTGCTAAAGAGTGCTACGCGCTACCAACCACCAATGAACTTGCGTCTTAACAACGACAACAGAACATACCTCTATCCAGAATTTCCTTGACATTCTTTTTGTTGGTTAAAAGTGGTATGCGTTTAGTTTTGATTTTCTTTTATTTTTGTTTTTTTCACTTTATTAAAATATTTGCAATTTAAGTTACATTTTTATTATTTTTTCTTTCTTTACTTAAGCAAATAAAAGAATTTGCGTTTGCATCCGCTTAAAAACAAAGGCTCCGGACTCTATAGAGATATAGAGTTATGCCAGTTATTCGAGAATGTCTTCCTCCTCCTTGTGGTGGATTCATAACGAAGCGAGAGTATGAATGTATGCATACATATACATATATGTATAAATATACATATATGAACCTGTATGTATGTATTTACTTATGCGTATGTGCTTTGTTGAGGTAACTTTGGTTATGTTCATTTTAGTAGAAAATAACTCGGAAAATATTTACTTGAATTACGATAGAAAACATTCACATTTATGAGGTTTATTTAAAACAGAAAAATATTTTTACCATATCTACCATTCTAAGTAGAAGAGAGAAGAGAGTTTAAGTTAAATGTCACGTATATATGTACGATATATACGATATATGTATACGATATGCAGTTAAATATGTACCTACAAAATTTATTTTAATGATTTTCCTAATAAGTTTTTTGTAATATAATATATTCTTAAATTTGTTATCTACATTTGTTATCTATACAGGGTGACAACTAATAAGTGTAACACTTTTGGACACAAAAAATTATTGTAATTAAAAACGAAAATCAGACTGATGAAAAAGATATACATAATATATTAAATATATTCAGTCGGTTTCGAAGTGGTAACCCTTGGCACGAATACACAGCATCAAACGCTTGGAAAAATCTTTGTGTATGGGCAGCAGATCCACCCCCATTGTTTGGTCCCATTCACAATGCAAAGATTGTTTCAGCACAGACCCTCAACTCTAAAATGGACCATACATTCTAATCCATAGGGTTGAGATCCGGCGGCTATTCTTGAGATGTGAGTTGGCTCAGAGACTTTCTGAAACGCCCAATCATTATCGACAAGGTGTTATCGGGCCCAGGGGATTGTCCACAGCCTCCAAAATTTCACGGCGCTGCCCTTCTTGGTTCATTTTGACCTTTTGATTAAAAATCAAGGGTGTCTTGCCATTTGCGCAAATCCCAACCCATAACATATCGGATTGCCGATTTTGGCAATGTTGACTGACGAATTGGGTCCAGGAGCTTCCGTTGACCAGCTTCTGTCATTTTAACGGTTATGTGCTTGTCCAACAGATACGATTTTTTACCATTCAATTCCTGCGGCCCGACGTTGAAGTAGTCGACATCTTTGGTGCTGTCCATTTTGAAGCTTGTCAGCATTCAGTCCTAGCTCGTTTTTTGAGTCGAACTGATTCACGATTGATGCCAATTTCTTGGACAACTTATTTCATGGAAACCACTGAGTTACGCAGAAAAATTGCACTACTTTTTCGATAGCGCGAAGAAAGTTGTATACACTTATTAATTGTCACCCTGTAGTTACTTTCCAAACTCTAAATTAGCAATCATTACACATATTTTGTTAACCCTCGAATTAACACTTCGTATATTTACACAGTCATAGTGTTGTCTATCTTTAAATTCATTTTTTTGTCTTAACAACTTACTCTAATAAAATCAACCCTAAGCTGTGAAAATTTCATTATAGCAATTAAAGCCCCAAACACATTAATTATGTTGGTATTGTAGTACGTTCGTATAAACATGTATGTGTGCGTGTGTGTGTCTGTGTGTATGTGGTACAATACATTGCTTGTTATAAATGTATGCACACAAATACACACACCAACAGCAGTTAATTAAATCCTTTAACATATGCCAACCATATGCTGTGGAATTAGCATAAGGGTTAATTGCGGTTTTGAGACTAGGTCAAAAGTTTTTTCTACTCAAAAGGCACCAACAGCAACAGCAGCACCAATTGTAGCAATAGCGGTATGAACAAAAAACTTAATAGTATTTACAAAAGCATTTCTGGCAAAATACTACGAGTATATTTGAATTCAGCAACTGTGGATTACCTTTATAAGTACATAAATATTCATTTGTGCTTTGCTGCTGCCTAGCCTATTGAAAAAAAGTGTCTTTCATTAGATATGAATTTAACAGGAAGTTATTTTTGCCAAATAACATACATAAAGTTGATCTGACGAGGTGGTCTGTAGTTTCAAATAATTATGCCCATACTTTCTGTATGAAACCACCAGTCAAAGCCAATCAATCAAAACAGTCTTAAAATGTTGTACACTTTGATTAAATATTTCATGTTAACGAATGTGTAACTTGAGATAATTACATATAGCGCATTTAGTGAGCACCTTGAACAAGTTCAATAAATCAGTGCATCTATAAATTGTTGGAAACATTCAATGATTAAACGATTTGTAACTGCCTATATTAGCATCCTTTATCATGTATGGAACCATAATTTATTCAATCTTACAAACAGATACCAGTACAAATACATAAGTGTGTATATGTCAGTAGGTATGTACAGTGGGAGATTCCCGCTTTGTAATGACATTTATTTCATTGTATTACAAACACATAATCGAATGGACTGACAACGAATAAATGATAGCAAAACCGGAAAACAGAAGAAAAAAATAACAAAAATATTAGTAAAGGCATACGAAAAGACACACATACATACCAGAGAACCAGATTGGTTAGTTGTAGTTGTCAGCAACAGCAGCAACAAAACATTGGCAAAAGCAAAGGCAAAAGCTAACATCATTTCCGTTGTGCACGTTCGTGTTTGAGGGCAATTCAACTGGATTAAATGATGTTTACAAATGCTATTAATATGATATTATTTTACTCTGCTGTGTCTGTGCTTTGCTTTCATTACTAGGCAGCAGCGCATTATTACAGCCTAATAAAATCATAGCTACTATACATACATATGTACACACATACATACGAATAAATGAATATGCAACATATATTTGCAAAACTACAACTTTCGCCATCGCATTCATCGTTCCATTAGTTACCACTCTGGGCACCGCACATACCTTAAGAACTTCAATGCCATGGAGGTAGTGTCGGGACGTAGGACATAAATACATACTCGTATATGCTTGAATTGTTTTCGAACATATTGGCATTGTGAGGTGTGACTATGTAGATCAGCTTGTTTTGTGAGTTACCACACGGGCTCGTCGGTTGCATTTATGCCGCCTTTAAATGTAGCATAATAGTGTGTGATGATGTTAATAATGTTTATGCCGCTGCCAGTGTTGCTGCTGACTTTTTTCATGCGGATAATGTTTTTGTGGTGCTCATTTTTTCATCCCATTTTATGCAATAAATTTTTATTGTAGTTAATTTATTTTTCCGTTAACATTTGCTGGTTTTTATATAAACTATTTGCTACGTATTTATTCTTATGCCGTAGATAAATTTTAATTAAATAGATTTTTTTTTGTTGATGATAAAAACGATTTTTAAGAGAAAATGCGAATTGTTGTTAAACAATCCAAAATCGTTTTGTGGCGCACATTGTACTTATCAAACAAAACTAAATCTAAATTCTGTCACTGCGTCAAAATAAAAATACATAATTTGTAATTGTTTATTAATTTAAATCATTTGGCATGCATTCATATTTATAATAAATGTTACATAAAAATTATACACATGTACTTATCATAAAAATATTCGTGTAGGAAATTACAGTAAAAAAAAAGTTTTTAAATTTATATCAAATAGTAATAATTTTAGGCTATATAAACCGTACACACATACATATTTACATAAGTTTATACGTACGTATTTTCAATCCATATAGCTACTTGAACAAATTTTGAGTGCAGCTCAAAGCAGCAATCTTAATGGATGGGCCTGAGAAACAATTACTCGATGTACCACTAGCCTCGAAAAATATCCCTTTTCTTTCTGATGAAAATCGCACTTATGATAACTAACAGTTTGTATGCTAAATTTCAACCTGCTCGGATAATATCTTCTGTATAAAAACTAGGTTCTAAAATTCGTAATTTTGGTCAAAATTGCTAAAGATTTATGTTTACTGCCACGGAGATAATTTTATAAAAAAAAAATACAAAAATCGATGAAACTAGCTGTGGTCAATGTTTGCGTGTTATTTGAATTTTATTAGAATTAAAAAATTATTATTGGATCCAATCTATTTTCCACTAAGAACTCGAAAGTGGTCGCTGTGGCGTAGTGGTAATGCGTTGGACTGCTACGCAAAGTGTCCAGAGTTCGAATCTCGGCACAGGCAAAATCAAAAAAAAAAAACCTCTTGGCAGGCAATGGCAAACCTACAAGAGTAAAAATTGCTATGAAAAGCTATTCACTTCGCCGTTCGGATTCGGCATTAAACTGTAGGACCCTTCCATTCATGTACAAATATAAAACGCACAACATGAGTGGATGCGAAAAGCTCGGCCTAGGCCCTCCATGGGCTGTTGTGCCATTAAAAGTAAGTAAGTAAGTAAGAACTCGAAAAGTAGAGAAAAATAAAGGAACAGCGAAATTTAATTCAAATGATTTTAAAATTAATATTTTAAAAACTGAAAGAGAGAAAGAATAAATTTCCCTTCTTTGGAGGTCAAATTATAACTCTTTTCTCTAGGATATACTATGTTGGAAAGGAGTACAAAATACAAGGTTTCTACAACAATAAGAAGTTATCATTGCTCGCTTCTGAACGCTCCCTGTTTACTCTAACAATTATCCTATGTACAACTGTGTGGTAGTTCCATTAGACATACAACTGCAAAAACAACAATCTTGCTAAACCTAAATATTTGATAGATTTACGGAAACAAATTTGTAACAAAGCTATCAATTTAAAGTGTTGTTAATAGTTTTCTGACGCGTAAATTCTTAAACAAAGGATTTTGAAACTGTTTTGTTTATTTGATCAAATGTATAAACGCTGTTATTTAAAATAGCATAACCGTTTATTAGGTAGTACATTTTTAATTTAATTTCAAACATTTACGTTATAAATACATAAGTACTATATTTAGATCATATGTATACATATGTACATTAAATAACCGGTGTTTTTTTAGAAGTGTGGTTTTCAATCTGGCAATACTTTTTTCGGAGTTGGTCTTTTTGACAGCTGCCATTTGATTTATGCTCAGTTTGGTTTGCCATTTCAAGAATTGAAGCCGAACGACCATCAAGCGCGTCGCACGTTCGGTGAATGGGGCCAAAACGAGATGGCCACCGATCCCGATTTTCACAAGAAAATTTTGTTCAACGATGAAGCTCACTTTTGGTTGAATGGGTACGTTAATAAGCAAAATTGTCGCATTTAGAGTGATTGATAATCCACAAGCTATTGTTGAGACACCGTTACATCCTCAAAAAGTCACTCTTTTGTTTTGCTCTATGGGCAGAGTGAATCATTGGTCCATACTTCTTCAAAGATGAAGCCGGTCATAATGTTACAGTCAATGGGGAACGCTATAGAGCCTTGATTAATGACTTTTTCGTGCCTGAATTGGAGGATGTTGATGTGGACGACCTTTGGTCTTTGGTTCCAACAAGACGGCGCTACATGCCATACAGCCATACAGCCAACGAAACAATCCATTTATTGAAGGAAACTTTTGGTGAGCGCATTATATCGCGTCGTTGGCCTGTGGCGTGGCCTCCAAGATCGTGCGATTTAACACCGATGGTCTATTTTTTGTGGGGTTATGCGAAGTCGCTTGTCTTCGCAGATAATCCCGAGACGATTGACGCCTTGGAAGAGAATATTCGGTGCGTTATTACTGACATACGGCCCCAATTGCTGCAAAAAGTGGTCGAAAATTGGGCCTCTCGGCAGGAATTTATTCGAACTAGCCACGTCCACCACTTCCCCGAAATCGTTTTTAAAAGATAATGGCAAATCCTTACCTTTATAATAAAGCTAAATTCTTAGCCATAACATTAAATTATATGCGTTTTATTTCTTCTTGAATACCACACTTCTAAAAAAAATACCCTGTAGAATAAAATATAAACAAAACGTAGAGCTATTTATTTTTAATTTCTTATCATTATACTTATAGTACATATTGAATTCTAAAATATAATTTTATTATTTTGTCTCATTTTGTTTTCTCTTTTTAATTTGAATTTTTTAGAATGATCTCGATAATGAAATCTTAAACGATGTAGAAGGTTCTGGCAGGGTATGTTATCATTTCGTTATTATAATTTCGATAATTTTTTAAATTTATTATTTCATTTCTCTTATTATTTTTCTGTATTTTTCCAAATTTATTCAAGGTTGGTTTAGTAGATTCCGATGCGGATGTAGCTTTAGATGATGAATTTTGGGAATTTGTAAGTAATTTGTTGTTATTATTGCTAACTTTTTCAATGTTAAATTTAAGCTAAAATTATATTTACATAAGAAAAATTAAATGCTAAATGCATATCAACTGTCAAAATCTTGCTCCCAGTGGTCAAATATAAAAACTAACCACAACAATAAACAAAAAATAAATAACAAAAACAAAGTCATACAAAATCACAGTGCGATTCATGCAAAACTTTCAACTAAACAGAACATATTAATATTTCGATAACGATTCCCCAAAATGCCACCTGTCACCCGAAATAAAAGCGGCAGTTTTCAAATGTGTTTTATTTGGGGTTTTCTGACACACATACACACTTCCGTGTACATGTTCATGTAGTTATGTAAACACACACACTCGCATATGCCCACATAAATATAAATAAAAAGTACAGTGTAGATCTAAATGTCTAATCTAAATAACGTTACGCATAAAAACTGCTAATCTAAATGTATATGCGTGCACAGAATGGCATACATACACATTTATGAAAATGTGTGAGTACACTGGAAGTTAATATGTTAGTAATAAAGATAGAAATTTCAGTTTTAAAATTTCATGTTATCATAATTAAGTAACTTCTTACCCTGACCGGACTCTGATTATTTCTTTTAAATTCTCAAAGAGGACTAATATTTTTTGGTAAATGTAAATTTGTAATTTATTAAAACTATCGCAAAGTATATGCTAATGTCGCCACGTCTCAGCTAAATTTATATAGATCAAATTGATAGGAGCCCTTAGCAAGAAACCGACTATGCACTTTCGTTTCTCTTTTTGCGTTTAATTTTTAAAGGTGCACTCACTACATATGTTTTTAAGTACACATGTTTAGGAACACATTTTTAAGAAGAGCCCAAAAGAGAGAAGTAAAATAGAACATAAATGGAAAGAAAAATAAGTGTATGTATAGGAAAGAAAAATCGAATAAAATTATTTCTGTTTGAAAATTTATGACCACAAACTAAACCTGAGCATGTAGAAGTAGAAAGAAAATAACCACAAAAAAACAACTACAAATACAAACATTTCACCTGGCCCTATGCACGCACATATTGACAGAAATAAAGCTAAAACACCTTATAAACTTATGCATATACCTATGTACACACACACACAATCATGCATGAGGACAAAACACCTATGAAGATATAACAAAATCACACTCGTATAACTTATGGACTTTGTTTTATTTTGTTGATATAAACGATATGTTATTTCCATTTTATGAGCCTTTTTGTCAAATACCTAACACAGAAAGTAGGCGTATCCCTGTCTCTACATACTGAGAGCTTCAAAGAGAAGGGAAGAACAGCAATCACACAAATATACATATATACATATGCAATGAAGTATGTATGAAGAGTAGATGATATGGTTCGAGTAGGTAGTAGTAGGAAATAAAAATGTAGGTATATGACAATGAAATGGACACAAATAAGCATGTTTAGAGTACAATTCCATTTGGTTTTGGTATCTAATCGATATACTTGGAATGTAAATTTGAAAAAAGTTGCCAATAATTTATGCGCTTAAGCGAGAATATCACATACTCGCATACACGTAAAGAAATATTAGAGACTAAAGTTAGATTAGAAGATTTATTTAGGAGAAGAAAAACTTAAATGCTTCGAAAAGCATATCCTTAGCTTCATTTAATTGGTGGGGCTAAAGATTTTATGTTTGCTTAGCTCTTTCTTAGTACCTTTTACTCCTTCTGGGGCAAGGGCGCCAATCATTTCTGCTCGCCGTCACGATAACATCATGATGAAAACAATACCTTAATATCTATCATATTCTGAAATGACTTTTAACAATCAAGCTTAACATTATCATTGTGGAAACCTACGTGGCATTAAATGGTATTATTATTGTAACTTGAACTTCAAAAACGAATACTTGGCCTCAATGTACATAATGCCCTATATATTATTTCTGCATTGAGTTCATATGGAGGTATCGACACTAGGCCGGATCAACTCCTATGGCGGGTAAATAACTGAGTGGATGAAAGTTTTTTTTTTTTTTTGAGCTGAAAAACTCTTGGGGGTAACTTTCAAAGTAGGTGGTGTTGCGTTCATCTTTTTTTGATTACCCACTTCTTGGACTTCTTCTTTTCTTTTAATGGCACAACAGCCCATATAGTGCCTAGGAGGAACTTTTCGCATCCACTCATGTTTTGCGTGTTAAACTTGTACATGAATGGAAGAGGACCTACAGTCCGAAAGGCGAATTGAAAAAGCTTTTCTTAGGCAATTTTTACTCTTGTAGGTTTGCCTTTGCCTGTCATGAAGTGGCGCCGTGTTGAAAAATTGTTTTATCTACCCTTTAAAGCATTTATAAAATTCGAGAAAATTATTAAAATAAAACAGACTAATTATTTGCAAACCAATAATAAATGAACAAGAAAAAAAAATTTATTCACTTTTAGGCCCCAACAATATAAAATTTAACAGAAACGATAAAATTAATTATTAGAAAAAAAATTTAAGATAAGTTTTACGCTCAAAACTGGCCAATGTCAAAATTTTCGGAAATTTTCGTCCAAAAAAAACTAGCAATTGTTAGAAATTTGGTTAGAAACTTTTACAAAAAGATACTCACTTTATTATTGATGTGGCGTAACGATCGAAACTTCCAACTACAATTGAATTAAACAATTCTTAAGTGAAAAATAAATGAAGAACAGCCAACATAATTATAACTTTCAACATCTTTAAGTAAGCCTATTAGGCTTAACTTAAGCACTCATAATTTGAAATGATAGACATTTATTACCCTACATTCGGGGCTAGTTATACAGTAAAAAAAGCAACATATGTGACCAGTTACTTGTAAAAACTAAATACCAAACAGTTACATATGCAACTTTATATAGGTATGTATAGTGGTAGTGCGCTGGCCTGCTACACTACTTAGGTTTTGGGGTTCAATTCTCAGTACAGGCAAAATAAAAATAAAAACAATTTTTTCTACATTGCCCCATCTCTTGGCAGGCAAAAGCAAACATACATATAAGAGTAAAAATTGTCTACGAAAAGCTTTTCACTTTCCCGTTTGGATTTGGCATAAAACTGTAGGTCCTTTCCATTCATGTACAAATATTGTATAACATTCACAACATGAGCGAATGCGAAAAGCTCGGCCTAGGCCCTGCATGGGCTCTTGTGCCAGGAAGAAAGAAGATGTATGAATGTACCAACACGTATATACATAAATGTTACATTTGTTAACTTTGCAGAACATACACAAACGCACAGTAACTAACTATGAAAACCGAAATATATAACAAAAACCCAAATCTCTCAACAATTTTTATTATATTTTATTTTATTTTTGTTGTTGTTTGGGAAATAAAGCAAACAAATTGTTAACATTCGGTCGGAAAATAAACTTGTCACAGCTTTTGTTAAAATTTATGCGCATTTGGTAATATTTTTCATTTTGCTGCTGCTGCTAACTATTGACCCCCGAAAGTCATTGTGAATTCAATTCAAAAACTGTCTGCTCCCTGCAGGATATTCAATTCAAGAGTTTTTTGTTTCCTATGCGAGCAATTTTTCTGTATAGGAAAAATCACAAAATTCATATAAAATAAGGAAATGTTTTAACATAAACAATATAGACACACACACACACACGCAACACACGCAACATTCATACTTATATTTCTATGGCTGTGTGTAGGTAAATGTTAGTTTTCAGTTTGGTGTTATATGTTGAATTCATACCACAAAATCAGCAAACTTTTATTTATTATAAACGCACACGCACACACACACTATACATACATTCGCAAATGCACGCTTTATATCGGTATGTTGTCGCCCTAACACACATACACACACACAACGCATACTCCCTCATAGAAAGAAAAGACGGCATTCGACACATATCAATTGTTTGACACACAAGTGGAAAACGGCACGTAAATATTGTCAAGACACCATTATGTATTGTTATTTTGTATTATGTTGTTGTTGTTGTTGTTGTTGCTATTGTGGTATATGTTTTGCTAAGTATGTATGTACATATGTGTATTTTATATGGCATAAACATAAGAAGCATAAGTTTCTTTTTATACTTTTGTTAGCCTTACAAATTCAGCTTCTGCTTCCCTACATCCGTCCTCTTCGATAAACACCATGCCTGAGTTACTTTTAAAAGATTTTTAACAGCTTTTTTTTTATAATATTTTTGACAACTTTGTGTACCTACTGTAAAACATACACATATCTTGGGCTGTAAAAATATATATATATATGTCCCCATTTCACATGTATTCATTAAGTGTTTACGTACAATAGAAAAAAACTGAATGTATTTTAAATTATGTTCAAATGACTTGAAGAATAAAACTGATTTTCTGAAGTGTTAGCAAAAGCATTTAAAAAAATCCAGTTTTATAAGCATCTATTTTAGTTGCTTTCAACGATTTCTACATCTTTTGATTTTATTGATAAATTTCAATAACAAAAGAAAAACACAAAGAAGGACAACGCATTGTCCTTCATCACACAACTATTACCCACGCCCACGCCCACGCCCTCAATACAAGCAATTTTGATATCACATTCTCTCCTTAAATTGATTCTCGTTAAACACTTCAATACCTTTCTTGGCCTTTGTTGCTGTGTACATACTACATACTTACATACAAGCATGCATATGTGTAAATGTCAGAAACAAATCGTTTGCTTCTCAGTTGACATCTCATTTAGATGAATTTAACTTTAACTTATCTTCTAATCAAAATATTTGCTTAACAAATAAAACATTTACTCTGAGAAGTAGAAAGAACTTTACCGAATACTCTGCATGTAGGAGGAAAGAATGTATGTATGTGTGCCTCCAATATTAATTACTTTTTGCTTACTTTTATTATTATTTCTTTAACTTTTGTTATTTCAACAAATAATTTGCGATAAATTTTGCTCGTTTTTCACCACCCTCTCAGTTACGTAACCAATTGTGAAAGATCAAAGTGTTTTCTTATTTCCAAGCCTCCCTCTTTATCATTAAATGTGGAATTTTAATTGTATGTATGTTATTCTTAGTATACAAATTCTTAGTATTAGCGAATTCCAAAACTAAATAAATGTAATGAAAATATTAACAGAAATTCTTCAAAGTTTCAATCTGCTCCATCATTATGTATTCTTTATTATTTCATACATTTTAATTGGCAAATACTTATATATCGCTTCTTAAGTGCAAGACCGTCATATCTACCGCTACGTTGTGGCGTAGTGGTAGTGCATTGGACTGTTACACAGAGTGTCCGGAATGCGAATCTCGGCACAGGCAAAATCAAAAAATAACCAAAAAAGAACTTTTTTCTATACAGCACCACTTCTTCCCAAGCAACGGAACTATTTCCTTATAATTTCTATCCTTTTCGTTGGCGCTACATGCGGTCACAGTGGACACTGATATACTGAATTTTATTGTGGTAAAGGCATAACCACAATGACTACCTATCTCTTCATCGGTGTCCTGTGATTGCATTCCCTCCCTCATTCTCCCACCAATCATTCTTCCAATCAACACAATGCTCTGCATTTAGAGGGGTCAACCCTGTATGTTGGCTGTACCAAAAAAAAAAAATGTAAAAGAAGATAAATTTTGAGCTAAACGCTTTTATACTTTTCAATTTACCTGCCACTCCGTAAAAATACTTTCCTCAAGTAAAGAGTTCATAATATATTACTTACTTTTAATGGCCTAACAGCCCATGGAGGGCCTAGGCCGAGCTCATGTTGTGCGTGTTATAATATTTGTACATACATGAATGGAAGGGACCTACAGTTTAATGCCGAATCCGAACGGCGAAGTGAAAAGCTTTTCCTAGGCAATTTTTACAGTTGTAGGTTTGATATTGCCTGCGAAGAGGTGGTGCCGTGTAGCAAAAATTATTTTTTCTATTTTTTTTGATTTTGCCTGTGCCGAGATCCGAACCCCGGACACTTATTTTGCGCAATATAAAGCACTAAATAACCGATATTTCTGATATAATAACTCGATAGTTACTAGTTTTTGAGTTACGACGGTCTTGCACAGCTCTTCACTCTTGAGCTGTTATAAAAATGACGTTAGTTGAAAAGAACAGCATAACCAAAATTTATAGATATAATTACTACGATATATTTATTAATATTTCCGATTTCTTTATCCATTATTAATTATGGAATTCCCATATTATACCATATTTTATATAATATTTAGCCATTACCTATTATTGTCTATTATCCATTACCCTCTACTACCCATTGTAAAGATTACTACGTTCTGTCACGTTTTATTATAATCCCAGTAAAATTATCTCACTGAATAATATTCATATTAAGGGTTTCGGGACTAAATTTATGATTTCCAAAGTATCTGGATAGTAGTGCCCAAATATCATGTTCGTCTGCAATTTAATGCCTCGCAGGGTGGGAGGATGTGCTCCGGCGTCTCATTTCCTTGCTGACAAATATGACAGGCGCTGTCATATATAATGCAAAAATCCGTGAAAGGAAATCCGTGATGATTCTGATTTCTATTTGCTTAGCTTGAGACATAACGCTTTTGTTTTTGAGATAACGTCCCCATTTAGCAGCTTCGGCTCAGTTAGCTTAGAGACTAGCGGACTTATCTATCGACCTATTGCTTCATTCTTAGTTTATTTTGAATAGAGTTTGTTTATATTCCGGGTCATTGTCATATTTTGGCAGCTACCTCCCAAACAATTTGCCATCTCACCATTGGCCATGGACCTACTTAAAATATGGTTACCTCGTTTGTCCTGCCTAATTGATTCAGTAGCAATAGGCATTCCAATATTTGAAAGATATCTTCAAGTATTGGAATATTGGCTTACAGTGTTAGTGCATATCTATATTTTTCATTCTACAGCTTGGCCAAGGTTGAAATGTGCAATTCCTAGTTACCCTCTCAGAGTGTCTGATTTTAGGTTGATAAATGTATTCAATATCCCAATCTTTCTTGTTGTTGAGTTTAACTTCTCGACGAAGTACTTCTCGAAGATATATTTTCTGCTCATATCGTCCATCTCTTCGTAGCCTGGTTAAGGGATTAAGATCAGCGCGCCACTATCCCATTACCTACTATCCATTATTCATAGCCAAAAACTAATAAGATCTAATTTGTTGGTTATAGTTTGCTCAAAATACTTAGTATTCAAACGCTTCGAGATCGGCAAAATGTGGTTCGCAGTGCTATCAAATAGCCATTATACATTTCCGGTCAATAGTTACTAGTTACAGTTACCGTTTACGTTACTTTTCAAGTATCAAATATTTTTATTGTGTATTACAAGAGAATTTACTATCAACCTAATGTCTAAGAAAGTATGTGTTCGAAGTTGGGTAATATTTTTTACCCCATTACTCTGCAGCTTTGACCAAAGCATACTTTATTATTTATTTCATGATGTGTATCAATGTTATTAAAAGGAAATGACCAAAACTCTAACAACAAAATAGAACATTAAGTAAAATTTATGTATTTCAATTATATCTTTGTTTCTCTGTGTTGCCTTTTTCACCAAAAAACTATAAAACAATCTTCAAATATGTTGACAATTTTTATTGAACATTTTTATTGCATACAAATTTCTACGATTTTGTTGTTGATATTGCAATAAACATTTGAATTTATTTATAAATAAAATTTATCATATTTTAGGTTGATTTTTATTGCAGCAATCCCTGTGCGGGTGACCAAACAACTTTTCACACTTGCACAAAAGCACACAAATACTCCACTCACATTCGCACATTGGCCCAATTGACCTCAGAGCCATTCGCAGCTGTTCGTTCTATGAATGTACATTTACAGGAACAACATATTGATAAGTTGCAAATAAATTTTTATTAAAAATACAGAAAAAAAGCTGCATGCAATGGAAATAAAAGCAGCAACAACGAGTGATTGTATATAATAACAACTCTGCTGACGCTCGACGTTTTTTACGAGTGTTTACTTTATGCTGCACATAAAATGAGCGGAGCAATGAGATGAAATGTGCAGCAGTTGCAACCGCAACTCTAAAAGTAATTTGTTGTTGTTGGTGTTTTTGCTACCCGCTGTTGTCAGTTTTAGAATTTTTCTGTACTTTTGCATATACCCGTACTTTTTCTCTGCCCCCAAACCACCACTCTCCCACCTCTTTCTCTTCCACTACACACTTGTTTCTTTATTGGCATTTCTTCTGCATTTATTTTTTTCTTTTTACTCTTATTATTGATTGGTTATGGTTGCCACCCTCATTGTCGGTTGTTGACCTGATTTTATTTGTTGTTGCTGTTTCTGTTATGTTGAGCTTTTTGTTTTTTGAAGAGGCTGAAGTGGCTGAGGCTGTTAAAGTGTATTTGTCAATATTTACCACTGTGGGGAAATTATCTGTGAGTGGATATTATTGCAGGCAGCAGAAGAGGCAATAGAGGCAGCAGCCGTAAGCGTTTGTTGAATGCTTTCGATATTTATATTTATATTGGGGATTTGCAATATGAATAATTAAATTTTGATTTACGTGTATAAAAACATATGTAGGTGTGTCTGTGTGAGTACTTACCATATGCACTTAAAGTGCAGTAATCGTAAACGTGGCCAATAAGTGTAAAATGTTTATTGTCTCGCACGCTCAGCAATTTAAATTTTATACAGGAAGTGCAACCATTTACTCAAAAGTTTGATTTGCGATTTTATTCACATATAATAAAGCTGAATTTATCCATAACTAACTAACTATCTATAACTAACTTTTTAACTTATCTATAAATGTATTTGGGTTTATACTAATACTACATATAAAACGTAAGAAGATTTTCCATGAGGATAATAATAATATATGCAATAAGTTTATTTTTGATTAAAGATTTAACATACATTTAGAATTTTAATTATTCTCGAAATCTTATTAATAATAAATTAATCTGATTTCATTTATTTTTCCAGTCGACAGACATTTACGATGCCAGTGGATTGCCGCCAACGCCACCACCTTTCACGCACGACAGACGTAAGTACTCAGATAAATATGTATGGGTAATTCCAGCGAGTTTTGAGTAAAAACCAGCTACACTCCTTCAGTCTTGATGATTTTTTGCATGCCAACTAATTTTACGATTAAGGAATATGAATTGTTTTTTATTATCTCTCATGGTTCGTTTACTGTCGTTACCTAAAGTTTTCGAACAAGCTCCAAAAAGTAGTTTTCAAAAACCTAGAGCTACCATTTTATCTACATAATTTATTACGTAGCTTTTTGGAAAGGTAATACGAATATAAAAAAAAATTTGTACTGGAAACCAATTTTTGTCTTTCTTTATACTTTTGTTACCGTCAGACTGCGATCGCCATGGGTTCATATTTTTTTCATCGTTTTCTCCTTAAACCTCAATAGAATCGCATGAAAATTGAAGTCGAAATTCAATGGAATTACCCGTATATTTAACTTCTGCTCATTCATAATTCTATTCTAATTAAATATTTATGAGATTCACTGTAAATACAAACATATGTACCTTTTTATTCACGCATTAAAAATCATTTAAAGCACACCGCAATCCAACCCACACATGTTGTCATTTCATCCACTGAGAGAAAAAAACATACATAAGTGAATGAAGTGCCACAATGTTTGGTATATCTACTATTTATAAAGATACTCACTAGAAGGAAACATAATTGAACTTGATGGTGTGCTCCATAATAGTCCAACATTTGATCTGTGGATCACCATTTTATCGTCATACAATCGTCGAATAGATTGATGTTGAAATAGTTTTTACCTAAAGAGACTAACAACAAATCTATATATTAGTGCAACCGGATTCACGTCAGCAAATGATTATATAGCCTTTACTAAGATAGCAGAGCGTTTTATGTCCCAAATATGGGTTTGCCACCAAATATCTTTCAAGTTGCAGTGAGTGTTGCAATTAGGTTTTTAGAATTAAAGTAATAATAGGTATAAACGATTTGGTAAATCCATGAGGTAGTTTAACAACAAAAACTAGCATTGTTTTCTAATATTAACGCTATAAAACTTGCGGCATTTTTTTAATGGAAGACTAAAATCCAGGGTCCGACTTTTATTATTTCTTTCAATTTAGTAGGTACTTGAAACTTTTACTTGGTTTCAGAACATATTTCGTGGCGATGAAATGCCAATACCAATACAATCATATTGATGACGATAATACGTTGTTGTTGCGATTCGCATACACATACATATATGCATACCAATTTTACACTAGGTGTTGCAATTTTGTTGTTGTTTATGTTGCTGGGGCATTTGTGTTGTCACTTTTGCTTTTGAGATTTTTTTTATCATCCCTTCAACTTTGTTGCTGTTTGTTTACATGCACACATGCACAGACACCCATTCACGTATACATAATGTTGAGAAAAAAATTTGATGTAAATTCATATTATGTGTACTTTACTAAAATGATGTGCATGCAATATCAACACATACAGGGAATCACAGAAAGAGAGAGATAGAAAAAACGTAATAACGAGTGTGGCAACACCTTTTATCAAAGTTGATTGCATGTTTGTTGCTAGCTGTAGCAATAGTGCGGCATAACATAAACGCATGCATGCATGCCAGCATATATTGTAAACACTAGTACATACACATACACATACATATACAACAGCCATGTCAATGTAAGAATGCATGTGTATTGTGCTTGTAGAGCGATTTTTCAATACATGCATTTGCCACATGCGCATAAATTACTGGTTATTGCATTTTTGCACAAAAAAACTGTACGTACATATTTTCTACCTCAACAATTTCTCCAACACCTTCACCTCTCATCTGTGTAGGTATGTACTTTCGTATAAGGTTACTTTGACATAACCTTGACATCTTAGACATCTTAATTTTATGTTCTTAATAATTGAAATATGACATATTTAAATTATTTAATTTTTTTTTTATTAAATAATTAATTAATATTAACTATTCTTCCACTTCCTTCCACTTTTCATTTCAGCATATCGCACAATTAAAGGTGAACGTGGTGAAAAGGGTGCTCGGGGGCCACCTGGTGATAGCATACGTGGACCGCCTGGTCCACCTGGGCCACCCGGTCAACCTGGCACTATACCACCATTCATTGATTTTCCAGCAAGTCCCGGTGCGGTAAGTAAACAATTGAATATCCCAAATCGCAGCATGCAAATATTCTT
This sequence comes from Palloptera scutellata, assembly GCA_958295655.1. Classification (NCBI taxonomy): domain Eukaryota; kingdom Metazoa; phylum Arthropoda; class Insecta; order Diptera; family Pallopteridae; genus Palloptera; species Palloptera scutellata. Next base: position 21,353,381 of record OY282449.1, on the reverse strand, counting down.
GATTGTGTTTTTAATTAAATGTCAAACATTTTGTGATTGCAACATTTCGCTAATTGCTATTTGCGTGTACGCCCGGTGTCGTCCAGTACTGTATTGGTCCCCTAAGCGCATTTTGCGAATATTTGCACATAATAAATCATAAATTGTTATTATAAATGAAGGTATGTGTCTACATAGATTTCAATTTGAATTTAGCCAATATTCCCAAATTTTAATTGGCATTTAATTGTAACAGTGTGGCATGCAATTTTGTGCAATTTAGCCAATTTGACATTAAACACAAGTAAACATAAGATTACACATACGTATGCACATTAAATACGTACATACATGCGCTAGACTATGAAAAATTAACAAGTAATTTGGAAAAATGGGGCAGACTAATTCTTAACAGTTTTAAAATGTCTAGTATCTTAACAGCCCAAGTACGTTATTCTGTTTTAATAAAGTCTTATGATCTTTGGGACTAAAATTTATCCAGTGACGATTGCTTATTTCTAATAATTAAAATATTTAATACTTAGTACTTAATTATTTCCAAAAAAAAAGAGTATATGTAATAATCACCTCTATTCCCGAATCCGTTTTACGTCAATTTATATGTAAATCAGAAAAAATTATATGCTGGAATCAAAAACGGCTCAAAATGAAAGAATGATCTGCTTTCAATGAGGCAACAATTAAAATGATTCGGAATTAGAAAAAAAACAAAATAAAACTAATTCGAAACTGTTATGACGGATTCTGGAATAGGGGTGAATATTAATTGATCGAATTTTTTCCGGCATATTGCATTACACTGCCTTATAATATTAATTGAGGATATGCAATTGTAGGTGGGCAATAAATAGGGTCACACATACACAAATAATTTCACTCTAGTCTTTTTGAACACAAACAAATAAACAAAGCCAATTAAATTCCAATGATTTCTCGTAGATATTTGCAAATTTTTACACTAATGCCAGCGCAAATACAACAATAAACCAATAATTATCTACTTATGAGAATTAATGCAAATTCCAAAATGGTTTAAATCGCAATTAAGTATGTAATTAACAAACACATAGACACATGTTAGTATTCTAATAAACGGACATGCAAATGTCCGCAAATACATATGTTTACATACATATAAACTGATAGGACCACAGACAGCACATATTTATACGTCTAAAATTATGCAACATATGGACCAAAACGTGCAATAAGGCAATGAGAAAAAATATTGGTTTCACACATCGCACGTTTATTGTCATATTCTCTTTAAATACATAAATCCTGAAGTATCGTTCTGCAACGATGTTAGAATAAAAAAAGATTTCAGAGTTAATGTTTTGATCGCACTTGTGCTATTGTTTTGAAAACAGTTAAATATACAATAATTAAATATGATTATTCCCATTTTTTGTAATTCACTTTTAATTATATGAATTCAGAATATTCTTTCTGATTAAATCAAAATATTGTGAACCTATTTTTTTTACCTTTTTATTATAGCAGTGAATAGTTCCGCAAATTTACACGTTACGTTCGAGTCTGAAATTACAAAAAAGATTTGTTACCCGAAATCTATTTCATTACCAAATGTCTAATACATATTTTGTCTATAATTTTTCGGTCTAATTTATGGAACAATATAAAACCTAAAATGTTCGTGGGACATATAAACTATAAATAATGCGTGCCGTTCCAGTCTTTTTTAACCTATATTGATTAGGTACGAGAAGCCGTAATTCGATTTTAAATTTAAATTAGGTTCTACTCCTTTTCTATATGACATTTCACAACTAAAAAAAATTTTAAAATTACAAAAATTTATAATGAATTTTAGAGGGAGTAAATGTTAGTGGGGTGACCAATTGTGCAAAAAAACATAAATACTCACACGTAACCCAGTTGGCATCAAGTATTCTCTAGGATCAAATATCATTAAAACATTATTTTAGTAGTTTGTATTACAAATAAAATTCAGAAAATGTAAGCAATTTTTCCATTTTTCTATCAAAAATTTTTAAACAACTGCGAGGTTATAATTTATACATAAATTTTGTTATTATATCTAAACGAATTTTCCATTTCAACTCCATACTAAGTAATCGAATTTATTATATATTGTAGATTTTCAATTGTATCAATATTTCTTTAGATTTAGTCCTCTGAAGATTTGATTTGTTTTGGAGGAAGGCAAGGTTAATGCCCAATGTCAGTAATTTTATTTACAGCTAGTTTTGAAGTTATTCCAAATGAGTGTGGACCGAATTTAGTTTAATTCGTAATTGTCTTCTTTGATATTGCGCTTTATATATTTAATTTTTAAGGGAGGTAGGCGTGGCTATTGCCTGATGTTGACAATTTTAACAAAAATTATATTCGATTGTAGTATCGAATTAATAAAGCACCGAATTTAATGTAATTTTCTTTAGAATTTTCTTCAATACCACTTTTTGAAAATTTCACTTGTTTAGGCCAATAGAACGATTTTATTCATTTCAGAATCTAACCTCTTTCTGACTATAGTTATGAAATGCTTTTACCAATTTTGATTGAAATTGTTTAACTTGAGTTATCGTGTACACAGACAGACGGACAGCCAGGCTGATGGACTATATCGATCATATACGCTAATCATTTATATATAAAGGGTGATATTTATAAGAGTTTAGTTTTTGAAAATGAAAAAAATACATAAATTTTACAAAAGTGTATGAAATTTTTATTTGGATCGATAAATCAATTCCTGCCATTTACTTTTTAAAGATAATTTCACTTAAATGTTGCCCGCGGCTACGCATCAAGTGGTCCATTCTGAAAGTCCAATTTGTGCACATTTTTCACAAATTTCGGCAGGAATCTCACCAATGACGATTTTTGGTTTGTCCCTATAGACAAGAGACTTAACATACCCCCACAAAAAATAGTATAACGGGGTCAAATCACACAATCTTGGTTACCAATTGACTGCCCGAAAACGTGAGATTAACTGCTCACCAAATTCGCCACTCAATTGATGCATGGTTTCGCGTGCAGTGTGGCATGTGGCATGTGGCACCTTTCTGTTGGAACCACCTGTCGGCTGAGTCCAATTCTAGCATTTTCGGCCAAAAAAAGTATTATAATCGAACGGTACCTTTCTCCATTGATCATAACGTTGCGTCCTTCATCGTCTTTGAAGAAGTACGGCCCAATGATGCCGCTTGCCCATAAACCGCAAACATTTTTTCGGGATGCATTGGTAGCTGCTGAATTGCCTCTGGCTGGTCTTCACTCCAAATACGTCAATTCTGCTTATTCACGTATCCATTGAGCCAAAAATGAGCTTCGTCGCTAAATGGACGTAGCTTGCGAAACACTTTTTTCACAGTGCATGAATTTTGATAATAAATTTCAATAATTTGCAATCATTGTTCAGACGTAAGTCTATTCGTTATGAAATGACAAACCAAACTGAGCATAAATCAAGTGACAGCTGTCATAAATATCAACTCCGAAAAAAGTATTGCCAGATTGAAAACCACACTTCTAAAAAAAAAAACAGCCCTTTAAATGCACATATTCATGCCTATGACCCCTAATTGTGGGCGTTACAAACATAAAATGTTGGTGTTTCATTTATCAAAATAAATTTTTTTTTACGTTTTAGACTTTGTTATGTAACGGTTCCAGTCCGAGCACTTTAAACAAAAGATATTTTGGTATAATTAAATTTTTAATATTTTAGTTGATTTTTTAGCTTGGAAGTAGATCTAGGAATTTTGAAACAGAAGATGAACACACTTTTCTTAAAATGTACGACAACCTTTAAATCAATCGACAAAATTGTAACGTTCTAGCCCATTTTTCAATCGGACATACATAAATAAAAAATTATTAGATATCGAGATAAACTTTATTAATAACAAATGTAGATTTCACGTCTTAAAAGAAAGTTATGAGACAAAAAGTGCAAAATATACGTGCGAGTGTAATGTTCCAGTCCGTGTTTTGATCCATATGTATCCGTAGTATAAAAACTCTCACATACACACGTAAATATACACACATACTTATACATGCGCGCACTCATGCAATATGTGCGCTATATAGTGTAATAATTCTCATGACAATTACAAATGCTGGTGGATATAAATGAAAAAATATGAAAAATTCAAATTTGTACACTTTTACGAGTACCTAAATATTTTCATAAACATAAAGTTGAAAATTCCACACTTACGGATTTTCAAAATCATTCACAAAACTCAGGATGTTAGTAAAGTTTTGCCAACAAAATTTTCTGTTAGCACACACTCGCACACAAACAAATGCCCTATTTTTTTACTACTCGTACACGGCCTCGGATACTTTCGCGGCAGTGATGATGGTGACGGTGACAACGTCAGCCACAGCGATGGTTTTAGCTTCCATCTTGAATGCGGAATGCCCAATGGCATTAGCACGCATTTACCAGAATTGCAATTCTGACAAACGGCGAAAATCCGTTACTTCTAACACGTTGTTATCTGGGGAAATCAGGTATTTACATCCTGCTTCTATCATACATGTACATAGGTACATACATACATACATGCATGCATACATATTTATATGGATGTATATGAATGCACGGTATAAATTATAAACAAAACAGCGGCGCTACCGAGGTGCAAAACAAGCAGCGACAAAAACAATAATAATAATATGTAGTAATAATAGTGGCATGTGTAAGAAGGAGTATAAACAAAGAAAAAGTAGCTGGTGAATGGTAGCACCAATACATAATAAAATATAAACATATTACAATTGAATCTTCTATATCTATCAATGTATACATATATATACTTATATACATATCAAAGATCGTACATCCAATAGAAATGAAACTTAGGGAAATTGATACTCGTATATAGATGACGGATGAGATTGTATGCATATCAGGCTGGAATTTCTCGCTTGGGCGTTGCACCTACATTAACATTCAACTTCAATGCTGTATTAGTATATATCGAGACATTTATTTATAGCCATTAGATTGCAGATACATACTTATATGTATATTGCCATTCTCGGAACACTATCCAGAAAAAGTCACCGTTTGGTGCGCTTTATGGGCCGATAAAATCATTGGTCCATATGTTTTCGTGTCTCAATTGGAAAACATTAATGTTGCAGACATATGGTTTCAGCAGGACAGCGCCACATGCCAAAAAGCGCGCGATACAGCTAATTTACAGAAGAAAGATTTGACGAACGATAAATTTCATGAAATAGGCCACCTCGTTCGTGCGATTTGACGCCATTAGATTATTTTCTTTAGGGATATGTAAAGTCGCATGTCTACGCCGTTAAACCAGAAACAATTGACCACTTGGAAGCCAACATTAGTCGTGTTAATTCCGAAATACAGCCTGATTTATTGCGAAGAGAGTGTGAAGACAAAAGGGGAGGGGCCCTTCCATACAGAAAAAATATTATATTACTCATGGTATATCTCTTGAACCATTTATACAACAGAAATGACATACTCGGTAGAACGAATGTGTGCGAGATTGGAAAAGGGAACGGGTCATTTCTTACACATATAGACTGAACATTTTTTTTTTTTTAATTTACTTCTTTAGAATCGGTTTTATATTTATGAGGGGATAAAAGATGATCGTGCGGAACATGTCACGGAAATGAAGGGCAGCGTCCTCTATCAGACAAGTATGAAAAAAATTAGGATGAATATTAATATACACATAAATGATGGACAACACATATGCATCCACATATATCAACGAGTATGAATCAAACTTGATTGATAGAGGGCGCTGAGCATGATCATACTTGATTGATAGAAGCCGCTGCACATTAGTTCTCGTCAATTTTGAAATTTCAAAAATAACTTTGACATTTCAAACAAAAATATTTAGAGATTTCTGAAGCTGAAAGAATCAGTGAGTATAGACTGAAAAGAAAACACAAGGCTAAAAAAAAAGCAAAGACCAGCACCGAGAGATCCCAAAGAGTGTAGACTTCGCAAGCAACTTGAAGCAAAATAGTATTCGAATTTCATTTAAAAACAACTCGCAAAAACTAATGCGGTGAGACAGCATGAATGGCAAAAGAGTTCATTAGAGGCAATAATTGGTGGCTGTGGCGTAGTGGTAGTGCGTTCGACTGTTACACAGAGTATCCGGGGTTCGAATCTTGGCAGAGGCGAAATCAAAAACTAAAAAAAAATAAGGTTTTCTACACAGCACCACCTCTTGGCAGGCAATGGCAAACCTACAAAAGCAAAAACATGCGATGAAAAGCTTCTCACTTCGCCGTCCGGAATCGGCATAAAACTGTAGTTCTCTTCCACTCATGTACAAATATAACACGCACAACATGAGTGGATGTGAAAAGCTCCACCTAGGCCCTTCATGGGCTTTCGTACCATTAAAAGAAAGAAAGTAGAGGCAATAATTACAACAACACTCATGTCATTGACTCCCGACGAAGATTCTCATATTATGCTGCCCCAGGAGGGCAGAAGACTTACTTGAAAATTTCAATTTCAAAACATGTACGTTATCGCTGAATCGATTGAGGTACCTCTCCGATTATTTGCGTATTTTATTTACCACGGTTGAAACTCTTGTGTCATTGTGCATTGTGTGATTGTTCACATCCCAAGGCTCATTGGGTATTGATCACAAAATTTTAGATTGGAATCTGTGAAAGATTTCAATGTTAGATTTGCTGCTAGATCCCCAAAGCTGAATTCCGTATGTTCAGGTAGATTTAATTATGGCTTTGTAGAAAAGTAATTAATTTTCTACGCTTAACTTTGCTGTAAGAGCCAGAAAAGTTTTCTCTTCTGTTTTTAACTACTTCCTTACCTTTTATATGCTTGACGATGTGAGTGTCAGCGTACAGCTCATACAGCTCAACGTTCCATTTTATTCGACACACGTCGTCCACGTGTACTGGGCCGTATTGATGGTCAATGTCCACGTCTCGGCACCATATATTAGGAGGGGAAGGATGAGGGACTTATAGACGTTATTTTCTTCGGTCGAGAGACGGCTCTGCTTCTCAATTGCCTACTGAGCCCGTAATAACATCTGCTGGTAAAATGTCAACGTTGACATTAATGTTGGTATTAATTCTGGATCCGAGGCAAACGAAATCCTTGACAACTTCAAAAGTATAATTGTCAACAGTAACATTTTATCCAATTTTTGTTTGTGTCAACAAGATATTTCGTTTTGACCTCGTTCACTACTAGACCAACTCGACGAAACTCCTTTTCCAGATTGGAGACTGCTGCACTGACTGCTCGAGCGTGCCAATGATGTCAATGTCATCAGCGTATGCTAGCAGCATGACACTCTTGTAGGAGATAGTGCCAGAGATGTTGATGTTCGCAGCTCGAATTATTTTCTCCAGCATAAGGTTGAAGAAGTCGCACGATAGGGAGTCACCTTGTCTGAAACCTCTTTTGGTATCAAATGGTGTGGAGAGGTCTGTCCCAATTTTCACTGCGCTGGTGGTGTTGGTCAGTGTCATTTTGCAAAGACGAATGAGCTTTGCAGGGATACCAAAATTAGACATTGCGGCGTACAAGTGATCCCTAATCGTGCTGTCGAAGGTGGCTTTATAATCGACAAATAGATGATGGGTGTCGACCTGTTTTTCTCGGATCTTTTCCAGGATTTGGCGTAGTGTGAATATCTGGTCGATGGTGGATTTACCAGACCTGAAGCCACACTGATAAGGTCCAATCAGTTTGTTAACAATGGGCTTCAGTCTCGATAGAACCTTATATGCAATTTTAAGAAGGCTTATCCCACGGTAGTTGGCGCAGATCTTGGAATCACCTATTATGGATTGGGCAGAGTACGCTGAGGTTCAAATCACTTGGCTTGCTTTCATCTGACCATATTCTGCATAGAAGCTCATATGAGCTGTTCGCCTCCAGTCTTAAACAACTCAGCAGGCAGGCCATCTGCAGCCTTATTGTTTTTTAACTTGTTGTTGATTTTTTTAATAACGAAAGAATAAAAAAAACTGGAGATCCAACGATCAGTTTATAAAATGCCAAACCCAATTATTTCACATGTTAATGCATAAAGAAATCGTTTTTTAGTTGTATTCCATAATAAACCTTGAAACTACTTTATAAATGGCAAGCAGAAACCCCAATGGACAGTTTCACTTAAGCCCCCTTCTAACATTTAGTGTTAAATATTTTTTAAGATATCCTTGCCCCTAAAGAAAGTGTTTCAATTACTAATCAAGAATAATAGAATACTAGATTACGTCAATAAGTTGACTAAATTTGTCTCTCTCAGCGCATGTCGTCACAAACAGAATTTTTATATGTCAAAGAATGTATGCAAGTAAAATAATCCTGATTCAACCGTCACAGCCTCTTTAAATTTTGTGAGAGCCGAATAACGGACCTGCGAATGGCGTAATCTTGTATTTCAGTCATTCTTGAGTTGTTATCCTATTTTACCCTATTGGAGTATGCTGCCTCGCATATTTAGCTTTAAAACCTGAATATCTGTTATTTTTTTCTGCTATTACCATTAAAAATTTTGTATTTAAAGTAAAAAGTAATTATCCTATCTAAGAAAGGCAATAAAAATGATAACTTAAAACTTCAAAAAAAACCCCGAATTCTTTTCTTTTAACTTACTCGAACTTGCATACAACCTACATACACCTACAGAATAAGTAGGCGCAAGTGACAAGACATGCCTACAAAATCATCTCCATTCCCATGGTCTAAGTATGTGCATTTTCTAGCCAAAAATCTTAACCTTAACATATGTAAATTTTATGTTAATTATAATTGCGACTCAGTTCCACTGTAAAATTGCAGATGAAATACACTCAAATGCATAAGCAAATACATAATTTCTATGAATTACGTATGGGTATTTACACACATAGGTACTTGCATACTTGCTCATATATACTTACATACGAGTATGTATGTATGTATGTAATTGTGTGTGTAATATATATATGAATGTATGATATCTACGTCATCTGTATGTAGCAAGTATCTGCGTACATACATACACTTACGGTGAAATGTAATCAAAACAAATATGAGTTTTAATTTATTACCATAAAACAATATTGGCTTTCATTTGCAATGCGCAATGGCACGAAAACCTTCAGAAACCCATACATATGAAAATATTCTACATATATATTCACACTACCTCATCCCCACATACGAGTATAATGTAGCAAAAATGACTGCGAAATTGTTGTAGCCTACGTTTGTTACTACGTATACATTCTACTATTGTTGTTCCTGTGTCCCAGTCGTTTGCTGTTGCTACTATTTCTGTTTGCTATTTGTTGTTTGTCATTTTTCACGCACGACAATAACAATTGCGTATACGTTTGGGGTTGGAATTGAATTTTCTTTGGTGGCTCCATTGGCATCGGTACCGGAAGTATTGCATAATGTTCAGCAATTATGGAAATTGAAACATTTGCATACAATATGCCAGCATTTAAACAAAATTGCTGGAAATAGTAAATTGTAGGTAGCTAAAATGAGAATGAGTGTAAGAAGGATGCATAATAATTTATATGAAAATGTCAAATGTGGTATAATTTTACCCTACTACATTCTTGTACATAGTTTCTCTTGGAGTAATAAAAAAAAATAGTATGTGTAAGGTAGCAGAAATATAGAAAATAACGTTGAAAATTTGTATGAATTTTCCTGATGCCACTTTTTCAATATACGTAAGAATTTCAGTATTTTGTGCCATTTAAATTCGCATGAAAATAGAAATGGTTTTCCTTTTTTTTTATTTTTTCGAAATTTAATACTAGCGATGTCCTTAATGCATATCAAAAACCTTCCAATTATTTTTATTCTACTATATGTATGATGTAAACAAAAGCATCACACTAGGCTGAGATAGTGTTTGGGCTATATTAGATAAAGACATTGTTGTAAATTTAATACAATTCGTTTTACCTTTCGTGGTTCTATGGGAAATTTCAAGTATCAATTACTTTCAAAGATTTAATGCTTTTTCAAAGTATCATCAGTTACCAATTACTAAATATTTAAGCAGGAAAACTTTTAAGTTTCAATTAAAACAATTAAGTATTTCTAAATGACCTGAAAACAAATAATTTAACACAATCAAGTCAATATTTGTTTGTAAAACCCTTTGATATGTTTTTATTTTTATTTTTCTTACAGAAATATACTGGCAAATGTACATGTAATGCGTCTGATATCCTAGAAGCAATCAAAGATAATGAAGTGTTACGTGAAACTATACGCGGTCCACCTGGTCGAACAGGTAGTGAAGGCAAAACTGGAGCTCCCGGACGTACGGTAAGTTTTTATATATACCTATAGTATTTCCAAAAGAATACAACTACGTTAAAATTGAGAGCTAGAAGGATTCCTAATGAAATAGGGCATTAGAAATTACTTATGTAGATTTTTCGCAGGTCGACATTGATCTGAATCATTTTTCCGAAGTCAAATATACACCGCTACGTTAAAGTATTTTTGTATGAGGAGTTCAAGGTCACGATACTGACCTTCTCTCAACCATAATATGTTGAGTTTTTTTGGTTGAAATTTTATCGTAATTGTTCGTAGAAGGTAAATTACTTCTTTCTCTTTCTGTTAATGGCAACAACAGCCCATGGAGTGCCTAGGCAAAGTTTTTGCTTCCACCCATGTTGTGCGTGTCACATTTGTACATGAATGAAAGGGACCTGCAGTTTTATGCTGAATTCGAACGGTGATGTAAAAAGTTTTTCATATTAATTTTTACTCTTGTAAGTTTGCCATTTTTTATTTTGCCTCTGCCGAATCCCGGACACTATTCGTAACAGTCCAAATCACTACTTCTACGCCATAGTAACCACTAGTAAACTACTTAGAATAATGAATAAATTTCTTCGGTAAACATATCCCTAATAACAGAGAAACACTGAAAAATTTGTCGAGACCTTTGCACCTAAAACTACTGAAATGAAAGCAACAGAGAAGAACTAGAGGTTAATTGGTGCAAGAATACAAATGTTAAACTTTTCATAACGAACAGACATCAGCCTCAAACATCAAGGTAATAATTAGGGGGGGAATGTAGTCAGGATTGAGCTGCTGCGTTGAATAATTTAGCTTAATTAGAAAATGGAAATAACGTTAATTTAAAAACTTGTATTGTAGTTTAAAGCAATACATTTTCGTTTGTTTTTTTACATCACGTTATAAACGATTCTGAATAATGTTCATTCTAATCATTTTCCATACCACATTTCCGTATTAAATAAAATCAAATGAAATTGCAACAAGTTTTTTTTTTAATATCGCGGTCATTTTAAAGCCCCTGGGGGCTCAATCCTTTGACAGCAAATTTTTATTTTTATAATGCCTATAATTTTTTAATTATTTACCCAATTAAATTGAAATATTTTGCTTTTTCCAAGAGCTTTCCAATGATATACATTGAAAAAATATAACCTTAAATAAAACCTGTTGCGCCATTAAAGGAAAAAAACGCATTCGCTTACTTACTCAAATGGCACTACAACCAAAAAATAAACATTGATAAACGTAAAAAACAGATCGCCTTCTTTGCCAGTAGTGGTGGATCGTGATAGTATGTTTTATTATTTAATCACACATAAGTTTTATAACGAAACTTTCTATTCTTCATGCCTAAAGCATAAATATTTCTGCTAGGATTCAAATGCAAAACTCGCTTGGAAAACAACTGCCAAAATGGTCATTAAAGGAAATTTCGTTATTCTCTTCACCAACAACGATTAGATACTGAAATCAGTAATACTTAAAAAAAGCTAGAAATAAAACAAAAATTTAAAAAAAAACCGCAAAGTAAAACTGAAAGCAAATGTATTCGTTACCGCATATAACGAAAATAAAAAAGAAACATTTACAATTTTTCATTTCGCATATCATCATTTAGAAACTTGAGTTGATGTTTTCCCCTCCATGTGGTTGAATGTGTACAAATGAACATATAAGTGGTGCCACAGCTCGACGGCAACTCACATACGAGTACAAGCTCACTCACATACTCACATACGTACTTATGTATGTATATGTATAAATACTTATGTGTGTAAGAAAGAAGTGTCCATGTTGCAACAATATTATCTCATCATGTTTCTTGCTGCTGCTATTCCTCCATTATTATGGTAGCTCATTTTTTTTTATACATTTCTACGTTCCTTTTTCTAGATTCTTCAACAGTCTTTCTCAACTTTTTTTATGCTGCACCCCAAGAAGAAAATATATTTCATCATGATCATATTTCATATTCACTTTGAAGAGCGCTATCATATACACTTAAATATAAATGTATGTACCTACTTGTACACATAAATATAGTACATATAAGCGTGTATGTGTGAGTCATTTATACTTTATGTGTATGCGTTGCAATTTTCCATTTTAGTTTCTGTCATGTCATGTAGCAAAAATTATATCCTTATAAAATGATATTTATGCCAAAAATGCGAGAGAGAGTAAGTTTATGTTATGTGTGTGTGTGTACTCATATGTGAGAAGAAGCGGGAGAGGTGTGAGAGAAAAGAAAGGCAACAAAAGATTTCCTTTCATACCAACCGAACTATGTAACACTAATGTATGGTATGTATGTATGTACCCAACATTTTTCGCATAACGCTCAAAAATTTACATTTTTAATTCAAACACTAAAGTGTCTACAAATCATACATGTCATGCAGATGAAAAGCAAACTTTAACACCTCGAGAGAGATGAGTCTGTCTGTTCGTCTTACCTGGTATAAACGCTACGTATACCTTTGTACCTTCCTGCTTGCTTCCCTGCCTGTCTGCGAGCGTTTTTCTTATGCACATATGTATGTATGTAAATCTAACGGTGAGATAATAAGCCATATATTATCGTACATGGTAAAAGACAGCGCTACGTATACACTTGCAAAAATACTTATACTTTTGCTATAAAGCACTTTCGCCATTTTCTTCATTTTTGTATTTTTGTATTTTTGCTTAAGCCAACAATATTCCACTTATTTCATATTCCGATGAAACTTCGCATGCAGCTGAAATCGTAGCATACAAGTTCATATGGAAAAAACCAGCTGAACTTGGTAGCTTCTTCGAAGAATAACACAGCCTTCTACGTATCTAGTTTCAGGATCTTTCGTATTCTTTCTTATTTTATTTTTTCCTCTGGGCATTAGTACTATTTGACTTTTACTATTACAAAAACGATCAAAAACATACATACATACATATTCGAATTACTACACTCACTCGCTCCTTTCACTCCTTTCACAGAATTATCTGCAAAATCAAATGTAACACTTTTGCAGCATCTTTTACCTGCAAGGCACCTGCAAAATCGACTTTATACCCACAGCAAAAAATCAACTCAAAAAACGAAAGGAAAAACTGCACAAATTTTCAACATGAGAAATATTTGTTCATTCTCTATCTACAACGACATATAGATATTTATGTGTTAGGAGGAAATTTTGAAGTAAAAATGCATTTGACTGCAGGCAAATTTTATTTTGTATGCATAAAGCTCAAGTAGAAAAGTAACAATTGTTTCTTTATGTGTTTCATTTAATAGCATTTTAATGGTTTGTTATTGTTAGTAGTATTTTTTGTAAATGTTCTTATCTTAAATATTAAGTATAGCATACGTAGACATTTAGACATTTGCAATAGAAGACGGGGACCCCAACTTATGCTCAACTGTGCTAAGTTAGCACTAATGTTCAAAGAGTTTTAGAAACTTTTTCAAGTAGGCACTAATAAAAACCATTTAACGCTCTGATTTATAAGAAATTAATCAGAAAATATTTACTTGGCAAAACAGCCTTAAGTAAAAATTACAGCAGAAAAAAAAATTATCAAAATAGTACTTCCTAATATTTGCCTGAAGTCCTGAAAGGTGTGAAATACAAATATTACATCCGACTTAATTTTTAGCCTGGTATAGGTTTTTCATAAATTTTTTCCAGGTGATAAATCGAGATTCTTCTATAATTTCACAACCGAAGTGAACTGTTTTTCTTAATCTAATTTCACTGATGGGAGTTTGCCATTACCAGTCAAGAGGTCATGCAGAGTAATATCTTCTTCATTTTCTATTTTTAATGTTTATGATCCGGCTCGAAGGACCATGTTTAATTCAGAAGTGCATTATATAGATATAAAAACAGAAGGAATTTGTATTTAAATCTAACAACATTAATTGTGGTCGCTGTGACGTGTTGGACTGCTACGCAGAGTGTCCGGGATTCGAATCTCGGCACAGGCAAAATACAAAAAAATAAAAAGTAAAAAAAAATAATTTTTCTACACGGCACCACACCACCTCTTGGCAGGCAATGGCAAACCTACAAGAGTAAAAAATGCTATGAAAAGCTTAGGATTCGGCATTAAACTGTAGGTCCTTCCATTCATGTACAAATATAACACGCACAACATGAGTGGATGAGAAAAGCTCGGCCTAGGCCCTCCATGGGCTGTTGTGCCATTAAAAGTAAAGTAAAGTAACATTAATTTATTGTAATGAAAAATTGTACAAAAAATTTATTTAAGAGCCAAACCGGCCGGTGTGAATTTGTTCTAGAGAAGAAAAGAACAAAAAGACAGAAAAAGAAAGCAAAATATAGAAGAAAGAGAAAGCAAAATATAGAACAAAAAGAAATTTGGATAGAGAAAATTAAGCGGAAAGAAAATGTGCATTAGGGTGGCTTAAACACTTGACTTTGCCAAGTCCTCAACTCGAGCATCTTTCGTAAAAGTTCAGTGCTCTACCAACTACGCCACAGAAAATTAAAGTTTCCAACAGTTCACAGTTTATTTTGCGATCTATAGCCAACAATTTATAAAATCTGTACTTAAGGAAGACCATTTTTCAAATAAGCTTTTGTACTGAACATAGAAAACACTTGACTGAATTTAGAAATGGAAAGATATGTAAGATGAATATAAATGCTGACTAAATTTTATATAAAAAATTATGGAAGGCAAATATAAATGCAATAAACTTTTCACCAATGAGTGGCTTCTCATATACTAACCAAAAATCACTTCTTTCCTTCTTCCTTTTCCACTAATCTCCGCCGTAACTCTATTGATTAATCTCCTCGATTATGATCATTGTTCCATTAAGAGTTTTGTCAAAAGTTTGTAGATCAAGATTTATCGTTATTGGAAATAAAGTCTGTTTTTTACTTCGAATAGAAATATTATCCTGTTTTACATACATAGACCATGTTCTCATTAGCCTCATAGCACCGACGCAATTTGACAAGTATCCGGTCTCTCATGTGATCAGAAAAACCATCACCTCATTTTTGATGTTTACCAACTCTTTTTTTCGCCGCACAAATATTTACTTCAGGAGAAAATTAAGCAATGAGAATAAGTTCTAAGTTTTAAGGTTTTTTTCATTCTAAATAAAATTTTGTATGGTTAAATTATTTTTTCGCAGCTGGTTGAAATGCATTTCAAAATGAGTCAAGTAATTTTTAACAAAATAAAAAATCCCGACCTCATGTACCTCATGTAGACGTCAATTGGTGACCATTGATATATCTGTATCCTTATCATTACTCATGATCGTTCACTATCACTGGTAAATCGAAAATTCCGATAATATTAGGTATCTACTTAAGAATTTAATTTTTTCAGTCAAACAAATAGTATCTACTTACAAAGAAAAATAAATAAAATTTTTGATTATAGCATCCTGTGGAACGAAGCCTTCTACAATACATCAAAAGAAAAACGGTTTGTTTACAACAACGAAAACTTTGTAACAAATATTTTGAGTATAAAAATTATTTAACAAATATTTGTTTTAGTTGTCACCCAAAAAAAAAAACATTTTTAAAGAAATATACTCATATGCTTGTAATATTAATAGTAAAATCAACAGAATAAAACCAAAAACCAAATACTATGTATAAAACTATCTGTCCAGATCTGCTACAGCTGCCTAGTACCTCCCCAGTTCCCAATACCAAGACCAACCACATACGAAGTGCCAGAGTAATGTAGTAAAATCTGCTTTAGAAAATCAAAAATGTGTAGCATTTAATATAATATAAAAACGCTTGCTGCCCGCAATTTATACTAATCCACATTACAAATGCTTTAACAAGCGTCTTTAATCTAACCATTACAACAACAAATTAAACACAAATAAAAAACGAAAAAAAAAAAACGACGCACACAAGAAGAACAAGAAAATGAAAACAAATGAAAAGCCTACAACGTTCATATTAAACACAAGCTTTGTGTACGTTGATGAAATATTGCCAAATACCGGAAATTCCGGTGCTGCCATGCTAATCCCTTTACTTATTACAATTAATTAAATCCGATAACCAAACAAAAAAACAAAAAAACAAAAACACTGGCACGAAACACGCACACATTTTGAAGTCTCCTCTATTTCTTACAAAAGATAGACAGTGTGAGAGGCCTAGCTTCCAGAATGAATTTATATGTCGGTTTCTTGAAGAAAAGCCACCCCTCCACCAGTATGCCCAAAAAAAAAAGACACAAAACGTAAGAAAGGAGTGTCAAATGAGTCTCAATTTATTTTTACATTTATTTCTCGTACTCTTGTGCTACATATTTTTAAAGGTCTTTTCAAAGTAACTTTTCGTAGAAATTAAAAATGTTTGTAAATATGTATTCTCAAGGCTAGTGATGAAAAATTAATGTCGTTTGCTATGTTTATAAAATTGTATGCTAAGCTAATATCTTATTAGAATTAATTATAAAATATTCACTAATTGTTGTTACTTTAAATCTATTTACAGGGTGCTACTGGGGTACCAGGTGAACGCGGTGCCCCCGGTCTTAAAGGTGACCGCGGCGATAGGGGTGATCCTGGTCCTCGTGGTCCCGAAGGTCTGCAAGGGCATAAAGGCGAACCAGGTGTTGATGGTCTGCCTGGTGTAATGGGGCCACCAGGATCACCAGGCGCACCTGGTTTGCCCGAAAATTATGATGTAAGTAAACGTTTAAACATTTTCAACCAATACCTAATCAAATTGCCAAATTTTTATTAGTTTTTTTTGCAAAAACTTTAACTAAAGTATTTAGTTTTTATTTATTAGAATTAGTATTTTATTTTTCATAATAATAACAATTAGAATACAAATCAAAAACTGCACCTGATTCAATTCCAAAACACTTAAAACTTATTTATACATGAAGTTTTTCTTCTAATTCTTCAACTTCTTATACCCATACTTATTTTACTTACCGTCAGACGAAATTATTGTTATTGTCTCAAAACATTTAAAATCACGCAAACATTCTCTCGTATACACATACCTACATTAGTACAATCATGCATACTCGTACAATATAACTGAAAAAAAAAACCGTTCATAAAAATAACTTTTAAGTAGTAGAAAGGAGAGAAAATAAATGGCATCCGTGTCTTACAGCGAAAACAATTTGCCTAAACTAATTTCCTTCCTGTGGGTGCACAGTAGGTACCAGCCAACCAAAACCGCCAACAACAACAACATCAGCTACAAAAACAACACGACAACATATTCACTATCTTTGGCTCATAATCTTTTACTTGTAACCGCAAGGTACACATAACAAAAATTGCCACTTGGTAAATGCCTTTGCCTCATGCAAGTTATTATGCGGCCACCAGCAGAACTGAACCTGGGGTACCATAGTTGCTTGCCTGTCTGTGTATGTATATCTAATAATACAACCCAGTTGGAAATGCTGATCAAAGTATATGGCACGAAAAAATCTCTAAACTTTTCTTTTTAATATATCGAAAAACTGATGAGTGTTGTCTGATCCTGTGTTGAAGCATATAACTAAAACTGAATCATGGTTAAGATCTAGACTAACTCTGAAACTAATTCTGAGGCTGTGACTGTGACTGTAGCTGTAACTGAGTCTGAGCCTTATATTGAAACTCTAAAACATATTTATGCATTTAAGTATATAGTTGGAGCCTGATACTGAAACTAGCACACGAACTCAAACCAATTCTGAGATATAAAATGATTCTGAAACTCAACTAAAGCACGACGTTTTACCTAAGTCTGTGACCAGAGATGGATAGGAATCATTATTTTACAAATTAAAAGGAATTATAACTTGTAATCGATTACATTAGAACAAGGAATTGCTTACTTTTCCAATACCATAGAGTAATTGAAATTATAACTGTTAGTTTCACAATTCCATGACAACGCATTGTAATTGAAACTTTCAATTTCTCAGGAATGTAAACAAATTTTTTTCATTTTCATTACAAGTAATTTTAATTGAATTTACCAAAATCTGTGTGCAATTGAATTTTCAATGAATACTTTCTTCTATATACATAGATTTAACATTCAGCCCAATTATCCTTTTTTTTTTTGATCAATACTTGAGAACATGAATCTAAGTTTTTCTACTTGGGCTTTTCTATGTGTATGTGGGCAACCCAGTCGCACATACACCTTGAAATGTTTCCCTGCTTTGTGGTGGCGAGTGTAAAATACCTACTTCTTTTTCGACTTCGTCTTGTGGCAATTATTATTATCAACGGTGGTTAGACATTCACCGCTACTGCTACCACTAACACCAACACTATCAACACTGTACATACTCGTATATAACTGCTACTTACTTTGACTCGTACTGCTGCTGCTGTCACTGTTCCCAATGTGCTATACTTGCCTCTTTAACGTGACATGACAAGCAACATATACATTCATATCGAGAGATGTGTGTGTGAGAGTGTGTAAACGTGTGCTTACATACATTTGTGTTGGCACTGTTGCTACACTTATAATGCCGCATGCTGGTTATGGTGTTATCGTTATCGCACACTGTTACGGTTATGTAAGTGTCAAGCACGCTAAATGCTGAAATGTTGTGCCGCGCAGAAAGGGTTGCAGCTGTGTTGTGGAATTAACTGTTTCTGCTCCCACTGCCGCTGTTACTGACGTACCTTCTGTTTTTTGCTGTTAGTTAGCTTCTGCTTCTTTTTTTATTTGCTCATTTCGTTCTTTGTAAACAAACAAAATAGTAAGTAGTAGCTATCCTTTTTAAAGGCTCAGCTCATTTTAAAAGTAACTTTACTGTAAAAGGTAACATTTGTTAGACTATTCAACTTTTTAACCTTTTTCTTATACTGTTTTTATTTTTTACTCATTTCCACCACAAACGTTTTTTTGTTGCAAGTTAATTGTGCGGCCTAAAAGAAAAAGTGCTTGGTGAGCTAATTTTATTATTTTTATACAACCCATTGTTGGGTTGTAAATGGATGTGGGAAGTGTAAGTGTCACGTTTACGTTTCTTCTTCAAAGCAATACGTGTATTTAAAAAAAAAAAACTAATTTAAATACATAGTTGCCCCTTTTTCCGTGCCAACAAAAGAAAAACATTATTTCTTTTTTCCTGCCTCTTTTACAAGTTCCTTTGTGTGCACTCACGTACACATAAATCTCTTAAATGAACTAAAAATTTTTCCAAGTTAAATAGAAAAAACAATTCCCAAACATAATTCGCCACATGACCTAAAGGAAATAGTCTTTCTCCTCAATGAACCACAACCAAACAAAAAATCCAAAAAAATATTACACTGTTCCGTGAATAGTTCAGCATGCCTTGTAAAAACGGGAAAAGTTGCATTTATTACTGTAATTAGAAATCCTGGCAGCGATTTTGGTGAGAGGTCAAAAGCCTCGCAATGTACAGGGACGGATGCATTATGTACATACAGTATTTACTAAATACCTATGTACATACTTAAATACTGGGTCGAATAAAGTAGTGAATGTAAGTGTAGCATCTTGTGATGCTTGTTGTTGATTTTAGGGAGCATTTCCACCCTTTTAGTTGCAAGTGCAGCTAGCAGAATTTACCCATAACATGGATTTTTATATTTTTCACTCTTCATATGGAAGAGTATATTAAGTAGCAGTGCTTTTCTTGCATGAGTCCAATAATTGCCGGCCTACTGTTAGTTTTGGTAGACCGAAAATATTTTGCAGTGCTTTTGAAGCGTAAGACTTTCGAGTATATGTGACGAGCATTAAGTTCCCAATTATTTTTTAAAATATTTCCAATATAAAAGTTCGATTCAATCACAAATTTCTAATGGGTTATAAATCACAGTTATTTTATTATTTTCAAGCATTAATTTTTTACTGAAACCTTTTTAAAATTGTATTAAAATTAATACAATTCCTTTTATGCAGAAAATGCATGAAAATCCTTCGATGCTTTTAAGAATTTTTAATCCCATTCTATTCTTGATTTACAAAAAAGGAACAAAAACAAGAGCCAAAATCTTTCAACATCCTGCTACAGTACACAATCGGAAATTGTCGAATTGCTAATAATTACAATTTTACGGTATATAAAATCCAACAACGACCGCGTCGCCAAATACAAATACAAGAACTTGAAATTGTTGAAAATTGGAAAAAAGTGTTGAAGCAATAAACGTTGATTTTTTTTTCCACTAGCAAATAATTTAACAGTGATTTCCACAGTAACTGATTTTGTTGTTGTTGCTTTTTTGCTTTGCAACTTTCTTTAATTTTTACAATTTTTGTTTCTTTTTTTATACTTACATCACATTTTAACGAATTTGTTTTGCCAATTCCGGTGTAACAACTGCTTTCCCGGACGGGGCAAGGAGCATGGAATAAAACTCCAAGTGATGCTAATTTACTTTTTTTGCACGGTCATTGGTTTTTGGGTTTTCGGTAATTTTCTTTTCATTTAATATGATTTGATTTTTATTTCACATTTATATTTCTGACTAAAGAAATAAGAAGAATGAGAGAAATCGAAATGGGGATGAACGAGGTGTGGAACTGGAGTGTAACCGATGCTTTTAGGGTAAGAGTATGGGCGGCCAGAACGTGTTTTGGTTGACATCTAATTTGCATTTTTATTGAAAAGCAAAGACATTTTTTTTGCGTGTATGTATACGAGTATTTCAACAGCAGCAGCAGCAGTTTAATGTAATTTAAGTTGTTTGTTTGTAGATTTGCTGCATTTTTCTTTCTCTCTTTTTTATTTACTTTAATGAATGGGGGAATGTCGGTCGACATTTGGATGGACAGACAGTTTTCGTCTCTGAATTGAAATTTTGAAAAAGGGTCGAAAAGTGTTTTAAATGTCTTTGCAATTAAAGTAAGTCAACCAAATGCTATTAAATTTTATTAAGGTTATACTATTTTAGCTAAAATATACAACTTTTAGATATGGGATAGAATGTGAATGGTGAATTATGCATTGAATAATTCAATATTTTGATTTATAGAATCAGTAAAGAAAATAATTTGAGCTTAGACAAATACAGAAAGAGTTATTAGATGTAATTTTAAATGACAGAGGAAATTTAATTACTTAGGGAAATTTTATTAATACATATGACTAATACCTTTTTGTATTGACACTGATGCCGTTCACAGTTTCTAATTTTAGTCCTTAGAAATCCCAATTTCTGTGGTTGGTACAAAACTTTCATTTTCGAAACTGTATCCAAACACAGATGTGCCCAGGGTCCATGTGATTACATATATATACTTAGTATTTAACTAAGCTCTTCCCATTACATCTTCCAAGTGACAATCTGCTGTTGAATACCTTAATCATTTCTTCCTCTGTTCATAACACAGGTCTACACACAGGTCTGCACACAAAAAGTGATGCCTATTCGGCCAGACAATATCATTCGTATGTATTTTGACACGCTGAATCCGATTCCAGACTCCAATCAGATGCGTCCAAATTTTGATATAAATTGGTTTTTATGTAAATCTGGTTTTTAACTTAAAAAAAGGGCAATTGGAGACCGGATTTCGATTCTGCGCGCCGTAAAATACATAAGATAGACATAGCCTGGTCAACCAGGTTTTACTATATTTGCATACATGTTTAATTATTCAACGTGACCTGCAACTGAGTTTAATAGTTTGAAAATTAATAAACAACAGGAAATACTAAAAGAACTTGAACAATTTAGCATAATTTTTTATAGAAGCACTTTCTAATTAAAAATCCAAACTCAGATCAAACAAAAGTGTCCAACAGTGTAATTGGTATTGAAAAGGTGCAATTTTTAAAATTCGTTTTTTATTTATTCGATTTTTTTTTTTTTTTTTTAAATACTTATATAATATAAAATAATAATATTCATACATACTTAAGTAGAAGAAAAAAATATTAAAACCAAATCCTCAAGGAATTTTTGTATAAAATAAACCCAATAATCTATAGGTTAATGAATAAAAATCCACTTATATAATTTCACTCAAATCTCTTTCTGTAATATTTTGAAAATATGTTATAAATCTCAAACAGATTAATTGGAATCCAACCAGGACATTCAAGGTATAAGCAAAAAACAATCGAACAAACTATATTAATAATAAATAATATATTTACATATATGAAAAAAAAAAATAAAATTAATTTAATTGTGGTAAGCTACTTTAAGTAAATCCCCAGCTACAGTAATACACTCATACACTTTGAGGGCTAGGGAAATTTTCCATTTAAAAGCATTGGAAAAAAGCAAAATAAAATAACTTCGTTGCTTTACTTTTTTTCAACACTTTTGACAGAATCAATTGTGAGCATATCAACATAAATTTAATATGAACACATCAATAACAGCAAAACCCACAAAATTACCCTCAACAAATATTTTTTGTTTTTTTTTTTTATATTAAATGAAAGTAAAAAAAAACTGAAGGCAAATGAAAAAAAGTATAAATTTAAAATATAATTTGTTAGTAGCAATGACAAAAATTTGCAAAAAAAAAAAAAAAAAAAAAAAAAAAAAACAAAAAATGCACATTACAATTTACAATTTGTTGCCAACAACATGCAATATTCATTCAGTGAGTGAAGGAAAAAAAAAGAAAAAAAACAGCAAATGCAAAATAAAGTTTAAAACTCATATTTTTGCTGTTGCTGTTGTTGTTGTTGTTATAAATATGTTTACGTACAAACATACATATGCAAATACTACTCACATACTCACATACCCATGCATACATATGATGTGGAGTACTACAATACGTACTTGTGCAATGGAGCATGGCTGGCAACAACCGGAAGTTACTATTATACAGTTACATACATGTACATGTACCTATTCGAGTATATGTGAATATTTATGCGTGTGTATATGATTTTGCATGTGTCTCACAACTTGAAAAAACAGTCACGTTAGCATAACTGACGACAGCAGCGACTATACACTGACAGCCAAATGTCTGTGGTTATGTGGAAAAGTTGCTCGTTTGTTATTATTGTTATTGCTGTCGCAATTTTTGTTGTTATTATTGCTGTTATTACTTCTTTCTTTTTTGCTATTGCTGCAAACTGAGTACTTCAGCTGAATCATATACACACAATATCTTCCTGTATAAAGCAATCGCACAGCACAACGTTCAATAACCACAAAAGCAAAAAAAATTTTACCAATCATTATTTTAACATGGAGCATAAAGCATGAAACATTTGCAGCATGCTGCACTTTGCAGCAATAACATAAACAATAGTTAAACAAAGTAAAATAAATTCAAAAAATATAACTTAATCAAAAATCTCATCATACAGTATACAAAGAAGAAATTTAAAGTACCAGTAAGGTAAAAATAAATACTGCTAACATTTTATTTTATGACTAGTTGAAAACGTTTAACGTGAAACCTAAAAACATTTTTCGGGAGTTAACTATTACCATCTATGGCATTTTTAGATAATAATAATTTTCCATTCATATCTAACTTATATATATAATCCTCAATTTTATACTGGGATATTACTACGTCGTACTTAAGTACATATGTAAAAGGTTTTTCAATAGGGACATAACAATTTTGTATTTAAATACAACCAACGCACTCTTAAATGTTAATCTGCCAACGTCGAAACCTCACTCAAGGTTTACATTTACAGTATAACAGGGTGAAGTTCTCATTCGCGAACCTTAGAAATTATTACATTTCTATCGAAATTCTGAGTCGGTGGTCGCAACTTTAAGAGGGTTTACTCCAATTTTCGGCCGTAATAATCATCCCACCATACAGGCTGTGCTGGCTATAGTGGATAAATTTGAGTCAACATATTCACTATTGAACGTTCCTGTGCCAGTGAGACTACGAACTGGTCGAAGTAACAAAAATATCGCAGCCATAAGTGCTTCAGTTCAAAATGAGCCAAATCTGTCGATTCTACGCCGTTCACAGGAAATGGAAATCTCTCAGTCCACATTGTGGCGAATTTTGCATAAAGCTATTCGCCTACACTCTTACAAGATCAAATGAACACACAAAATGAAGGCTCGTGATCATTGGAAATGGCGTCGATTGGGATCTGCAAAAGATTGAAGAAAATAATTTCACCGAAAAACCATTGGCGATGAAGTTCATTTTTTGCTTAAAGGCTTTCTCAATAAGCAAAATATGCATTATTGGACCGCTACAAACCTGCATGTGCTAAAAGAAACTCAATTGCATCCCCGAAAAGTGCCAGTGTGGTGTGGATTTCATGCCGAGATGTCATTGTAACGTATTTTTCATCGATAAAAATGATCGCCCTGCTACGGTCAACGGATTTCGCTATCGTGCCATTTTGAAAGTCTATTTTTGACCAGAATTAGATGGACTTCGTATCAGTGATATGTGGTTCAAACATGCCACACAGCTGATCTAACAATTGATCTGTTGAAGGGAAAGTTGAAATCGTATAATCTCTTAATGCCTATCCGATTTAACGCCATTGGATTTTTTATGGGGTTACGTTAAGTCATTGGCTTATGCCAATGAATGTTTACGAACGCGTAATCGCCAAATTTCCGGTGGTATGTGCGGAAAAGTGGTAGACAATTGGCTCCAAAGAACCGAACACTGCAAATGTGCTCGCTGTGGTCATATGAGCGATATCCATACTTAAACGTAACATTTGTACTAAACATTTGTACTAAGTCTAGAATAAATTTCAGCCCGTTATCTCAATTTGGTGTTTTATTTAAATAGAATATTTTTATGTCCCTATTGGAAAGCCCCTTATATAAACATTAAAATAATGTCAAATTCTTGTCTCGTTTAAAGTGAAAAATAATGATTTTATCAACATATGCACATGTACTATACTCGCACATAAAACATTTGAATACAAATTTTATTATAATCAGATTTATATGTTTCACATTCACAACCAATTCAACTCATTCAGTCATTATGCCATTTGCGTATTTGCTTCATTTTGCAATCAATCACACAATCTTCTATCAATCAGTCAAAACTTTTATTTAACTTGATAGTCAATGTGAATGAGTGAAACTTTTTCTCCGTTTTATTGTGCGCAATTGCATATAAAGGGTGTTTTTTCTAGAAGTGTGGTTTTCAAGGTGAGATTCCTGCCGAAATATATGAAAAATGTGCACAAATTGGACTTTCAGAATGGACCACTTGAAGCGTAGCCGCGGGCAACATTTAAGTGAAATTATCTTTAAAAAGTAAATGGCAGGAATTGACTTATCGATCCAAATAAAAATTTCATTCACTTTTGTAAAATTACTGCGTTTTTTTTTTCATTTTCAAAAACTAAACTTTTATAAATATCACCCTTTATTATCTGTCTGCTTTAGTTACATACATACAGCTCTACACGAATAGATTTATTAACTTTTTTATTCCGGGTTTAGTTTGTGTGTGATGAAGAAAAACTTCGTTATTTATTATTTTCTTCTTTTTTTTTATTTGAAACATAAACTAAAATTTTAATGACTTCTGTAGACCAAAAGCAGCGTCTGGCAGAGTATTTCTATGTTTATGCGTACTCGACTGAGCGCACACATAAATCAAATGTCATAAAATAGATACGATGATAAATATTAAAAACTTCAATAATAAAAAGTTTTTTGCTATTCATATTAAAAATAAAAAAAATTCTAATTTTACCAACACAAAAATTTCAAATTTTTTTTATAATACATAAATCATTTTATTTTAAAAATTTAGTGTACGTAAATGATTTTCACAGAATATGCCTAATACTCGTGATATTGAATCCCAACAAATTATAATTTATTTTATGTTCTCACTCATTTCCATGCTAAATGCCAAGGAAGAAATCAATTTTTTTTTTTTTTATAAAAAAATTTTTATCAATTTATAATTGAACTTATTCTGCTCCATTAATGTGTGCAAACACCATTGCAACCCACATATTTTAAATGTACTTCTTAACCAATCACCAATGCACATAAGACTCGATGCTCACCTAATTTGCCAAGGTAGAAAATAAGATTTTGTCGAGAATATTTGAAAACATTAATCAAAACGTGCTTATCACGTGGTCATAGGGATGCAAAAATCTCTAATAGGAAAATAACAACACAATACGAAACCACAGCAAATGAAATAGTAAAACAAAAATGAGATTACACTATAAATCCTATAGCTAGCAAATATAAGAATAAGAGAAAATGACGCCTAACCAACACTAAACATTGCTAATATATTTTCATTTTTTCTCTCCCTTTACCGAAAACACTAACGGACACATGCTTCGTGCACACTCACACACACACAAAAATATATAGGAATCACTAATGGGTAATTCGATGGGTTCATTGCGCAGCTCCTCGCCAGGACCAAAAGGATCATCAGGTGAAAAAGGAGATTTGGGACAAACAGGTGAAAGAGGACAACCAGGACAAAAAGGTGAACGTGGTGATCCGGGAATGACAGGCGAAAAGGGCGATAGGGTAAGTTAAACATATTAAAGCTTATACATATACAGAAAAGTACGTACGTATGTGTGTATGTATGTATGTATGAACATTCAAATGTGCGAGTGAATGAATGAGTGACTTGTAGATAAATGCTAAACATGTTCGTGTGTGTATGCGTGTTTCAATAATTTCTGCTCTATCGATTACTTAATTGATTTCCTACAATAAATTAAATTGGATTCCTACTATTAAAAGCGTGCAATAGTGTGTGTATACATTATTATGAAGCGTATAATAAAAGTTTGCTTATGTGAAGAAATCCGTTCACATGATTTGCCACTTTTCTTTTCCATATTCTCTTTGGTTTTATGCTTTGGAGTTTGTTGTTGTTGTGGTTTTTGTAGCTTTTGTAAATCCTGCGTAATTTTTGTTACTGAAGCGTATACGCTTCTTTGTATACATATGTATGTAAGTGTGTGCACTTGTATGAATATGTACGGTATGTACGAATGCGTAGAAGTTTCTTGCCAAGCTTTTAGCCTTTCAGTGGATTTGAAACGACTGCATTCAGTAAAAAATACAAAAATAGGAATAGGGGGAAAAAGTTAGTTTTTTGATTCTTGGCAATTTAAGAAAAGTTCGAAAGCTCCGCAAATAATATACCGATTATTCATATATCTTATATTCTTTACTGTTTCGATATGCGTATTATTGTATATACAGCGTGCACCATTTATATTATTTGGAATTTGATTTTTGTGTAAATTCGAATAATTTTTTTAGTTTGGTTTTTATTAATGAAAAGTGCAATCCTTCCGCTAAATTGTGGAATACTATTTCATTTAAATGACTTCCGCGGTTGGCCTTGCATACGATCAACTCAATTTTTCAGTACATTTTCGACTGTACTTGTCCAATAGCTGCACCATGTACGTCCTTAAGAACTTCAATCGTTGCTGGATGGTTAGCATATCACTTAAATTTAATGGCTTCCTACGCAATAGATCGATTGTTGCAACGCATGTGTGACACGGCGCGCCATCCTGTAGGAACCAAATGTTATGTAAGTCCATGTCTTCTAAAATAGGCCACAAATACATTCACTGTAACGCATCCTCCTTCCTCACTTTCAAAAAACCACACCAAACAGTTACATATTGAGAGTGCATTGACTTCTCAATAATCGTTTCACGCACTCGTTTTACAAATTGATCCACAAATTCTATCGAATTTTTAACTTAATTTTCTTACAATTTCGGTTTCACCATCTGCAACAATTTTACTTATTAACGTAATCACCGAGCTCAAAGTAAGCCCCATCAGAAAGATGATTTTTCGGTGAAAATTATCATCTTCCTCCAATTTACAGTCCAATTGGCGAACCGAAAACTTTGCGGAAGGTCATGTGACTTGAGTTGTTATACCAATTGAACTTTGTACGGCTTCACACCGAGCCCTTTATGCAAAATTCGCAACAAAGAAGAGCGTGAAATGTTCAATTCCTGAAAACGTTGGTAAGCTGATGTAGGTGGTTCTTCTTGCTCAATCTGAGCAACAGCAGCAATTTTTCGGTTTTGCGATCTATAGGAGGAGTATTTTATCCAATTTAACAAATTTTCTTACACTTTCGGTAGAAGATTAACTATTTTGCAGGAAAATTTTTAGGATTTCTCAACGTTGTTCAAGCGCAATTTTTTTAATCGCAAATATAAAACAAATTTTCCGTCATAAAACGAATGACATTAGAGTTGCCACACTCAAAATAACCAGTAGTTCTAATTCCAACTGTTAGATGGAAAACACTTTTAACATCACACATTCGAAAAAAGGACACCAGCCAACATCAGTACATTTCCTCCTCATATATGTTGTTTTCTATTCAATTTCACACTTAATTTGATGAGCGGCACAGAATACATCTCTGTGGTCATTTGCTTTAAGGTACATAGATATCCGTTGTCATCTCGACGTGCACCACTCCTCCCACAAGTTCCCCTTGCACGCAAGCATTATAACTTTTGCTTCTACACACAAGCTATGTACTTACTTCGTTGTTTTTGTTTGGTGTTTTTTTAAATTTCACACAGCGTGGATGCATAATCGTCCAATAAGCGTATATAATGTATTTTAATACTCGAGAGAGTTATATACTCCGCTGTTTGTGTGTATATGTGTGTAAGCAAATTCGAGAGGCGTTAAAAGAAAACCAGACAACGACGTAAAATTTTTGAGAAAACATATTAAAATGGATAAATGTGGAAGTTTGTGAGTAACAAACAACAGGCTACTTTAATAATACTAAATAACATTGGGTCATATAAAAAGTATCCGTCTTTTTTCATCTTGTAACGAAAAACCGAGGATACTTTTTATATGGCCCAATATTTTTCTATGATGTCTTTGTAGCTCCTTGCCTTTTGGGACTTAAGTTTGTTATAGGCTACTCTAGCAAATTTTCGGCTTCAACTACCAACGCCATCAACTTTTTTCAGAGCATCTTTTCTGCTTTTTTGCTCAGCGAAAAAGTGAAGGTGTTTCCCATTTAGTAATATTTTAAGCCTTCACATGCTCGGGGTATATATAGATATGTACCTATATGTATGTATTTATGTGTATTTCCTGTATATTTGTGATATTAGCAAGGCCAATGTGCTTTTGTATCTGCCCTATTTATATGTGTTTATGTGTGTGATGGGTGAAAGTGGGCTTTAGTATCACTCCATATGTATATGCTTAAGGATATGGAAGTTTTTTAATGCGTTTCATACTTTTTCGTGCTACATTTCTGCGCCATTACAGCTTCTCGTATTGTTGAAATTGTAGGTGTTGTCAATATTTGCTACAGTACACTTTTTGTATACATACATACATATATGTATCTACATATTATGTAGCTATTTACATATATATTGTATACATATATAAACATACTTTTTTGTTGTTCTGCCTTCTTTGTAGAGTGTAACTCTCAATGTGAAAGAAGATTTATTTAACCTTTGTCACGTTATTTATCTTATTTTTTGGCAAAGTTATATATTCAGTTCTCGCTTCTTGTGCTTCTTGTTGTCCTTTGGGAGTACACTTGTGAAAAGTGAGAGAAATTGCAATTTAAGTGTTTCCTATTAAATTATAACTTTTAGTATCCAACATATTTTTTACCTTTTCTGCAAGTTCTTAAATGTGTTTCTTTCAGCAAGGGGATTCCTACCTCGTCTCATTTGAAATCAAGCACTTCCCTTTCGCATTAGTTCGAAATTATTTGTTAAAAACTACTTTCCTGTTAATACAATTCTAAGTAAGTTTTCTATCTATGTAATTGTGCCAAACAATATTGGACACATACTAATAAAAGCTTTTTAGCTGGTTGACAGTTTGTCAATGACTGGAAAAAGTAACACCCATTTTCATACCATATGCCCCACAAAATGAGCAACAGGAAGATTTATGTAAATCCTATGTATATATGTACATAATAGTTGTGCATATGTATTTAGGTATGTCTGTATTTTGAAATATTTGATCCTAGTTTACATAGCTCTTCTGTAACATACACACTAATATTTGAAAACTCAAATTAAGTACAGCTGCCAAATATTTTTCTTTACAATTTTTTTTATACATTACCAAATGAAAAACAGTTGAAAATGCAGACGCAAAGTATAACGCTTAATGCTAAATTTTTTTAGCAAGTGTGTTCAACAAATTATGTACATATATCATTAATTCTAAATCAATAATGAAATTTCTTATAATTTTGTGTTTGAAATATCTATTGTGCGCAATGTAATGTTGCATATCTCTAGGCGTGAATACTAGATATTTATTATGTATAAGTATTTATAATCCAACCGTAATTATTAAAATAAAATTAAATAATCTTATGTATGTACATACAATTTTAACTCGAAACATTTATAATATGTAATGTATAAAAAGTCGTCTATGTGGGCAATACCATTAGTATTATTTGTATTAAAATTTATATCTGGCAGTATATTAACAAAATGTCATATGAAGGAAGAGACGAAAAGAAGAGACAACAATCAATTGCTGATTTCGCGGCAGATTTTAAAAAGTAGCGGTTCTTGCGCGCTTTGACGCCAGTTAATAAGGCCAAGTGCAGTCAGGTCACCCTGTACGTGGTCTTTCCAAAGGACGTCCTCTTCTGCGAGTTCCTCCACCGTGGCTCGAATAAAACACCCTTCTAGCCGGAGCGCTTTCATCCATTCGCTCAACATCACCCAGCAGCGAAGGTTCTGGATTTTTGTACGCTTGACTATGTCAGCACGTACAGCTCATATAGGTTATCGTTCCATTTTATTCGATAAATGTTCAATGTCCACGTCTCGGCGGCATATATTAGGACGGGAAGGAAGAAGGTCTTATAGAGCGTTATTTTCGTCGGTCGAGAGAAAGCTCTGCTTCTCAATTACCTATTGAGCCCTTAGTAACAACTGTTGACAAGATCTCAAGGCTTTCATTATTGTTGGTATTAATGCTGGATCCGAGGCAAACGAAATTCTTGACAACTGCAAAAGTATAATTATCCAATTTTTCTTTGTTGATACAAGGTATTTCGTTTTGTCCTCGTTCACCACTAGACCCACTCGACGAGATTCCCTTTCCAGAGTGGGGAATGCTGCACTGACTGCTCGCGAGTTAGTGCCAATGATGATAATATCATCAGCGTATACTAGCCGCATGACACTCTTGTAGAAAATAGTGCCAGAGATATTGATGTTCGCAGCTTAAATTTTTTTCTCCAGCATAAGGTTAAAGAATATTTAAATATATGTACATACAGATTTAGCATATTTAAATTTTCGAATTCCCTGAGAGCCATAACAATTATTTGAAACTTATATCAGATATATTAATTAAACTTTACAGATCAATAACAATGAAAGGTAAATAAAGTAACCTAATGTAATATAAATACTTTCAAAATATCAATATAAGACCAAATTTCATTTTATAATTTATATTTCCTTTGATGGTAAACTACTTGTGGTCGAAGAATATCTGACAAAGATATTTAATTAATAAAGTCAACCTTAGCTTTAGGCATTTTCCATGAATAATATGAAAGTTAAATTTCATATCTGTATGCCTGAACATATAAGAGGTGTCCTAATAAGAGTGCACGATTAATATTAAAAATAAAACGCCCTTGCTCTTTAAATGAAATTATCGATGGCAGTTCGAGAAAGTTGTGGCTCTATCTCACCGATGTAGCATTTGATCCCGGCCTTCAGCTCATGAATTTTTTGTGGTTTATTCGCATAGACCTGGGATTTCACAAAACCCCAAAGAAGGAAATCACACAGCGTTAAATCGAACGATCTTGGTGGCCAGTTGACATTAGAATTTCGTCAGATGATTCGGTCTGGAAATCGTTGCTCCAATAAATCGATTATTTCATGCGCATTGTGGCAGATGGTGCCATCCTGCAGAAACCACATTAGTTCAGATCCATATCGTCCATGTCACTCCGTTATCATGTTCCTTTAACGAATGCCTTTCACAGTCACTGCATTTCCGGCCTAATTTGCACAATGCCAACGCGGTGTTCCTTTGTGTAGCGCTTCATTTCGAATAATCGTAACAATAGTAAACAACATCTGTTAAATATCAGAGCTGCCAGTTGCACAACAAAAAAATGGCACAAAATTTAAATCGTTGGAGCACCCTATACTTATTTATATGTTAATACAAATATGATATTCGAAGTACATATCTACTTCCTTTAACAAAATCAAAATATTTTAATGTGGGCAAATGCATAAATCACAAAGGGCCAGAGATTTAAATGTTTGAAGCATCTAGCATGTAATAACAGTAAGTGAAACTTCCTATTAGGAAATATGAATTTATGTAATTTAAATATGTATGTGAATTTTAAGAAAAAGTTTGAGTTTTTAAATTCAGAGGCCTATTGTGATGCCACCTGGTTATTAATAGGATATTGTACTTATTTAGGACCTATGTACGTCAGAATAATTTTCTATTGATTAAAACTAATCTGAAGTGAGGAGATAGAGGAAGGAAGGAATAAATTTGCGTATAATGACTGGACAAACTATTTAGTTCAATATTTTTAAATTGTGAGGGTTTTCTTAACTTACTTTTTGGTAAATACTATTATACTTTCGAAATACGCGCAACAAAATGTTGATCATAATTTTTCAAAATTTAAACATGATTTGCAACACATACATAAAACAAAATTAACTCAAAAACGTAGAAAGAAAAAAGTGTAGATACATACATAAAACTTAAGCAGCAAAATGATATTGGATAAATAAAGATTAAGGGAAAAAATATTGTAAATATGAGTGACATTTAATAAAACATGTTTGGGAATAAAAAAATGATTAATAATCGTAATTAAAAACGAATAACAGACCGAAGGAAAAGGTAACATAATGCATGATATATTCAGCCGATTTCGAAGTGGCCGCCCTTGGTACAAATACACAGTTTCAAACGCTTTCGGTCCCATTAACGATGCAACCACTGTTTTAGAGACTGCAAATTTTTATGTCGTTTAGCACAGAGCCTAGCCTGTGTCTTGCCATTCGCGCAAATCCAATTCCATTCCATTACGGATTGCGGATTTTTCGATGCAGATTGCCGAATGATGATACAAGATCCTTTGTTGACCAGCTTCTGTTATTTTTACGGTTATTCGCTTGTTCAACAATAAGCAGCTTTTCACCTGGGAAGACGAATTTTTCCCATCTAATTCCTGCAGCCCAACATTGAAGTTGTCGTCACCTTTTGAGTCGGACGCGCTTGTTTTCATCCGAAAGTAGCTGGCCTTTTTGGAGCGTGTGAGCATTGAGTCTAATTTGCCAAAGTGTAAACAACATAATCTTTTTGCGCTACAAACATACCAACATACGTGCCAAATAAAAAGCATTTGCTTGCCTTGCATTTCTTCTTAAATTCGAAAAAAGTGCTGCTGAAAGCCATTGATTGCTGTTAGTAGTTTACAGTGAATATACCTGACCTTTTAAGACATGTGCGCCAAGGTAATAGTGGAATCAGCTGGAGCTGCTAAAACCTGGTGAAACTATTACGGGAGAGCTGTGTCAAAAACGATTGATTCGTTCGAAGAGAGCAACGCCCAAACCAAAATATGAGATCGGGAAACAAACTGTTCAAAAACAATTCACTTCCAATTGCCTACTTTCGTAAAAAAAAGTCAGTTCAAAATTTCTTGTCAAAAATATGAATGTGTAAAATGATTCCTTGGTATTTAAAATATTTTTACTCCACAAAAGGTCTACTTACTTAGTGAATATGAAATACAATTTAAATGTTGAAATACATAAGGAATGTATGTAAAGCAAGGTAAAGTATATATTGTACTAAAACTATAGTCATAGGATAGACTTCTTTCGTGTCCCTTGCAGTGAATATTTATGCCGAAGTCGACGTAGTTAAAGCTCTGGCATGCCAATGTGTCGAACTTATTTGATATGCAATTTTAATTTATGTGCATCAACATAAAGTAAGAGTATCAACAGTAAATAGCAAGCAACAACTTTTCTCCATACTGCTACGTCTCGCAACATTTGACCTATGATGGAAATGAAATATAAACTAAGAAATTCCCTTCTACGTATACCTGCGCACATACGAGTACATACCTGCTTTTATATGTATTTTTAGCATATTTCTAGGTAATATAACCATAGCTGACACGTCATTGTTGAAATGGTGGAAGTCTACAACGAACCGAAGCGATGACAGCCACGTCTGCATCTAAGCATATATGTATATAGTACATGTGCATGTGAATGCCCGTGCACACCAGTGCAGTGCAGTGCAGTCTGCATGCAACATCAGCAAATGCTAGAACTTAAGTACTTCATTTCTGTGTATTTGTTAAGTCAAAATGTCAGTTGGTAAATGTGACAGTAAAGCAAGTTTTGGAAATTTTCAATTAAAAAACAAATTTACACAAAATTTAATTAATTTGCTTTCAAGAAATTCATCAAGCTTTTTTAGTTTAAATCATATGAAAGTCCTTACTTATCTATATTTAGTTATTTATTAAATATACAAACTATGTGTAGGTAGTCAATACCAACTATGCTCCACTGTATAATTTAGTGGCAACTTTGGTCGTCATCGTTGCTGTGTCGCCGCCACCACAACATGTTGCCAAAATACCAAACGTCAGTCCTTAAACTGAAAGCTTATCATCATCAATTATGGAGTGCGCTTCATTCGCATACTTTTCAAGTGTATTTCGGCACTTTTGTGCATATATATAAGTACATGTGTATGTATGTATATGAGTATTTGTATGAAGGTGCATACATACGATTATGTGTTAAATCGTGAAATGTATTTCTTCGTGATTTGAATTTGAGAAAATGGTTGCAATTAAATAGTGTGTATGTGAGTGTATTTGAGTGTTGCAATATTCGCACAGCTTGCGGTCTTTAACTCAAATGGAATTAACCAAATGATTTGTGTTCTTCCATTTTCGTTCTATTTTTTATTTTTCATCTCCAAAGACGAGGAGATGAGCTTTGAGAAACAGTTAGGTGAATTATAATTGAGGTGTACTGAAGAAATATTATTTATTTGTGGTTTCTGGTTTCTTTATTGATAGATTGTCATGAAAATTATGAATACTTAATAAATAAAAAATTTTTTTTATTAAAATAAATTTTAATTGGAGTATTATCTAATTTATGTATTTAATTTTCCTTATAGAATTATTGCAACTTTTAAAGATTTATTTAAAAAATTAAAATTTACCAAACTTAAACATGTTACAAAATATACGAGGCATATTCACCAGACTTGGATCCATCTGACTACTACTTATTTTCATCAATGGGGTTCGCACTTGCGGAGCAGCACTTCGATTCGTACGAAAATTTGAAAAAATGGCGCGAGGACTGGTTTGACTCAAAAAACGAACAGTTATTTTGGCGAGGCATTCACGAATTGTCAGGGAGATTTGAAAAATATGTAGCTAGCAATGGCCATTACTTTGAATATTGAATGTATAACCTTTTTTCTTAAATAAACGAGTATTTTTTTTTTAATTTGCCGGCTTCATACTTGTACACCTGGTACATATAAATTAAAATTTTCTGAATTCAGCCAGCAGTTACTACTACTCGAAATTCACTTTAACCATGAGGGAATAACTATTAGTTATTTTACATGCCCTCTAAGCCACACAATATATCAGTTCGCTGATATTCAATCTTTATAATAACTACTTGCAAGTGCCTCTGCAGCCATTTACTTTAGTCATTCATTACTACATTTCTAATACATGGCGCATGTTGTTGTTTTTGGTGGCTGTCCAGAGACACACTTGTGCAATAACGGTCCACTGTAATACCACATGGTTGGTTTGACGATAGTACATAGTTCTCAATGGCGGGGTGGCAATTTGTTATCAGTAAGTGTTTTTGCCATTGCCTGCTAAGTGTTGTGCCTTGTACGAGTATATTTTCTTACAATTCTCATTCACTTCATATCAATAGAAATATGTGTAAGAAGTTTATGAGAAAGATACCAGACCAAGAGGGGAATCATGCCCTAACCTTCACAATAAAAGTGTAATGCTCTACCAACTACACTATTGAGGTCGTCTACATATGTCTATGGTGCATATTATTTTATTATTTGAAAAACAAGACACGCTGTTTTTTGCTATATTACTCAGGGTTACAATATTTAATAAACTGAATGAATTAATAACATGAGTAAGTAACATGAAGCATATCGAAAAAAGCATTGCATTAAGTAAATAATGATAAAGAAGTATCATTTGCATTATTTTTAATTGATGGATGATTTTACTTAACCCTTATGTGAACGATGAGGTACGTTTTCTATAACCAATAAAATTCATTTCAATATGCGTTGCAATGGCAACCTTTCATAAGAGCTCCTAATTATTTATGAAGTTTGCATTTTTATGTACTTTTGCCGGGTAAACCTTTTAATATGGTAATGGTCAACCAAAATAATTTTACATTCTTAACACGAGCGACAATTTACCTTCATATATGTATAAAGGAGAGTTTTCTTTATACTCGTATTCTACAATAGTATTTTAGAATATAAGATTAGTACTATTATATTTTTGAAACCCAGAAATAATATTTTCATTACTTATTCGAAAAAATTTTGCATTATACATTATTTACTTGATTTTCAAAGCATGAATTATATTTTGGTCGAGTTACCGAGTGGTCGCTGTGGCGTAGTGGTAGTGCGTTGGACTGCTACGCAGAGTGTCCGGGGTTCGAATCTCGGCACAGGCAAAATCAAAAAAAAAAAAGAAGAAAAAATAATTTTTCTACACGGCACCACCTCTTGTCAGGCAATGGCAAACCTACAAGAGTAAAAATTGCTATGAAAAGCTTTTCCTTCGCCGTTCGGATTCGGCTTTAAACTGTAGGTCCCTTCCATTCATGTACAAATATAACACGCACAACATGAGTGGATGCGAAAAGCTCGGCCTAGGCCCTCCATGGGCTGTTGTGCCATCAAAAGTAAAGTAAAGTAAGTTACCGAGTGTTCATAACAAATAGGACGTAAACAACTGGTGCATGTTTTCGAGTTTTTCTTTAAAGTTCTCTGCAAAAGTAGCAACTTCTTACTACAGCAATTCGTCCACTGGTATCTCGCTTTGGTAGAGAAGACCCAGCAAATGAAGTATGTTACAATATTGGTTCAAGTACGTCTTGAATTGCAGACTTTAAATGAAATTTTGATGTCACTAAGGTATTGCTTGCTCTTTGCTCTGTGTTGGCTTTGCATAACTAGAAACTAAATTATTTTAGAATATATCTTCTCCTGTCACTTGCAGTCCAGTCCAGGATTATGCTCCATGGAAATTATGTATGTAGCTAAAGCTGCAATGCCGAAAAGAGCTAGCGGCCAGCGATTGTCCCTGCGTGTTGTGGTTTATTCTCCCAACAGCTTGTTCATGTTGTCGATACCTTCTTTGGTTTTGTTATAATAGGAAATAATTTCTGGCTTAGCAGTTCGATCATTTTGAATTACAAGTGACGTATGCATTGATGACAGCATTATAACCGCTTTCTTCTTTTTAGGAACATAGGACCACACTGTACCTATATATTGGCTTGTCTTAATGTAGTTGCATGTTTGCTAGAAGAAAGCGTTTATTTTTTCTCACAAGTACAAATTTCCAAGATTTTAAAACGTGAGCTAGTTGGACATGGACGTGGAAAAATTGTCGGTGGTAATATTTCGTCCTGAATTTCTATACTTAGAAACAAGATCCAAAGATTCAGCTTTCAAAGTTTAGTCAAATGCTCTCTTTTAGACTTATACACACCGCAACAGATAACTATGATCAAAAGTGGATCCATTTCTTGTTCAGTAAAAGGTTTAAATATTTTCTCACTCGGCCGTTTGTTAGCGTCAGGAAATTTTTCTAGAATACTTTTATTATGGCGTTCTGTAGTTTTCGCACATTTGTCTCTTTGAAAATAATGTCACACTTCTCGCCTGATAAAATCCTTTTGAAGATATCCTTAGAAATATAAAATATACTAAAGGATGTTTGAGATGTTTGACTTTCTGGAAATGGTTCTAACCGTCATCGAATCCCATATTTTCCGATGCATGCTACAACTTATACACTTTCATCGGAATCGTACGAATTTCTCTCACACTCCATTTAGGCTAATAGTTTAACTTTTAGTTCAAAATCACATGTTTCTGAAGTAGTCTCTTTAACTGTCGGGATGTAATTTTGTTCATCATCCGAAGGTACAAATGTCTCTTCGTCACTAGTTTTTGCGTAACAATGTTTTGAGAGCGAGGTCTTGTACTACTTAGAAATGGTTTCTGACATATTCAAAATATTTTTTTACTTCACACCAAAAATTTAATGACACATGATTAGTAATAGTTAAAAAACGCAAAGCAACTGAAACGTGTCGCCTTATTTTCATAGTGACATTTTCTTTAATGAAAATGAGCAGCTTACTCAACATTTTCAAATATATTTGAAACTTGAAAAGTTAACCAAAACAAATACAATTAAAAAATAAACTTTGATAATTTCGTATGAAGGTATCCCGATACTTTGTCACACAAAATAAGGTGTTTTTTCTTCGCTCACATAGCGGTTAAACACACATATACACACACCCTTTAAATCCTTCACTCCTCCAGAGAAATGAGTTTATTGAATAGCATACAGTATAAATGGAAATAATCTCTATTTTAGCACACCTACGACCTTGGGCTGCTTCAGTTTCTATGCAAATTACTTTCAAGGTCTTAACTTTTCGTTCTTATTTTCAGAAGAGATACAGTGCCAAGATGATATAATTCCAAGAAAATATTCCTTTATGCTTTTCGTTTTGATTCTTCGCTGTAATAACGAGGTGTACATCGGAATTCAAGACAGCATTTAGTAGCGATAATAACAAAGCAAGTAAATATTTCTCATACGACACATATCCGACTGAAAATATGCGATGGATAACTTAAAATTTAACTACTTTGTAAAAAATTTCACTAAAGTCGTAAAGGAAAGGAAAAATTAACAACCTCAATAAATTATCACCAACACACAAATAAAAGAAGCTAAAATAAAATTTGGTTGCATCCACCACCAACGTGACAACCTGCCATTTCCATCCCCTCCCCCCTCAATACCCCGCCCGCCCTTGTTAGCAATGTGCTCGATGAAAATTCAAAAACAGTTTTCCACATACATATATGAAAATTATACAACGGAAAAAGAGGCGTAAAAGATAAAAGTTTGAAGAAATTGTAAAATGAGTGACTAAACGAACATTTTATTGAGGTGAGGTTCATTCGCATGTAACGTGTACAGCATTACATATGCAAGTTGGTATGTACTTAAGGGAGAAGAGTGGGTGGTAAGCAGGTGGATAGCGAAAGCGAAATCGAGTTCAAGCTGTTATGCGTCGTATGCTATGTGTGGCTTATTAATAATTCATTAGATGTAGATCCTTCAATATTGTACGTATATGTACACACAAATACTCTAAAGAGGGTCAAAGGTTTGCCAACGACAGTCAACTGAGCTGACAGCCAGGCTGAGCTAAGCCAGCCAGAAAAATGAACGCGAAAGCGAGCATGGATTTATGGC
Organism: Palloptera scutellata; assembly: GCA_958295655.1. Lineage (NCBI taxonomy): Eukaryota > Metazoa > Arthropoda > Insecta > Diptera > Pallopteridae > Palloptera > Palloptera scutellata. Next base: position 21,313,499 of record OY282449.1, on the reverse strand, counting down.
AGCTCATTTTAAGTTATAGCGTACTCGTGTGTGTGACTGTGTGAGAGAGTGAATGGCTGCAAATATGTGAATGCACAGTAGAGTTAAGAGTGATGAGTACAATATTTGAATTCATATATATAAGAGTATGTATGTATTTTGAAAGGTTACTTTTACTACGCAAGCAAGTGCGTTTTGTTCACTGTGCACTCTGGTAACGGTACACATTTGAAAAATGTTATTGTTGGATTTCTTTGATGCTTTCTGTACAACGTACATACACACACACATATGTACTCAGTATGTTTTCATATATTTACGCTGCTGTGTGATGTGTCCTGGTTGTGAAGATATTTGGGATGATTTGATTTAAGCGAGTGGAAAATTGAATTTGAAAATTAGGTTAGCGCATTTATGGGAAGGTTAAATGTGCTCTGATTTACATAAACATAAAATTGTTAAGCGTGTGCGTGCGTATGAATGTGCGGTCAAATGTGTATGTATTTGTGAGTGAGAATTTAATTTCCAAGCCAAATATGAGCAATGAAGGGTTTATTCTCTATGCAAACTAGTACAGTTAATGACGGTTAAGTATCTCTCTGCTAAGTGCCTGTAATTTGCTACATTTTTCTGCAAATTTTAACCATAGAAATCTCCCTTTTTAAATCTCTTCCCCGCTTAAATACTTCAAAAACCTGACATCTTCAGCTAAGGTACTTAACCGGAGTTCACTGTAATAATGCTGACACCTTCTCACTAAGACCCACTTATGAATAATACACCAGGCTTCGTTTTTTAACTTTGTGTTTTTAACGTTGTGAGAGTGCAAATGTAAACTAAAATTTTAACCTTTCCAATTACGAGTAAATATTTCAATCATACTAAAATATTTCAAAATTTTATTTCAAATAGGGCCATCCTGGCTCACATGGTCCCGCCGGATCAAAAGGTGAACCTGGTCAACCTGGCGTTCCTGGCATAGCTGGGTCTCCTGGAGCATCAGGCCTTAAAGGCGATCGTGGTCTCCCAGGTGAAATGGGACCCATTGGGCCAGCAGGTCCACCCGGACAAGTCGTTTTCACAGACACTCCAAGCGGTGCTGGAAATTCATCGTCATCGCAATGCCAATGTCCTGCAGGTGCTCCTGGTCCCTCTGGACCACGCGGTCCACAAGGTTATGAAGGACCACCCGGTTTGAACGGTGAGCCTGGTCCAGCTGGGTCAGGCGGTTTGACCGGCCTGCCTGGAACGAAAGGTGAGAAAGGCGAAAAAGGTGTGCGTGGTCTGAGCGGTCCAAAGGGAGATCGTGGCCCAGAGGGTCCACCTGGTCAGGCCTTTTTCGCTGGCGGCTACGAAGGCATGGCTATGAATGGCACAAAGGGGGACAAGGGTGAGAAGGGTATGCGTGGACGTCGCGGCAAACCGGGCACAGCTGGACCGATTGGACCGCCGGGCAAACCAGGACCGATCGGTGATATTGGACATTCGGTAAGTTTAACTGTAGCTCTTGTTTTGTAATATCTCTGCAGTTGCAGTATTCATTAAAAATACGCGGATGGTTGAAAGTGAAACGTAAATGAAATTTCTCAGCTACACATACTAAATAATACAATAAACCGCACAGCGCCGCGGGGAGTTTCCCATTCATTCAAAGTTCTCCCTCCCGCATACCCATGATCTCCAAAGCTGTTAAGCAAATGAACACATAAAAATAAAGTTTAGTTTTGTGTCATTCCCGTTGTGTTGCTGTTGTTTAAGTTAGTTTTTGCTGTTAAACTCAACTGACCCAAAACGGAAAATTTCACTGAAATTGAAACTGCTGAAATTTGCTTAACATCGCTACGGCGCCGTAAGCATAAAACTTTCATATTTCATATTTAAATAAAGTATTTTAGATTTGTGTTCTCCTTGCTCGCTACACTTTCGAACAAAACTACAAACTATCTAAAAGTTTATACGGCACAGCCAACTCCAACACCAATACCAGAAGCAACACAGCAAAAACAAAAGCAATTGAAGTTCATTTTCGTTATGGCATTAGATTTCAGTAATACGACTCACTATCCTTGCTGCGACTACGTTAAGGGCTACTGAAGCAACTTCTGTGTTGTGGTTGTTGTTGCTGCTATTCTACTATTCTGTCGCGACATACTTTGTAAAAAATTCCTTTTTCGTTCTATCTTTTTCATCATTTACTTCACTTTAGTTTTGCTTACGAGCCCCGCGAGTGTAATGTAAAATAGAGAGCGAAAAAAGCACTGATCCCAGAAAGTATTGCCAACAACTGTTGCTGTTCCTGTTACAGTATTCCGCGCAGCAGCAGGATTTTTATGGTTGTTAGCAAAGATTTTAGTTAGGTATTTTGCACTTTACCTGACACAATTTCTCTAAACATATGTGTCTAGAAGGACAGTGTGAGTACCATTAAGTAACAAATAGAAGATTGTTATCCAAAGCTCGACATTACATACATAGTAGATACTTATAAGCTTGAATATAATAAGCTTACATGATATAAAAATAAAATATACGCACGCATTTTAACCTTTGAAAGGTTACAAAATATTGGAAAAGTGTTACGAATAATTAAGAAATCTATTTTAAGCCAAATAAAGTAACATATAAATATCGATTTTAAGATATAGTACACATAAATAGAACCAAAATATTGTAGGCCTCTGACAGCACATCTTGACATACATACATCGTTTCTTAATTTTTCATCTTGATTTACTTTTGCTGCATTTACTGCCTAATGATATTACTTTCACAAAATAAAAGGAAAGTAATAGGAAAAATAGCCTCCCACCAGTTTATAAGAAAAGAATAAACTTTGAATATGGAGACAAACAAACGAATATCAAGCTATCAATAGGAGCGTCTTTTGCAATGAATGATAAATTCATTACATTTAAAATTTAATTATTTTTGGTATACGATATTCGATATTACTAGAAAAGAAGAAATTTCAGCAACTCTTGTGCAAAATGTTCAAAGCTTCTTGCTTTCCCTTTTACCTCCTTCTTGTCCCACTACTTTAAATAAAAGAAACTCAGCAAAACTGAATAAGTGGTTATTAAAGTATTCCGCAGAACAACTAACTTTCAAATTCTTTATTATTCCTCATCAGAAAGCATTAGGAAGCATTAATAAGCTTCAACTAACTATTCAGGCAAACGTTTCATATGTTCAACTTTGGCCTAAGGTTTATTGTATATTTTATTTAAAACCTCTTACTGTAATCTCTTTTGAAGCTTCTTATAACTTTTAACTCTTGCAGGGACGACCAGGATTACAAGGGCCTAAAGGTGATTTGGGTCCCAAAGGACTTAAAGGCGATTCAGGCGGTCGTGAAGGCGTAAGTACTAATATGTACTCGTATATAAATATTTTATATAAGTTTTTCTTCCGAATGAATAAGAAACTTTTGGCAATAGGTTTGTATTTTATTTACGGAAGAAAGTTAAATTTTATCTCATATTTACATAGAATACGTTATAAATGAATCCTTTATTATCCAAGAATCCAAAGAAAGTCATAAACTATTTAGTCGTGAAAACTTCTTTGATTTAAAAAAAAAAGATATTGCGTTTTATTTCTGATAACCTTATGGATTTCTCGAGTGCACATTAAATTAATATAACTCGACATTCAAAAATTTTAACTGTACCCAAATTTTCTACCTAAGTGTCTACTTAAAGCCGTAACAAAAACTGGCGCAATATTTTCAAGAACCCAACATAAAAACCAATACAAAACAAAAATTCCTTCAAGTTCTCTCTTTTCTATATTTTTCTGTATTGCGGAAAAAAACGATAACCTTAATGAATGAATTTAACGCTTATGTTAGCCTAAATTCAAAATATTTCCAGCCCGCCAGCAAGTTGAAAAATAAAATTTGAGAGCAAAGCCAAAAAATTAAATTTAAATGCTCTAAATTCATTGACCAACAGAACCGGAAACTGTCTTTCAAGTTGTGCGCCAACTATACATACACACACTCAAATAAATATAAAATACAGACACCGAAAAACCGCTCATAAAAAGTAAAATAAATAGATAGTATAATAAAAACAAAAAGCAAATGCAAAACTTTCGAAGTTATGCCATACTGGCGTATTTACCCGCATTTTCCCTACCTCTAGACCACATTCGGCACATAGCTAGGCTATGCTAATATTTTCGTTGCAGATTTCAACTTTCGTTTATTCGTCGCATTGAGTTGCAACTTACCTCAACTTATCTTGCCGTTGACGGTTGTATCAAGTTTGCTTTACAAAGACTTTCGCTATATTTACATTTTATTCACAAAAGCTTTTCTGCCAGCGTAGCAAATTTTTGTAGAGAAAAATTTGTGTAAGTACTCCTCACCGCGATTTCACGTCTACGTAGGCATTTATTTTATTATGCTTTTTCGTGGCTACACAGCGCAACATCTACCTTTTTTATATTTTTCGCCCTCCAAAAATAATGAAAGCAGTGAGTGCATATTATTAATTAGAGCATCTGAAGTAGTTGGAGGCAAAAAAAAAAAAAAAGCAGCTCTTCTCTTGCATTTAAATACACGGTGGTGATGATGAAGGCGGGTAGGATAAAAGGCTCACGAGCTGCCTACGCCATCCGAACTTACGGAAGTGCTTTGTCGCTTGTATCTTTTGTTGCTAGTGCTGATGGTGATGCACTGCACCGTACAACCACAAATGCGGGCTAAGAATGCAATTTGCCCTCTTCCTACCTACAATGAGTTTGTAGTTCTCTGTGTTACCCTTTCCTGGCAGCAGCAAGACAAAGTACAAAATAGCGAGACGAACTTTATATCCTTTGTGTTGATATTTTCTTCCTTTTTTATATAATTCACTTAAATTCAATTTAGGTATGTAGCTCTTTGTTTTTCACTCATTCTCTTTTCTGGCTTTATTTACTTTAGTATATTTTAGTATATTTGCAGATAACAGATTTGTCGATAGTTTAGCAAAATATTGACGGAAAAAGTATTTTCGAAAATTAAACTATTGAAATAATAAAATCACTTTCGATAATGATACCTTTCGTGCTGGCATTTTTGTTAGAAATAAATATAAAACAAAAATTAAAATAATTTTTCAGGCAAAGAAATTGAAAAGTTGCTGAAAAAGTATCCTCTCACGTATTGGCTTCGGTCTACGAGCAACAATTGGTTCAATAATGTTCAGATACTCTGCAGCACTAACAATCGATGTTGGATATCCACAGAATTAACCGGCAGTTAACTCATCAATATTGAGTGGTTAACTTCCCAATAACTTAAAACCATGAAAAAGGAAATTGTTAGTTAACTGTTTCCATTTATAGAATTTGTCTATTTGAAAAATTCTGGTTTGCCGCTTTGTTATGATTTTGATCATCGAAAGTCTGTGGTCGTTGTGGCGTAGTGGTAATGCGTTAGACTGCTACGCAGCGTGCCCGGGGTTCGAATCTCGGCACAGGCAAAATCAAAAAGTAGAAAAAATAATTGTTCAATACGGCACACCTCTTGGCAGGCAATGGCAAACCTACAAGAGTATAAATTGCTATGAAAAGCTTTTCACTTCGCCGTTCGGATTCGGCATTAAAACTGTAGGTCCCTTCCATTCATGTACAAATATAACACGCACGACATGAGTGGATGCGAAAAGCTCGGCCTAGGCCCTCAATGGGCTGTTGTGCCATTAAAAGTAAAGTAAAGTAAAGTAAAGATCATCGAAAGTCAATCATTGCATTCGCAACGTTTATTATTGAGCATGAAAACATTACTATATAAATGCGATTTTATTAACATTTTAATGCACTGAGCAACTGATCGGTATACAATATTAAGTACTTTAAAGAGTTGTTCACGATATACACTAGATAAAAGTTTTTAAATATGTACCAGAAAATTCGATTCTTATAATTATCTAAATTAAAATAGACATAAAGGTACGTAAAATGGTAACATTTGAGAATTTGTAGCAAAAAGCTTAGCATATTTTAAGTATTCTTTAAATTAAAAAAGAGTAGAAAAAAAAGTATTAGTAAAAGTAGTAAAAATATATAGTAATAGAAAATACTTACTTTACTTTTAATGGCACAACAGCCCATGGAGGGCCTAGGCCGAACTTTTCGCATCCACTCATGTTGTGCGTATAACAGAAAATAGTTGATGAAAAAGTATTATAAAGGTATTAAAAATAGTAATATAAATGAAATAGTAATAGTAGTAGAAATAGCAGTAGAAAACTAGTAGTTAAAGTAGTAGAAAACTAATAAAAAATATTAGTAGAAAATATCAGTCGAAATAGTAGTAGAAATGTAGTAAAAAATAGTAGTAGAAAAGTATTATAAATAGTACCATCCCACTTTGCGTCAATCCTTTTCGTTTTGAAAATGAAACAAATATTTCAATAGTTTCATTTCAAAAAACAACAATAATTTAACTGGCTGAAAAGTGCGACAGGAAAATAGTAAAGGGAAGTTTCACCTGTACATTTATGGAAATATCACCAGTAAATTCTCTAATATCGCTAATCAGAACTTTTTTGGTTAGACACATGTCAGATAAAGTATTGGGAAATAGTTTTACAAGAACCTACTCTTATCCCAGCAAAAATGTCATCCGTATACCGTAGATACTCATTCACACAACTTCCACGTAGCAAATGTCTAATAAGCGATTGGCTATTGCTTTAGTAATAGGTAGGATCTTGCGAGGTCGGGGCAATGTTTTTTATTCTATATATTGAAATGCACTTAGCAAACCTAAAATATCTTAGAGAAAGTTTCCTTACTTCTAGATCTTTCCTTTCTCGCAACTTAATAGAGAAGTAAGTAATAAAATACTCAAATCAATTGAAAGATACCACAGTAAGTTGAAAAACTTGGAAATTATTTAATAATAAAAACAACGCTCAAATAGGCGCCAAGTTCATGGACTAAGAACAAAGTAATCCAGGTGAAATGCAGGTCGATTCCTTCTACACCCAAAGTACATATTAGAACTGCTTTGCAACAATGTGCGTACAATGATTTACCATGGGTCTAAGTACTCGTATGTATTATGTACAAAATCATACTAGAGACGAAAAGATAACAACAGCAAATTAACAAAAAAAAAACAAAAGTAAACGGAAGTGAATTAAAACGACAATACTGCATTACTCGCACAAATTCACAAATTAAACGGCAACAAAAAATGCATAACTGGAATGAAAAAAAGAACAAAAATTATAAAAAGTAGTGTGGATTATAAAAGACGACGACTATGTAACGTCTGCACGTTCATTCGTTAGGGATACAAACACAATGGCGAAGCACTAGAAAAAGTAGAAGCATGACGCACATTTACTTGGGAAAGTACTTAAACTGCTGCTAAATATGCGTTAGAGAGACATAACGACAACAATACCATAATAACAATAGTTAATGCTAGAGGGCGGCAGTCGTAATAATTTGCTGCTGCTGTTGTTGTAACTACCGTGTAAGGCCAAACCAATCTAGTCCTCCAAAATTACTAGTTTTTCAAATAGTAAGGCAACATCTAGTTTTTAGAGTGGTTTAAAATAGTGATCGACCACTTTAGTAATACTATTCAATAAAAATATTGTCTTGTAATTCTCATCTACAATACTGTACAATATTTTTCACTTATATGGATTCTGAAAGGTCACAAAGATCACTGATGAATATGAAAATAAAATATGCCAAATTTGGAAAAATATAAGAATATTAATTTTTTCCAAATTAAAATTTGTTTTTTTTTTATGGTTAACTCTTTTGCAAAATATTTATGATGCAATTAATTTATTTAATGTCGTAACCATTCCTACGACAACAAAACACATTTTTAAATTATAGTAGGCACGAACGGAAAAATCACTAATTTTTCCCTAGACAACTTGTTACAAAACTGAAGCAATTCGATTGGTTGTATACCAACTAATCCAAAAATATTTATCTTTAAACTAGTTGAAACTTTATTGGTTTAAAAACTATTCCAAAAACATATATCGACCAAATAGTTGAAAAGATATGCAAGCCTCGACAATTGTCTTGTGCCTAGGAGAATACAATGTTAAATAAACCAGTTCACGATGAGGAGAGACATCAAATGTGGGACTAGTTGTGGTGCTCAATAAACCAGCTTATCGACTAACTTTAAACCAGTTGGATTCCCTACAGGGTATATAGTGCGACACAGCAAAGTATTTACGAACTATCTTTTACACTACAGGCAACTAGATCTAGATATATTTGTGTGAATGTGTGAACAGAAATGAAGAAAGGAAAAAAGCACGAAAAGGAAAGAATTAGAAAAGAATACTCCGTACAGCAGTAACAATCTGCTTTATTAGTCCTTAAGAAATAGTAACTTTTTTGCTTTTGTTGTTACATAGTTTACATTTACTCATTCTGTTTTACCAACATAAGGAGAAGGCAAACATGAAAGACTTGCAGACTTTCACATGATGCAAATAAAAGTAGGAATACCTACCACTTTCAATTGCAGCTCTTTTCCTGTTATTGTTGTCGAGTGCTTCAAAATGTCCATCATTTATCATTTTCCAACATGAATCATGTCATTTATATACGTACGATTACTCCATTTGCTGACAAAAAATTAATTTTTAATGGTAATAATTGCTGAAAGATACGTTAAAACTTAATAAAAAAAACCGGAACAATATAACATTTTGAATTACCATACACTAAGGGCTTTTCGTCATGGTAAAAGTTTTCTCATGATAAAATTTTTCCCAGAAAAGAAAACTAACTGACCCACTCTCATTGCTGGGAACTATTTCAGTTCCAAGTAGTGAATAAGGCTTTTTCAAACTTTTCACAATTTCTCACATTAAAAAAGTCATTTTAGCATTACAACAACCAAAAAGTTTATTCCCTTATTCTCACATAAGCATTGATTAAATACAATATTTTTTTTGTTATTTTATAATCTCCCTTATAGCCCAAAGGTGATAAAGGTGATCGCGGGCAAGATGGACGTGATGGCTTACCCGGACCGCCTGGACTGCCGGCGGCAGCTGGAGAAGGTGTACAATATATTCCAATGCCGGGACCGCCAGGACCACCTGGGTCACCCGGTCAACCAGGGTTACCTGGCTTATCAATATCAGGACCAAAAGGTGAGCCGGGCATGGATTCACGTAGCAGTTTCTATGGTGATGCTGCATACTATGGACGTCCTGGTATGTTTTTCTTTTATTTCATTTTATTTTTCTTAAGCTATGCGCAAAGCAACAAGTAAAAAATTGTTTACGAAAGTAGCTGAAACTGTCATTACAACTTCTGATCATTTGTAAATATATAGTAGGTGGTAAAACTCTCATGCTGCCTCTAATCCAAACGAAAATTTGTGTCTGCTTCGATCAGTTCTCCCCTAAGTAGCGGCAACTATAATTTATTTTTATCAGTTAACTTGTTTATTTATTCATTTAACTAATGTTTTCGGTTCATAGTTAGTATACATATTCAATCCTACTTTACCGTAACTATGTATTCTGCTTGTTTTAAAAAGGTGGACGTTCCTCTCTAGATGAAATAAAAGCACTACGTGAATTGCAAGATCTGAGAGATAGGCCTGACAGCACCTCTGGTAAAACAGACGTCTCTATATTAACTACTTGTTCTTGGTCTAAAATTTTAATTTTTTTTTTTTTTCTTAAACATGCTTATATATATATTTAAATAAATATATATAAGCACATATTGTTCGTTTGCTGCAAGACTATCATAACTCACAAACATAAATTACGAGTAAAACAATTGATAACCACAAATACTCTTCCTGCGTGAAGATTAAGTTATTACGTGGTTACACAAAACAAAGATAAAATTAACCGTTATTTCTATATTTTTCTACCTCACATACCTCACCAAAAAATTTAGTTTTTTCTAATTGTGGCAGTGTTGCAGCAAACGAGCGATATGTATTATTACATACTCTATGTACTTTTAGTTTGTTTTGCACTTTTGTACTTATCTATTTCCTTTATATATCAAAATAAATTTTACAAATTTTAATTTCTGTTTATTTTTATGAAGCAATGTACGAAAACTAATAATGCCACAAGTATCTCAATGTTCCTTGCCAAATAGGGCTACCAGCTTCATTGAATTCCGATAAGGTTTTCCCCCACCAGCAATAAATTAACAACCAAAAATCCAACAATGCGCTTGACTTTTGTAAAGAAATAATTACTTCCTCTACACAATTGCGAATTTCCTTTATATCAATTGTAAAATTTACACGAAAAATTCATTGAATTCTTTTGTTTAGCAAGAGAATACTCCTTCTTCTTTGTATAAGTACTTCTTATTTCATCCCGATTTTTTTTAACATTTCTATTTGAGCTAATTGATTCTTCTTCGGCATTGACAAAGAGTTCTCTAACAACAAAAGAACATGAGCAGTTTGGTTTTGTTCTGCTTCGCTTTTATTCTCTGTCAGTTAATTTTATTTTAAGTATTGTATTAAAAACTTTTAATGTGAAATGAAATTGTTGTATACATTTGGTAAATATTTGCTAAAGTTTTGCAGTATGAACCACGATGAAAACAAAATTCATCAAATCGTCAAAATAATAGAGAATGGGAGGGAATTTCTCAAAGCATTTCTGTTGTTGTTGATCGTGTTCGCAATGCCCGCAAAACAGTAGCTTTGAAAAGTATACAAAGCATAGAGGTAAATGAATGCTGTACTGCAGTAAGATGGTTCTAATTGGGTACAGTATAATGAACATAAGTAGTATACCAAGTAGAACTCCTGCCCTGTTTTATCTTTTAGTTGTATAAAAACTAGTAAGAATAATACTAAAATGAAATATATTTATGGCAATAAATCTTTGTGTCTATCATTCTTGGTTTGCTCATGTTCTTATGATTATAAAAAAAATAATTTCTAAACAAAAAAGTATTAGAATAATTTGTACTTTTTTCCTACATACATAATTTTTCAACTGTCAGCTTGTAGTACATAAATGTTCGACTACGAAATAAGACTGTTTGAAGCCTGTTCTCTCTACTTGGACAATTATGTTCATTCAACTATGGAGTTGAGTTGTGCTATGCTGCGTCATCATAAACTCATTATATTAATGAGCAAATTACATTTGCTTCATTTTTATTTTAATATTTGGGTTCTTTTCTTCTCTTTGGCTGCTCATTGTTTTATACTTCCGCTTAGCTGCACAATGTTGTTTTTCTCTCGTTTTATTTAATTTATCCTTTTCACAACAATAAATGTTGCAAACTCACTAAAAAACAAAAAATGCTTTACATTTTCTTCCACTTCTTGTTACAGTAGACGTTTTTGTTCGCTTTTGTTGCTGCTACAGTGTTTTCCATTGTTTTTTGTGTATATTTTTTCATTATTTTATTTGCACCTACCACTGTTCTTTAAAACATAATTCATTCTCATTTTCATTTTCACACGCATTCACGTTTATTTTTATTTATTTGTTTCTTTCTTTTTCTCTATCTCTCTCTTTCCAATTGTTTCATTATTACATTGTCATTGTCATATTACAACATCATAACGAATGATATGATATTTACAGGACCCCCAGGACCACCCGGACCTCCTGGACCATCGACCAGTCACTCGTCACGGCACGATGACGAGGAAGCACCTTATTTTTCAGCATCATCATGGAATATGAGAATTGTTCCAGGTGCTGTTACATTTCCAAATATTGATGAAATGACAAAGGTTAGTGACACGAAATATGTAAATATGTGCATATTAATAATGCTGAGTATCTACGATAATAAAAAACTATCTGCTTTTTTTTTAAATTTTTTGTGAAATAATTAAGTTTTTCCATGAAATTTTACATTTATATTTAAAAAAGAAACTTTTATTGTTTTATGAATTTTATTAATATTAAAGTTTGAAATTATGCAGTTATTTGTATTCAGAGACTATAATGTGACAAAAATAATTGTTTTTGTTGTTGAATATTGGTTATAGTTCTACCCTAGTGAATTCCCAACTACGTTTGTGAACAACACAATACTGCTTATGTATTTCAGTTTCTCATTTATGAAAGTATTACTCAAAGTTAAAAGCTTCCGAATAGAAAATCTTTTCACTGAAACAATTCTACTCATACGCTCGATGTCAAATCGGAAGCTAGCGGAGTCGTTCAACTTTGATCAGCTTCACAATGATACTTTAAAAGCTTTTCATAAGCAATTTTTACTCTTATAATTTTGCATTGCTAGTCAAGCGATGGAGCAGTGTAGAAAAATTTTTTTTTTCTCCTTTCTGACTTTGTCTGTTCTGAGATTTGAACCGCAGGCCAACGCACTGCCAATTTCGCCACAGCGACCACAAAGGATCTTCAACGTTGTTTATAGTTTATCCGTATTCCGATTTTTTTGAATAATTCTCCCACTATTTTTTTGTGCCATGATCTTGTTAATGGAGTCTTTTGTTGTACTGTTCATTAATTTGAATTAATACATACTCGTACAGCATGATTCCGGTACAGATGTGTGTGTAAATACACACGTGTGCTTATGTATTTGCACACTAGATGTCACTACGTTTTTTGTATATTACTGTAATTAAATGTTTCTGACTTCGATACACTTTTTTGAAAACGATTTATATTTATAATTTTGTTTTTTACTTTTTGCATTTATCCTTCAGAAATCTGCAATGAATCCACCTGGCACATTGGCTTATATAACAGAGGAAGAAGCTTTATTGGTGCGCGTCAACAAAGGTTGGCAGTATATTGCGGTAAGTTGAACATGCAAATAAATTAATTAATTTAAAAATATATGTAAAAACGAAAAGCAAATAAAGGAAATATTTAAAAATTTAAAGCATTTATGGAGACTTGTTTCACAACAAAAATTCAGTGAAGTTCAAAACATATGTATGTAAATGGCGGATAAAAACAATAAATAAAATCCATCCAATTTGAAATCGGGAAACGTTATTAATTTTTGAAAGATAATTGTGCGAAAAATAAAATTAATAGTTTATTCATTGTTCCAGCTGCATATTTTTTAAACAAAATTTTAAAAATTTCCTTTCAGAATCCCTATAATTTTGACAATTTTTCGTTTAGTTAATTGTTGTTTTTTCCCTTCGTCAAAAAAAATTATATCTGAAACCAAAGAAAAAATATAAGTATAACATTTACAGCAATGAAAAAAATATACTAACAACCACAGTTTCAAAAGTTTGCGCTCAAGCATCAAATTGCAAGTTATTGTTTTATCATATTCCTTTCGCATGTGTGATTTATTTAAGAGATAAAGGAAGCAATCAAACCAAACCAAAACACACATCAAAATCAGAAAATTACATATTGTGCATACAACAAATATAGCAACAACAACAGAAATCACCAGAAAATAATGAGAACAATTTAACGAAAACATATTAAATAAAAATTGCTCCCAAAGGCAGCATTATTTTATTGACAATTTTTTTGGAAGATTTTGGAATAAGCAGCAGTAGCAACAAAACAACAGCAAGAACAATATCAATGGCAGCAATATAGCAGCAGCAGCAGCAATCACTGTGTATGTAGCATTAGGAGAGTAAGAAAAGATTTCGATGAGGGTTTGAAAAATACCTACATACAAGAAAATAAAAAATAATATCAACCAACAGTGATTGCCTTAAGATTTTTATTCGGTTATCAAATACTTAAGCCATTTTTAAGGAGAATCGGCAACAGTAGCACCCACGTTAACTTAACCATTTCCGTTGAGTAGCAGCCCCTACAGAAAAACGTTAATAAAAATTCAATGCGTATATATGTGTGTGTATGTATGAATGTGGCAGGAAAAAAATGATAAAATTCCAATTTTCAAGCTGGCAGCTAAACTTGAATACAGTGGAGAAGATATACATAAGTAAGCGACTCTGCATTTATTTTTAATCCCTTCGTCGTTAACCATCTTGAAATTCTTAACCCCAAATCGACACACTCACTGTCCCTCTCTATCTCTGTCTATCTGTATCTATCTACTGGTGCTTCAATATACATGTTTGTGTATGTGTATGAGCTGCTACTGTTATTTTTTTTAATAAAATTGACATTTGCTACTTAAATCGTCGTCTTTTTATTTCAAAACAAATAGTATAGTTGAGTGTGTCGCATAAAATAGCAAATAAAATGGCAACAACCAACAACAAGGAAAGTCAACGTCAACATGATAAAAAATATAAAGTAGTAGAAATGATATCATCTCAAGGAAATCGAAAATTTTACTTCAACATCATTTTGATATTTCTGCTTCATTTTCCTGTTCGAGAATGAACACAAACTGCAAGCTTCTGTAGCCAAATTGCGTGTTTTACTGTGATTCTTAAACTTTGTAGCCGTATTCGTTCATGACTACATACTATATACCGAGCCACACGCGTACTTACACTTACATTCTCATTTTCAAGACCTTTTGTTGCTGATTTTTTTTAAAGTTTTTTTTTTTTTGCTTTTAATTTTTTTTGTTATTTTTTCAAACAGTTCTACATTCGATTTCCGGTTTTGTTGATTTATCCTATCTACTTTTGTATGCTTACTATACCCTCACAACTACACACATGTACTTGTACATTTTTACAGTAAGTATGTATGTGTGTGTGCATGTAAAGTTCAGCCATTGACGTCGTAGTCATTTTCTTCTTTTTTCTCTGCCTCTAGTAAATTTCGTGTATGTAGAAGAACGAAGAATTGCACATTTTTTACTACATCAACGTTCTTATTCATTTCTTGCTCTCAACTTCGCTCCATATCTGTTTCACAGCATATATCCGTGTATCTGTGTGCCTGTATATGTATAAAGGAAATTCAACGGAAATTATTTTTAACGCAACAATTTTCCGCTTCATTTACTTCATTTTTGTTACATTTTTGTCAAAAATTTCAATCTGGATTCTTGAGTAATTGTTAGAATTGTAGGAATGAACAAATAAATAGAATAAATCGTTGATGATACAAAAAGCAAATTGCTTTTATAGGTAAAAAAAAATCAAATTTTTTTTTTTTTTTTACACAGGGTGTGTTATGAATACAGAGCAATGTCTTGATTGGAAGGAAGATTGATAGGTGGGAGGAAGAAGGAGGGAAAATGAAAGAGGGAATGCAGTCACATGGCATCGATAAAGAGATAGCTAGCCATTGTGGCAAGTGTTTTGCCTTCACCACAATGAACTTCAGTTTTTTTTTTATCAATGTCGACTATGACCGCACGTTGCGCCAATGGCCGAGCTTTTCGCATCCACTCATGTTGTGCGTGTTATATTTGTACATGAATGGGAGGGACCTACAGTTTTATGCCGAATCCGAACGGCGAAGTGAAAAGCTTTTTCATAGGCAATTTGCACTCTTGTAGGTTTGCCTGCCAAGAGGTGGTGCCGCGTAGAGAAATTTTTTTGTTTTCATATTGTTTTATTTTGCCTGTGCCGAGATTCGAACACCGGGAACTCTGCGTAACAGAGTGCACTACCACTACGAGACAGCGACTACAAATCTATATATTATTTGTACAAGTATATAAAATGTGTATATTGACCATTAAATTATATTTAAATTATATTTAAATAAATACTTAAGTTTATTTTACTACGTTCTTATCAAAATCAAACTGTTGTTCACCTTAGATGTGGGTTGTGGACGCTCTTCATAACTTGTATGTAAATATGATAATTTTTGTAGGAAGAAGATAAATTATTTTTTGGAAAACATTTTAGTAAGGTGATAATTTTTATTTTTATCTTTTAGACACATCTGCTGAGTATAAATTTCAATTGTTTTAAAAGTTATAAAGTTTACCTTGTACTAAATTTGTTCTTTAAAAACTATTCCTGTCAAGTTTTAAGATAAGCTGTGCAAAACATCATAAATTTATATACCCTTTCCCAAAACACAACCAACTCAGGTATCCCATCGGAATCCCATTTTATGTTGCTCAGTTAAAAGCAAATCTTTGAACACACTTTTTTTTTGGGGGCTTTAATTTTTTTTACGTGTTCGTAATTTTCTGTTACGACAGGTTCTGTAATAAATGGAAATAAGGTTATAGTCGCAGTTACATAAAGCTATCTGTCACATCATCAATAGCACTGTACAACAATTTGCGCCTTTAAAATAATAAATGAGTTGTGGCCCGGTTTTACTGAAGTAAATATTTTTCTCTGCAGATTCATGAGCTGTACAAAAAGTTTTCAAGTCACGTCAGGTTTCGTATATATTCGTAAATGTTTTGTTTTTGCTTTTCTACATCAATTATGCAATGTTAGGAGTTTCGCAGGGAAAAACTCCTACCTTATATAATTTACAGCAAAAGAAGATCTACCATATATGTACATAACTACACAAACAATTTAAACTTAATTTTTTATTTCATTTTTTAATTTTTGTTTAAGCAAAAAAATGAAAAATACGTGATATACGAAATCTGATGTGACACGATATAACAAATTAATCACGATTACAGATTTGTGTTCAACGGCCAATACTCTAGAAAAACTTAGCTGCAACTCATTTACTATTGCTGTTATTAATACCTCTTATTAATACCTCTATTAATCCAGTAAACACTGTCAACATAGCTCACTTTTCCTAGATGAAAATCTTTAAGTTTGTATATGTTTCGTGAATTCTTCCAAAGCAAATTTCCTTACAGTGTAATGCTTCACCAAATTGAACAATTTTTGGTAGTGACATTTGTTATTTAAACCACCTTTGTACTCAAACATCTTGTCATTTGTCGATTTATCAAGGAACAGAATAGAAACAAAATAATTTTATCAAAACTTTGAAAACTTTGTGGTCTGTTCCTAAAGTATGCAAAAATTATTCTTCGAAGCTGACCAGTTTTCATTAAAAGAGCAACAAATGGCAGTTGCCAGGAACCAAACTTTGTTCATAACAGTTTTGCCTACAAATATTTTTTTTGTGGGTAATACATGGTGGGGTAAAAGTAATTTCATAATGTGAATGTGCCATAGTTTTTGCAAATGTCATAAAATGTCATTGTTCTTTTGTTCTTTCAGATTTATGCCGTAGACAGATATGGTATTAGTTGACAATACAGTTGGAGCAATCCACAGCGTGAGCAACGATGATAATTTGGAAATACCAATTTCAACTGGTCGGCCAGATCGCCAGATCTGACGAAGCAAGACGTCCTTTAGGGCTTTTTGAAATTTTGCGTTAATCACAACAAACCACAAACCTTGCAAGTCTTGAAAGCCAATATTAAAGAATAAATCAGATGTTTTGCGAGCAACAATTCAAAATGCCGTAAAACGAGCACAAATGTGCATCAACCCATGTGGACTTCTAACCGATATCATTTTTACAGCTTAATGCCTAAAATTTTACACGTTTAAATTTTCTGTGAAAACAAAGAAACTTTTTTTAATTTCTATCAAAATGGAAGCCAATTCACATTATGATATTACTGTTGCCTAACTTGTAAAATTATAAAAATGGGATACTTTAGAATTTTTGTATGTAGGTACATATCTATTTGAAGTACTTTGTTTGAACGTTTACATAAGCTACACGGAAAAATTTTTTTGGCTTTCGGTAGAGAGAGGAAGAAAGAAATTAAAAAAATGTGAACGTTAACAAATAAAACTAACAAATTTAATATAAATATCAAGCAATTACTGACGCTTTTTTATTTTATTTGCAAAAGTAAATATTTTCAAATCATTTCATGATGACGGTTTCGTATTTTAAGCTAATGACGAGTGGTCGCTGTGGCGTAGTTAGTATAGTTAGTAATGTGTTGGACTGCTACACAAAGTGGGGTTAAAATATCGGCACAGAAAAGTCAAGAAGTACAAAAAACAATTATTCTTCACGACACCACATCTTGGCAGACAATGACAAACCTGCAAGAGTCAAAATTGCCTATAAAACCCTAAAGTTACGTTCCACAACATGAGTGGATGCGAAAAGGTCAGCCTAGGCCTCCCTATATATGTATGAAAAAACCCCTAAAAGTATGCTCTGCTTTTCCCTGTTTGACTTCAGCTGCTGTCAAATTTCTGTATCAAAACAACAAAACTAAAAAACTAAAGCTCAAAAAAAGTTTATTTATTTTCAATAACAAAAATGTTGCTCTCAAATGGATTTTCTGATATTTTTGTATTGATACTTTTCAAAACTCTTCACACAACCCAGCGCTTTAACTTTAGTTAAGCAGCCTAATTAGATTCAATGCACGAGTTAACTACTTCACTTTAAAAATAGTAATTAAAACTTTTGTCATCATTTCACAGTGCAAAACTTTGAACTTCCTCTCAATCACCTCTACAGAATCAAGTTACCTCAACGATTACTACTACATCGTTTTAGATAACTTGCTGCCTACCTATTTATATGTATGTATATTTGTATGAATCAATTTATATGTATGTAGAGCTGCCATGTTGCCCCCCAAAAATTATGCTTCACGTAATGCAAACATTTGCGTAAAGTTTTAGGGTTTCGTTTGGAAAATGTTTACTTACTCCCATCCGCTTGGCTAAAAGTTTTGTTATTTTTGTATTCGCTTTTTGTTTTCTCAATGCTATGTTTTTATATTTGCTTCTTTGTATTCGTTTTTTGTTTTATTTGAGAATTTCAATTCATCAAGCGCATCATTCCATGTCCGATATGGTTGTCAAGTGGAAAATTGCCAATTTTAAAAAAGAAAAATTATTATGACTTGTGTGCGAGCAAGAGGAGAAACGTTCTCCGAGAAAGCAGCAGCACTCAATGCTCAAAGTTTTCAAATGCTTTCATCTATTTCATAGATTGATATATTGTTGCCTTTTTGTACTTCAAATAGAAGTAATTACTTTCCATTCCTCGTCGTCTTTGTGTATGGATGCTTATATATTTTACTATATAGACATTTACTCATTCAGTTTTATACTTTCCTTTAACGTGAAATAAGTTTTCTTATTACATGTACTCGTACCTAACAAAATTCTATAAATTTGTAGCTATTAAATATTATTAAATATTAAACCAAACATAGTTTCATGTTAGAGTAATTTCTGGTAACAACCAGAATTTAATTATTTTCAATTTCTGCGATCCTGCTTACTACTTAAGCAATACTAATGTATTGAATTTACCACACAACACTTTCGATCATATTAAAAAAGAATATTCACAATCTGTATGAAAGTTTCTAGGAGGGTTTAATCCGCTTGGCTAAGTCATTGCTAACACGTGATAAGTGCAAGTTTATAAACGTGCAGTTAAAAGCACAATAATAAACTAGTTTCAATTTATCGAATTTACATCTATAATATGATGGTGCTAATGTTCAGAGAAACGGCTAAGATATATGAATGTACATTTGTATGCATGTATTACTACCTACAAATACACACCAGCAGCAACCGAGTAAAAGCCAATAAGAAAGCATGTTCATTTACCATTGAATCAAAGTACTTTCAATGATGTTGCTAACGACGATGCCAAAGTTACCTTCCTGTTTACTGCAACTAACCAACCAACGATAGTGATTTACACCCTTTACACCATACTTACTTACACTCGAGTAGTAGTAGCAACCACAACAACAGATATAAGCAGCATTCGAAATCGCCATTAAAATTTGAAATAAATGACCATATATCCACATACATACATGGTCAGGTTTATTACCACAGCATTAAGACTATTAGAAGTATAGTTTTCGGAGAGAGCAAGTGAATGAAACCCATAAAATCTCACGTTCTTATTCAACGACGACTGTGACGAGACGAGATAAAGGAAACAAAAAAAAAAAAAAACTATCCGTAAAGAAACGAAAATATAAAAGAAACGAAATAAGGAAAGAAACTGTTGCAAAAAATGACTGAAATGAATGAAAAAAAATTCAGGAATTCAACTATTCAGAGTACCATACAGAGTATGCATGCATGCCCAGTGGGGAAAGTTTATGATAATTTATTGAACATTTCAGATCCACAGCGTATGATTGAAGTGGTTTAGCAATAACCGAAATCGGATCTAAGACGTTACTTTTACATATGTAGATCCTAAAAGTCTGGTTTTTGGCCTAAGTGAAGAATGAATGAAGTGATGAATGCTTTAATTTGCCTTCAGGTCATAGCAAAGTTACTTGCCCTAACTACCTCCATTAGAAAATATTAAGAAAATATTTTGAATATTGTTAGAAATAATAGCAGCAGCGATTAAATTTCCAACTGAGTATGCACAGTTGGTTAGTTATATTACTGTGGTAAAATATTTTATATGGCTTTAGAAAGAAGCTGTGTACTTTCAGAAAACAAAATAGAACAAAACGACACAAAGAAAATGTGAAGTAACGCAAACTTTTACAACTTTAAGCAACATCGTACATGTACATGAATACTCTAATGTATGTATGCATGTACGCATGTATGCATGTTGAATGTGGGTGTGTATATATGTGTGATGAGTATGCCATAAAAATAAAAAGTTCTATAATGTGGATACTTATTCTTACTTGCTTGTTGTAAGATTTCCTGCAATGTTGTTGCTCCTCTACTATTTATTCTACTGCTACATTCGCTACTTTGCAACTGCCACTTTCACGTTGTTACTTACGTTACAAGCACTTTGCATAATCGATTACACTTTAGTTTTACTTCAGTTCTGTTGTTGTTGCTCTTGTTCTTAGTGTTGTTGTAAGTCAGCGCGTATAATCTTTGCAAAATCAGGTAAACAAGAAAAGTAACAAGAAAAAAATAATTGGATTTAATATATTTCTCACGTAATTGGGTCGAATTAAAGTTATAAGCTAAGTAAAAATAAAATAAATTATAAAGCTTGTGTACGTCGTATATTACCTACTGCCATTTTAAGTGTAGTACTAGTGGCCAAAAGAGAAGATGCAGTAGAAGCAAATAGAGAAATATAACTAGAAGAAAGTGAGTCAAGAAGCTATTGCAAATTGAAATCGTTGCTAAGTGAAAAACAATATTATGTGGCAAATACTTATTTAAGTGAACATGTTACATATTATAAATAAAAGAAAGACGAAGGCCCTCGCTGTACAATGTACACCGTGTACTGTGGCGGTATTTATTATGCATGGGGCGTGAAAATAAATTACAATTTTGCATCCCTTCCTTTTACGTTAAAAATATATATTCAAAAAAAAAAATGTATATTAAAGTTTGTAACAAAATCCTGCTTTTGTAGAGAAACTTTTATTTTTATTTAATTTTTAAAAAATGAAAATACCAAAAATAATTGAAAAATTCTTTCTGAAAAAACAATATGGTTGAATAAATATTCCATTGAAATTTTACATTCGCTAATGAAAAATGAAACAAAATCAGATAAAATGTCTCTCATTCTGGCCTTTTAAATTACAGTCTTTTCTTCTAGAAAATTTTTTCAATTGATTTTTGCTGCATAATCAATCTACTATTGATAACATTGCTGCATATTCAATATGACCTGATAGCATCTCTGTCTGATATTTTGTGGTATTAGTAGATTATTTTCTTCAAAAACGTTTCGACTATGTATAGAGAATAGAGGGGTTGGCTGTGACATATTGGATAAGCGAGTTCACCAAAACTTTCTCGCTAGAAAGGGAAGCATATGTCACCAATTCCGTGGAATTTCTCTTCAGCCAGTCAATATCTAAATCGTGAATGACTCTGGATATTCACCATTCTTAGTACAACTTCTTTCCTATTCGTTGCTATTGTTGTTTTTTCTGTTCTATACAATTGTGAATTCAGCTTCAGCTTCTTCCCTGAATCTTCAGACTTCTGATTTAGTCAGTCAGTAATCAAAGTAATTAAGAATTTATGATTAATTACATTTTAATGAATGAAGTCGAGTGCGTTATCTACAAGTAAGTTAAATTAAAAACAACAACAACAACAAGAGCGCTCAATGACATACATTTGTACAAAAGGGATAAAGAACATTTTTCATTTATATGGTAGATACACAAAAATGTATGTACATATATAACGGTACTTTATACATTAAACTGGTTCTTATTTAAACTTTTCATTAAATTTTCTTGAATGTAACACAAATCACACAGAGCAAAAAATTAGAATTATGATTTTTTTTTTTAAACGAGAAGGCAGTTATTTTGCAATTGAAGCATTGAAACGCAAATACTTTTGTTTTGTGGGGAGAGATGAAAAAGACGAAAGAAATATGTAAATCATTCAACTCGTTTTTCTTTTTAAATTTACCATACAATCCTGAGTTCTCTTTACCAAAGCTGGATGAAGTTGCACTGAATCTCTCCTCTGAGGCAATATACCAGGATATCATTCTGGACTCCAAGATAAATTGGAGAAAGAACATTGCGAAGAGGACAAAAAAGGGCTTGCTATTCCTGTAAAAGCGCTTTTGGAAAATGATGGGGATTTTCACCGTGCATTGTATATGGAATATACACGACAATCATCAGACCTATCACCTAAGGGCCTCTAGTATGGTGGCAGTCGTTGCGTAAAAAGTGCAACAAACTTCCATTGGAAAAGTACAGAAGCTGGAGTATACTCGAAAGGCCTGTAGATAAAGCCTACAACGACTTTCAAGCGGAGATCTATGCAGCAACTAAGCTAATACAAACAAGCACAATTCAGTCTTTGAATTATACCATTTACATATGTTGACAACCAGGCAGCATATCCTGCTTCATTTGTGGACATTTAGCATCACCAGATCCCTCTCTACTGAATTTCTGATGCGATATTAAACGGAACTAGATAGCGGACGAGTTTATCAGAAGAGGCTCTCAAATAAACCAATCAGATACTTCAAAACACCATTTTGGAGGCAAACGACCTATGGACTAACCCTAGGGCCTAGTTTAGATTGGAAGTAAACAAGAGTTCTGTCTTTGGTAGCGTTTCTTCACAAGCCTAACAGAGTTAACGGAAGTGAAACTATCGGATCTCCTTGCTTTTATATGGAAAACCAAGTGGTTTAATATAGAGGGAGTTGAAGATTAACAGAACTTGCTAAAAAATATTACCAAGAAGTTTCACTTAAAAATAAGAAACTATCCTGTCACGGTCGCGAAAAAGTGGTGTTGAACTGTGTAATTTAAATAATTTATGATAAAAAACTAACCTTGAATGCGAGAAAATGGTTACAAAATTATGGGACTGGGGTGAACTTTCAGAACTTTCCTTTTAAATAATTCCGATATTAGCAAACGTCGTTTTGGCTTGTGTCACAACTAGTTTACTAAAAAGGACCACTCTAATTTACACACGTACATACCTAGTAGTATTACATACTTCACTTGTTTGTTTGTCAATCTATATTGGCATAATTAGTTTCTAATGGCATTTTAAACATTTTGCGACAACCGAAACTTTCAATTCAACATTGGACTCGCTATCGTTCCCAAAATTGTTTTGTATATAAAATTCCTTGATAATCATTTTATGCGTACATATAAACATACGTACATGCTTGTATGTACATATGTATATTACTTTTTTCATATTATGAAAAAATTTTGTAAATCTAATTTAGAATTATTTATATTTTGTAGCGCGGCTTCGGTTTTTGTATGAATTTACAAAATTTGAAGTGGATAAAATTTAATTTTCCAGTTTTTTCTGGCTGAATAATGGATGTGAAAGATAAATTTGAGGTAAAATTTGCTGAACTAAAATGATAAATCGTATTTTTGTTTTTAGCAGTTGCAAATGAATGAAAGGAATTAAATCCTAAAAGATTAAATACTACGACGACAGTTGTGCATTTTCCATCTTAAGAAGGCATGTTAAATATTATTATTTTTGAAGTGGTCATGGATTTTATAAAATCAATTCCCAGAAATAATTTATTTATCAATGATGAATAAAAAAAATATTTACAAAATAAGTCTATAGGTATTACAAAGTTTTCGCAAATATTCATGTTCGTTGTTAAATTAGAGCTTCTTGAAGGAACTTCGGTAGGAAGTTGTACAGAACGTAGCTTTATTCTTGGAAATCAAAACTCATCGTTTCAGTGGTAAATTTTAAAATTTGAATATTCATGAAAGGCTTTTTTTGTGGAATTTCTGGCTACTCAAAACATATTACATATAATTAAAAAGGAAAATTGTCCTATATTTCGTGTACTAACAATATCTTTCTTATGACATTTCCACCTTTTACACACAATAAACACAAATAAATTAGAAATACCGCAAAATATGTTACACTTCCCGCTGTCATTTCTTTCTTCGTAACAATAATGTTAAAAAATTCCATTTACAGGCAAATACAACAAATTTAATTTTCTTCCTGTTAAAAATCGTTTATCATATTTTGATGAACAATCTTGCCAGGTTCAAGCGTACACAAAGAAAGAATATATGAGCCCAAAATAGAAGATGCCCTTTTGGTAAGGCACAATAAAATAAACATTAGCAAAGATATGCCTACATCCAAATAAGAAAAGAATGTACATGCACATACACACACACATACACACTCACACATACACACAAACAAACAAACACATACGCACTCGTACACATGGATACACACACATTTCCACACGCATGAAAACGATTTATCATTTACACAATTACGTATTCTGCTGTTGATGATAATGATGATGACTTCGAGGACGAAGTTGCCGATGATGACGATAATGTTGGTTTACACAAACACACTCACACATACATGCATGTGGCACACACACAAACACGAGTACTCTTCTTTGCAGCTGCTATTGCTGCAGCTTTAGATTTGTATCTTCAAAGCAAAATTTCAGGAATTCTAGATATAAAAAAAAAAAAAAACATATACTAAAGTGTGCAAGAAGAGAAGAGGAAGGAGGAGGAACACAACAACATTAATTTATATGCATTTATCTAGCATAAATACGACGCCGACGACGATGAAGCAGAAACAACATAAGCGCCTTATTCATCATAAAATTAATTTTTTTATTTATTCTGCGCAAGAAAAAAATTTATTATTATTATTGCTGCTGTTTAGATCAACAAAAACAGCAAAAACAAAATCCGAAATTTTGCACAATTTTGCGTGCAACATAATAAATTTTCTCTGTGTGTGTATGTGCTTCATGATTTGTTGAATTATTAAAATGTATGCACAATTTAATAATAAATTTATTGTTGCATAATTTTGGAACACGTTTCACATACATATAAGCATTATTATATAAGCTTTTACATATAGCACATACATACTATGTATTTATTATATTTTGCTCATATATTTGACTGCATTTTCGTTTTCCTTTCCAGCTTGGAACTTTAGTCCCGATTGCCACACCCGCCCCACCGACAACAGTTGCACCACCAGTGCGTGTTGATATACAATCATCGAATTTATTAAATAATTTACCACCTTTACTTAATACACCAACGGTAAGTAGGAATAATGAAGCATGCTTCATTCTAATAAAATTATCTTAACGGCTGCATTTTCATACTTTGTATTTATTATATTTCGTAAATATTTGCTTATTTACAAGACGTTCAAATATAAATAATAAAAGAACACACTTCACTTGAACTTCTCCACTTCACTTTACATACATGCATACACTTCAATAGTACCCATATACATTAAATATTTTTCTTTCAATATCATTTCATGTTTTTCTCCATTAAAAGTGCATTTTATCCAATTTAAGTCACGTATTCTTACTCCGAATTAATTACTTCATAATGGCAATACATGAAACTTCTGTCAACCAAAGGTCAGTCCAACTCCTTCTTGTTCTTACAGTTCCCAACATATTTGAGTTCGGAATTAGCCGTTACCAATAAGTGGAAAGGGAAGGGGCAATCCTTAAACCCAATAGAAATACCATATACGTTTCTACAGAATAACATCACCATCTAGAAACCTTCACTCAGATACTTAATAAATTCTTCAATTCTCGGACGTTTCCAAAATTCTCTAAATTCACTGCAAGATTATATTAATTTCATTTAAAACAATGCGTTGCTGCAATGGCTACGATTTGTTTACAAACTCTACGCTTTCCCTACTCAGTTATCTCTTATTCAAAATCCTCAATAAAGTGAAATTAAATTTTCATCATATACTTTTTTTGGGATATTCCCATTTCTGAACTTCTTCAACTTCTTCAACACGAACAAATTACAAAGTTCGAAAAGTATAGAATGAGAAAATTACGCAAAAAGACAATTTCCACTTGAAAAACGAAAGGATACAGAATTAAATTTACACAAAGTATAATAAAATTGAAACCATGAAATGAAAACGAAAAAGGGAAAAGGAGATGAAAATTGTTTTCGATGTTGTGAGGAAATGAGCAGATATCAAAAGAAACGAGCGCGAGAAGCTGAATCAGAAGACGAAAAGTAAGAAAAGGAAGTAGGGTATAAAAATTGGCTGCACTGGCCTATAGTTTGTGTCAGTGTATATGGTACGTATGTGTCTGTGTACTCTTACACTTTGACTCTAAACAAAATAGTTGAGGTGAATAAATTCTACATTGAATTAAATTACCTGAACTCAGATTGAGCAAACAAGTTTCATTTTGATTCTGTGATATACTCACACATACACTTTATGTACTATGTATGTGAATCATACCCTAACGTTTTCGTTGTCTATAAGGTTTGATTGTAGAGTGGACTAACTATGTATATATGATTTTCATACTTAACTCGACGAGCTTAAAGTTCAACATACTTGATTTTGTTTCTGTCTGTAGTTTCCTACTTTTTTGTTTTTAGTTTCATTTCTGTTGTTGCTACTATGCAAATTACACTTGAGCACTCAAGCCCAGTAAATAAAATTTCTCTTAAATGTTCTATTGACAATTTTTATTTCCTATTCATTCTACATTTTTTACGAGTGTGACTGACTACAGTTTATCTTAAGTAACTTTTACTTTTCTTGCCATGCCATTTCACTCCTTACCAGTTTTTTCATTTAATAAAATCCCTTTTTGCAAAATTTTCTACTATTTTATTCCCGTAGGGTGTTTTATATGCATATTTGTAGTAATATGTGTAGGTAGGAAAAAGGTCAAAATTGCTTATTTAAGCAGCAATTTAGTTTTTGAGGCTTTGACTCAGCATTTGCCAAGCAAAATATTGATTTCCTTTCCTTTTTTTCCATTGTCGGTGTGAACAACAATTCAAATGTCATTTAAAGTTTGAATAGGGAATTTTGATTACATTTCCTTGTATGTATAAAATTGCAAACTTAACTGGTTGATATATAATTCTGTGGCAATACATACATACGTACATAGGTAGAGATTTCTCTTTTTTGTAATATAAATAACAAATTAATGGATATCATTTGTATTGCAAAAGTATAGTAAAATGATTTAAATGGAGTTAAACATTTCGCGTATAATTAAAAAATATCGAAGTCATTTTCCTTCCTCATTGGGTACTTTTATTTTATTATATCGAAACAAAATATCACATGCTCGCACAACAACTACAACTAAAAAAATAAGCAAATAAATCATATAACTAATAACAAAAAACAATAATTGTTAGTAAATATTTTGTTATTGTGCATAAATATTCTGTTTGATTTCGTTAAACATAATTAATTAACTTGACTAACAAATAACATAATATTACAAAATTTAATTATTTTATGGTATATGCAGTTTACAACAGCGCCTGAATATGAAACGGTAAATATTTACAATCCTTTGGAATAATAATGAGTTTTTGAGTAGAAGTGAAAAAAAAAAATGTATGAATGTTTTACCACATCAAAAATACTTACCCTACACTCAGCTATGCTAAAAATCTAGATATTCTCTCAAGAAACCACAAGTTGCTACAGAGTTTTCGTCCAATGAGGTTTGTAAAGTAAATGAAAATTTTTTCAAAAACATTTCGCCATATTAAGGCAATAAAAATTTTAGTTTTTAATACATATGCTTGTGAAGTGTTCTTTAGTTATGCCAGTTCAAACACTCGTATAATTCTAACCCACACATCATTCTAAACAAAAAATAATAAATGATCATGGTAAATTTAAGCTTTAGTACGCATTATGATAGTAATATTAAGATGTGAGTTCTGTTATAATCTATAATCTGAAGGACCAGTGCCCTTCAGTAAAATTTTTGGGAACTTCCTTGCACTAAGGAGCAATTTTCAATTTTGAAAATATTCAATAAATCAAAAGTAAAAGTAAAGTAAAATGAAACTTTGAACTGTATAAGTATTTAAACTTAATAGTTACTGCTATGAAGTAAAAATTACGTTTACGTTAAAATTTTGCTCATGTGACATGAAGTACTGGGTGTAGGGTAGCAAAACAAACAAAAAATCATATAAACGTAAATTTTTCTTTAGAAATATATTTTATATATATTGTTGTTATAATTTATTGTAAAATTTGTTGTTTATTATTAATTAATTTTAGTATTGTGTGTTTTACTGTAGCGCTGTATTTGTTTCTCTTACAACTTTCTTTATTCATACTTTTATAAAAATATATTTTTTTAATATAAGTATTTATCAAGAAATGTTTGTTACACTTTTCTTTTCTTTTTTATAATCCTCTTCGAAAATTTGTAAAATACCAACCATAAAAATTTATATTCTTGTCACTTTATATATCGATACCTTAATGTTCAAAAGTCATAACACACATTTATAAAATTTTACAGGAGAAGCAAAAATCATTTTGAAGCTTTGATATTTGCGATATTGTTTTCAAAATAAAACTTAAAGATTCAATTTTTTAGTATGTTTTATGACTCCAAAATTCAATGCACAGAGATGCAGATGGGTACGCTTAATCATAATCTATCAAAAACTCGATTTGGAAAAAAATGATGTTAGGACTTTTACAAATTATTAAGGCAGCGAGATATAGAGTGATAAGAATATTAATTTTAATGGTATGCAAGTAAAAAATAATTCGACAAATGAATTGACTGACATACATAATCTAACTTTTTAACCTTAGTTTCAAATTGAATATTTTCATAACACTTTGACGTGTACGTACATATGTATGGTGTGTTCATATATTTAAAAACTTCCGAATTGAATTTTCTCTTAAATTGTGAGAACAATTTTTAAATTGAATTACTTTGTGCCAGGCAACAAAAAGGGAAAATGTACATGCTCATGTTGAGCGCATATTCTTGATATGTTCCCAATTTACCTGCCGTGCGCAATTTTTCCATGAGTGCAAGGTTCTTTGGGGGAAGCAGGGTATCCTTTGAAGGTTAAGCATTTCATTTCGTTTTAAACATTCGTTTGAGTTTTTCTTCTCACCTTTACTCGTGCTCGTTTTTCTGAATGTGACAGCAGGTGCAAATTTTCGCACATGCATTTGTAATGTGTCATTTTCGTCGTAAAGCGCAATGGCAACACTTGACAATTGTCGCTCAAAGGAATTAACCAAAAAAAGTGACAAAAAGAAAATTCAATAAAATACGAGAATTAAATAAAGCGTACATGTTTCAAAAACAACGAAATAGCGCTAGAAGAAGAAGGGAGACAAATAATTTGATCTGTGAAGCGTGTGTAACGCACCATTTTATTGAATTTAAATATTAAATTTGACATTTTAATAATAGCTTAAGTTATAAATGAATGTATATACAAGCAAAACGTTCTTTGACTATTTAATGATATAGAACTTCTTATATAGAACTAAACTTAGATTTTGTGATTTATCAACCACACTACTCAGTATGATGAAATAATACTTCAGTGCAATAAATTGGAAAAGTAAAATTTCCGAGAATTTAATTATGCATGCAATGCGTAACTCGTGTCTATACTGAATTAGTATAACGTGGCTAACTTTCATAACAACTGGTTTAAAATACATAAAACTTTCTTTGCCTGCTTTTTTAATGGCACAACAGCACTTGAGGGGACTAGGTTGAGCTTTTAGCATTCTTCATATTGTGTGAGTCATATTTGTCCACTAATGAAAGGAAACTACAGTTTTAAGCTGAATCGGTGAGTTGAGAGATATTTATATTTTGTCTATCTTTGACTTTTGAGTGTGCCGCGATTTGAGCCTGCTCCACACGCCAACCACCTCTTTCTTTGTTATTTTCTTAGCTATCGGCATATGTGCATATCCAGTTCCTTACGATTTCTTCTTGAATGGCATGGCATAATAGAAAAACATTACAGCACCTAGAATAAGCGTAATTAGAAAACATATAAGAAGCTAAAGTATATCAAATTGACATCATTGACAAACGTCAATGAGTGGCTAATAAGAAAAGATTTCGTATTCAATTTTATGGTCACAATTTTGAAATTATAAAAAAAAAGTTGAATTTTGATTTTTAATTTCAAGAAATTAAAGTAATTAACTTGAAAAGTATTATCCAATTCTGCTCAGGCCAATCTTCAATGTGAATTGAAAATCGAAAATACATAAAATACTCCAAACTCTGCTGTAGCATTGGAGTCCCAAAATTCACGTACTAAACCTGGAATGTTTCGGTTACTCATACGCCCGATTGTCTACGGTATACCTTAAATGATATTGTAAATTCAAAAATATTCTTAATATTAATAATTTAATGGTATTTTACAAATATTTCTTAGAAATAGATCACTAGGAAAATGTAAATAAAATAAAATGTTTATTAAATTTTCGACATATTTATGAAATTTAAGATTGAAGCTAAAATGTTTAAAGATTTCTCTATATAAAGGATGTTTTTTTTTAGAAGTGTGGTTTCCAATCTGGCAACACTTTTTTCGGAGTTGGTCTTTTTGACAGCTGCCACTTGATTTATGCTCAGTTTAGTTTGCCATTTCATAATGAATAGATTTACGTCTGAACAATGTTTGCAAATTATTTAAATTTATTATCAAAATTCATGCGCTGTGAAAAAAGTGTTTCGCAAGCTACGTCCATTTAGCGACGAAGCTCATTTTTGACTCAATGGATACGTGGTCGCTGTGGCGTAGTGGTAGTGCGTTGGGCTGCTACGCAGAATGTCCGGGGTTCGAATCCCGGTACAGGCAAAATCAAAACAAAAAAAAAGTAGAAAAAATAATTTTTCTACACGGCACCACCTCTTGGCAGGCAATGGCAAACCTACAAGAGTAAAAATTGCTATGAAAAGCTTTTCACTTCGCCGTTCGGATTCGGCATTAAACTGTAGGTCCCTTCCATTCATGTACAAATATAACACGCACAACATGAGTGGATGCAAAAAAGCTCGGCCTAGGCCCTCCATGGGTTGTTGTGCCATTAAAAGTAAGTAAAGTAAAGGATACGTAAATAAGCAGAATTTCCGTATTTGGAGTGAAAACCGTACCAGCCAGAGGCAATTCAGTAGCTACCAATCCATCCCGAAAAATGCACTTTTTGGTGCGGTTTATGGGCAGGCGACATCATTGGACCGTACTTCTTCAAAGACGATGAAGGCCGCAACGTTATGATCAATGGAGAAAGGTACCGTTCGATTATAACACTTTTTTTGGATGAAAATGCTAGAATTGGACTCGCCGACATGTGGTTCCAACAGGACGATGCCACATGCCACACTGCACGCGAAACCATTCATCAATTTACAGGCGAATTTGGTGAGCAGTTAATCTCACGTTTTGGTGTAGTCAATTGGCCACAAAGATCGTGTGATTTGACCCCGTTAGACTATTTTTAGTTTAGCTATGTTAAGTCTCTTGTTTATAGGGACCAGCCAAACACGATTACTGCTTTGGAAGCCAACATTGAACGCGTCATTGCGTCATTGGTGAGATTCCAGCCGAAATGTGTGAAAAATTTACCAAAATTGGACCTTCAGAATGGTCCACTTGAAGCGTAGCCGCCGACAACAATTAAGTGAAATTTTATTTTAAAAGTAAATGACAGAAAATGATTTATCGATCCAAATACAAACTTCATTCACTTTTGTAAAATTTCTGTGTTTTCTTCATTTTCAAAATCCAAACTCTTAAAAAAATCACCCTTTACATACATTGTACATAGGCACATACATGTACACTTGTCTAAAAAATCTAATCACGTCGCAATGACATTTGCACTTAGAAGCTGTTGCAAGCAACGGTGGCGGGCGAGCTTAAAATTGCGTGAACGCGCTTCATTTTTTACTCCGCTTCTTATACAAATCATAACTTTCATAATATAATCTCATTCTATATTTGCTCATACATATTATATATAAAAGTGTATTGTATATATATATATGTTCATATTTATATATACTTACACATACATATGTATATGACTGTGTGCCTGAATTTTGCATATGTGCTTTTAGTTGTCATGGTGAGTAAAATATGACAAAATTTTCACTTTTATACAAGTATATGTATGTATACATGTATTTTAAAATTTCTGTCATTTTTCGCTTAGGTTTTTTTCGCTTCACTACGGTTTCACAATGAATGTGAAAAAAGCGTATGATGACTCTGATTTTATTTGGTACCTTTGTTATGCTCATGAGACTGAATTTAAATTTTTTATTTTTTTTTTGTTGTTAAGCTTTTTATTGTCATAATTGCGTCATGCTTACAATGATGATGGTTATGTACTCCTACATGTGCACGTATATAAAGGGTGATTTTTTAAGATTTTGGTTTTCGTAAATCAGTAAAAACACAGAAATTTTACAAAAGTATTGGTCGCTGTGGCGTAGTGGTAGTGCGTTGGACTGCTGCGCAGAGTGTCCGGGGTTCGAATCTCGGCACAGGCAAAATCAGAAAATAGAAAAAAAAAATTTTCTACTCGGCACCACCTCTTGGCAGGCAATGGCAAACCTACAAGAGTATAAATTGCTATGACAAGCTTTTCACTTCGCCGTTCGGATTCGGCATTAAACTGTAGGTCCCTTCCATTCATGTACAAATATAACACGCACAACATGAGTGGATGCGAAAAGCTCGGCCTAGGCCCTCCATGGGTTGTTGCGCCATTAAAAGTAAAGTAAGTAAGTAAAATTTTTATTTGGATCGATAAATCAATCCCTGTCATTTACTTTTTAAAGATAATTTCACTTAATTGTTGCCCACGGCTACGCTTCAATTGGTCCATTCTGAAGGTCCAATTTGTGCACACTTTTTCACACATTTCGGTGTACGATCTTGGAGGCCAATTGACTTGGCACCAAAACAGCTCACCAAATTCGGCACCGTCCAGTTGGAACCACATGTCGGC
Organism: Palloptera scutellata; assembly: GCA_958295655.1. Classification (NCBI taxonomy): domain Eukaryota; kingdom Metazoa; phylum Arthropoda; class Insecta; order Diptera; family Pallopteridae; genus Palloptera; species Palloptera scutellata. The sequence continues at coordinate 21,280,402 of OY282449.1, read as the reverse complement.
CGAGTCCAAAAGAAAAAAGCCTGTTATCATCGAACGGTACCTTTCTCCATTGACCTTAACGTTGTAGCCTTCATCGTCTTTGAAGAAGCACGGCCTAATGATGACTGCCCGTAAACCGCACCACACAGTGCATTTTTCAGGATGCATTGGTAGCTGCTGAATTGCCTCTGGCTTGTCTTCACTCCAAATTTTGATAATAAGTTTCAATAATTAGCAAAGTTTGTTCATTCGTAAGTCTAATCATGAAGAAATGGCAAACCAAACTGAGCATTTTTTACTTTGACACATGTCAAGAATAACGCGTGAACTGTCAGAAATATAAACTTCGAAAAACAAAAAAGGCGAAAAAAATCACCCTTTACAAAACAAAATGTATATGTGTATGTAGCACTTCAATAAAAATGGCGCAACATACTTTACAATAATGTCAGCTGGTATAAAAGGATAACAACATCAACAACATGAGCAATAGCAGAAATTGTAGCAATTTTTGAATTGCCTGAAATGAAAAATGAGCGTGCACTTTTGACTTTTTCATAATTTTTTAACCAAAAATAAACAAACAAGACTATATAAAAAAAAAGAGAAGAAACAAATTTTCCATAGGTATGAAAAACGATTTTCTAGTTCGTTAGAAATGTTTCAACTTTCACATTTTGTGTGTCAATTACGAACATTTTGTTCGGTTGAGTTGCAAGGAATAAATAAGAACTTATTTTTGTCAAACTATGTGTTGTTTTATTAATATGATAACCAAAGAAGCAGAGCAATTTAGGAACACATCAATTTAATGAACTTAGATCCAACAAATTTAGTTTACCATTGCACTTTAAGAATCTTAACGAGAAATACAGACAGGATGTTTTTTTAGAAGAGTGGTTTTCAAGAAGAAATAAAACGCATATAATTTAATGTTATGGCTAAGAATTTAGCTTTATTATCAAGATAAGGATTTGCCATTATGTTTTAAAAACGATTTCGTACAAATGGCCGCCGCAACTGGTTCGAATAAAATCCACCCGAGAGGCCCAATTTTCGACCACTTCTTGCATCAATTTGAGGCCGTACTTATGTCAGTAATAACGCACCGAATATTCTCTTCTAAGGCGACAATCGTAGGCTTATCTGCGTGGACAACCGACTTCACATAACCCCACAAAAAAATAGTCTACCGGTGTTAGATCGCACGATCTTGGAGGCCACGCCACAGGCCCACGACTCGCGACAATGGCTTGTGGATTATGATCACTCCAACGCGACAATTTTGCTTATTAAAGTACCCATTCTGTGGTCGCTGTGTAGTAGTGGTAATGCGTTGGACTGCTACGCAGAGATTCCGGAGTTCAAATCTCGGCATAGGCAAAATCAAAAAGTAGAAAAAAATATTTTTCTACACGGCACCACCTCTTGGCAGGCAATGGAAAACCTACAAGAAAAAGCTTTTCATTAATGCCGTTCGGATTCGGCATTAAACTGTAGGTCCCGTCCATTTATGTACAAATATAACACGCACAACATGAGTGGATGCGAAAAGCTCGGCCTAGGCCCTCTATGGGCTGTTGTGCCATTAAAAGTAAAGTAAATTAACGTACGAATTTAACGAAAAGTGAGCTTCATTCGCTGAAATGCCTCGCGCGAACCGAACGATTATTTTAGTAATATATTTGCACGATTTGCAAACGTTATTCAGGAGTAAGTCTATTTATTATGAAATGGCAAACAAAACTGAGCATAAATCAAGTGACAACTGTCAAAAAGACCAACTTCGAAAAAAGTGTTGCCATATTGAAAACCACACTTCTATAAAAACACCCTTTATAAACAAGTTTAGCTCTAAATAACTTCTATACAGTTGTTTGTGAATCATCAATTACACTTTGTTCCATAATAATTCGACTCGAATAGTTCCCAAATGCTGCTACAACAACTACTACGAAATAATGGACCTAGGCTAAGCTTTTTTACATCCGTTCATACTGTGCGAGTTATATTTGTACACGAATGAAAGAGGCTTTTAGCTTTAAGTCGGATTCAAACCATGGCCAGATAAAAGATGATGCCGTTGAAAACAAATTTGATTCTTATTTAAGAATTTAACTTCAACTATGCCACGGCGACTCAAATACTACCCAAACAAAATACTCCCAGCTCAGATTTTAATTTAAAATATGTATTTTTCAAATGCAAAATACTCAAGTATTCTAGGTTAATGCCAAGAAATTATCTTAACTACTCCAAAGGGGTTCGTTCTGAATTCTACGTATTTACACTACAGTTTACATTTCTCCCTAGAAGTTTATTTGGGTATACAAGCAGTATATGTAAGTATTTTTATGGAAAATGTTAAATTTGCTCAAGACGGTTTTTTCACGTTTACTTTAAAAAAAATTTTTATCTTTGGAAATATTAATAACTGAAAAATATCACAGACAAAAGTGGTAAAAGGCGAGCGAAATGATACAAAGGAAGCGCAAATTGTTTTAATTTAAATTAATAAATTTTTTGTTGCTTTTTCATATATATACATAAAAATGGAGTAATAAAGCATTTTAAAGTGAAATAAAAAAGAGCACACACACACACACGCATACATACTTACAAATAAATAAATGTAAGCGTTCGTGCGCATACATAAAGTCGTATTATATAACTATAAATATGTCATACATTTTCATTTGCAATGAACTTTTGCCCTGTTATTGTTACCAGTTTTTGTGACAGTGGCAGTAACAGAACGTTGAAAATTGATGGGCAACAATAAAAATGACAAGCTACAGATAAATATGTACACACATTTGCAATAAAAGAACCTTAATAAAATCTTATGTGCATTCGTACATACAAACATACATATGTAGTTATGAATGTATACTGTAATTTCACATTCACATGCATATATATATTCGATTATAAACGACATCATATGCTCGATTGGAGTACGCAATGCGTCCGATTTATGTCACTCACTCACTCACTCTCTCCCCCACCCACTTCCTCTGTCCCTGTGATCTCTGTATGATGCAGGGTGCTACAATCAATTATCCACATTGTTCACATGTGAAACCATATTATTAACAGCTAAACCAATATGTACCAATATGTACAGATATGAATGTATGTGACTGCCACCTATGTATATCTTCTTCTGCATTGTACGTGTACATATGTATGTTTACTTGAACATGACCAAAAGACACCTGTGAACTTTAGTTATCATAAAAAAAAATGCCATACATATGAAATAAGATTTATTTTCATGGTAACCATCATAAATATTACAACGATGCTGACGACAAAATATAAAATTGATGAATGACAATCAATGTACATATGTACATACATATGTATGCGAAATAAAATGTCTGTCTCTAAATATAAATGCATAATTTCTTACTATGTGGCAACACTAATCAGAATACTTTGAAAACAAAATGATTTTCACATACCAGAAGCCGTGATGCAATTGGAAATGTGGTGACTTGGTATGAAAAAAGCATAAATACTCAAACGTAACATAGAAGCTAAATATCTTCTGGGATTAAATACTATTAAAATAATATTTTAGAAGTTATTAAAAGTTAAAGTAATATGCATTTTTGTTGAGATTTGCTATTTAGTTTTATCTTTTTCAAAAGTTTGATCAGTTGTAGCCTCTGGAAAATACATATATGGAGACCTGCGAGGCAATAATTTTTACATCAAGTTTGCTATTTCGTGTAGATAAGTTTCATTTTTTATATGCAAAATAATTAATACTTACTTTACTTTTATTGGCACAACAGCCCATGGAGGGCCTAGGCCGAGCTTTTCGCATCCACTCATGTTGTGCGTGTTATATTTATTCATGAATGGAAGGGACCTACAGTTTAATGCCGAATCCGAACGGCGAAGTGAAAAGCTTTTCATAGCAATTTTTACTCTTGTAGGTTTGCCATTGCCTGCCAAGAGGTGGTGCCGTGTAGAAAAATTATTTTTTCTACTTTTTGATTTTGCCTGTGCCGAGATTCGAACCCAAGCCACTCTGCGTAGCAGTCCAACGCACTACCACTACGCCACAGCGACCACAAAATAATTAATACTTATATATATATTACTAGTTTCTTAATTTTAAATTTGTTTTCGATTGAAAAATCTATCGAAGTGGAATAGACTGGGACATATGTATAAACAACTCAAAGTCTTTCTATTAAAATTAATAAGGAATCGGAAAGTATCACAAGTAATATTTAGAAGCCTAGACTTCCTTTTTAATCATTACTTTAGGTAACGATCGAGCCTAAACAATGTTAAATTTGTGTATTGTTTTGTATTATTTCGTCCCTCAGAATTTCTCCAAATCAAATGAATTTTCTCATTTTTCCAGCCATCCTATACTGAGTATGATTATACTGGTTGCTGATGAATGTTTGTCTCGAAATGTTTTACAGAAAAAAAGTTCCTATGAAACTTTAATTACCGTGGAATGAAAACTAAAAATGAATAAGCACATTACACAAAATACACAATAAATAAAAAAACTAATACAACAATGTTTATTCATATTTTTTCAAAGTCATTTTTTTTAATTCTAAGTACTTTCACTTTATTTCACGATTATTCATAAAACCTACGCAAGTGGAAACTTCTAAATGTCCTCAAAAACAAAACAAAAACAAGAAATATATGCTTTTAATTATTTAAAAAACTTTTTCTTCTACGTTTAATATTAACTACAATTGCTTTTACAAATAAATTGTTTCAATTAACACAAATATTCGGAACGTTTTTTTGTTGCCACTGCGCATTACTGCTGTTGCCATTGTTTTTGTATTTTTTTGGATAAATTTTTAGACATCAAGTATGTCTTTCACAAAAAATCAAGCCAATTTAATTTTACATTTCACATATTTTTATGTAGGTATATTTCATATTCTATGTTAACTTTTTGTGTGTATTTGTGTGTATATGTCTGTGTATTTGTTTAATTAATTCAGTGTAAATGTATAAGGCAACAGTTTTGTGTGTGTTCACTCTTTTTGGCTCACTCCAATACTTCAAATTGTTGGAAACATTTTCAATATTTTTCCTAAATAGTTTTCGAAATAATAATTTTCTCTTTTTCACTTTTCCTTCCCCGCCCTCAAAATTAATTTGCTGCGTTATGTGAAAAACAAAAAAACACAATAAACTTAAATATATTTAACCGAACCACGTTTAGTGGTATCCACGCATGGTGAGTCTCAATTACGAATATAAAAAATACGTTTAAAATTTCTACTCAAAAAATTTAATTCATTTCCCATTTTTCATAATTTGTTAAGGGTATATGTAATTTTTTGAGTTAAATTACTTTTTTAGGTTTATATTTTTGGTTAGGATAAATTTGTCATGTCATTGGTCCAATTGCTTGACAAATTTGTTCACAATTATGCGGTTGATTTTTAATTTTTGTAAAATTCATTCATTCATTCGTAATTTATTGTTAGGAGAAAAAACAAAAGCATTTAACTACGATAAATAAATACATACTATATCAAATTAATTCAATTTGTGAGTATTGATGTAAATTAGCATTAATACGATTGCAGATGAATGATTTTCGCTTTGCATTTCATGATAATCCAATTAAATATATATTAAATTTTCTCTTTTTGTACTTACATTTGTAGCTTCGTGTAGCCGCCTTAAATGAACCATACATTGGAGACCTGCAGGGAATACGTGGCGCCGATTTCGCTTGCTATCGCCAAGGCAGAAGAGCGGGGCTACTGGGTACATTCAAAGCATTCCTGTCGTCAAGGTAAACACTTTTATATATACAGGCTACTTGGAAAGTTTCTACATGGCACTAGTGGAGCAATGAATTTATGTTCAATGTATGATTTCATCTTTCGTATGAACACGTCTTTGTTTAACAGCTGCTTAAAGTTGACGTGTCACAGTGTTTTTTGAAAATGGGAAAATATAAAAATCGTCCAATTATTGAGTATTTTTTTAAAAAAGGTTTAACTGGACAAGAAATCCATACCGATATGGTAAATATGTTAGGTGAGTGTGCTCCTTCATATGCAACAGTTAAAAATAGGATTGCTGAATTTAAACGCGGTCACATAAGTATGGAAGATGAACCACACACTGGAATAGCTGATACCATCCATAGGCATTTCAGAAGAACGAGTAAACCTCATTTTACATGAAGAACTACGTATGAAAAAGCTGTTTGGAAAAGTAGTGCCGCATACGTTAACAATTCAACAAAAACTCGATCGAAAACGAATTTCTCAGTGTAATTTGGAACGTTTAAAGCAGAATGTAACGGATTTTAAGAATCGTTTCATAGCTGTGGATGAGACGTTTCATGCCTAAAACATCCGTAAAAATTGCTTGGCATGAGCCGAACGATATGCCAACATCATCAGCAACCTCTCTGATAGTGATTCGACGATTATCCAAAATCATTTTCTTCACTGCGTCAATGTTTTCATCGGTTGTTGACGTGCTCGGGCGACCAGGACGAGCATCGTCATTGACATCTTCTCGGCCTTCCTTAAACCGGTTATACCACAATTGAGCTTGTGTTCTGCTCGTAGTAGACTCGCCAAAGGCCACAGTCAACATTTCAAATGTCCTTGCGCATTTAATTTAATTTTTTACACAAAACTGAATACAGTTTCTTTGATCCATTTTTTCAAATAGTAAAAAATCGAAGAGCACAACAAAACACGACTAACCTTTTTATCTGTCAAAAACAAACTGACAATCCAAAATGGTTGGTATTGCCAACATATATAACAGACATGTGTACCAACTTTACTTTACTTTTAATGGCACAACAGCCCATGGAGGGCCTAGGCCGAGCTTTTCGCATCCACTCATGTTGTGCGGGTTATATTTGTACATGAATGGAAGGGACCTACAGTTTAATGCCGAATCCGAACGACGAAGTGAAAAGCTTTTCATAGCAATTTTTACTCTTATAGGTTTGCCATTGCCTGCCAAGAGGTGGTGCCGTGTAGAAAAATTATTTTTTCTACTTTTTGATTTTGCCTGTGCCGAGATTCGAACCCCGGACACTTTGCGCAGCAGTCCAACGCACTACCACTACGCCACAGCGACCACATGTGTACCAACATAACAGAAAAAAATGCGAAAATCGAACATACGTAACTCACGAAATTTGAAAAGAACGGATATTTTTTGATCACACCTCGTATACGTCTAATTGTTTGCACTTTCCATCGTAGGTTTTAAAATTCAATGTAGTACATATATTTTTACACATATTTTATTGTAGTACAATATAAAAATGAAGATATTGGTATATGAACATGATTGGTTTCAAATAAAATGATTAACTTTATCAAATGAAATTTTATAAGTTCTCTCTTTCTTTTTTGTTCACATCACAAAACAACAACGATAAAAAAAAATTAAATGAAAAAATAACAGCTTTACAAGTACTTTCATTATTTTCAAGTACTTTTCTTTCTGACACTTGTTATTTTTAATAATGCGTTCAATATAAACAACAACAGCCAACAGGTGTTCATAATGGGTCAGTTTGCTAAAAAAAATAAGTTTATTTCTGATACTTCCATACACCATCGAATAATCTCAACCAGCAATTTTCAACTACTTGCCGAAGCTCTTTGTAACTTGGCTTCTGCTTGCTACCCTAGATTCTTAGGTTATTTGCCATTTATGTGATTATGTATGTACATAGGCCAAGGGCGAATGTTATTGTAATAATAAGTGAAAACCAACAACAATAGAGCAACAAACAAAATATTTACTCTCCTTGGTTGTGTGCAAGTTGATTGTGTTGTTGTTGCTGCTGTTAACTTGGTTTATTAAAAATTGTTGCGAAAATCCCCAAAAGTATTTAAAGACCTTTTCATAGATAATTTCTTTAAATGATGTATGTATATCCATGTTATATGTTGTTGCTGATATTTTGCATAATTTATAGTTTGTGTATGTATGCATGGATGTACTCGAATGTTAAAGAAAGCTAAATATGTTAGAAAGCAAGCCAACAAGTAAACAAATAACAATAGCAATTTAGGTCAAGTTGAGTGAGCAAGTAAATGCCGCATCTATTATGCAGAGCTGCATGGCACTCGCAGAGTTGCCAACTTTGCTTTACACATGTTGAAAGCAAAATATTCAGAAGAAACACAGACACACACGCAAACAATTGCATTTTACACTGTAGTGCAAGTGATATTCGCTAACAAGCAGCATGCACTAACACACTCACACACACGCGTATACTCATACACTTAAACAACACTTTGTCGTATACTTTATTATGTCGTTTCCTTCCTTTCTTTCTTCATTCTTGCCTTCCCTCCCTACACCTTGTGTGTATGCTATGTTGTTTTTAGCTCTTGTCTTGTATTCCAAACTGCTCTCATTTCTTCTGCTTTTGCATCTTCATGATTTCCTGCATACATACATATACATGCATATACTTACATGGACATATTTATGTGTGTAAAAGTGTAAATATATGAGTGCGCATGTACATGGGTACTCGTATATATTATATGTCCTTCACAGTTACGCGCTCGTTGTCCCAATCTGTGTAGTTTCCATGTATTTAAACTTTTTTTTTTAGCATATCAGCAAAAAGTAGTGCATACTTGCCTTTTAATTAGTAGTAAATTTTTGAATACTACTTTTCTTTTTATGGTAATACTTTCGGTACTTCTACCAGCAGTCGCTGTAGATATCTTATACAAGTGTCTGTATTTTATTTTTATTTCTATTTTGTCACTACGTGCTTTTGTTGCTTTTGGCTGAGTCTTAAAAATAATTGCAAGTGTAAAGTTTCTTTTATTATGGACGTACTATGTATATACAATTTAATTAGAGTACAAACAAATGAGTGTTAACACTTGAACATTTCATGCCAAATATTTAATAGAGTGTTTCGACAATCGACGATATGAGAATCATTTACTAAATGCGGGTTGATAATAGCAAGGAAAGATTTTTACTGAAAAATATCACTATTAATGATATCACAGAGCAACACTGACACAATTTTAGGTAATTTTGATCAGCTGAATACGAAACTAATAATGTTTTTGTTTAAGGGATTAAATTTTTAAAAAGAAGAGAGTATTTTTTAAGACATTTGTTTGTTTTAAACTTATCAAATGATTTCAGACAAACAAAGTGTTATAAATGATACAAAGAATAATAAAGTTAATCATAAAAAAACAAAAATGTCAATTAGAGTTAAGAAAAACGCTTTGTATGGGATATTCTATGGTGTTTCTTGTCCAGACAGTCTCTTTAGAAGTCCCTGCAGTAGTCTGCCATCATATGGGGAACCCAATGAACCGTTCCTCTTGTTCTTTGCTTTAATCACCCAGGTTGTCAGGTAATTTATCTAAAATACTGTGCAAAGTAATACAATTTGCCATTGTTATTAGCTTAAAATTCTGTAGCATTTTATCTACTATCTGAATATTTTTCAGCTATGTGATTCCCCAAAAAATTTTTGACAGCTGATACAAATGTTGTCCATGTTTAAGAAATCAATGTTGCTTTTAACTTTTCTATACTGAGACCAGGAAACTGACAAATATATTTATAGCAATTGCCATTCCTATCTTTAACAAAGTGTTTTATAATCCCAAGTTTAATATGAAGTGGCGGAAGAATGATTTTTCTCTTAGAGTCATGCTCATTCTCGATGGCCAATCTTTCCTGCTCCAGTTTTCAGTTTTCGCATGAGAGACAAAGAAAACAGGGATATTTAGGGTATTCGCTTTGCTGACCCAATAAAAAATATTCTAACTATTTTTCGAGCTATGTCTTTTGGTTGGTATACTAGAAGGCCCATTAAATTTAAAAGCCCAGAAATTTCACTACTATATACGATATCATTCATCTCCTTGAAATATGGAAGAATGTCGGGCCAGGTTGAAGGCAATGTGTTTCTTTTAGTCTTGACACAAGAAGCTCAGCTGATTTCTTAGATAAATTTAAATCTCGAATCAACTCGTTTAGCTCATCCTGATAAAACCTTGAAGCGCAGGACTGCTTCTTCGAATTAGCTATCACTATTGCTTTTACTCTGACTATCTAACATTTCAGCATTGTCACAGTAATCGTCTGTAAGGAAGTAAATAAAAGTAATTTTTACTATGCAGCGTTCGCAGCTTAGCGAATTAGATTGTAAGTTTGGGTTCAAAAATAACTTTCATATTCACATTCACAACATAAAAGTAGCAATCATCAAGATGGCTGCCATTGTCATCGGTATTCCAAACGCCTTTGGTCATAAGTAATTGACTCCAATATCGAAGTAACTTATATTCCTTCGTTGCTTTTCTTGACAATATTCATACTTTTTGTAACAATAATTCCCTAATTTTTAAAATTTTGTGTTATGCCACTTTTGTAGTTGCAGTGCGATATGTGTGGTTTACACAATTAATTAACAGTAATACAAAAGCAAAATCACATCACACATAAAAAACAACTGGTACACAATTACAATCTAGTTCACCGCAAGTGGCATGGATTAGAATCATAAATCGTTAGGGTAGACTTGTTTCAGAAAAGCAACAAACAAAAAAGCATATTTCCTTTAAATTATGGCAAAATAATTTTCATAAACCATAGGCACACAAAGAAACACACCAAAAAGAACACTACCACAACAATGAAACCGAGAAAGAAACAGTTTAAAGTTATGCAGGAAACCCCCGTTAACTATCTCTCTCTTAAGTGCCATTCCCGCTTAAGTGGCTGTAATATAAAATTTTTTTTGCAAATATCCATAGAAATTTCCCCGCTTAAGCCTGACATTTTCAACTAAAGTACTTAACCGGGGTTTACTTTACTAGAAAACGGAGAGATGGGTGTAGTGAAAGAGCATGGCATGCCAAACAAAGTCTTATCATCGCTTAATCAAATTAAAATAATTGCGCTTAAGCACCTGATATTATGCTACAGTTTTTTTTTTTTTTTTATTACATTCTTTTTGCTATGAATTTTTTGTTTTGTACTTAAAACGTGAGCTTCCGCAATTCAGTTGTTTTTTTGGGTTTGGCTTCTTTTCTGGCTTGTCATTTACTTTACATACAACATTATGGTGGATTTACAGGTTCATGGCCTTTGGTACAGAGAACGGCAGTGGCAACCACTGCGGCGTTCTGTGTCGGATGTGGTTGTGCCTTATCTTAACTTCACTGCTGCGTGCGTTTACTTTCTTTTCAAAAAACGTTCATTGTTGTTAGTTTAACGTTTATAATATTTTACCGTCCTTGCTGCTTTTAACTTAAACGGTAATCTGAAGCAAATTATGCGAATACGTAGAAACATTTTATTTTAACTGAAAATAATATTTCAAATAAATTATTGTATTTTGTAAATACAAATGACAATATTCTAAAAATTTAAATTGTTTTGCAAAATAAATTTCTCTCTTGAGCAAAGGATTCGACCTGCAAGTCACTGGCAACATTAGGTTCGCGGTAAGATGGCAAACAATATACATAAACTCTTAAGCTCTGACGAATACATTAAGCTGGTATCATCAATAAAATTTATATCTCCACTTTTGATACCATGCTAAGCTGAAAGATCTAGCCACAATCAAATGAAAGATCACAGAAAGCAAAGAGCGAGATAAAAAGTTGCGCGTTTATATAAAGAAGAGACAAGGTTTTATACCTTAATAATAACATGCAAGTTCAAAATCTGGGCAAAAGTTTTATTTGCTGATTTTACCTATTTTGCGACCAAGGAATTCAATGGCGCCAAACATTTTGCAAGTTTGGCTCGAGTTTTCGAGATAATAATATTTTAATTGGTTTCCTTAAGGTCCTATTTTTCAAATAGGAAATGGTTTAAATTTAAAACGAATAAAACCCAACCTTTCGAAATTGTTTTTATATTTGTCAACTTCGATTTTTTTCGAGGCATATTTCAAAATCCTATATATACATAATATAGACAACTTTTTACGATACTGTTATCTTCCAAACTCAAACCAATCTGGCAAAACGTTTTACACATAACAAATCTATTTTAAAAAACTTAAGTTTAATATTTATACTTTTCATTTTAGTTTTAAAAATTTTAAATATAACATTTCTTTTTGCAGTATGTATTGTTAGCTTACCACTTTATTCTGACTTCAACAGACCAGAAATCTTTTCATGCCGTTTACAAAAACAGAGTAGAAAAAACATAATAATAGCACCCTTCTAACTTTGTGTTTTGAAAGTTTTCGTTTGAAAATCTTTTTATTCCGTTTCATGTCTGCATTCAAACTGCTTACTTCAACAAAATCTGCTGTTTCACTCTTCACCAACTCTATCTTTTTCTGTCTCTTTTGCACAAACTTCCTTTTTTACTATTCATTGTTCCACTGTGTATCTTCGTCGTAATCTTGGTTTATACAGTACAAGTGTACTGTAAAAGCAGCTTACCTAACATTTACTAAAACAATTTCCCACAATTTATTTTGCGCCATTCCATTTGCATCAAGAAGAAATAGTGCACAGAAGTGGCATAAGTAGTCACTGGCATTGCCATTATGCCACGCCTTATGTTTTCCTTTTCATTATTGTTTCATTCATTCATTTCTTTTGTTTTTAAAATATTTTTATGTTTGTTTTTATTTCTGTTAAGTTTTATCCACTCCCCTTCACCCACCCCTCCACCGCTACTGCTGGTTCGTGTATATTTTCTTAAATGAATTTTCGTTTTATTATATTCATGTTTCCCTTTTAATAATTTTTTGTACATTTTCTCTTGTTCCTTTCTGCAGGGTGCAGAATCTTGATTCAATTGTACGCGTTGCAGACCGCGAACTACCTGTTGTGAATACAAGAGGCGATGTCCTATTTAACTCATGGAAGGGCATCTTTAATGGACAAGGTGGATTCTTCTCGCAGGCGCCGCGTATTTATAGCTTTAGCGGCAAAAATGTTTTAACGGATCCATTGTGGTAAGTTGTTTTTGGTCTTTTGCATTATTTCTTTTAAGTGTTTGTATTACTTTTTGTATTTTTTGTGCAAAAAAAAATTAGGTAGAAATTTAATTATACCATATGTAAATACTTAGAGAGTGAGCGGCGCTGCTATATCGCTATAAATGCAGCCATAGCCACCGCCAACATCAGTGTCGTTAGTGTTAAAGCGACACAAAAGTGTCCATGCTTTAGCATAAATTATCATTATTATTTTGATCTAAAACGTTCTTACTCTAAATTGCCTATAAACATTGTGGTGTTTATCCATTATAATTTATTACAAATAATAATAGGCATTTTTTAATTGAAAATATACCTACAGTAAATTTATACAGAAAAAAAAAATTATATTATATCCTACTAGGTGGAAAATGTTCACATATGTACATATCACCACCTTAATTTGCTAAAGCCATAACATGCATCTTTCAAATTATTCTTTCTTTTCTTTTAATGGCACAATAGCCCATGGAGGGCCTAAGCCGAGCTTTTTGCATCCACTCATGCTGTGCTTGTTATATTTGTATATGAATGGAAGGGACCTACAGTTTAATACCGAATCTGAACTGCGAATTAAAAAGCTTCCCATAGACAATTTTTATTCTTGTAGGTTTGGCATTGTTTACAAAGAGGTGGTAAACAAAAAAATAAAAATTTTTTATTTTGCTTCTGCCGAAATTTGAACCTTGGACACTCTACGTAGCAGTCCAACGCACCACCAACTTCACCACACCGAGCACATAAATTATTCATGAGCTTCTCCATTTTTGAAATAGCAGATATGCACTTAATCACAATCCACCGGCTTTAGCAAATTAAAGCAGCGATATAATATTTTTGTTGGGAAAGTGATGGAAAAAGTCTTTTATACCTGTGCTTTCTTTCTACCTTCCCTTTACACCTGTTCCGTACACCATCACATAATCACAGCAATCTCTCAAGAAAAAAGGGAAGATTTCCGATGGTAAGGTTTAAGTTTTGTTTTTTAATTTGGAAAATTGTTTTTGCGAATTTAACAAGTTCATCTTGTGAAATTATATTTATTGTTTTAAACAGGCTTAGGTTTGCTGTGGCATAGTGGTAGTGCGTTGGACTGCTACACAGAGTGTCCGGGGTTCGAATCTCGGCACAGGCAAAATCAAAATGTAGAAAAAATAATTTTTATACGCGGCACCACCTCTTGGCAAGCAGTGGCAAACCTACAAGAGTAAAAATTGCAAAAATTGCCTATGAAAACCTTTTCACTTCGCCGTTCGGATTCGGCATTAAACTGTAGGTCCCTTCCATTCATGTACAAATATAACACTCACAATATGAGTGGATGCGAAAAGCTCGGCCTAGGCCCTCAATGGGCTGTTGTGCCATTAAAAGTAAAGTTAGGTTTGCCATAGAGAGAATAACAACAATGTAAATAGAACCGGCTGATCAGACGATCGTTTCGGAACCAGCAATAGTTCCTCATGAGTGACCCTAGTTTGTGAAGTTATTATCAAAACTATTAATTATTGTGAAGGCAAATACTCGTGTTTTCTTTATTTTTTTTTTCAAAAACTTTCATTAATCCTGGGTTTACACGTAAAAAATTTCAAAAATTTCGATAACTAGCTGATATGTGGTAGTTTATTAATGGAAAACTTTGATTGTATTAGGTTTTTCGAAATAACACTTGCACGTTTAATAGCAGGGTTAGATTTTTTAGAAGCTATAAGGAATTTCATGTATTGCTTTTAATACTTTTTCTTGTTTCCGATCTTCAAAATCCACTGTTGATTCAATATTTGAGTTAATTTTGTTTTTATATAATTTCAATGCTGAACACGAATCTGAAAACGCCCATAGTTTTCGAGAAAATTGAAAAAATCCGGTTTTAAGGTACATTGTAATATTTTTCATTGCCAAAAAATGCTTCCACAAACTCAATAAAACTTGAAAACAATAACTTATATAATCTTTAATATCTTTCTTTTCATAATTTTCAAATATTGCTACTTTGCAATGAGTTATCCATATTTGAAGTCAGAATATTGTTAAAAGAATTTTTTTTTAACATATAAAGATTTCCAGAAAAGGGTTTTGATATGCCATATCTTCGATTAAAGCGAAAGCTTCTATTTACCTTCCCTTATCTATACCTTCCCAAGGCAGATACGAGTATGGCTTCTCCTTACTTTTCCAAGGCAGCTTCTAGTAAACCGTTCTCGTAACTGCTTGCCGTAGCGGTATGACATAATATGCCAAAATATATTTGGAGTGAGATACGGAGAGTAGGGTTTCTTGTATTAAAATAATAAATCTAATATTCAACTATAATTAATAAAAATTCTTTTTCTGCAAACTTCAGTGAAAATTTCCACTTGTTTTTTATAGATTTAATGAAAGTTTTAAAATATATTCATAAATACACCCAACTAAGGAAATAAAATAGATTTTTAGAAGAAGTGGTCATTGTTTGGCTGATTACCGTGACAAGCAAGAGCTTTCTGTCATAAAAAAAAAGTATAAAGTTAAATTACTTAGACGAAGACTTTTAGCTTTTGAAATGAATTTTCATAGAAATGTATTTATTGTGTTTTTCAATAAAATTTTTAAAAATTCCCAATTTCAATACAAAAACGTTATGAAAATTTTTTAATAAGTAATAACAACATTAAGTATAACATAGCGTTTAAAAACATTTTACATTTTAATTGCAATTCAAAATACAAAAATCCAAAAATCCAAATTCAAGCAAATCCATTAGAACATAAAATATACATACGTATTAAATTGTACAAAATTTTCAATTTCTGGCTAAGTTGAATAATTTTTGATGGAGCTTCCACTTACATATTCCTTTTTGATGTTATTTCGGCATGGTCTTCCACATGGTAGAAGTAAATTTATTCATTAAATTATGAACATAAATCTATGTTGTAAATTTTTCTGTGGTGAGTTTTCTGATATATCCCTGCACGTTTCTTGTATATTAAAATCTTAATTTATATGTACATTTCCAAGTAAATGTATTCATAATAAATATTAGTGTTAAGCAGAATCGATACTTAAAGTACTCAATTCTCAAAAGAATCGGTAGTATTCGATTATAGAAAGAATGGATTTTCAGAATTCAGAAGTACTCAGTACTCAAAAGTACTCGGTAATCAAAAGCACCCAATAATAAAAAGCACTCCGGACGCAATCGATACTGTTACTAAAGTGTTTTCAATACATAAACAGTCAGTTGAACCTTCACTGAATTCTATTCATTAAAACAAAATAAACAGAAAAGTTTCTCAGCATTTCAGCTTATTTATAAGTATAGCAAATTTCGAAAAGTACATACAAACGAAAAAGTTTAAAATTTTTAAGATTTTATGGGATAGGCGGTTTCTTCTTTAGTTAGCTATCTGGCCTGTTTAAAAGAAAAATCTTGCAGATGGCGCCGAAGTAGAAGGAACACAAATATATATTGCAGCAAGTTAGTATACATAAAAGTGGAAAATTATGTTTGTGTGTTTGTCAAAAATCCAGCCAATTTTCCAATCTTTAATATATAATCCCTATGTTCAAATATTGCTGCACGATTAGCTCACTAGAAGTCCTTGGATTAGTGTCAATTTCTATCAAATTTGCTCGCTCTTTTTTTGATGCTGATGATTGTAAAGCAGACAAAATGTTTTGTATGGTATGTGCCTGATAATCTTTATCAAATTTAATGGCTTTAAAATAAGGGTCTAAGAAAAAACGCTTTTTACACTATGCTCCCAGATGGTTGATCTTGTTGGCATTGGATCAGCAGCGCAAAGAGTTTAAAAATCATGCGTTTAAACAATCAGCTGTTTGATGAAAGTGAAAAGTGCTGCCAGATTGATTACATTTTAATTTGAGTAATGAATTAAAATTTGTAGTACTACCAGAAGTAATAAGTAAATTTATGTAAAAATGTAATGCAAAAAAAGGACCCGATTCTTTCCAAAAATTACCGACTCGATACTCAAAAGTACTCAAGAATTCCCATCACTAATAAATATATACAAAATATACTTCCAAGTATGCAGAAAGTAGTAGAAAAAAGCAAAATCTTTTTAGGGTGTTTCAAATTTATGTTTCAATTACAATTTTCCATTAGATAAACATACAAACTGGAATCTACAAGTTGTATGAAAGAAGTGCAAGTACAGCATATATAAAGGAGTGTTGATGTAGAGAAAATTGGCGTAGCTTGTACATGGTAGAATTTATAATGACTCAAATTTAATTTGTATAAGATGTATGTATCATGTACACAAGGACGAGTATATAGAAGTTGAGTAGATTTGTTTTAATTTTGCTAGCAAAAGTAATTCTTAAATGCATATGTATGCCAGTGAGTAGGTTTAATTGAATCTACCTTTTCAAATTGTATGAGCTTATACAATTACCATGTGCCTATATTACTCACACAAGTAAATGATTTGAAAATTGCATAAAATCTTTGAATTTATGACCAAAACTTGGTTACTTGACTTTATTGAATAATATTGTGTAAAGTTGTATTTGATTATAGTTAAATTCTTTAGAAAATAAATATTGTAAGCTGATGAATAATCGAATAGCAGTTAAGTAAACACTCAAAGGAAATAAAAATGGGGTAACTTAACCATTTTCGTGTAATTTTACAAAATAAATATTAAATAGTTTAATATAAAAATTTCAAATAAAAATATCGACAATTCTCCCAATTCTTAAGCTAAAAATACAATATGTGCGTAAATTTTAGTAAACGCTTTCATTATTTCTTAACTAATATCTTCATATCTTTTAATTAACAAATTTAATTTCCATGAAATAATTTACTTTTCATGCAACGCTGCACTTTTGCAAAACTAAACATCACAATCAAATTTGCTTTGTGCCGCGCACAAACAACAAAAAATGTTGAAACAAAAGATTTGGTGCATTTTCCATTAATAAATTTTAGACAAACTCTTCACAAACAACAAAACGCTATGAAAAAATAAACAAAAATTAAGACTTCTACTACTCGACTCTAAACTGTTCTACATAAAATGGAAAGTTGAAAAGAACAACAAAGGCAAAAAAAAAATTAAATAAATAAATGCCCCCAAAAAATAATGACAATTTTCCATATAATTTTACTAATGACCATGAAGGAAAGCCAACAAGCAGCAGCAGCAGCAACAGTAAGCAACTAAGCCTTATACATGTACGTATGTATATATGAATGTACATGTACAACAACGAACTATTAAACAACAACATTAACGTCCACATCAAGCTGGCAAGCTAGCAAAAGCCACTGCGGACATACTGACTATAATATTTTGTTGCTGTTGTTGTTGTCTGGCGTGCCCTTACATTGCTGCTCACGGCTGCTAACTGTGCACTACTCTACTCTCTCTACACACACACACACAGACAGCAGCAACACCGACTAGCTGCCATTACCGTTGTGATGTACAAAAATGTTGACATAAAAAGTTTGTTCGTTAATTACTTTTGAAATTAATTTTGACATTTTAAGTTTTTTCCTATTTTGTGCTTTTACTTCTCGTTTGGACAGAAAAAAAAAAAAAAGAAAGAAATATGCGATATATTTATAAAGCAACAGAGAAACAGGAAAAATTTCACAGTAGTTGGGAGCACAGTTTATTTCATCGTCGTCTGTTCAACTTAATGTTCAACCTTTCATTTAGTCAGTGCTTCTGTACTTTCGTTTAATTCTCTCCATTTGTTCATATGCAGTCAATTGTTGTAGTCTTTTGACTTACTTTTCGGAACATCTACATAGTAGCACTGTTGCATCTACTAAGTCTAGTATTAAGGTACGGTTAGCACATTTCAACTGCTTTCATGTCATGACCAAGCCATTATTGATATACTTGGAGAAACCAGGTCCGATAAAACTCTTCGAAATGTTAGCTGACGAAGTTTTCAAAAAATTATTAAAGGAAAAATGAGAATGTGGAAATAGCTTGTCTTTAATATAGCTAGGAAATAGCAGATTCTCATTCTTCATTGAACAGCCATTTGCAACTTATAAAATTATTCTGGATAACTTGCATAATGTTTGAATATGAAACTCGACAACACAAAGTCCAATAGAGATCTTCTTCTAAATGTTGTCTACAAAATTATTTGAGTGCTATTTTTCAGACTTTGTCAAAATCGTACACTTCAATTTGTGGTATCCAAAAATTTGGAATTTCGATCATAACCTGCCTGAACTGCAAAATCGATAAAAAGAATGAAGTCATCAGATTGCGAAGGTAATCCAAATTTTACTATTTCTACTAAAAAAAAGAAATTTCACAAAATTCTTTAAACTTCCTATAAAAGTGGTATGCTGCTTCACAGCAGTAAAAGTCAAAACCGAAAGATATTTTCTTTGTAAAGTACATCTACCGTCCCCGCAGCAAGTCAGCCAACCTTCTTCTCTCTTGCCATTCATTACCCCTGCCATGCTTTGTATTGTATGTGCACTTAATTCACATCCTTAGGCACAAATACTATGAATTAAAATGTAAATAAATGCAAAACTTTTGCATGTTTCTGCTTTCGAAAATTTGACTTTTATTTTTTGTACAGTAATGCGACAAATGAAGACGGACGGACAGGCAATTGGACTAACCGGCAGACATACGAATAAATGAACGAAAGAATATAAAGGAAATAGTTTCTTGCCAAATGAATGTACTTTAGAGTTAGCAGCAACAGTAATAGCTATAACAACATTTCATGGTATCGTATCGCACTCTAGGTCAGCCACAATCATTCATAATGCCATTCACTCATTCAACCAACCATTCGTTCATCGGTATAACTGCCTGACTGCCTGTCTATTCGCTTATTCATCTGTCTATGTATGTTTTCATTTGTTCATACGTAATCACATACATATGTACGTTTGTCCATTTATTAACATTCAGTCGTATTTACTTACTACATTTCTGAAAAATTATTTTCAAGAAATTTGTCTTTGACATTTGGAAGTTGACATAAAAAAGGCTGTGCGCATTTAGAGATAAATTGCAAAAGTGTAAATATTTAAACAGTCCCACACTTGAATGAAACTGAGGCGAACTGCCAGAACCGTGCGTTCTAAACTCTGCTCTACGCCTTGCATCCAAAGATGTCATCAACACACACATAAGTAGTAGCACACGGATATGCAAATACTTACGCATGTACAAGTATAAGTTTGTGTCATTTAAACTGAAAGGTTTAAATAGCCTATATAAAATTACGCTCACAAAATTAAACAAACATTCTCACTCACTCGCATACCTACTCGTTCGTACATAAGTATGACCCAACATACATATACACTAGAGTTTGCGTAATTAAATGCAATTGTAGTTGTTGATAGCTGGCAGCAGTACCAACAGCAATCTTAAAAAACTTCTTCCAAATAGTTTTCGTTTAAGAATTTTACTCTTATTTCTTGTTTTTGCATATTTACGGTTATTAAATTTTCATATGCAAATTACTGTCGTAATCGCTTTCTTTTAATATGCGAATGCTTGTGGTTGTGAGAGTGTATTTTCTTTTCAAATATATGTGTCTACATATATAATTGTAGCGAAAATGAAATTCAGCTTAAAGCGACTTAAGATGTAAAACATTTTATCACATATTTTAGACTATACATAAATAACTGAATTGAATTTTTAAACAATTTTTTAGTTATATATAATATAATATATATTATTTCAAAAATAAATATAGAGTACAGTATGCTACTGTATCCATAAGTATGATACATATTTCTATTCAATCCTATCAAAATCTCCCAACATGAGCAGTAAAGCACTTAAGTTGTTTTTCATTTTCACCACAGAATTATTCATATGTGTATCTTTATACTCTGTCGTATATAATTGGAGTCGTTGTGTTAAATTACGCATGTTAAAGTTTATTCGGAATTTGCATTTGTAAATTGTTCTCCGTTTTTATCCCAAAGTCTAAAGTTTCTAAAATTCGCATTTAGTTTCTTTCGTTTTCATAATTGAATAAATTCTTGAGTATTGCACATTTTTCCAGTTCTTAATTGAAAGAGATTGTACCTACAGATCGCTACCTTAATTTACAAAAGCCTTAACATACAATTTTTCAAAATCGAGTTTTTGATAGATAATGCTAAAATGTTGGAGCAATAGACCAAAAAATTACGTCTTTTTTAACTATAAATTGCAATATTTTGAAAACAATACTGAAAATATTAAAGATTTTAAATGTTTGTTGCTTCTCCTGAAAAATTTAAGAATTGCCTGTTAGAGCTTTTGTAAATTAGGGCAGCGATATATATGTATGTTTGCAGTTTTTTAAAGTAAATTTAAATTTTTTCAAAATTTTTCAAAATCGAGTTTTTGATAGATAATGCTAAAATTTTTGAGCAATACACCAAAAAATTACGTCTTTTTTAACTATAAATTGCAATATTTTGAAAACAATACTGAAAATATTAAAGATTTTAAATGTTTGTTGCTTCTCCTGAAAAATTTAAGAATTGCCTGTTAGGGCTTTTGTAAATTAGGGCAGCGATATATATGTATGTTTGCAGTTTTTAAAAGTAAATTTCAGTAAAGTCTTCTTTATGGAGCAATTCACTTTTATTGAAATCTTGAAAGAAACGAATTTATAACAGTTTAATTTCATTCAACCTAAAGCTGATTTGTCCATAGCACATAAACTTATTGATGTCCATAAATGTTTACTATAAGTGTAAATACTTAGACATTTAAGTAAAAACTATCTTCATTGTTCTTTCTTTTAATGGCACAACAGCTCATGGCGGGCCTAGGTCGAGCTTTTCGCATCCATTCCTGTTGTGCGTGATATATTTGTACATGTAAAAACTATTAGTCGTATTTATAAACAGATTTTAAATGATGCTTAACTTTAATTCACCTTTAAACAATTTTACGTACAAACATGTGATTTATAAACAGTTTACAAAATTCATCAAACATGATTAAAGGCTGCTTTATTTAAACACCGAGATTCACGTTTAAAGGTTCTTCTTCTTATTTTAATACCGCAACAGCCGATGCAGGGCCTAGGCTGAGCTTTACGTTTAAAGGTTACTTAAAGACATATAAAATTTGGTTTTGACACCAGAGCAACACTTGAGCAATGCCATTTTTATTTTCTTGTTTCTGCTCTATTTATTAGAGTTGAAAAGCAAAAGAAATTATAATGAAATCAGATTACACTTTACTTATAACTGATTTACAAGATTCGATCCTATTGGGTTCAGGGTTAAAGAAGTTCTGGAGAAATACATATTCTCGACAAATAGCATTAATTTCAATTAATTTTGAGCAATGGAATCTCAATGCCTCTAAAAGAATATGTCATATTTCTGCCGACGGTCAAGTGATGGCCGTTTCTTTTACGAGAAATTGGAGTAGTAGTTTTTTCACATGAGGAATATGCATAAGCAGTGTATAAGCTCGGCGAAAAGCTCGGCCTAGACAAAGCCATTAAAAGAAAAATAAAAAGTTTAAGTTTGTATCTTATTCAATAACGTTGTAGTTATGTAAATAATTGAATCGTTGATTGAAGAAACCTCATACATAGTCAAATCAATTTAATTCGAATGAGTTAAAAATTGTATGGTTTATATAAAGCCACATCGCACGGCTGGACAAAATTCAAGAAAGCAATTTCCACAACATAATGAAATAAATACAATTTATATAATTTATAAATTGGTGACTCATGTGGTTTCTGCAATCGCCATTTCAATTATGAAAGCGATCAAAATGTGATACATTCAAATGGTCCTTAGTGACTTATGCTACAATTCATTAGATCACTACGCTCTCTAAAACAATCAAAAATTTTATGAGTCAATACAAATAATATAAAGAAACCACTCAACAACCTGAGTCTGTGGGTCCTCTATACAGGACTCTGCGTACGCCCATATAAATAATCACAAATTATTTCTAAGAACTTATGTAGGTATATGTATAAAAATGAATTTGTGCAACATACTTTATTATGATATTGATTATGCATTCGTTTTAGAATCGTATTCGCAGCAAAGATTCACTTGGTTATTGTGAATTGCCGGTGGAAGTTTTTTTCTTTACTTATGTATATTTATTTAAAACATAAATCCATAAGATCATAAACGAAATAAAATAGTGCAATATTGGGGGCAGGAGCGCTTCGCTACACAAGCATCTATGAATGCATCTATGCGCACTTCTACTCTCGAGTATTTCCGCATCTTAACGATGCACACACATTTATGGCACATTTGAAACTACAAGAAGATATAAAAACTAAAAACTCCTTCTGTTCTTCTGTGTGAGAGCAAAAAAATATAAATTTACAGATTGCATAAATACTTTTTGAGGTTTCTCATGCGTGCTTTTTGTTTATATATAATACAAACGAATGTATGTACATACTATAAGTACATATGTATGTTTATGAGTTTTCTTGTTACAATAAAAACACAAAAACTAAAGAGGAATCTTTTGATATGAAAATGGAGAGAGAAACCAGAGCACTACACACATTCAAGCAAAAACAAAGATGCATAGAAAGAAATTCCGGTGGGATACAAGTTTAGGTATACATACATACATAAATATGTCTAAGTATCTTTATTTGTTTGTATGTTAATATGTGTTATTCCTGTTATTCCATACCGTTTTTACTCTGCTTTTTCTTCAACATACTGATGATCTTTAGTCTTATGCTACCTCTTGTTTTCATCTTTGAAGTTTACTGCAAAGTTGCATTTGCTATAATGAGCCACTTGCCATTTTGCTTATACTTTACAGTTACACACTTACATGCACATGCACACTTCAAATTTGTAACATACAATACATACATACTTACATACTTGCATTTTCATGCATGTGTTTGTGTGTGTGCATTTTTCGCTGATTCTTCTTTCTCTGCATTAAGATGCTATAAAAATATGAACGGTCCTTTTTGTGTATTCCTAAGACCTTTTTTGTTTTTTTTCTGTATCAGATTACCATAAAATAAGCAAACTGCTATCTTGAAAGCCTTCTTTCGTGTTCTTGTTATATTTTGGTATTTTACTTAATATTTTTGTATAAGTTTTTTATAGTACTTACTACTTACCTGAGCCTATCATTCTTGAATCTGTTCACCCAGCCAACCGCTTAAACATAGCAAAAACAAATGCATAGATATGTGCATGCATATGTAAAAATATGTAAGTGTATAGTATAGTGCATGAAAGTATAAGAGATTTTCAGTTATACAGAAATATAGTTTTTTTTTATCTTAAGAGAAAAATATTTCTCTCCTTAATGATTGCAGCAGTTTAGATTTGATCTTCATGCATTAAAATTACAACAGCGTGCTGTCGATAAGCTCGAAAAATAAATTTCTAAATTGTATTCATTAAGTTTTATAACTTCAAAGGCATAAACGAATTAATCTGAAGTAAATTCTGAGTATAGAAACAAATTTTATTTATGATTTTAGGTGATAGTACAAAATAAAAGAAGCATCTACAAAATGACCACAGTAAATCTTTAGGTTTATCTTTTGCTATCCATTTAGTTTTGTCATTAAAACAATTTATAGTCAACGTACTGCTTTTAACCTAAATGCAGGTACATAACTTCAATGATTTTAAATCCATGAAAGTATTTACAATAATTTAATTATCTTACCTTTAATATTGAAATGCTTTATCTTATCTGAAAATTTAAGTGCAATTATAAATGAAAAGTAAAATGAATTCAGCAACTGAACCATGATGCAATTGAATGTTCTTCAATGACTTTATTAAAAATTCTTCTAAGGCACGGCACTTGTCTAAATTTAATACAATGTACGCACACACACACACACACACACACAAATAAATGCATAAACAACAAGAGGAAACTAACCAGCAAACCAAACCTATCGACATTATCGGAATTCCGAATTAGTCGTAACTACAAGGTGTTCCAAAATAAATGACTCAAATTAATTTATTATTAGATATGATTTGTTCTGAATTATTGGGTGTTTAACTTTAACTTTGATTCACAATTGTTGGGGAAATTTTTTCTAAATCGCATCTTGCAATACTGTAACTACTTTCATGATTTAGCTACGCCATGTAACATTTGTTTTACTTATGCATCAATTTGCCACAGTATAAACAATGTAACCTTTTTGCGCTACAAACATGACAGCAGACATGTCAAATAAACAGCATTTGCTGAAAGTTACAGTGAATATACTCCATCGATTAAAACATATGAATTCCTGTTTTGACGTTTAAAAAGTGGAGATTTTGGCGTCAAGGTAATGCTCTGCATTTGGTGGAATCAGAAGGGTGTCATTAGTATGAGCTGCTAAAACCTTATGAAACTATTACGGGAGAACTGTGTCAAAACCGATTGATTCGTTCGAAGAGAGCAACGTCCGAAAAAACAAAATATGCGACCAGGAGCGAGATCGTAATTTTCCAAAATCATAACGCATGACCTAATGTTGCTAGACCGGTTAAAAATTGTTTTTTGGAAAATAGACCTTGTGCCGTCTGGCTATTAATTATTTTGAACGATACTTACTTGGAATACGCTTTTTATTTAGTATTTCTTTCGATGTTCATTATCATTATGTTTTCAAAACAGCTATCAATATCATTAAAATAACACAGTGAGCACATTTTGCAACTTTTTACGCAATCAAGGAAATTGCCATTCTAATCTGGATGGCGTTTTTAGCTCTTTCAGTTTTCATCCGGTTCAAAGAGATATGTAACAAAATGCAATTTGGCGAAAAAAATTAAATTTCAATTTAGCGAAATTGTAATTTAATTTCCTTTGAAGTTGTGACTAATCAAATACTCGCACGGTAAGTGTCCTTCCCATCATCATTGTCGATATGTTATCTATATCGGCCGTCTAACTTACAAGTTACCTTACTACGCGAGTGTTGCCTTTATCAAATCGGTTCATTCTGTTGATGGTGCAGGAACAGATGTAAATGCGTGTTATCCTCAATTATTTTACTGTCTCAGAAATTTGTCAATAACATTGCAAATGTAGCAATGTGCCGAGCTATAAGTAAAACACTTTCAGCGTCAAAGGCGTTTGCAGTATTTCAAGCTTCAGCATATTCATTACCTTCATTTTTGGTCTCACAGCTGATAACGTAAGAAAGAAACTGTTGACAATATTGAGAACGAACAAACAGCAATTCCGGGTGCTGACCTCGCACTTACATCTTCAATTAGCAATTAGATCTTCCTACAAATGTTTGGTAAAATTGTACTTTTCTGCTTCTTGTTCTCTTACACTCTCTTTTTCTTTAATGACACAACAGCTCACGGAAGACCTAGGCGAAGTTATCGTGCATGAATTGAAGGGACTTACAATTTTATACCGAATCCCAATGGTTAAATGGAAAGCTTTCATTAGGCAATTTTTACTCAGGAAAGTTTGCCATTACCTATCAATGGTTTGGAAAAATATTTATTTTTTTTCTATTTTCGATTTTTACCTGTGCCAAGAACCCGGACACTCTTCGTAACAGTCCAGCATACTACCAACTGCGGCACGACGCCCAGCTTATATTCACAAAACATAATTGTGAGTAGAAACATAAATAGATAATTGGGCCTCTACTTTTTGATTTATCAATATTAGTTGCAATTTATCGTATATCAAAAATGTTCCTTATACCTGTATGTACATACTTATGTACGACAGTGCTTAATAATATGTACAATTTTCTAAAGGCGCCTGAATATGTTTCTCTCATTCCTTTCTTATACATTACCATAAAAAAAGAACGAATTCCATGAAAATAGCTACGCGAGCAAAACAAGAAAAAGTTACATGGAAGACTCTACAAGGTTGCAGCGTACCTTGTCGGTCATCAATGCAGCAATGAAAAATTACTTTGGGTCGCTGGGTAGCATGTTATCCTCATTAAATGTATGTAAGTCCCTACATACATACATACTAAAATATGTAGATTTGTGAATACTTAGCATGCAAAATTGACAATATTATGAAATATCAAAACCAGAATTTCACTTAAAATTTAACAACTTACAAACTAAAATATTGATAGACTGCCTCAAACAGTTCGGCCACCATCACCAGCCAATCTTACATGGTTCGGTGTAACCTATACCCTATCGAGCTAAATCAGCTCCTATCTTCATCTTATTCATGCACTATGTCGTCGTGGATTTTGGCTATGAATACATAAAATCACCACAGAAATATAATTTCACAACGTACTTAATAGATTTACGCAATGTTATGGCTGTAGTTGACTCATAATAAGTAGTGGTGCAGCCAACCAAGGAACCTAAACCAACCATTCAAGCAGCTAACAAATGAACCTCTTTATAGAACACATAACTGCCAGTGACACTACTGCATACAGTCTAAAGCTATTCGTGCCTAACCTGATGCGTTAGTTTGGTTCCTTTGTGTACAATTATATCTGCATACACATGTAAGTACTCGTATGTATGGCATGTTCGAATGAATGGCAATCAATGAAAGGATTATAAACGCACAAACCGAAGAGTAGAAGGGCAACAGAAGAAGCATGAAGAAATAAATGGGCGAATGAACTTTAGAATGCATGTGGGCTCAACCTTTTGCATAAATAATTAAAGCGACCACAAGACAAATTTCTGTTCTAATTTTCTTCAACAGCATGGAATATAAACGTAGATATAAACAAGTACACACTGAAAGAAACCAATTGAGATTAGACAATTCTTAGAAATAAGTATTGTAAGTGATTTGTGCTGCACTGGGTGTCATAGTTCGGCATTCCCCTTAGTCGGAAAATAGAAAAAATTTGGCTACATACACACAAGTGGCACAAGTTTTTGGCTGACAATGGCAAAGCTACAAGTATAAATTTCCTAAGAAAATCGTTTCACTATTTTATCAATTTAATGATTGGATATGGATCCAAATTTCATCGTATGCCCTCAACGGCTCTTGCGCCTTAAAAGAATAGTATTATGAAACACTTTAAGCCCTATACACATCTCTCTGAATTATGACACTGAATAAAGAAATCTGTGGTCGCTGGGGCGTAGTGGTAATGCGTTGGACTGCTACGCAGAGTGCTCGGGGTTCGAATCACGGCACAGGCAAAATCAGAATTTTTCTACACGGCACCACCGCTTGGCAAACCTAAAAGAGTAAAAATTGCTGCAATTGTTGTACAAATATGGATGCGAAAAGCTTGGCCTAGGCCCTCCATGGGCTGTTGTGCCATTAAAAGTAAGTAAGTAAAGAAATACAAAAAAATCTGTCCAACCGAATACGATCCAAAAGTGTCCTGTCCTAGTATAAATATTTCTTTTTCTTATACAGAAATGCTAGTAAGATTGTTTATTGTGCATAAACAATATAAATATACATATAGTATCTGTATACATATATACAGGACAAACGCACATAACATATGTACAAATGTATGTATATAAATGTGTGAATATATGTAAATACCTATACGTACTATATATATATGTATATGTGTACAATGTGCATTTATTTATATATGTTGGCGCAGTGTAGTTCTGCTTAAATTACTAAATTCAAATTTCACCCAAGAGACCTTTGACATCAGACCATTCTCCCTTAACTAAACTTTCTATCTACTGAATAGGTACCAAACTCCTTCTCATACGACCTGCAGTACAACAACAATATGTAAATGTATGTGGATTGCTCTAACATTTGGCTTGTTGTTGTTTAAATGCAATTTATTATGCATAAATAATTGAAATTTCAGTTATACTTCGGCTGCTTAGCAAACACTTGTGCTACTGACATTGGCTCGAAGATGGTTATGATGGTATTTTCGTTGTATTTTTTAAATGCTTTTACTATTTTTGAAGTACTTGTATAAATAAAAATAAAATTATTTTTGAGAAATATATATCATGGTAATTTGAGATATGTTCATGAGATGTTCCACATTCAAATGAAGTTACTGAGTAAATTAAAAATAATTGTAAATTCATTCGGTTTAACTCATTCTTGAAATCAAAGTTAATAATGACAGTAATTTAAATAAGAAAAAACCTAAACTAAACCAATAGCAAATCGTTAAAGGAACAATTCTGCAGATACCATATAAGTACCAGTCAGATATTCCGAATTCCAAACGAATTCAGTAATTGCATGAAAAGCGGTCTTTTACCTTTTTATTTGCTTAACACTTTTTAAATCCAGGGGCTACAGTTAAAGTGCGAGAGATCAGTGTCAAGAAGTGGGAAGTTTTATCTCCAATCCAATGCGGTGTCGGCACTATGGTGTCGCGGGTATTCTGGGACATTGAATTAGAATCTTAATGAAAAAATTAACACTCCCAGGAGCTACAGTTAAAGTGCGAGAGATCAGTGTCAATAAGTGCGAAGTTTTATCTCCAATCCAATGCGGTGTCGCGAGTATTCTGGGACATTGAATTAGAATCTTAATGAAAAACTTAACACTCCCTCAATTTACATAACCCCGAACATATATTTTCCAAATTTTTCACGAGAAGCAAAAAACATTTTGAATCTTTAATATTTTCAGTATTGTTCTCAAGATATCGAAAATTAAAGTTAAAAAAAGACATAAGTTTTTAGTGTACTACTGTGGGCAAAAAGTAGTAAGACTTTGTTCATAATTTCAAATTTTTTTATTCATTCTTCCAAATCTATTTCGTCCCCTTCAAAGTAATCCCTCCCCGGCCCCAATACACTTGTGCCAACGTTTTTTCCAATTCTCGAAACAGTTGTTAAAGTCAATTTCCGGAATAGCCTTCAATGCGCTTAGCGATTCATGTTTAATGTCTTCAATTGACTCAAAACGGTGTCCACGAAGCGGTTTTTTGAGTTTAGAAAATAGCCAAAAGTCACACGGTGCTAATCACACGGTCAGGTGAATAGGGTGGTTGCGGAACGATATCAGTCGAATTTTTGGCAAAATGGTCTCGTAAAACCAATGCAGTGATTTTGGAACCAATCGTGCATTCACTCTTCTTAGGCCCAAATGATGTTTTAAAATGGTTTTCACTGATCCTTCCGATATTCCAACGATGCCAGTAAGGTCTCTGACTGTTAATCGTCGATTCTCGAGCACCAATTCCTTGATTTTATTGACGTGTTGATCATCAGTTGATGTTGATGGCCGTCCTGGACGTGGTTCGTCGTCAACGCGTTCTCGACCATCTTTGAACAATTTGTACCAATCAAAAACACTTGCTCGCGACAATTATCACCGAAGGCCTTTTGCAACATTCTGAACGTTTCGGCACCAGAAATTTGATTTCGCACACAAAATTTAATGGAACTTCTTTGTTGAATAATTTCACTCATTGTGAAAATCGCCGAATGCACTTTTTGTACTTCAGAAAGACAAGCGTATACTAAACACTAATGATTATTTTGATGTGACATTTGGCACAGATGTCACCGACAGTCATACCAACCTTAAAAAAATAATATTTTGATGAATGGGTTTCCGCGTGAAATTTAAAATAAAAAGTCTTACTACTTTTTGCCCACAGTAGTATGGCTCAAAAATTTTAGGGTACACAATCATTCTTCTTTCTTTCTGAAGGGCCTAGGCCGAGCTTTTCGCATCCACACATCCATTGTGCGTGTTATACTTTTACATGAATGGAAGGAACCTGCAGTTTTATGCCGAATCCGAACGACTAAGTGAAAAGCTTGTCTTAGGTAATTCTTATTCTTGGAGGTTTGCCATTGCCTGCAAAGAGGTAGTGCCGTGTAGAAAAATTATTTTGGGCCTATATAGACTTGATTAAAATTGATTTTGAATAAGTACAGAAAATTTTTGTTTAAAAATGTACGAAAAACCCGCGGATACTTTTTATATGATCCGATATTTATGTACTTATAATTTGCAATAAGGTTAGCTAAAGTCTAGACCACACATGTCTCGAGAAATAATAAAGCATTAACTCTGAATAATACATATAATTAAAATACTATTTTACTAAAACAAATTTATTTTATCAAATATAATAACATTCTCCGAATCTTTTCTCCCTATCCAGGCCACAAAAACATGTCTGGCACGGATCGCTGCCAACTGGCGAACGTTCAATTGACACATATTGCGATGCATGGCATTCGGGGGCACGTGATAAATTTGGTTATGCCAGCAATTTGCTGGGGAACAAGCTGCTGGATCAGGAGCGCCAAACGTGCGATAGCAAATTAATTGTTCTATGCGTTGAGGCGCTCTCACAGGATCGAAGAAGAAGACGTGATCTGAGCGACAGGTGAGTTTGAGAATGGGATTACAAAAGCATTACATCGAATTATTAAAATTATGTTATGTCAAAATGTATCGATTTCAAATTGCAAATCTCAAGCAATTCCTTGGAGGCAAAACTGTAAAATGAAATACAAACACACATACACAATCACACACTCACAAGGATACAATGTAGCATCCGTACATGTTTGGATAATATTGTAAAATTCACACAGAAAATGCTGAAGGCTGCATTTAGCACACACATACTAATGCTATCAACACACAAAGGCACAAAAGAAACACACACACGCATGCTCATATGGACACACACATGCAGATAAATAACAGCATGAACTGCAAATGCATATGTGTGCGAGCTGTGAAAGCTCTTAATGATGCGGTAATGTTGGCAACATTGCCAACTGCAAACTATTGTAAAATTGGGCCAAAAATGTAAAAGTTCAGCTACTTGTCGTGGTACTCGTAGTTAATGTCAGTTTTGCTCGTCTTCTAACTACTTTTTTTCCACCACTTCTTTCACTCCTTTAACTATTTTAGCTGTCAAAGTCAGAGACGTAGTCAATCTTCACATGTGGTGCATTCAATTAGAGAGCTACATAGAAGCGGCAAAGCAATTATACACACATAGTCAAATTCACAGACACACACACACACACGCATACATTCTTATGTGTGTGTTTTATTGAACTGACTTGACGCTAACTGATTTCGAAAGCCAATATAATCTCATAAAAATGAGGAGAAAGAAAAAAGGCCAAACCAAATAAATCCATAATTCAATAGAAGATTGAATGCATTTTGTTCCACAGAATGATTTAACAAATCTGACAGTGAAGTTGAAATCCTTGAATTAATAACTCGGTCGAAATCTTTAGCGCTGGTGCTGTACTGTTACTGCTGTTCGTATCGTCGTCGCATAATATAATGTTTCATATTGCCAACAAGTACTTCAACGAGGTTCATTTTGACGGAAAACTGTTATTGCTTTTACTCAATCAAGTGTGTGCGGAAATGTTGAAGTATAATCCCTAAAATAAAATGTTAGTAGTATTGGATGCTGCTTGAACGTAATTAATATAATGAACAAGCAAAAACGCAGCTAAAAGTTGAAATTTTGATAAGAAGTATATATACACATATAGAAGATAGAATAAAAAAATTCCAAGTAATTATTTGGTTTATAACATCAACTTGAAGCCATTCATTTATTTAGTTCTCTTGCATTTATTTTTTAAATATTTAAAAGTGCAGTATTATTGTTACTACTTCATTCGCACCGTTCACTTTATTTACATCGTTTGACATTGACAATTTTCCAATACCTGAATTGCTATTCAAACTATAGAACTCCCTTTCAAAGAACAATACATACAATGCATTTATCTCCGCATACTTCATTACATTATTTATTCTCTACTCAAAACAATAATTGAATTGAATAAATATTTTTATTCGTGGGTATTCAGACAGACTTATTTAGCCAGGAACGCATACGTAACTTCCTTGCATCGCCATTATTATCACCATCAACTACTAACAGCAGCAGCAGGATATGAAATATCCTTATTCAACTTCTTCTCGCGCCAACAACTCATCACCTCTCATGCTCGTCCTTTCGCCATTTAGCCGAATGTGTGGTGGTAGTTGTGTTAACGAGCCACAATGGCACACATCGCATCTCACCGCACTGCATAGTCGCTTGGAAACCATAGCATTGTATTGCATGCATGTGCTCTGCTGCCTGTTGTCTGAATGGTGTGTGTTGGTGAATTTCATTAGTACTATGTCATTGAGCGCACATGCTGCTTCCGTTTCCGGTTTTGGTTTTATAGCAATATTTTTCCTGATTTTTTCCTTTGTACATTTTACATACATACATATTTTCTCTATCTATGACTGTGTGCGTTTGCATTATTGTGCTTGGTGTGAAAGGTTTCTGTTTTCTGTTTTTTATTTGCTATTATTCTATTGTTGATTTGGTTTTTTTTTTTTTTTTTTTTTGTATTTGCGGTTGATTTTTTATTTTCAATACTCTCATTTTGTACACTTTACTGGCCAACTCTTAGTTCATTTGCATTTTTGTAATTTATTGGCGCCACATTTCTAAAAATTGTTTCCGTCCAGCTTTCTATTTTGCTAATTTTAGTATCGCGAAAATTTTGCTTTGTATAACGCCGCACTATTGTTTGATTTTGACTTCCCAAGTTCAGCCAATTTCAGGCCTGGTCGGTTTTAAGAAAATCTTGTCGAATAAATTCAATCGCTACTCACAGGAAGTGCTGATTTGGACTAGGTGGAAGATTTGACCTTATGTTTTGACTCTCTGATCCAAAATTCTTTTATTCTGTCGACGCATGATTTTACTTCCAACTAAACAAATTCATAATCTATTTTTCTTGTGAAAATGGAATATAAATTTAATGGGTAGTAGGGGTCTTCCACCTTCGGGTCAAAATTTCGGATAAATTTTTGAAAAATTCTTGCAATAGAAAAACACATTATAAATTGTAGGAAAAAAATGTCTTCTACACTGCCTGCCAAGAGGTGGCTCTTGGCAGGCAATAGCTAATCTCCAAGAGTAAGAATTGCCATGAAAAGCTTTTAACTTCACCGTTCGGATTCGGCATATAACTAAAGGTCTCTTCCATTCATGTACAAACATAACACACACAACATGAGTGGATGCGAAAAGCTCGGCCTAGGCCCTCCATGGGCTATTGTGCCACTAAAAGAAAACGAAGAAGAACCTGATATCCTATTTGCGAGACCCACAAACTGTCTGTCTGTCTGTCTGTCTGTCTGTCTGTCTGTCTGTCTGTCTGTCTATCTGTGTGCCTAAAACTAAAGTCGTTATTTTTGGTAATAGAATTCTCTAGCAATACTAATAATTTAAAATGCCAGCTATTGAAACATAATTTTTCGTTTTGCTTTTCAAGAGAGCTACAATTTCGTACAGCAGAAGAGTACGAACGACATCTAAATGAGGTGCTGACTTGAAATTTCGATACATCGCCGCCACAACAAATAAAACATAGTAAATATCATCAGAGTAAATATCATCATAATCAGAAGCATCAAAACCATCAGGAACAACATCCCCAATCACACCGACAGCAACAACAACAACATCATCTTCATTGCCAACAACATAATTCAAAACGTTGGCATTGCCAAACTTAAACTCTATTGTTTTACCTATAATTCAGTTTATCTTTTTACATTTAAGTATCACAAAGAATGTTTCGAAAAATACAAAAAAAAACAACAATACATGCATGAAAAAATGTATATGTACTTACTTAAAGTAAATGTGAAACTTTAGTAATTTATATATATTTTAAAAATAAAACAAATGAAAATTATAATACTAAAAAAAAAAATATTTTTGTAATTAATTAACATTTAATGCAATAATTTGTTTTTTTTTGTTTTGTCATTTACGTGTTAATTTAACAAAAGTTAATATTTGTTTTTGTAAATATATTTGCACTAGAAGGAACTTGCATATTTTCCAAGCTTACTCAACAACAAACACACATACATAGTCATTAATTTTATATAAGAAGAAAACCAATTATACTTATACAATACATATAAGTATAAATAAAAGCAAAGAAGTTAAAGAAACATAATTTGGGAAAAGTTTATTTTGTTTTTGAGTAAGTGAGAAATAAACATGCGACATGCTTAACAAACCAAAACGAAACTGCTGAAATTCTAAGCAGCAAATACAAGTAGAAAAATGAAAGAAAGTAATTATTATTTGACTTAAGTTTTCATAAAAGTATTTTAAAACACATACAAATATTTCATAATACTTATGTACAAGCGTTTTCAAAGTATGCCATAATTCCTTAATTCAATAATAAAGAAATTTGATTTTTATTTCTTACCCTTTTCGTTTGCCATAAGTTAAGACTTGTCTATAACTAAATACTGTTAACGTTTTTAGTAATTACATAAACATTGTTTTGAAGTTCATGCAGCAAATAAATAATACAAAATAAACAAACATGAAAAACGTAAATTCAACTTATTTTTAAGCAAACTAAACAATAAAATTACAAATTTTTTATACGTGAAATTTCAGCAATGTAATTATAATAATAATGAAATACCAATTACATAATTACTTAATAATTATTGAAGATTACTTAGTTAGTAAACATTTGCATTTAATTAAGGCATTTCCGTTTTTGTAATTTATTATACATAAATACATATAAAAAAGAAAACAGAATACAGAAAGCAGAAATGAAACAAACAGGAAGTAATAATAAATTAAGTCTCATATTCGTATGTCATAAAAATGCGTTCAACCAGAGATTCTAGTCCTAAGATGAGATACTCCACATACATACTCGTATGTATGTAAGTATGTATGTGTTTTTGCTGCAAAAAAAAAAACCTATTAATTATATGGAATAATGAAAACTTTAAAAGTTTGAATTGAAAAACATAAAGTGAACTCAATTTAAGTCAAATACATAGTTTTATAGCAATAAGTGAAAAATACTCATCTACTAGTTACATCTAATAAAAATCAAAACAAGCAAAATAAAATTGAATGAACTGATTGAAAATAAAAATCCAAAATAATTCAGAATCCAATACATGATTATTATTTTCATAAATCCAGCAATACTTTTTCTGTATCCCTTCATACATATGTCTATATTTCCCAAACCAATGGAGACAAATCATATGTACTAAGTATGTAGTACTTGTTTTATGCAACACCAACAACCAGTGGCACATATCTTCCCAAACATTCATTTGTATTATTAAAACAATGAAGACTGAACCCAGGAAACGAACATGGACAATGCATTCTTATTTCAGTTTGATTCAGAAAGAAAAGTTTAGGTGAGGAGCTTTAATGAACCGCTAATGCTAACAGAATCGATCCCAGAAAGATCTTCTTTTTTTCTATATATAATGGAAAAACAGCTATAGGTAACATATTTTATGTTCATTCATGTTATGCGAGTTATATACGAGGTGTGATCAAAAAATAACCGTTATTTTCAAATTTCGTATGTTCGATTTTCGCATTTTTTTTCTGTTATGTTGGTACCCATGTCTGTTATATATGTTGGCAATACCAACCATTTTGGATTGTCAGTTTGTTTTTGACAGACAAAAAGGTTAGTCGTGTTTTGGTGTGCTCTTCGATTTTTTACTATTCGAAAAAAATGGATCAAAGAAACTGTATTCAGTTTTGTGTAAATGAAATTCAATGCGCAAGGACATTTGAAATGTTGACTGTGGCCTTTGGCGAGTCTACTACGAGCAGAACACAAGTTCAATTGTGGTATAACCGGTTTAAGGAAGGCCGAGAATATGTCAATGACGATGCTCGTCCTGGTCGCCCGAGCACGTCAACAACCGATGAAAACATTGACGCAGTGAAGAAAATGATTTTGGATAATCGTCGAATCACTATCAGAGAGGTTGCTGATGATGTTGGCATATCGTTCGGCTCATGCCAAGCAATTTTTACGGATGTTTTTGGTATGAAACGTGCGGCAGCGAAGATTATTCCAAAATTGCTAAATTTTTAGCAAAAACAACGTCGCTTGTGCGTAAGTTTTTGGCCAAAAACAAAACCGTTATCATGCCTCAACCACCGTATTCACCGGACTTGGCCCCCGCTGACTTTTTCCTCTTCCCAAAATTGAAGACACCGATGAAAGGAAAGCGTTTTGCTACGATTGAAGAGATAAAAGAAAAATCAAAACAGAAGCTGTTGGCGATACCAAAAAGCGCGTTTCAGAAGTGTTTCGAGGATTGGAAAAAACGCTGGAATAAGTGTATTATATCTGAGGGCGATTACTTTGAAGGGGACATGATGAATAAATAAATACTTTTTGAAAATAACGGTTATTTTTTTATCATACCTCGTATAATAAGTGATGAGTTCACTCCCGTAGGTAAATACCAAAATAGATACAAAAAACGGGTATTTACCCGCGACTTGGTGTAAACCCATCATTACACATAATGGTTGGACCAATAATGCCAATAATTGAGGTGTCAAGGTTTAAACACATTGAAAATCTTTATCTAGAAAAATGCCTAAAGGCACGAACTGTATGTAGTCTTAACGGCACAGAGCCATCTGCCAACGTGTTCCATAGAATAAGTTGTAGATAATTATCCAGTTTATCTAATATTTTTGGTCAATATTCGACTTTTTATACTTGGCACAGAATTTATCAGGGGATTCTTTAAGATAATGGGCTACTAAGCAAATCTGCATTCATAGTTTTTGTTCACGCCTTTTTTGATAGATTATGTTCTTCCTAGACCTGCATAAACTTTAGAAAGTTAAAAAAATTACAAAAAAGTTTTGTAAAAGAATAGAAAGAATTAGTAATCTTTGTAGATTTTGACTTACAAACATATTTGAAAGGAAAAGGAATAAGTTGTGAAACTTTTTATAACCCTATTTTCTTTCAAAGTGATGAGTTTACTCGATATTTATTTATTATTAATTTTATTACGCCTGGGGCGCAGGACACGAGTTAAAGTTCGTGACAGTCGCAGGTGCGTCCATGGTCGATTCTTGCGCTTCTACGTTTCAAGTCGACACACAGCCTCCTCGTGGCGTCCCCTGGATAGCGATCTGACAACCGTCAGTGTGTTAACTAATGTGTGCGGCGGGCTTCTCCATGGCATTGAATGAATGGTTGTACGTTGGGCTTGGAACCCACCACGTCAAAATATTTCCCCAATGAATCCTCAAACGAAGCCTCGGATATTTAACCCCCTAATGTTGACGACTCCGACTCCCGCAAACGCCCAAGGGACAACGATTTACGGACATGCACCTGGAATGTCCGAACCTTCTACAGGGAAGGTGTCTCTATCCAGCTGGTGGATGTCCTCCAACAATATAGCACTGACATCACCGCTATACAGGAAATGCGATGGACGGGACAGGGTTGCTCTAAAAGAGCATCCTGTGATATCTATATCTATTTGTGGTTGGGAAGAGACTGCGTCATCTAGTCTCGAGGTTCACGGCCGTGAACGAGCACCTAGCCACTATCCGCATCAAGGCAAAAATCTTCAACATCGTGCGACTTCGTTAACCTTATGCTGGAGAAAATCATTCGAGCTGCGAACATCGACATCTCTGGCACTATCTTCTACACGAGTGTCATGCTGCTAGCATACGCTGATGATATTAACATCATTGGCAAAAACGCTCGAGCAGTCAGTGCAGCATTCTCCAACCTGGAATGGGAGTCTCGTCGAGTGGGTCTAGTGGTGAACGAGGACAAAACGAAATACCTTGTGTCAACAAACAAAGAGTCACGACGTCTTGGACAAAATGTCACTGTTGACAATTATACTTTTGAAATCTTCAAGGATTTCGTATATCTAGGATCCAGCATAAACACTAACAATAATGCCAGCCTTGAGATCAAGCGGAAACTAACTCTTGCCAATTATGGCTGTATTACTACGGGCTCAGTAGGCAATTGAGAAGTAGAGCCCTCTCTCGACCGACGAAAATACCGCTCTATAAGTCCCTCATCCTTTCCGTCCTAATGTATGGCGCAGAGACGTGGACATTGACCATCCATGATGAGAGGCTGTTAAGAGCGTTCGAGAAGAAGATACTCTGTAAGATCTACGGCCCAGTATGCGTGGACGACGTGTATTGAATAAGATGAAACGATGAGCTGTATGAGCTGTACGCCGACACTGACATGGTCAAGCGTATAAAAATCCAGCGGCTTCGCTGGCTGAGTCATGTTGAGCGAATGAAAGAAAGCGCTCCGGCTAGAAGGGTGTTTTATTCGAATCACGGTGAAAGAACACGCAGAAGGGGACGTCCTAATCTTCGTTGGGAAGACCAGGTGCTGGGCAACCTGACTGCACTTGGCCTTATCAACTGGCGCCAGCGCGCGCATAGCAGAAGCGACTGGCGAAGGCGGCCAAGACCGATCATCGGTTGTAGTGCCAGTTAAGTAAGTAAGTAAGTAATTTTTAAACTCTTCCATCTCAGCCCGAAGATGAAAGGCAGAAAAGAGTGCCTAACTTAACTAGCTTAGAATTTATTGTTTTTGAGTCTCAAGTCAAAGACCTATGTCTCCATGTGTTATATCAAACCACTGAATTAAATAGAAAACATTTCTTTTTTTGCTATTCTTTTACTAAGAATGCAGAGTAGCCTTCAATACCCCTACCGATTCGAACTACGACTAGATTTTTGCTCCGATTTCTAGAATTGTAAAAGACTGACTCAGATTTAGACTTGTATAATTTTGAAAAATCGTAGCAAATTGCAGTTCCAAGAATTTTCCCGCCTAACACTGAGTTCTCCATGAAAGTTTGAAATTTGTAATTTCGCTGCTTAAAAATTACAAATGTGACCTCACTCGTAAATTTAGTAACTGATTTATTTACGCAATAGCGTATTGGAAGCATGGAGTTTTGATAAGTTATTATCTATTATACTACTGTGGGCAAAAAGTAGTAAGACTTTTTAATTTAAATTTCGCGCGGAAACCCATTCATCAAAATATTATTTTTTTAAGGTTGGTATGACTGTCGGTGACATCTGTGCCAAATGTCACATCAAAATAATCATTAGTGTTTAGTATACGCTTGTCTTTCTGAAGTACAAAAAGTGCATTCGGCGATTTTCACAATGAGTGAAATTATTCAACTTATTATTCAGTTCCATTAAATTTTGTGTGCGGAATCAAATTTCTGGTGCCGAAACGTTCAGAATGTTGCAAAAGGCCTTCGGTGATAATTGTATGTCGCGAGCAAGTGTTTTTGATTGGTACAAATTGCTCAAAAATGGTCGAGAACGCGTTGACGACGAACCACGTCCAGGACGGCCATCAACATCAACTGATGATCAACACGTCAATAAAATCAAGGAATTGGTGCTCGAGAATCGACGATTAACAGTCAGAGACCTTACAGGCATCGTTGGAATATCGGAAGGATCAGTGAAAACCATTTTAAAACATCATTTGGGTGTGAATGCACGATTGGTTCCAAAATCACTGCATTGGTTTTACGAGACCATTTTGCCAAAAATTCGACTGATATCGTTCCGCAACCACCCTATTCGCCTGACCGTGTGATTAGCACCGTGTAACTTTTGGCTATTTTCTAAACTCAAAAAACCGCTTCGTGGACACCGTTTTGAGTCAATTGAAGACATTAAACATGAATCGCTAAGCGCATTGAAGGCTATTCCGGAAATTGACTTTAACAACTGTTTCGAGAATTGAAAAAACGTTGGCACAAGTGAATTGGGGCCGCGGGGGATTACTTTGAAGGGGACGAGATAGATTTGGAAGAATGAATAAAAAAATTTGAAATTATGAACAAAGTCTTACTAACTTTTGCCCACAGTAGTATGAGCCTTACTCTTCCGGGAATTTGTGACTTTTTAACTTCTGGGTTGAATTATAAGAAATAACAATAAATAACCTGACTGCATCTTACGAACGAATCCCAACGGACCCTCCTCCCGCCCAACACGACCGAGGGGCGCATCCACATAACGTATGGATCGGTGAGCCGCGTATATCCAAATAGGCATTCTTTACAACTACAGATATAAAATCATCAGCTAAGTTTGTTTTGATGTGTTCCAGAGAATCGGAAATGCTGAATAAATTATAATGTTCATTAAAATCTCTATATATTCCACGAAAAAAATCATTTTGAGCATAATTTGTTTTGCATATGCTAAGTTTAATAGGAATAAAATAACGTGAGCCTCTACAGGTTATATTAAAGTTTTTTTCGTTTAGTAAATACGAAGATGATAAAATGCCATTCAAAAGCTTTACAAGAAATGTTATATTCAGCATTTTTCTTCTGCTTATCAATGTCGGTAGATTAATAAGTCTTAGGCGATATTCTTACGGCGGAAGAGTATTCCAACAAAAACTCCTCAGTGCAAAAATAAGAAATTGTTTTTGAACCGACTCAATTTTACTTATGTAGCAATTATATTGAGGATTCCAGACAGGAGATGCATACTTAAGTATGGGTCTAATGAGCGAAGTGAATAGCGTTTTTGTTGTATAATGGTCGTTAAACTTTTTTGAGCAGCTTTTAATAAATCCTAACGAACTTTTAGCTTTCTTCACCCACGAGTTGATATGTAAGTCCATATCAAGTAAGTAAGTCGGAGTCCATTGTCACACCCAAATCAACAAATATCAATAAATGACTCAGAGTCTGATCCTGTAAAGAATATTTAGCAGACATAGGTTGTCCCCTTGTAAATGTCATAAACTTAAATTTATCCAGATTGAGTAACATCAAGTTTAATTGGCACCATTTTGAAAAAATATCTAGATCTTCTTGCACAAGTTTTTCTTGGATTATAGAGTTGTAAGATAAGAACAACTTTACAACATCAGCATACATTACAATTTTGCAATTTCGAATAACAGATGGCAAATCATTGATAAACAGAAGAAATAAT
The DNA here is from genome assembly GCA_958295655.1 of Palloptera scutellata. NCBI lineage: Eukaryota > Metazoa > Arthropoda > Insecta > Diptera > Pallopteridae > Palloptera > Palloptera scutellata. The sequence continues at coordinate 21,238,692 of OY282449.1, read as the reverse complement.
AATAATTGGTCCCAGATGGCTCCCTTGAGGAACTCCGGAAGTAACAGCAATGCTTTTTGATACTGCATTTCGAAAAATTACTTTTTGTTTTCTGTTAGTGATATATTACTCTATTCTTCTTCCACGAAATATATCTCCGTGTCGCCGACTCTGGCTACGCAATTTTACTATCTAGCAATTTCTACAAAATGATTCATCCATCATATTTTGAATAGTGTTTACGATTTGAGTGACCTATCAATAACTGCATAGCACTAATCGGACTTTTTAACCTTTGTTAACCAGCGTGTCATTTATGTTATGTTTAAAAGCCTACAAAAACAAATAAAACTAGAAACAGACTGCAATATGAAGTTGGTATTTCAATTTGTTGTGTTAAGAGAAAAACAATGATCAAAATATGATTTGACAATTGTGCAACATCTGCTTCAGCAATCTCTTGCTGCGTACTTTACATTAACATACATTGTATAACGCATTAAGGAAAAACATTTAACTATCTATTGTATGAAATGTACATGTACCTAAAATCAAATATGGTAAATATCTCCATATTTCATAAATGCCCTAGAAAAATCTATTTCGAAATTACCAGCAAACTTTTTAGTAATGAATATTGAAATATTTTGTGTAAAAATTAGAAAAATATAAAATGAAGGAAAAGAAAATTATAATAAAAATCAATAACCACATGAACTAAATAAAATTTTAATTTTACTCTTCTGTTTTCATTTTGGATTTGTAAATGTGAACATTTTAAAACAAGTGCATATGTGGATGATATTGGTGAATTTGTATTTTTGTCATTCATTCAAATATCATTCAAAACAACTGTAGTACATAAATCCGCATTCAACTTGCATATGTATGTATGTATTTCATTGAGTAAACGAACAAATAAAAATCAATTCGAAATGCATTTAATCAACAATTTGGGCGTATGTAAGACATAGAGTCATGAGCCTCGTGTTTGAACTTTTTATGGGGTATTGTATTGAAAGATTTTTTGAGTAAACCAAAACAAAAAAATTCCTAGAGAAAATATCATCATATAGAAATTCATACTGAATGTGTAAAATATAAAATTTAACTGAAACGTAACTCTTACGTATTTTCCATAAAATCTGCATGTTAAATTAAGAGATATATTGTATAACAAATTAGACACATACATACATACTTTACCTTTACACATACACCTACACTCACTAGTTCATAGTAGATTTAAGAAAGAAACAAACATTCCAACAATACATTTGTAAAATACTAATAAAAAAAAAAACAAATACATATAAATCTGAAAACACAATGAAAGCAAATAAATATTAAAGTGAAATAGATTGAATTTTGGGTTAATAAGTTTTTATTGAACGAGAAACTATCAAGTTGAGCTAAGTTGAAAAAAACATGAATAAAAGCGCAAAATAAAGGGACATCAGATGTTAATAAATTCTATTTGTTTATTTAAAGAATCTCATTCCTAGTACTTAAAGGGTGTTTTTGTTAGAAGTGTGGTTTTCAATCTGGCAATACTTTTCTCGGAGTTGGTCTTTTTGACAGCTGTCACTTGATTTATGCTCAATTTAGTTTGCCATTTCATAATGAATAGACTTACGCCTGAACAATGTTTGCAAATCGTGCAAATTTATTACCAAAACGAGATGGCCACCGATCCCGATTTTCACAAGAATATTTTGTTCAGCGATGAAGCTCACTTTTGGTTGAATGGGTAACGTTAATAAGCAAAATTGTAACGTTAATAAGCAAAATTGATCATAATCCACAAGCCATTGTTGAGACGCCGTTACATCCTCAAAAAGTCACTGTTTGGTGTGCTCTATGGGCAGAGGGAATCATTGCTCCATATTTCTTCAAAGATAAAACCGGTCATAATGTTACAGTCAATGGGGAACGCTATAGAGCCATGATTAATGACTTTTTCGTGCCTGAATTGGAGGATGTTGATGTGGTCGACCTTGGGTCTTTGGTTCCAACAAGACGGCGCTACATGCCATACAGCCAACGAAACAATCACAATAAATTTATTGAAGGAAACTTTAGGTGAGAGTTATATCTTGCTTCATGGGCCTGTAGCGTGGCCTCCAAAATCGTACAATTTAACACCGCTGGACTATTTTTTGTGGGGTTATGTGAAGTCGCTTGTCTACGCAGATAATCCCGAGACGCTTGACGCCTTGGAAGAGAATATTTGGTGCGTTATTACTGACATAAGTACGGCCCCAATTGCTGCAAAAAGTGGTCGAAAATTGGGCCTCTCGGCTGGAATTTATTCGAACCAGCCGCGGCGCGGCGTCCACTTGCCCGAAATCGTTTTTAAACATAATGGCAAATCCTTATCTTGATAATAAAGCTAAATTCTTTGCCATAACATTAAATAATGTGCGTTTTATTTCTTCTTGAAAACCACACTTCCCAAAAACAAACACCCTGTGTAAGGATAATCAACTAAGTAATAACAACATATAATTTTTGGAATTTAATAATTTCTTTTAAATCAAGAATAATTTGTGTCGAAAAGCAATTACATATATACTCTTTACTTTCGAATGATGATGCGTTTCTTAATATTTTGCTCCGGAACATATATGGTACATTTACAAAGGAGAGTGTCCTAGGCAGATAATCGGTTTGACTCCAGTAACAGGAATAAGTATATGACCCCAAAAAAACAGTATTATAAAGATTAGCTCCCTATTTATGCAGCTGGTGGAAACGAATCATGTAGATTATTTTCAAATTGCCTAAAATTATGCTATAAATATACATATTTCCCTTATGGTTTCATGTTTAATTTTATAACTTAAATTCGCAAAGAATGAGCAGCACTGTATTCAGGTTTGTGTACTCGATAGCGGGTGCTAATCATATATTTTTTCTAGTCCTCCATTCAATGTCAATGTTGATTTTATGCTCAAACCTTCGCTGAATGAAAATATATTCTACCGGAATCTCCACAATCACAACATCATCGAAAGCTCCTAACGCTCTCCAATATATTTAGTCTGTGCACACACCTAACAGAGCTTTAGTACCTAGAATTTCATATACAAAAGTAAAGCTATTCGACCAGAACAGCTTTTAGCCTATTATCCTATTCTTGCACCATGCAAGATAAAGTTGTAGATACATTATACATACATTAACGAATACACCAACCAATACCAAATCATCGAACCTAGTTTAAGCTTGTAAAATGTATTTCCCAATTTTATTTCTAATGCTTTACGTTAAACATTGTTTAACACTAGTAAAGTGTACTTTCAGAAATGATATTGAGAGAAAGAAAAAAGGAGTTGCATAGTGTTTAAGCCACCCTAATGCACCTTTTCTTTCCTATTCATTTTCTCTATCTTTTTTTTTTTTTGTTCTATTTCTTTTCTTCCTATTGCTTTCTCTTAGTTCTTCTCTAGAACACTTTCACACCGGTCGGTTGGGCTCTTCAATATATTTATTGTACAATTTTTCCTTCCAATAAATTTGTTTGTTCCAATATCTTGTTTAATTAAAAATACAAATTCCTTGTGTTTCGATATATACTTATATAATTCACTTCTGAATTAAACACATAGCAAAGCATCTCTTCGAAATAGATTTGGACTAACTATGAATTGCAAATTTTAGTTTATTTTTTCATAATATTTCCATATAAACGTTTTTTAAAGATGATTTCAATTACTTATGTTATTTATAATTGAATGTTAAATTGTTATAAAAACATAAAATATATAAAAATAAACGGTAAAATATACGAGAGTTAAGTTTTAGTGTTACACAAATTTCAGTTTGTTTGTCCAGGATTAATATATTTAAGAGTAAAAGCAAAACAATATACTTCGAGTTATGCTGAAATATTTAAAAATTCTAACGATCGTAGTTTCTTGTAACTTGTGGACCATTTATAGGGAATACCGGGGTAATTCTGGACATGTTTTGGTTATTTTACCATGAAATGCTTAATTTGAACTGGATTCTAAAACCGATCCATTTTGTACCATTAGAAAGAGTAAGTTCATAATACAAAATGGGAGCAAGTACGACCGAAAAAACGCACAAGCAAGTGTCTCCAGATCGATTTGAAGTCAGACCTCTGTGACGGAGTAATTATAGACACAAAAGAGTAATTTTGGGGAATTCTTTTGTTGTTATTTCTAAACATGAGAAATACTAAAATTTTGGCAAATGATAAAAAAAAAGCATTTTTAGTCAGAATATTCAGAATCGCAGATCAAACAAGTGAAATAACTATTTGGAGAATCAGCACATTTCAAATGAGCCGGTTATAAAATAAAAGTTGATAAAAATTCTAATTTTGAAGACTCGTATGTAAGAAAAAAAAACATTTTTTTGGAAAACTTTTCGGAAATCTTTAATTTACTCAACTTACTTTACTTTTACTTTTAATGGCACAACAGCCCATGGAGGGCCTAGGCCGAGCTTTTCGCATCCACTCATGTTGTGGGTGTTATATTTGTACATGAATGGAAGGGAACTACAGTTTAATGCCGAATCCGAACGGCGAAGTGAAAAACTTTTCATAGCAATTTTTTCTCTTGTAGGTTTGCCATTGCCTGCCAAGGGGTGGTGCCGTGTAGAAAAATTATTTTTTTTACTTTTTTTTTTTTTTGATTTTGCATGTACCGAAATTTGAACCCCGGACACTCTGCGTAGCAGACCAACGCACTACCACTACGCCACAGCGACCACATAATTTACTCAAACATTCTCTAATAGTCGATGAGCAACGGGCATCAGTTCTGCCAAAAAAAATAATTGGAATCTGCCGATCTGATTCTATCACACATGCATTTAGTAGTTTTCAAAGATCGATAACGGTCTGAGTAGTAGTCCAATTGTCTTTACTCTCTCAAGTCGGTACAAAGTACAGTTTGAAGCCGGCACACATACTAATATATTTTTTTTTAATAATTATTTTATGTTAAATAATTGGCGCAGCGTTAAGCTTCAAGACAGACGATTTTTGCAGCACTATCAAAAGTGGATTGGGGCGTCAAAGAGTCGAAGGAGCTCTTAATTACATAATAAACTTCAAAACATATTATTAACCTCTTTACTTACTTTACTTTTAATGGCACAACAACCTATGGAGGGCCTAGGCCGAGCTTTTCGCATCCACTCATGTTGTGCGTGTTATATTTGTACTTGAATAGAAGGGACCTACAGTTTAATGCCGAATCCGAACGGCGAAGTGAAAAGCTTTTCATAGCAATTTTTACTCTTGTAGGTTTGCCATTGCCTGCCAAGAGGTGGTGCCGTGTAGAAAAAATATATTTTCTACTTTTTGATTTTGCCCGTGCCGAGATTCGAACCCCGGACACTCCGCGTAGCAGTCCAACGCACTACCACTACACCACAGCGACCACACCTCTTCTTTCCAATTATCGACAAAATTAATTTGAGCCCGTTTAAACTTTTTTTCCTACATTTAAATTTAAAACCTGTCTTCAGTAATTCTTACAAATGATAAAATGCTGATAAATTACATAAACCAACCCCCCAAAGCATCTCCCGCCGCCACCCTCGTTTAACAAGTGACAGATAATCATATAAAACAACAAAACCTGCAAGACCACAAGTAAATTTCATTTGAATTTAAAAAACATTTAAAACAGTACACAACTCACGTAAATTCTTGCTTTCGACAAAAACATTCGAATACACAACATTCACACGAACACAGCAGCAAGAAATCTGCAGCACCTGCATTCGAGCAAGCAGCAAGCGGCAAGCACCAACTGCCTACCCGACGCGACCATCATTTACCAACAGCAGCAGCAGGCATATTTGCCAATCAAACCAAAACCCAAACTGCGCATAGAATATTCCAACTCAACAACATTTAAAACCAACACTAATGCAAATTGAATGTTATTGTTTGAAGCGCATCTAGCTCATTTCCTATCATTTACGGACACAAGCTTCCTTACGAGGGTGCTAAATCTTTGATCGTCTATTAACTTTATACCCAGATACGAGTGGTTGATGCGATTGTATGTGTGTGTTGCCGTTGGTGCACTGAGCAATATTCGCTGCTGCTGATGTGTTGCGATGTTCATGTAAGCATGAACAGGGTTGACTGTCGACTGTAGGCCTGATGCGGTGACCTTCTGAAAGCGACTCGCATGTATCCAGTGAGGCGAGCTAATAATGTCATAGAAAACTTGTCCTACTTGTCTGAATGTGGTGTGTATGTAGAATTAGGAAAATCAGCTGACGTTTTCTCAGGCGATAGCAAACAACGTACATAGTACGAGCATAAGTGGTTTCATGAGGGGCCTTGAATAGCTTATGAATTTTGAAATGTTATACTTCTAATAGATTAATAAATTTTATTGAATCCTGTTAATTATTAGAGGAATTCATATTAACTCATAAGAGGTATTTATGTATACACTTTTAAAAATGTTTATGTATTTAAATTTGAAAGTTTTCTTACGGGTTTATAAGTTTATACGGTTTGCGAGTTATTTATGAGTTTATATGAATCCCACTAATGTTAATAAATGGAAAACTTTTTCAAAAATTTTACTCACCAAATTATTTTGGCCCGATTTTAATTTTTGAACGTTTATAGTTACAAGTACAAGTCAGTTAGCTTCCAAACCTTTTCGTTCTCACTCTATGCCAAAATCTTACCCCAGATACTTACACAACCATCCAACAATGTATTGTAACAAGCAATTGTTCAATTTACAAGTACATATCTACACGTATCTAAAGACATACTATACAATGTACATGCACCCAGCACTTAATGCTGTTTCTCTTTGCTAACAACAACACTCAAATGTGATGTTGATGTCAAGCCTATCATGAGAACATTAAGCGTTACGGGAATTCGAACAACTGACGGCGTTCCAACGCAAAATGTTACAAGAATGTGATACGCATTTTGCAACCACCGAAGTCAAGAGCAATAACAATGCATGCTTACTTTTAGTTTTCTACACTTGCTACGCACCAATTTCACCGGCTAAGAAACCAACAGCAACAACAATAGTTGTCTTTGCTGCAAAATGTGAAAATTTAACACTTCGCGGATTTTACACACAATTGCTGCCGCACCGAACGATTAAGTCCTGTGCCCTGTATGGAAGCGACTAAAACACAAGGAACCCGGGAAAAGCAAACTGACTAGTTTTATTTTAACTCAAATTTTTTAAATTAACATTATTTTTTTTCAAAGTAAATAATATGTGGACTTATATACTCGTAAACTCGTAAATGCCTCGTAAGTTTGTAAAGGTGTAAACTAATCAAAATTTGTATAAAATTTTACAGTTTGTTTACGTGTTTATACAGTGGCCCCTACGAGTTACTTCACGGTTGATAATTTGTTGAGGTGTTGAACAGATTGGCATCTATGAATGCGACAATTGTCGCACTTTGCATTGTTGCAGCCAATGCGTTCCTCTTTTTTTTTTATTGTTATATTCAACACACAGGGTGTACCCCTATGAATGCAGAGCTTGTGTTGAATGGAAGGAAGATTGATAGGTGAGAGGAAGAAGGAGGGAGAATGCGAGAGTGAACGTGATCACACAGGACACAACGATAAAGAGATAGGCAGCCATTGGGGCAAGTGTTATGCCTTTATCACAATGAACTTCAGTTTATCAGTGTCGACTATGACCGCATGTAGCGCCAAGGACGTACATTGTACATGAATGGAAGGGACCTACAGTTTTATGCCGAGTCCGAACGGCGAAGTGTAAAGCTTTTCATAGGCAATTTTTACTCTTGTAGGTTTGCCATCGCCTGCCGTTAATTTTTGTTGTTGTTGAATTTTTTTTAAATTTTTTTTAAATTTATTTTTATTTTGCCTTTGCCGAGATTCGAACCCCTGACACTCTGCGTAACAGTCCAACGCACTACCGCTACGCTACAGCGACCACAAACCTCTCCATAAGGTGCAGGTTATACGGGTGTTCGCTATTCGACGAACACATCATATTTTTCTCTCGTGCTCGGTGTAGTGGTTATATTGGAGTTCGTTACAGAGTTGCTTTTGGTCATAATTCATTTAATACTATATTGTTCGCAACGGCAACACTAAATGGTATACCAAATAACTTTAAACGATTTCATCAATATGGAGAGTGAAATTAATAATATACTCGTAATTGAAAAATTATGATTATAATATGATTTTTCTTCAATAGTTTTATGAATACTATATTTAATATTAACTTTAAAAAATAAAAAATTCGTAACTTCGCTTTTCTGCATATGAAAATAATTATGTACAGATTTGCATGTTTGTTCTTTTTTTGTAGAATAACTCATTGCCACCCTGAATGCTCGGCGTGTTCGGTATACATTTCACTTACCCAGCATATCGTGTTCGCTGTGAGAGTGAGTAAAAGTGAGTAAAAGCAACAACAATTGCACGGTGTTCGCCGAGCAAAATCTGAATATAACAGCCAAAGAATTTATTATATGTGTATGAATTTATTATATATGTATGAGTGGTCGCTGTGGCGTAGTGGTAGTGCGTTGGACTGCTACGCAGAGTGTCCGGGGTTCGAATCTCGGCACAGGCAAAATCAAAAAAAAAAGTAGAAAAAATAATTTTTCTACACGGCACCACCTCTTGTCAGGCAATGGCAAACCTACAAGAGTAAAAATTGCTATGAAAAGCTTTTCCTTCGCCGTTCGGATTCGGCTTTAAACTGTAGGTCCCTTCCATTCATGTACAAATATAACACGCACAACATGAGTGGATGCGAAAAGCTCGGCCTAGGCCCTCCATGGGCTGTTGTGCCATCAAAAGTAAAGTAAGTAAGAATGTATAAGTGTTTACAATTGGCGTCAAGTTGCAGCCGCATCCATTGTGTTCATCAGTTTAGACTTCCACCAATTCACATCGCCCCCATTTTTGTCGTACTTGCGGTAGAAATCACTTGTAGCAATTAAATAATTAGTATGTGATTTTTCCGTAATATAAATCATTCATGATATACATATATAAGTACTCGTATGTACCTTTAGATTGAAAAGCTAATTCAGATCTGGAGAGGTAGTTCTAACCTACATCAATTCAATTTCAAGCAATACTTAATCCAGAAAAGCGAAAAGCTCGGCCTAGGCCCTCTATGTTGTTGTGCCATTAAGAGAGAGAGAGAGAGAGAGAGAACTTAATCAAGTATTTCAGTTTATTATTAAAATTAAATAGTTCAGCCGTCAAAAAAATTATAATCATTGAATGTTTTAACAAAAGAAAGATAAAATGTTGTATCTACTATTGTTGTGAGTTGTTTTCAGAATCAAGAAAAAATAAATTGTTCCAACATTGTTAGTATAATAAGTTGCCTGACTTGTTAATTTTGCATCTGAGGGTGTTTGTGTGCTCAGCAATTTGTAGTAAAAATTTCCGTCGAACATTTGCTTCGAATGTATTAACTCACTGGCTCCCTCCGTTATGGGTCTTTCAAGGAAATGGCAATTTTTGTTAAAAAAAAAGTAAAAACTCACACAAGGAAGGAGCTAAAGGCTTAATACATCGTCAAGGATATAAGTGTTTAAATTAATTAACCTTATAGTGTTTATTTTCCGATGTAAACTATATAATTTTAGTTTAGAAAACCCTTTAAAAACTTATTTGTACACTGGTGTATTTTTGCAAAAATTATTGTAATTTAGTTTTATTTTTACATACTAAAACCAGGTTTATAGATTTTTGTTATTCATTGACTTAGTGTAAAATGTTATGGAAAAGATATTTCAGAACTTTTTAACCTTCTATCAACCCCTACTATGTAGGAAATCCAACTTCAAATCCTTGTTATTTTTTTGTGTTGAACTGTATTCTCGAGCTTAACTTTCCCAAGATGAATAATCCGAAACCGCTACAACCGAAATTTAATATATTTGATCGAATTGCAAAAACTAAGATTTTATATTTATTATTAATAAGCATTATGATTTCTATTTTGCTTTTCAAAAATTACATTATTTGCACGTATTAATAAACCAAATTTGACAAACGCATTAGTTTCAGTTTGTGGTGAATTGCGGCGTGCATGAAATAAATGAGGGTGGGTCGATTAAGTCGTCGCTAAATAAACAAAAGGCAGCCAGACCTATCGAGCAAAGCACTTGTGACCACCACTATGCTCCGAATGCATTCTTAATTCGCGTAGATGCCAGTAAAATGATAAATTAGCTTGGTGACACTTTTTCGGTGATGACAATCACAATATGGGCGCAGCACTATTGCAGCCCATTTAAATATTTCCATGGCTTTGTATGTGGTATGTGAAATGCTGCATGTGTTTGATATTATCTTCTTTGATTGGTAGATTACAATCAAATAATGTTTAGTTATTTGCAAAGATCTTTCATGTGGCGAAAAACGATTAACATATGGAATTTACAATTAACGATTAATATCTAAAGTGCAAATGATCTTATAGAAATTATAATATACAAAAAATATTTATTTGCATATGTTCTTAATGAAAAGTTTAATACAAATGTTATTATTTTCAATATAGCTGCGTTTTATTCACCATTCGCTTCTATGTATACTCACTTTACTTTTAATGGCACAACAACCCATGGAGGGCCTAGGCCGAGCTTTTCGCATTCACTCATGTTGTGCGTGTTAAATTTGTACATGAATGGAAGGGACCTACAGCTTAATGCCGAATCCGAACGGCGAAGTGAAAAGCTTTTTCATAGCAATTTTTACTCTTGTAGGTTTGCCATTGCCTGCCAAGAGGTGGTGCCGTGTAGAAAAATTATTTTTTCTACTTTTTTTTTGATGTTGCCTGTGCCGAGATTCGAACCCCGGACACTCTGCGTAGCAGTCCAACGCACTACCACTACACCACAGCGAAATAATTGTATGGAAAACAACAAGAAAGCCGGATCAAAAACGCATATAGCTAGCATGTTTTTTAGCAACCACGACTCTACTGTGAATTGTTTGTAAGAAATAAAGAAAAGATTGGCAAAAAAAAGAAGAAACGTAATGTTTTCAAATGTCCGTCGGCGAAGAGATATAAGTTAAAAATTAAATAGCAAAATATAATTTGGCGCGCAAGCACGAGTTCATACATTTAGGAACGAGTTCATATGCTGCAAGACCACATCCAGGCACCAGTACTATTGAGCAGTTTCATTATGAATGGCAAGGGATATGAGTGATTGCCATGAAAATACGTTTGTCAGAGCTCGTAAAAACCAAAGAAAAAAGTTCTGGAAAAAATATTTTATTAGTATTTTTAAGACTATTTTTGACCATGATTTGATCATCTAATCACAGAGAATAATTAATTTAATGTGAAATTATGAAATTGTCAGGCTTCGGCGGTGACAGAAAATCAGGGAATTTTATTAAAGAACACACCATGTTTACTTATTAATTAATTTTTCAATATTTTGAATATGCAAAATCAAAAAAAAAAAGTAGAAAAAATAATTTTTCTACACGGCACCACCTCTTGGCAGGCAATGGCAAACCTACAAGAGTAAAAATTGATATGAAAACTTCGCCGTTCGGATTCTGTAGGTTCCCATTCCATTCATGTACAAATATAACACGCACAACATGAGTGGATGCGGAAAGCTCGGCCTAGGCCCTCCATGGGCCATTAAAAGTAAGTAAGTAAATAAATAAATACATATTTTTATATAAAATATTCATAAAAAAAAAATTATTTCAGTCCCTTGATTGCGTAAGTGATATGGTCAGCAAAATCCTGAATTCAAGTTTTGAAAATTAAAATATATTTCACGGTAAGTGTCCTTCCATCAGATTTGGTTTTCAGGATTATAGCCAAAATCTCACATTTTGACTAGAAAATGCATCTTAAGAGAAATGTAATATCTCGAAACTGCATGAAGCCCACTTACCATTTTATAAGACTTTGTCAGATTTGTCATCTGCATTTAGACAAATTTTTATTTTGGTCTACTCAAAACAAAGAATTGAAATTTATTTCTCTAGAACCAGGTGAACTAGATACAAGTTACATGTACCAATCCTGTTATATCAAACTGGATTTTTACTCATATTTATAAGCATTTCAGCTTTCAACAACTATTTTTCTTTTTTGTATTTACTTTCACAAAACTGTTCATATTCATAATAGTCTAATAATCTAATTTTTGGAGATTCGTCATTCGTATTTCTGCTAACAAAAATTTGATTTCAATGTAAGGGAAAAAATATCAATTTAAAAATTCTCTCCATTTTATTCACAGTATAAATGGTTTGGACCTAGTCCTGCAAGTCGACAAGATATAATTGAAGTCTGTAGCTTAGCACTGACGATTGCTATTGCGGTGCTAAACACTTATTTTCGTCTGGAAGCAAGACTACCAAATATGACACAGAACAAAGTGAATTATTACAACGAATGTAGTTCATACTGTGAGGCAGCAGAATATGAAAATCCGAACATGTCACGTATATTTTCTTTACTACTATTTCTTTGTTCAGCGGAATTAGCCACCTTACATTTCAACTTGAAGCCCCCTCCTAAGCACTTAATTAAAAAATCTAAATAAACTCAACCAGATGTAATATCAAAATAATTTTACCGTGCCCAAAAACTTTATAAAACAAGCAAACACCAAAACAATCACAACTCGGAATCTTTTCAACAATTTTCTACTACATCACATACAATTTGCTTATTTCACCCCATTTGAAATGCATCAGTGAAACAAATCGGCGCGCGTGCGATGTGACCTGAAACACATGTTTTTTGTGGATTTGCAGTTATTATAATAGATGCACAACACAGACCCATCCCCTGTGTATACGATGTTTAAATGTGCAAATCTGATAAATCTAGGGGCCATCTACCGCTGCGTCAGCGCCCTCCTCACTGTTGAATGCGCGAATGAATGAATGTTTGTATGTATGTATTTCGGGCGGCAATAATGTAAACATTAGCAAAGCAACATATTACTTGATGTGTTATGAAAACGTGTCAGCAATAAAGTGGCGCCAAAGAAAAAGAAAGCGCATTGTGCATCAGGAGCGGTTGAACATATTTTACGCGCTCAGGTTTGTAGGGGGTATACAAGGTTTGTTTAAGTTATTCAATCAGTATTTATCATTTAATTCAGTGGTATTAATTATTTAATGCATGATTGTTAAAAATTGATATGTTTGGGTAAATTTTGATGAGATCTTAAGCTAATTTAGCTAATTTCGTATTGAACTAGGATTTTACCTTTCATCAAACTACATAACAATTGCATATCATTTTACATACATATTTTATCTTCAACATAAGTTCATTTAACAAAATGTGTGCCCAAAAAATATACCCTCACTACGCCACAAAAATCACGACCAACCCTAAACCGCAAAATAATGCAAAAATTAAGGCATTAGTCAATGCATTGACAAGGGGGGTTGGCTGAGAAAGTAATACGAATACGAATATATGAATTTTTTTCATTGTGGCACAATAACAACAGCAGCAACAACAATAATAGAGCATCGCTCGATCGTTTAATTTCAATTAAAAACCTTTTTACACTCGCACCCAACAACAATAATGTGTGCTACAAATGCAAAAAGCCAAAAAGGCTCAACCAAACAATGAAGAATGAGAAGAGGATGGCTGCGATGACGACGACGGCGATGATGATGATGTCGGTATGATGATGATATGCCCCGTCCTAATCTGGCATACTTGTAGTACATTATGTAGGAAAGCGAACACTTGCTACATTAGCACAGCTTAATATGAACACGATGTTGCACTTGCTACTTGCTACAACCAAACAACGCTCAAGCGCGCACAAGCCAACCAACCAGGCGAGCAAGCAAGCAACTACCACTGGACCATGAGGAGTAAATACGAGCGAGTACAATGTCAGAGTATGCAGGCGCGCAAATGTTGGGAATTCTTGCACTTGTTGTCGCTGTCGATGTCGATGTCGGTGCTGTTTTGACACTGCAAGCCGTAACAAATGAAATCAGTAACGGCAGCAACATGCATGGGGATATCCGCGGCGACGTCAGGAAGGATAAACCTAAGTGAAGGACATTTAGAAGACAAGGGTTTTGCAAATCTGATTGCGAACACGTGGTTGAATGAATGTGAGTGGAGTGTGTGTGTGTATGTGCGTGTGTGTGGGATACGTAGACGAAAATGCGAGAGTGCGTATCTGCAGCATATAAAAGCAAAGGACACTTATAATTGAAACGCAGAATCGAGTTAGATCGCGAAAGTGTAACAACGCACAATTAGAAAGAATAAAATTTAAAATTATCTTACTGGAAAATGTTACCAGTTCTGCCAAGTACCAATACACATCACGTACACTTGGATAATAATAACACTACACAACGTAGTACAAACAAACGGAATTCGAGCATGATATTTCGCATTGAACATTTATTGCCCACATCGACGACAGCACCGAATATTAAATTGGAGCCCACACTAACGGGAGAAACAGAAGCTGCATCATCGTCGTCATCAACCGCCACACATGGCGCCGTGCTTTCGCATGCAAAACCTTTACACTCTGGGGTTTATGTCTCACATTTTACACCGAAAGATACGGTGTCGGAGTCATTAGACACTCTACCTCTCATATCTAGCAACAACGGCTTGGAACAACACACCTGCTGCACGATCTCGCAAGGTCTACTATGCATGACGCCCACCATACTTCGCAGAATCAAACTCTCAGAAGACATACACAGTTACAATGCGCTCTTTGAGATACATAATGGGCGCGTGCGCGTCCGTGTTGCTCGTGATATTGGCCGTGAAGAGGAGCTAGTTGCTTGGTTTGATGAAGAAACGACAATGCTAATGTCTATACCTTTTCTCACACCACTAAACATCCAAGGTAATGCTACTTTTGTTTATTCCAAGCAACATATATTTAAAATTTCAACTTTTTAGGCAACAATCGTTACACATGTCACTTGTGTCATCTAACCTTTGAAACGCCAAATCCATTGAAAATTCATTTAGCCTTGGGCTGTGGTCGTCATTCATTGGATATACTATGGATAAGGCTCCATTATGCGATTAAAGCTACTACCTATACACAACAGCAAGTGTTGCCACCGGTGCCAACAAGCATTGCAATGCAACTCCCTACCACTTCTACTCATTCCACATCAACTGCCTCATCAATTCTATCAGCTACCTCACCACGACCACCACCGCAACGTTTATCTGCCTTTAAGCCAATACCCTCTTCCTTAAATACGAGTTCCTCTCCGTCATCATCTACTGTACATACTGCTATCTCTATGAGTGTACCAGCTAGCATATATACGACCACAACTGTATCTGCCTCTACTTCCGCATTATCATTTCTACCGTCGATTTCCTCATCAACGCTTCCATCATTCAGTCTTCTACATCCACCCAATACCAATCCGCTGAACGCTGCCGCTCAAATCGAAGCTATCGTTAGTAATATGGGCGCCTCAAAACAAGGTCACCTCTGCATCTACTGCGGCAAGGTTTATTCTCGCAAATACGGTCTAAAAATACATATTCGCACACATACAGGCTTCAAACCATTAAAATGCAAATTCTGTCTGCGTCCTTTTGGTGATCCTAGTAATCTCAATAAGCATGTGCGTCTACATCTACAGGCTAGTGCTGCAGCCAACGAGGGATACAAATGTCATTTATGCCACAAGACATTGGCAAGAAGAAGAGATCTACAGCGACATATTGAATCGCGGCATACTACAATGGGAACTGGCAGTGCACAGTAATGAAGATATCAAAAATTTCAATTATATAAGCAATATTCTAGCGAAATTTATTTAAATGTGATATTAGATGTAAGTTTGAAGGAAATAACTGCATATATTTTAAATATACATATTGACGCCAATATCTTTCGAGGAATTCATTTCAACCTTTCTATCAAATTGATTGAGTAACGGCTTAATGAGAACGATTCGTTAAATAGTTGGTGTTACAATCATGGTTGTGATTATTGTGTTTATTGTCTGCGTTTTAAATAAAAAAATCTACCAGTTTTTATACCAACATTTTATATACAATTTTAAAAAAATAAGAGATTCTTTTTAATTTCACGAGATTATTTATTAAAAAGTGAGCTATTCGAAAATTAGTGAATTGGGCACTTATACACGCTGAAATTTTTGTGCCAGTCAAATGAAATTGTTACTTTCAGAAATGAACAGTAAGGCCGCGGCTATATTGGAAATTTCGCTCGACGAACACTATGAAATTGTTGTTGCACCGAAAACTATATGCACTATGTGCACAAAGTGTTCGCTGAGCAACAGCCTTAGACCGTGGTTATGTTCCGATTTTGCTCGGCGAACACCATGATATTGTTGTTGCACCGAACACGAAGCGAGAGCTTTTACTCACTCTCACAACGAGCACGCTGAGTATTCAGGGTGACAATGATTTATTCTACAAAAAAGAAACAAAAATGTATGTAAAATAGTACGAAACATTGCAAGCCAGGACATCCTTTTTCATTTGCAAAATTTGAAACTATTGAAGAACTATTGAAGAAGTAAGTATGAAAAGTATTTATACAATATATAAGCTGTATTCACGATGTGATGCAAATGGTGTTGTTTAATTCAGAAATGAATTATTTAAAGGAAAGATTGAAAATTAAACACTGAGAATTCGTATTTAATATTTAACAAGATTAACAAATTTATTGGAAGGAAAAATTGTACAATAAATATATTGAAGAGCTCAACTGACCAATGTGAAAGTGTTCTAGAGAAGAACTAACAGAAAGCAAGCTTTGCATTGGAAAATGCACATTTTTATTTTTAGTATTAGGCGAGGAATGACATATTCCTGCTTCACCATGCAAAGCATGAGACTGACTTCGGCATGGAGGAGCATATTATGGAGAAATTCCAAATATAAAATACAATAGCGAGAATTCTCGGGAATGATGATAGGATGTCGTTCGTTGTAGCTAAGAGTGGCGTGAGCAAGACGACCATTCACTCTGAGAATATTCTCCTTGTCTAGAAAAGGATTTAACACGAAAATAGTGCTTTTCTTTTCTTTTCTATTGCTTTTGCATCGAGTAATGATGCCTTTTCTCGTAGATAATTTTGATAATTTGTTCCAGGGAGGGAGCAACAGAGGGCCACAAAGTCGTGTCTTAGAAGTGTGAAACGGCTGAGAAGAGTATTAACTTCGAAAGGCTTATTGCTTGCAGGAAGGCACTTAACCTTTTATCGCCAAGAGATGTAAGGAACGGAATTGTCCTTCTCTCAGGTGCGAACTCAAAGGCAAGCTCGATAAGCTTTTGCGAAGGAGACTTATAATCGCGAAAGGCTTATTGCTTGCAGGAGGGCCGCTAACTCTTTGCCACCAGGAGACGAAAAGAAATAGAATGAAAAGAAACAAGGATAGAGAAAATAAATAGAAATTAAAAGGAAAGAAAAGGTACGTAAGGATGACTTAAACAGGTACGACTCTTGCCTTGAAGTTGTGAACGTGATATGTTCGCCGAACAGCGAACACCAGCATAACCACAGCCTAAGGTCATGGTTATACTGGTGTTCACTGTTCAGCGAACACATTATGGTGGTTACATTCGAGTTCGTTACAGAGTTGCTTTTGGTCGCAAAATCAGGTTTTTTTTTAATACTATTTTGATCGCAACGTCAGCACTAAATGGTCCTAGCTTATTTTATGTTACCCTGTCTCATAGTAAGACACACTTAGGCCAGAAAAGACCATTGTGATACCACTGCCTAACCTAAGCCAGTGAAATCAAAATAAGAAATATAGTATATAATTTGATTTTTTTATTGCATTTTTATTTATAATTCATTAATATGTATGAAGGTATTTCACATTCTTATTAATTGTTAATACAAATTCCACATTTATGTAATAATATTGTATACTTCTTATATGTATATATAATGTGATTTTTTTGTTTTAAATACATAATTTTACTATAGTAAATATATAAAAAGGAAACGAAAAAACAATCACAAATGTTCTCCTTCGGTTCTTCAAGTTTTGATACAGTATTTTGACTGTCCACTATGAAAAAATGGACAAAGTATTAGGAGTTGTATGTATGTACTATGTATGTATACGCAAAAGGTATTTTCAAATTTTATATATTTTAAATTTTGTATTTGATTTTTGGTTTTTTTAATGCAATTTTCTCTTATTGCTAGGTTTACAATTAGAATAGGTAACTATTATGTAAGTAAATATGTAGTAAGTATGTAGTAGATATTGAGCAAAAATACTTGAAACACTCACACTTAGAAGTACATACATATTTACTAGTGTTTTTGAAAGTTTGTAAATACACATGCACACTTATGCAAGTACTTAGTACATATGTACTGATGTATATGTATATTGTATGTATAGTATTTAGATTAATTCGGTCTATATAGTTAATGTACTCGTATGTATACACTTTTTCACTGATATACTAGTATGATATAAAGAAGGTAATTTGTGACTTATTCTGATTTTTTAGCCGCTTATAAATTCGAAAATATTTTTTTCTTTTATATTTGATAAATATCAAACAACCAAAACGAAAAAAGGTAGAAGACGTTCTTTTTTTTTTGCCATAGGGTAACAAATTTAGATGCGGTTTTTTGTATTACAGAATAAGGCACTTAATCTAGAAATATGTACGTATGTATGCATATTTAGTATGTTTTATGTATATACATATGTAAGTATGTATGTGAATGTATAAAATATATTTAGAGAGGGTGTTTGTACAGACATACTGATCTTGATTCTTTATCCATGCTCTATAATCTCAGGGATAGCTCCTAAGTAGTTTATTTTAATAAATAACAGAAGAACACTATGGTGAGATACTGAAAGAAGATGTTGTGTTGGACATTTTTGCTCAAGAAAGTTATACTCTAGCACGTCGTGTTCTTTTTTATCTGCATTTTGAGATGAGAATATCAGATCTGTTGAAGAAAATGTAAATATTTTTGATTTTACTTCAATCCTATAGCTCTTTTCTTACTCCAATTTCTGGTAAATTTGTTTAAACAAATTTTGACAATTTCAATATTGCATAAAGCTCTGAGTGTTTTTTTCAATGTTAATGTACTAAAGCTGCTTAAATATGGGAGTAAGTGGAGGAGGCAGAGTGTTGATGTAAAAACAAAAGTGTTTATCTTTTCATCAGGAACAGCTTTGTCTCAGACATCAAATCTCTGGCGTTTAAAATATATACATACTCGTAGTTATAAGTATGCCATATACATATCGTCAGCATCAATTTCAAATCATAAAGTGGCTCTTTTATTTTGAACAAAATTATGTAACAATTTTGCTTTCCAGTGTAAAACATACACAAACAACCTATGTACCAGCTAGGGCCATTCTAAATGAATATGACGATACACATACATACATACTTACCCACTGAATACTTTCATATGGCAACACTCATCCGTTAAAGCAGTTTAAAAAAACCAGGACGTGTTGGGTCAATAATTTTCTTCACCAAAAATCTCCAATACTTCAGCCTTTTTCAGTGTTACACTACTGTTACTTTGTTCCAAAAATACTGTTGGAACATACATAAACTAAATATGTAAGAGTATGTGTAATAAAAATGTGTTGTATCAATAATCTTCCCCATGGATGCATTTATGTATTTGTGTCTGTTTAATAGGATGTATGTATGAATGTAGCTATTGATTGAGTTTGTAAACACAGATCGAGTTTTTGAAATTTTAAGTTATCCTATTTAAATCTTTAGCAATTTAAAGAATTGCTTACAGGGACAAAAATATGATAACAAAATATAAATGCATTAACTAAAATTGTGCAAATTAAGAATTATTATTATTTTTTTGTCATTTAGGTTGATGCTTTAACTTTAAATATCCTCGATAGGTTAAAAGATTTTCGTTTGGGAAATCAATTTCGATATCAAGGTTGACAACCTATGTACCATGAAGTTTGGTGATTCTAATTTGTACAAAAAAAAAATTAGTTGATTCTCACATATACGTGCTCACATATATGTGCTTAAATAAGTCGTGAGACTACATTTAAGCAGAAATTTTGAGCAGTATTAAAATATTTTTTCCAAATGAAAATTGTATGATGATTGGCCAACACCTGTTTGCATGGACCAACATGTTCGTCATACAGACAGAAAAATCCAAAATATTTGTAAATCGACCAACGGTTGGTTCTTGCGATTACACGATCGAATGTAACCGAGTGTGCCGAGGTGGCGGGACCCGGCGTTCAGCACACTTCCAACTATGCCATGGTGAGCAGAATAAAATAATTATAAAAGCAGGTATTAATTACGTTTTTAGAGGAAAGAAATAATTAAAAATGGACCAAAAATTGCTTAAAAAGAAGAAGTGGAAGCCCTGTGAGATATTGGAAAGGAAAAAGCTTGTGGCAGAGAATAAATATTTTCAAATAGAAGTAAATTATAGCCAATAAATACACATTCCAATAGTATAAGATAAACTAGGCAAAGTAATGGGCAAAATCAAATAGATGCGAATTGCTATAGGACTTCGCGTAAGTTAATTTTGTATTAAATATAGAAACTCCGATATGAACTTTGGTTTGGTTTACGTCACAATTTCACTTAAATGTAGGTATGTATTAGATACAATTACAAGCTGCAATTACAAACTGTATACAAACAAGCTTCGTTCTTCTAGTCTTAATATGCCGCTACTTTAAGATTTTTCCTCTTTAAACCTAAATTTTATTTTTGTTCAAGTCAAATAACTCTTTTTATATATTTTTTTCGAGTATTATCGTCAACTACTATTCCTTCAAATTTTTCACAATTAAAGGCTTCTTTTTCACGTTTGCTTAAAGCTAAATACTTCAGGGTTCTGTTAGTATATATTGTATGTAGGTATATACATATGTCTGTAGGTACATACATATGTATGTATGTACCTACATATGTATGTATGTGCTTCTTTATATGTATGTATGTTTGTATATCTCAAGTAATTCATTGTTTACGTTACTGTTTTTTTAAATTTCCATTTTACCAATTTATTTTCAAAATATGTCTGCATGGATATTTCCGTTACCTGTTTCAAAGTCTTTAGTTTTCTATTGAATTTCCTATCATTTTCCATAACCGTTTCGCTTGGAATTTCTCGTATTTTCCATGTTATGTTTGTTTGTATGCAAAATGCAAAAGTGATTTTAAGTAAATGTATTATTGATTTTCATATTCTTTCTTTTGTTTAGGTAACTGTATTTTTGTTTTGAAATTTTTATTTATAAATAGACACCAATAATAAAGTTAACATTATTGATTGTTTTATAATTATTTTTAAATATGAAATGCTTAAGATTATTAATAATATTTATTAATTTTCAAATTTTCATAACATAAATTCCACTTGAAGCACACTTGGGGTTTTATTTCTACTACATTTATTGAATTTTGTTATCGTTTTTTGAATATTATTGATCATTTTTTTATTTTTTTTTTTTTTGTAAAATATTTCTTTAACAATTTATTCAAAAATTTTTTATTACAGTTTCAACTATTACAATCGTTGTTGCTCCCAATAAGGTAGGTTTCAATGTTCTTTTCTGTGTATTAGAATATTTTCTTTTTTTATAATTATAAACGTAAGTTTCACATCAATGCAAGTTTAATCCATTTTTATTTTAAAGCTCAACAAAGGTTTCCGTTTTTGAAAAGTTACTTGGTTTTGATTTACAGAAGATGAGTTCTATTAGTATTTCATTGTATTGTTTTTTTAATTCAAGCTTGAAGAAGTATAAAATTGAAATGAAATGTCTACATTCGTCAATGTCAATTAAAAGCAATATTCATAGTACACAATATCAATATTTTTTTTTTTTTTTTTGGCATGCAAATAGTATATCCTTACTTTAATTCGCATTCGGTTTTTCTCCTTTTGGCTTAATTGAAATACTGCAATTGAACACCTACTTTATGTATTATTATTTTAATATTCTTTCGTGTTAAATGTTAATTGCGCAAAGTTTTGTTCATTTGTTTACAACCTCGAAAACTTTACAAACTTTATCATAATAATAATTTTCACATGCATTCATGATTTAACCTAAAAATACCTATACTTTTAATTTTCAACAAAATATTTATTTTGTACAGCGCATTTTTTATTTATTTAAACATTAGTTAGAATAACCGTAGGTTAAATTTATTTGTTATACATGATACAGCAACAAAAAAATTTTGGACGTTTTGAGTTTATTCAATTTAATTTTCTGACAGATTCAATTAAATGTAGCTTTTGTAGATGAAAGTTAGTTTTAAAGCTTAGATCTTTTCTTATTAACAATTTGCAACTACGTAAATTATTTAATGATACGCAATTAAATGGCGGCTTCGGTATCGGGCATGTATGTACTACTTTTTTAAGACTTAAATATTACAAGACACACTCGTAAATTACAAAATTTGTTTTTGCTTTTTTTGAACAATATTTTAATGCTTTTCATCAATTTCTCATTTAACTTTTAAATTATTTTTTTTTTCGATTTCTTAAAATACATAAAAAAAAATTAAAAAAAAAAATAATTTCTAAATATTTATCAGCATTACACTTTTTTTTGTTTGTTTTTGTTTAAAAGAAACTTAGGGAAGACTTTGGTGTATGTATTTTATTTTGCTTCGTGATATGATAATATTAAAAATTAAACTTATTTATATATGTATGTATGTGTGTATGTATGTATTTACTACATTTAATAAAAGAGCAAACTTTTGCAAAATTGTGCGTTTTGTAAGAAGCAAATAACTTAAAAAAGAAAGAAAGACATACATATTTAAGATAGTCTCAAGTAGCTACACAGTTTTATGCTTCATATTATTAAAGTTATTTTTTTATTTCTGTGATATAAGAGTATTTCAATGTAATTGGACCATTTTATTTCAAGTACATACTATTACTATTTTATATTCTTTCATGAATGAATTTTACTGACATGCTTATTTACATGGCATAACTTTATTTTATTCTTTTTTCTCTTAAGTGGAAATTTTATACTTATTTCCTGTTTTCTCATAAGCCACTCTTACACCTACTGAGTCTATTGTGATGTAAAAAATTAAAACAAAAACACATCAATTAAGACTAGAACAATGTATTCTAGTTTCTCAATGATGTCGATCTATCAAATGAGATATTGAAAATGGAGTTGGTATTACAATGTACTAGGTACCTAGTTTGTATCCGATTTAGGCCATGTACTTACCGTGCACACCACAGCATCTATTTGTCATTATTGGCTCTGAAGCTGACGCCGCATAGTGTAACGAGTTCATATACCCGGAGCCCAAAAATAGTAAATAATTGTTTGGTTTCGATGAAATTGGTTTGAATATGAAATTTTATCAAAATCGGGCAAGTGGCACGTTTACGTCCCATATAAAGAAAATTAGTACACACAATTATTTCACGTATCTTAAGTAAGTAGTAGAACGTTTAGCACAGAAAATAATCAATAATACTGTACCAAGTTAGCCTCATTTGCGCCACCTGACGCGCCTACTTCAAAAGTTTGCCATATCTATCAAATTAATGTAATTAAAAAAATAATATCATGTAATAATGACTGTTCTCCTGCCACACCAGCTACCTATACAAATGAAATCTTTTTTTGCAGTTAATATTACTAA
This sequence comes from Palloptera scutellata, assembly GCA_958295655.1. Lineage (NCBI taxonomy): Eukaryota > Metazoa > Arthropoda > Insecta > Diptera > Pallopteridae > Palloptera > Palloptera scutellata. The sequence goes on along the minus strand of OY282449.1, from coordinate 21,215,019 downwards.
AATATCAAAAAAATATCCACCACAAAACTCTATAGAAAATGTAGATTACTAAAAATCAGGTATGTGAACCAACAAAATTTGCAGTATAGTTCGGTTTAGCGGTCTCTCTGAACCACTGGTTTGGTTAAAAATTTTGGTTGGATATTGATTTGATTCAAGTGGGAAAAACAAAACTGTTGGTGCATGGTTCAGTTTAAGTAACTCAAAATGCAGATGATTCGGTTCAAAATTGGTTTGGTTCAAAAGCGGTTTCTATTACTGTTTTTAATTAAAAATATAATTGTAATAAAATCATTGTGAATACTTTAGAAACATTTTTTAATCGCTTGTTAAAGTTTGCTTAAGTTGATATGTTTGTATCTTATTTTGCATACTTAATGTCATTTGCAAGTAACTGTAAACAAGAATAATCGAATCAAATCGAATAAAATAGTATTACCACACATATTCGTAAATAAAAATAATAAACTTTATTATGCATTTCACCATATTTGAGTTAAAATTAATAAAGTAGCTGCGATTTAAAGTATGTAGGTCTAAAAAATTTGTATTTTCTGGGAAATTTGTATTTTGAAATTGGCATGACTTTGAACGTTTACTGCGATACATATTTTTTTTATAATTTCTTGAAAGTTCTTTAAGTTGAAATATTTAGTATAGATCTGCATTAAAATGAAAAATTAGTAATGGTGTATGAACTACTCACGAAACAAAGAACCTATTCGATGAGTCTATGTAAATAAAACTACGCCATCTCTTAGGCCATGGTTACTTTGGAAATTTTTCTCGACTAACGCTTTGTGTTTGGTGTGCGATACACAGCATATCGTGTTCGGTGCAACAACAATTTCATGGTATTTGCCGCGCAATATTTTCAATATCACCATGGCCTTAGAACTAAATAGGAAATTAAATTACAATGGCCTGAAGGACTGAATGCTATAGAGTCAATAACCCTCCTGCCCATCGCCATCGATACCCAAATATACGCTGCTCTCCAAGTTCCACTTTATAAAATGTTCCTCATTTAAACAAAATATTAATTGGTACTTTAAACAACAAATATACATACATATAAATAAGTAACTTTTATAATTTTTGCCTTTAAAATCTCATGTTCATGTTTTCCTTCAATTGTTTAAAGATAGAAACCATTTCAAGCTAACTAATTGTTACAATATAAGTTTTTTCTTTTAATATATTGGAAGGATATACATATATTTCGTTTTTACTTTTCTTTATTATTTGCATGATTCCGTTGAATGCAAATTTAGCAAACATCACCATGACCATTTTGATCATCATTCCTGTCATTATCATTATATGTAGTATAATTACGCTTATTGGTAACACAAATGAAAAGTGGTAGGAGTTATTTATAATATACATAACTACGTACGTACAAGTCTATAGGCGAAAGTTTAAGTTTGTTATAAAAATGTATGTATTTATATAAGTGAAAATACTACTTAGTTTTGTGTTTAAATACTATTTACATCAGTGCATACACTTTTGTATTGTACGTTCTTTTTACAAAAGTATGCTTTAAAACTATTTTTAAATTACAATCTATAAAATCTACAAATACATATTATGATTTTATATTTATTTATTTTGCTCTTGCATTGTTTTATCTCATTGCAAGTTTTTATTGCTTTCTGTTGTAGTAATTTTTGTTTGAGAATACATACCCTTTTCTTTGTTTACTTGCTAGTTAATTTAATTTACTTTATCGTATTTATCGAGATGTGATTTCCTTTCAGTAGCTGACTGCTTTTAATTATTTTTTATTTTCAATCTCAATTGCAGTTGAAATACTCGCATTCTGCTGAATATGGGCGTGATGATTTAAATTCATGTTTTCGTCTTTAAAAATTAATGTTTTATATTTTACTTAATATATACACGTAAGTAATATGTATAATATGTATTTAGCTGCGTTTAAATACATTTTTTTATTATTCGATTATTCGAAATTTATTTGTATTTATATCATTTTGTCTTTTAGGCGGGTAGAAAAGAAATATTAGTGTTTTTTCAGTACAAATATTTGCAAAAAAGAGCAAGGATCATATGCAGAAGAGTATGTGTGTGTATAACTATGAATGTGTGCATGTGTACCTAAGTACGGGTGTATATGTTTGTATGTGTGTAAAGAATTTGAATTGAGTCTCAATTGAATTTGCGTGTTTTTTTATTTATTTATCAAATACCCTGCAACTTCATTTAATATCACAGTTTTATCAGAGATAGTTAAGATTTCATTCGAGTTAAAATAAAATTTCTTTTTATTACAAAAAGTAAATAAATTTTACATTGTAAAGAAATTGTGCAAAATTGATTATTTGGTAAATGTATGCATGTTTGTGTGTGTATGTGGGTGTGTGGGTATAAATTTGTAATAGTGATATAGGATTGACCATTTCTATTTTGGATATTCGTCAACTTTGAATAGAATGTCACAAAACAAGCACAAAGCGCTAAAACCTCTTCCAGTTACAACAGATATTCAGCATTCGAGCTCGTAATGATTTCTAGAAAAAAGGAGATAATATAATATATATTTCCGAGTAAAACTATAAATTTTGAAAAAAATGTATGTATTTGGAAATAAATTCACGCATGTCTAATGCGCTAGAACATACCCGGAAGTTCGCTTAAAACGCTTAACAGATTTTTTTAAAAATAAAATTTAAAGCTTCCCATTATTTTCAACCTTAATAAAGTATCACTGACTTTTCATTTAGCCCATTGGTTAGAGCGAAATTCACAAAATTACAAACGAAAATCAATTTTATTAAATGAGAAACACTGTTTCGCAGGCAATGATACTAGCGCATGCCTCGTTCAGATTCGAATCATAACGTTACGCCCATTCTATTCATATGCTCCATAATATGAGTAGTCACTTAAATAATTATGCAGTCAGTTTATAAGTCCTTCTGTTTGTGCGTAATAAATTAAGTAAACATAACTTCAATGAAAATGGAAATTTGCTCAAAAAAAAAACTACTCTCGCTGTTTGAATCCGACTACAAATATTTGTAGTCGGATATCATCGGATATTCTATGAATTTGCACTTTGTATGGTATAAAGTAACCTAGTTTATGAAGAATGCAATAGGATTATATATCTTTTGAACAAAGATATGTATATAGCATATTTTACTGGTTTTTACAGCATAATTTCTCTCTCAAGCTGCATATTTTGTGTGGATTTTTTTGATTGTTTTAGTGCATCAAAATCCAGCCCTTAAATATTTATATCTTTACTTCAACATAAAATTTAGCTCAACAAAGATTTTGAGCGAATCTCCATATCCAATTGGAAAGTTGAAGTTTCTGTTCCATGGAGATTTCGTACGTAATATTCATTACGATTACAAAAGACAAACCAATTCATGTTTTATTCAGAAATTAATTTTAATATTATATCAAAGTAATAAAATAAAAAACTGCAAACTTATTTTTACTACAAAATTTTGTATATTGTGTATTTTTCTATTCTATTTTTTATTGTAAAGCTGTAATTTTTAAAGCAGTTATTAAATGAAAATATATAATTATAAATTCAAATAATTATGTGTACTGCATAAACAATTTTTTATTTATTAATTTGGTTTTAATTCATTTATGCATTCTATTTTGCTTTTGCTTAATGACATACAAAATATAACACAATTATTTTAATTTGATTTCTTTTGAAAGCAATTAAAAAACAAAAAAATGGCATATAAATTGACAACATTATCAATACAACATGAAGAAACTGCATAAGCGTTTATTTATAAGTATTTAAAAGAATTGGGAGGATTTACAAAACTAAGACACAGAAAGAAAGCATAAGAAAATCTACTAATTGTAAGTAAATTTAAACAAAATGTCTTATTCAAAGTCTTCATTTAGGCTTCTTGTTTTAGTTTTTATATATTGTGAATGTTGTTTTGTACTTTTTGACACGTTGTTAAATTTAGTGGATTGGATTGAACAGATTTACAAAATAATTCCGATGTTCTTTTTATGTGAACTTTTAAGTCGATTTTATTCGTTCATTCTTTATATTAAGTATTTTGGTTTAAGGCAGGAAAGTACAAAGTTGCACTCATTTTTGTTTTTGTTGTAGTTTCATTGAAACGGTGGAAACCTCAACATTCTAGGCATTTAAATAGAAACTAATAAAAAACTTGAAAATATTAGGTTCCTTAAAGAGCATTGCATGAAGCTTAGCATAGAAATCATTAGTTGGAATTACCATTAATCAGAGATATAACAGAGTGCAATCATTTTGAATTAGAAATTATGCATCTCAAATAGTGGGTTTTGAATCAAAGTGGACGTAGCTAGGCAGAGAGTTGATGAAGATAGAATCCACATGACTTATAACATTACCAGTCATGCACGCAGCTACAAACAAAAGAAAAAGTTAATTCAGAAAACAATTCGATTGCAAAAATGCCATTCATTACGATGACTTCAATAAATGAAATAAGGAAATGGTTACCATTTTTTACAGCTATGACATTGTTTGAGTGGCTAGCTAACGATTAGTTAGTTAGTCTGGGTTAATAAAATAATCATTACTCAACATGATTACATCCCTCGTCTAAAATGGAATTAAACAAATTTTATTAAGGAAACATATGAATAGCTAGATGTTTTTGTATTCCATGATTAATCAAGATTGTAATTATTCAAACATTGCACACCTTTTCTTATATTAATTTTTGAGCGTTTATTTACAGTTAATACTGTTACTTAACCATTACCATTAATACGACTCAGAAATACTTAAAATCCAGAACTTACATTTGCCATTGGTTAATAAGGTAAGCGTAAATGTATATATGTATTATTAATCGAAATGAGATATCTCCGATTTTACCTTGTCATCATAATATACATTTGTAATTTTTACTATTTCACCAATTATATATTTATTTATTTAAATGCCACAAATGCTCAAGTTTCCGCAAATATTAAGCTACCAAAATGCGAGTCTTTCGTTTTATATAGTAGGTAGGTATATATAAACTCAATTCATTTCTTGTTTACTTTTTTTTGGCAAAATTAAAAATACGACACTGTTTTAAAATTTAAAATACATAATTTGGTATTTAAGTAATTCTCTCTTTTTCTTTATATTAACATAAATTATGCACTTCGATTTAAAAGTATATATGTATGTACATATAAATATGTGCATATACATATTTATATAAGATACAAATAAAGTAAAAATTAAAAAATAAAATAAAAAAATATATAATTTAAGAATTGGCAATATGAGCGAGGGTGTTGTGTAACTCTTGTTTTCTATATTCGTTTTCTTTGCTTTGGGCGGGTGATTTATAGGCTTTAGTGATAAATAGCATTTCTCATCGTTGAACTAAATAGCCTACGAGATAATATAGTAGTATGTATAATATGTACGTAACTATGCATGTACATATATGTAAAAATTATAATTATATGTTTTTAATTTTATAATTTCATTACATTTTGTAAATATGTTTTTTAAATTGTATTATTTTTTTTAGTTTATCTGTGAGTACGTTTACGGTTACACGCCCACTGTGAACATGTGCATTTGTGTATATGTATGTGTTTGCATTTGTGTGTGTGGTGGGTGCCAGCGTAATTGTAAGCGTATGTACATTTACGTGCGAATGTGAGTCTACTACATGTTGTATGCGTGGGTGGTGTGCTGGTGGTACCTTGGCCTTTGGGGATGGAGGGGTAGATGCTGTTAGTTTTTTAATGTTACAAATTGAATCTACGTAGTGGTTGATGCAACTTCAACTGGGCTCGATGTTGTTAACTTTTTGTCCGTTCCGCCAACATCTGTGATGTTACTTGCAAATATATTATTCGTCTTCGATGCATCAATGTTCTGCTCCTGATTTGATTCGGTTGGTTCACTTGTGGAGTGCGTTGCTGCTGTTGTGATGTTTTTGGATATAGTGATGTTATCATTTGAATTGTGGCTGTAATGAACATGTAAATAATAAAAATTATAATTTGCAAATGAATAAGCTTTCTTCTAAATAATTAACGAACAATGAAATAAAGAAATATAATAAAGAAATATATTAGCAACGTCTCAGAGTTTTAAAATTTTATTGATTTTGTTTTTAATTAGAAAGGCTTAATTAATCTTACAAGTTTTCATTGTTCCCTTGTTCTATTGGTGCCTCCTTTTTGGTTGGGCCATTGACAATAAGCGCTACTCTTTGTCCAGTTTCTTCCTCCTCCTGAGCTGGCCCACCACCCAGTGGCTTCATATACATGCCTTCATCGTCTTCATAGTCATCCTCAGAGTCCTGCATAACCGAATGTAAAGGACGCATTAACGATTTTGCCACGATGTCATCATTCTTTGCATTATCATCATCTTTTCCATCGAAATCATTCGGTAAAGCTACTGACGATTTCTCCACATTTGCATTATTGTCATACTCCTCTTCCTTTAACTTGGCGTTTTCCTCGTTATTAAATATTCTTTGCGGGTGATGTTCTAGAACGCCAGCGCCACCACCAACATGATTTTTCATGCTGCTCTCTTTTAGACTTTCACCTAAATCATTCGTAAACGAGCTGAAGTGTGAATCAAAATCGGCAAAATTATCAGCACCAAAATCTGCGGCCCATGGCGTAGTGACGGCGATATTGCTATTCGTCGCTGTCAAATCAGTGAAAGGATCCAAGCTATCCCATGGATTGCTGGTCACACCAAATGTATGCAACGCTGATGTAGATATTGATGTTTTCCCAAACAATGAATGACCATCACCGCCTGCAGTATTTTCATCATCATCATCGTCATCATCAGCGATATTGCGACCGAACTGAAATAAATTAAGGTCGATGTCGGCGTTATCATCGTTATCGACCAGATTATTGCGGTACATTTCATTTTCAAGAGCAAAGACTATATCCTGCTTGTATTCGATTCAATTCGTTGTTTGTTCGATTGGTTGGATTGTTTTTTAATACCAATATACGGATTTGTATTTCATTATTGTAAAATTGAGTTAAAGAGAAGAGCATAGAAAGTGAAGAAAGTAAAGAAAATTTTAAGAACATATGTATAGTTTCGAATTATGATTTGAAGTATGAAAAAGTTATATTGACTTGACAGAAACAAAGTATATGGATACATGTAGCGTATTTTGAATAAAATATTTCTGTGATATCAGGCAGGACCGGCCTGATTATCAACATTTCATTTTAAACTCATAGTTGCAGTAGTTACACAGCTGAGTACAATAGGAATACACATTTAATTGCAATATCAATTACCACAAATCAACAGTAAAAATTAAGTCATCATCTAGTACACAAGCGATTGAAGACTAACGGTTGTTGATGTGCGACAATTTTATGGAGTCCCACGACTACAATGAGATAGTTTTATATCTACTCGAAAGAAATCTAATGTGAAACACTTTCATGTCAATCCGTTGTTGCTTATCGAGTTGCGCGGTTCCACGTGGAAATAACTTTAGTGTTTTGGTAAATAGTAAATTATCTATATGAAGACTTAAAAGTAACGCTACACAAGTTCGTTTGAAATCAATCAAAATTTAATGAGGTGCTTAAGTGAAATGATAAAATATTATAATAAGAAAATTAAACAATTTCTTGTAAAAACTCAGTCAACTAAATGACTTACAAGTTTGCATGTATTCACACAAATATTGTACTTACATTTGCACTGGAATCACTAAAGGCGCCCAGATTGTTTCTATAATAGATAATAACGATTATTATATAAACAACATATAAACAAATGTGAAGGTGAAATAACATACATCATATTAGACGACGCAATAAAATCCCATGTGCTATTATCACTAAGAAAATCTTTCGGTAGATGTTGACTATAATCACCCGCTTCATGAGCATTGCAATTTGCCAACATTTTACTTTGCGTGGCTAAGGCCTTTGTAAAATCACCATCGTTTGGATTAATTATTGATTGCCACAGCTCTAATTCAGATGCATCACTTAAACTATTCTCAATTAAGGCACCGATATGTTCAGATTCTGATATACAATTTGTAATATGTTTTATGATTTTAATTAAGTGACCCATATAACCAAGACGACGTCCTTTTTCAGCAGATCTAAATTAAAAAGTTTAGCAAGTTAAAGGGTGACAATTAATAAGTATATACAACTTTCTTCGCGCTACAGAAAAAGTGTTGTAATTTTGCTGTTATTTTCTTCATTCTAGTATTATTCTTCGTAATCGAGAGTACATTTGATTTAATTTTTGTGTGGTCTAAATTTTATTTGGTTATTTATTTTACTATGTCAAATAATGGCATAGCTATTATAACATTGCATCAGCTAGGCAAAGGCAATTGTGAGATTGCTTGGCAGTTTCTCATTTCTCGTTCCATAGTTTCTCGTGCAGTTAAACGGTTCAAGGAGCTGGGACATGAAGGTGGTCCTCCAGGAAGAGGCAAAAAACCTACCGTTAATACTCCCAGGAATCGAAAAATTGTTCAAAAGCGGATGCAACGTAATTCAACGGTTTCCATAACAAAAGATGTCGGCTACTTCAACACCGGGCCACAAGAATTGGATGGGGAAAATACATCTTCACAGATGAAAAAGTGTTTGCTGTTGAACAAGCGCACAACCGTCAAAAAGACAGAAGCTCCTGGACCATCATCCGTCTTTCACTATCGCCAAAATACACAATCCGTCTTGTTATGGGGAGGAAATTCCGCAAATGACAAGACACCCTTGGCTCTTGTGGAACAAGGAGTTAAAATCAACCAAGAGGTACACCGCCGTGAAATTTTGGAGGCTGTGGTACTTCCCTGGTATGGACAGTACTATGGCGATAATGATTGGACGTCCCAGCAAGACTCTGCGCCAGCTCTTGCAGCCCTTGCAGCGTATGACAAGGGTCTATGCTAAACGTCATACAAATTTGTAGTCGCTGAAACCGAATAATGGTGGAGGAGCTGCGGCTCAGTGGAGCCACAGGCTAAATATATTTTTACTCATGCACTATGTTTATCTTTTCTTCGGTCTGGTTTTCGTTTTTAATTACAATAATTTCGTTATGTCCAAAACTATTGTATTCACTTATTAATTGTCACAATGTATTTATTGAAAACGTTATTAAAGTTATGGCAAATACTTACTCGACCTCTCGATTATTTTGCCAGCATTCAATTATCTTTGAAATTAGTTTACAATTTACAATAACCTAGTAAGAAAGAAGAAAAATATGTAGATGAATCTAATAAAAATGATGTAAAGTTGTTAAGTATTTACATAGGTTTGCAAAGCGGACGGAGCGCTGTCTGCATGTACTTTTGTATTATCATTTTCATTTGCAATTTCTTCTTGCATATGATCAACATCCTTTGGATTAGGTTCTTGTACATCCTCCTCCCGCACCTTTTCCTCTACTCCCTTACTTTCATCTTTACCCTCCGTAATGTCCATTTTATCAGTAGTATTATTACTATCAGAGTTTCCCAAAGTATTATCATCATTCTTCTTCTCATTTTCAACACTTTGTTCATCATTACTTTCTATCTCCGATTTCGGTTCGTCGGCACACTTTTCACCAGCATTTTCAATGTATTCTGCTCCCACTTCTTGATTCTCTTTTTCGCATGTAACATTTACTCCATCTGTTATATTCATATTACTCCCTTCCCCACCACCATCACCATTGCTGTTACCATTGGCGCTGATATTTTCAGCACCACCAACATCAGTCTTGGTAAGAATATCCACGAATGTCAATATAAAATCTACATCATTGTTATTCTTGTTAAACAAATCATTGACGATTGTGCTGCTTTGTATTGAGTTATTATTGTTTGATAATTGCGTATAAAATATTAATTGAAAACACTTTTCAACTTCGCTATGCAAAAAATTATTCCAACAATATTGCTTGAACAGGCCAAGTATGGTTTCAAAAAAATTGGTTTCACAAATACTGTTTGAGAACACAAAAGCGTATTATTAGAAATATTCATGACATTGCACATACATAGATTCTCAATGTCGTATTAATTCTGTACTTACGCTTCTGAAACTTCCTCATTTCTAGTCTGCAATAATACTGTGAATACACGGCAAATCTGCAAACGTGTCATACCAAAAGGTGGTGATAGTTTAGCTGCAGTTGTAACTATTTCAGGTTTCTATTACCAAAGACAATAGAAAAACAAAACATTAATGAATCATATTTAATTTAATAGTAATACAAAGTATCGCTTACATTTGGCGGGTTTCTGAGTAACTCATTGAAATCTTTAAGACGCGGCGCAATTACGTGAATCACAGTCAATAGTATTTGTTCATGAATTTCCTTTTCACGATCTTGTAAAAATTTCAGACGATCTGAATTTGGTTCATCGCTGTAATCATGTGAATATGTAAGTAAGATGTTATTGTATATTCTCATTTGAACTTAAAGGTTGGTTTGCTTAAACTTTTTACACATTCTCTTCTATCTTTAATACATTTATGCAATATACTTACACAAATACAACTGGTTGAAGAAGCGTAAGTACAACCGATATCCCTGATACGATTGCGCTCTCTTGAGCGTTTGGTTCCAAAATCACATTTAACAAGGCTTCAATGGTTCCCTCACTTTCGATAACCTTTAATATTGGGTTTGAGCCATCGAATGCCGGCTCAAATGAATCATTCTCCTGTTCTGTTTGACGCATTGAACGACCTTGATGTACCAAATCGCAGATAAATTCTGCAACATTTGCATGTTTGTCAGTTTCTTGAGGATTTCCAAGAATGCCAATCAGTCTCTCTACAAGATGGTCTTCAGTAAGCCACTGTAAAGTAGGATTAATTTAATACGAATAAATCTAATAGTAAATCCAATAAAATTCTTTACTTCATATAGATTTCTCTTCAGTTGACCACCTTCGACATCCTTCATCATTTGCATTATTAAATCAGGTATAACAGGAGTCGAGAAATGCTTACAAATCAGATCTAAAAAATTATTTTGCGACTTAATGTATTCCAAGAGTTGCAGGCACATTTGTTGATACAAAAACCAATCTTGTTCAGCCTTTTTTGTGAAAAGCATACTAAAAGTTTTGCTAAAAAATGATGATAGCAAAGGATTTAACGGTGGTTCGTTTTCCAGATATGAATATAATGTTTTTAATGTATCTGCATCTGCCAAAAGTTTCTCATCTAAGGACGGTAAGCCGCTGCAATAGGTAAAGAAAATATAATTATTTCAGATTATAAGTGAACCTTGTACTTAAAGATAAAAACTTACAGTGTCAATATTTCACAAGCCATATTCGCGTAACGGAAGCGCTGTGCCATTGGCAGTTCTTCAGAAGGTTCTGTTATGATCAATTCGACAAGGCGTTTAATTACATCAGGACGTACGAAGCTGCACAAAGTTAAAAACAAAATTAAGACCCAATTCCAAATCTCAAAATGATATCAATAATACTTTGTTGTGCGCCATTACCACAAAGCAAAACAAAATGAAATTGAATAAAACCTGTTTTTATCTCTCGGACGCAATGAAAACAAAGTGAGGAAAAATATAACATCAAAAACAGTCACTTACTAATTAATAATGGATTTCTTTTGTGACTTGCACTCCAAGAGAATATCTTCATCGTCCAGAAATTCCTCAACTGTGGCATTCTATTCGAGCGTGTGTTCAAATGTTTGTGTGCGTGTGTCGAAATTGTAAAATAAGTAAAAAGAAAATAATTTATTAGGAAATCTCTGTATCGAATTGCACTTCCGTTTCATATTTCCTACACTTACCTCCTTCTCCAGCAGCGCCTCAATGTTCTGCGAAGGTGTATAACCTTTATCCCAAAACATTTTTTTTTTGGTTTTTGTTGCGTTTCTTACGTTTTTTCCACACTTTTGACACAATTTTTGTTTAGTATTTTAACAATTTTTTACGAATTTATTTTTATTGTATTGTTTTAGTTGATTTTAGTAATTTGTTCGATTTGTTCACAGCACTGAAAAACACAAAAAAAAATAAAAAATGTAAATATTTGGGGGCATATAAAATTTAGAGCGAGTTTAATTTTAAATAAAAATATATGTATATATGTATATGTATGTTTGTGTATTGCTTTTGTGGCTCTATGATATGTTGTGCTCCTTCGGTCTTTCTCCACCTCCTTCAGCAACACCTAAAACACTACAAGCAAACTGCGACACAATGCAAAAAATGTGAAAGAACGAAGGGAGCAGCAGCTCTGACTTGATTTTTCAATAATCTTTTTTCACACTTATTTCAGTTTTCGTAATTGCTTCAAATATAATTACGTTTTCGTTAAGTCGATTTCATGTTTATCTGTATTTTTATATTATAATTTTCACTATTTCTTCTGAATTTTCTGATGTGAAAAAAGCAACTTGAAAATAGCCACGGCGAAAATTTTCGTTTCGTTGAGAAGAAAAAATTTTGACTTTTATTTTTGACAGTTCTTCTTCGTTCACTCACTCGTTCTCTCTAGCAAAACTAATTGTCAAAGACAAATGTCATTCAAAGTAAGATGGCAGCGTAACGCTATCGTAGTGATTCACAAAACAAAGAAAAGTACTCGTTCTTATGTTCTAAATAAAAGTAATCGATTCTCTAGTAAAAAGAAATTCAGTAGTTTATACTTTATACTTTTATACTTAACATTGATATGTATGGAGCATATGCATTTGTAATATGTTGGTTAACTTTTAAATTACTCCCAATTTTTAAAGTGAAACTTCTTTCACGTAGACAATTCTTAGGGTTGAGAGTTCATTCAAATGTTACGCCGTAAATTCACTCAATCGTACAAGTATGCACAAGTTTTTCGTTGCAATGTATTAAATTTGCTCAGCGCTTTTATTGTGCCGTTATTGTTTTTTCGATAGCATCCCCAAATTATGCACATGTTTTCTCAATCAACTTTTCTACTTTTATTTTATACCTTACAAAAACAAATAAAGTTAATATGTTGATCATGTATGTACGACTTTCAAAAAACAATTTGGCCGTTACAAGTTCCACTTGTCTCACGAGATCTTAAACCCTCTCCAATTTTTTGTTTTAATACACGTATATAAAAAATTTACTTTTTCCGCACAAGCTGATCGAGTAGCATTACAACATAAATAGTTCGGACGCTGTCAAACTTAACACTGAAAACAAATAATAATAAATCAATGAAATTTTAGACAAATATTGTTTTTTAAAAGCCCGAGTCACTATTTGATACTGCCTTTTGACAAGTATTTTGTGGTCTTTGTACCATAGCGGTAGTGAGTTGGACTGTAACGCAGAGTGTCTGAGGTTCGAATCTCGGCACAGGCTGACAAAAACAGCAACTACAAGAGAAAAAAATACCTGTGAAAAGCTTTTCACTTCCTTGTTCGTATTCGGCATAAAACTATACTGATACTATAAAACTATAGTTCACTTCCATTCATGTACAAATATAACACGCATATCATGAGTATGTGCTAAAAGCTTGGCCTCTGGCGCTACATGTGGTCATAGTCGATACTGCTATCTCTTTATGTCCTATGTGATTGTATTCCCTCTCTCATTCCCCGTCCTTCTTCCTCCCGCCTATCAATCTTTCTTCCATTCAACACAATGCTCTGCCCCCTATGTACATCCGTGTGTTGAAAGTATCAATGAAAAAGAAAAAAAAAGAGTTTTACAATGCTTGCTGAGACTATGATGTGTACCAGATTTTTTTAATTCTTTTAAGAATTTACTTCAATATTACACTTGACCCATGTCTGTACCGAGTTTGGTTTTAGTTTTAGTCGAGATATATTATATACAGATAGAAAGACGAACATGGCAAAATCAACACTGCTATTCATTTATATATATATCCTTAACAGCTGAACAGTTTTTTAGGTACATTATGCCTTATGTATTTCATTTTCATATTAAAACCACTAAATTTTAGTCCAGTATAAATTTTTTCTTAAATACCTACAACATTCTTAGTTTACTTTATACGAAAAAACCAACGCGTTATACAAATGATTAACCGAGTACATATTTATGTATTCTTTATAAAACTAATAAATTCGTTAAGATAAAAAACACACATCTCTAACAAAATGAAAAACAAAAAAAATTTGTATTCTATTTTCAAAGGTTTATGGCATATAATAATAACCAAATTATTAATCATTGCCTTAAATTTTGATAAGGATTTCCATCGAGTATTGCTAATTCACTTTTACGTATTACTTGTACAAAAAACAAACACAACCACAACCTTATCCTTTGCGCGCACTTACCACGGAGCAATCCTGAAGCATTTTTTTTATCCTTTATGATGTATTTACGAATTATTTCACAGGTTTTTAATTATATCGAGTATAAATAACTTTAATTTCGTTGGGCGAAATGCTTCTTATTTCTTTGCGAAAATTTATCTTTTGACATTCTGCATTAAATTTTCGTAGCTTCACTTTCTTTTTTAGAATATAGAATTTAGAGATGTGAGTTTTCCGATATCAGTAAACTAATTTTATTCCTGTTTTTTTCTTTGAATTCACTCTAATGATCTTATTGTAGAAACTTAACGTAACTTAGAGACAAATAGAGAACTGTCACATAATTCTTCTTCATGCATTTACATATTTCTGATTATAGAAACTTAACAAAAATTATCGTAACATAGAATTCTAAGGAATTTTGATTTCTATCCAAATTGTTAATGGACATTTCAGATAATCAATTGTTTTCTCTTTATTTGTGTTTGTTTAGCAAAGCGAAAAAAAGGATTTTGATATTAAATGTTTATTTTATTTGTTAAATTGGTTTATTTGCCATTTTCGAATGATTGATGGTGAGAAATTAATTTATCAGATGCGGATTATTGATATTTTGCACAATAACTTGGTAAAAAAAAAGTCCACGATATGAGCAATATCGCAAGAGAGCCGGAAGCCACAGGTGTGTACATCCTTTGGTATTGTGTCCCAACGCCTGACTTGCCTTGAATTTTTCTACTTTAAATAAAGTCTACATATGGTAGATGCAGAAAATGTAGATCCAAAAGCAAATCGTCTTCCAAACTTTTTTGTTTTATCTATTTACGAAAACAACTGATTTTATGCTGCTGTCCTATGTTTTTATAATCAGCATTAAGTTTTGTTATGCGCTGTTATGTTACATTATGTTACATCCATAAGTTTCTATAATTAGACCATAAGGCAGTAGTTATATTGAAAATTTTGCTCGACGTAAACCATGAAATTGTTGTTGCTCGATATTGAACTCGATATGCTTGATTTATCGAACACCGAGCACAAAGTGTTTGCCGACCAAAATTTTCAATGTAACCACAATACAAAATGTTACGCAAAATTTTGTTTGCGTAACAAAAATTCACTAATATTTATTATAACAGGTAAACTAAACAGTTCTGACACAGTTTGCTTTATATAACAAATACATCGTATAAATGGCGCAATAAGTAATTATATAGCTTAATTATAACGTTTGACCTGTACCGTATAATTCACTTAATAAGTATTAATACAGCTGGTATTCAGGTGTATACCCGATCCTATAGATTATTGTTTTCGGCCGTTGCTGTGAAAGTTAACCTTAGTGGCCATTTATAGGGTAACTTATTTCTAGTCTTTTGCATTTTTGGCGCTCAATAGTGATAGCCGAGCGGAAATTTATGGTCAGATAGATACCCGTAAAAATTAAAACGCAATCGACCGTCTGAAATAACCTAGAGTTGCAGCAGGACGAGTTTTCCGTCTGAAAATACCCGTCGAATTAGGTTTGTACTATTTTCACCGGCAGGTGGGAGAACACAGGGATGTATTTAATAATTTCTGTTTGTATAAAAAAATTAATTTTAATGGACAATTAATTTATATAGTAAAGAGTTGAGATCCAGGGAGATAGGTGGCCACATGTTTGGGGTAATGTGATCATGTAAATTCTCGGACATCCAATCTTACGTCGTCATGGCTTGATGGTGTGGGCTCTCACTAATCACGATAACTATCCATGGTTTCACAACTGTTTCTAAAACCTCAAACAAGTCACAACTTTTACCCGAAGAGCTTGATGAGAGAAGCGTGGTGGCATGACGTGTATTTCATTACTCGCCACTCCTAAAACCATGAAGTTGCAGGAAACTTTGTGTGCATAACACGGAGAATATCTGAAGGATCCGAACATAGACACCTACCATTTCGTCGTTGGTGAGGAAACATTCGGGCGACATTTAAAAATTGCGAGATTTCTAGATCGCTGTGAATCGCATGTATAGCGATGTTAACAGCGAGTCTTTTCATTTCCTGAGTAAGCTTTTTGTTTTCCATTTGTGATCTGAAAAAAGATAGTAACGTGTTGCTGAGAAGTGGTAGGCAAATATGTGAATGTCCTCAAATACTTGCTACACTCAATATAAATGTACAATTGTGTAAATGTGATCTGTGGGTTCTGTTTGAGCGTATTGTCCAACGACGTATCGCGTTATGATGGTTTGGTTTCTGTCCTGGGTATTAGATGTTCTCGTTTTGAAGTTAGTGCTTAGTTATTGTTGTTAGTTGTGGGTTTCTGAACTATTTTTGTGTTTGTTGTTTGCTGTTGTTGAATATGTATCTGATTTGTTGATAGTGGCTTATTTTGTTCACTTTATATTCCGCTGTGAAAGTTACTGTTCACTCGTCGTTCGGTGCACTTGCGAGTAAATCTTAACTCGTCACTTTGGAACTTTGAAAGCAAATACAAATAATTAATATTTACAATCGTTGTTTATTCTAAAAATGTAGGGAAGTGTGTAACGCAAGGTCGGCCGCGGCTACATTAAAAATTTTGCGCAGCGAACACTATGAAATTGTTTTTGCACCGAACACAATATGCTGGGTATTTCTCATCGCACTCAGAGTAATAAGTGTCCACTGAGCCAAATTTTCAACCACGGCTAAAGCGGAAATCAGTGTAATAACGACAGTTGGAAAAACGATTAGGAAATGTCATTTGATTTTAGATGTGGAAACCTTTAGAATATTTTATCGAAACAGCAAATGTTTTAATATTTTATAGCTTTCTATCCAAAAAATTCCAATTTTATATTATTAAATATTTTTATTTTATTTACGGGCATAATAATGCTTCTTTCTATAAATGTTTAAAATTTTAAGGAATAGAACCCCAAATAGTTTTAAAAAAATTGTTTCCATCATTGGGACCCGTACAGAAGTTTACTTCTTCAGAACGTTTGCGTTTTGGGTTTTCAGGTTAGATTTTAGTGGTCGCTGTGGCGTAGTGGTAGTGCGTTGGACTGCTACGCAGAGTGTCCGGGGTTCGAATCTCGGCACAGGCAAAATCAAAAAAAAAAGTAGAAAAAATAATTTTTCTACACGGCACCACCTCTTGTCAGGCAATGGCAAACCTACAAGAGTAAAAATTGCTATGAAAAGCTTTTCCTTCGCCGTTCGGATTCGGCTTTAAACTGTAGGTCCCTTCCATTCATGTACAAATATAACACGCACAACATGAGTGGATGCGAAAAGCTCGGCCTAGGCCCTCCATGGGCTGTTGTGCCATCAAAAGTAAAGTAAAGGTTAGATTTAGTATCCTAGTAAAAACTAGAGTCTATCGCATTACAGGCGTCACCGAAGGAGTTTTTAACGAACATGTTAAGGAATTGTTAATGTGCTGACTTATGCAAACGATGAGCTTTGCATATTTCAGTTTGATGGTTCTCTGGTGTGCTACATCTGGATTATCTTCATTTTTGATTGTTTCCAATACATGCAACGTCCTCTACGAAAGCATCATCTCCATCAAAATATTCATATACAAAGCATGCTAATTTATTTGCTACATTATTATAAAATACTTAATCTTACCATCAATCGGGAATGTTACGAAGTTGATAAGTTGATTAGAAACTTGGCAAATCTCTTCTATGTTTTGTTGTGCTTTTTTTCTTTAAACGGAGGAAAGATTTTCAAGTAAATCTCCTTTACTATTTCTTAAAATTAACTGGCTGTTAAATGACTTAGTTGTTTTTGACTATGATTTGAAGGTTTTAATAAGGGTTTATTTATCTTATCTTATTAAACTGAGATTTGGCAACTCTAAAAAGCAAACATATCGCACTATGTTGGCGGAAAGGTAGCGTGTGCCAAGATCATCACACGCGATTATTTATAAACAAAAAATATCACGGTCAGAGGAGCAGAAATATTTGCCAAATTCATCATAGAAGCCAACCAAAAGATTTATGTTCAGTTTAATAATGAACAGTTGCGGCATCAGTGAGAAACGAAAAGTGTTGGTGGCAATTACATAAAAATTAGCTAACGAAAGTAATCTGAAGAGTAATAATATCGTAAGTGTTTGTTGACTAATATATATAATTTCTGTATGATCTGTGCTAATCCATACATGGATGCTTCTCTATTCCTTGAAATCAGACTACTTACGCAAAAAGACAATGCATAAAGTGTCGTCGGAAATCTACAAGGAAACCAACTTTCAACCTATTAAAGGTACTAATGACAAAGTAATTTCCAAATTTAAATTCCATTATCCCCCTGAAGATGAAGACCATGATATTTCTACTATCACGGATAAGGATGGAGATTTGATAGTATGTCGTAGGCCGCCGTGGTCTGTGATCGAAATTGAACATTCCGAAGCAACAGAGTTGCGACTTGT
This sequence comes from Palloptera scutellata, assembly GCA_958295655.1. NCBI lineage: Eukaryota > Metazoa > Arthropoda > Insecta > Diptera > Pallopteridae > Palloptera > Palloptera scutellata. Next base: position 21,196,319 of record OY282449.1, on the reverse strand, counting down.
AGGATTGCAAGTGTGGCGTGGTGCTCTACTGCTAGCAGATTTTTTGTTTCATCGCCGCAAGGATTTCTCTAGTAAACAAATCCTGGAATTGGGTGCAGGCGTTGGTCTAACCAGCATTGCAGCGGCGTTCTACGCACGGAAAGTAATCTGCACCGATGTCGATATTGGTGGAATATTAAATTTAATACGTGGCAATGTAGAACGCAACCGAAAACTATTCAAAGCAAATAATGTAAATATAATGGAATACGACTTCATGCAGTCGCCTGATAACTTTGCGCCTGAACTCTTGCAAGCGATCGACGAAAGTGATGTGGTTGTGGCAGCTGATGTCATTTATGATGATACGCTTACTGATGCATTTATACGTGTCATTGATAAAATTTTTGAGCGTGCGATAGAGTCGCGCAAGCCGAAAACAATTTATGTGGCCTTGGAGAAGCGCTTTGTATTTACTCTCGCCGATTGTGATTCAGTGGCACCAATGTATGAGTACTTCTTGAAGCAGGCAACGAAGAAATCATGGCATTTCCAATTTATCTCAATTGATTTTCCCCAGTATTTTGATTATGAGCGCTGTAAGCAGCTGGTGCTGATAAGCTTAACTAGTAATGAGATGACATGAGATAATGTTAAAGAAATATTCTCGGTGATTACAGTATTTTTTTTTCTCAAAAATAAATGGAATAACAATTTGTAGTAATAAAAATAATTATAAACATAAACGTAACTCGAATTTAGTTATGTCATGGACCGGTACATTAACATGCACATATAGATATATGTATATAACTTATACTAATTTGTATGTTTATAAACGCTGTGTAGTTTTTGTACACAAAAATACATTATTTCTTTACAAGTCCTGCATTGCTAAAATGATATTCTCGAGTGCTGTGCGCGCATCACTAGGAGGAAATTTCTCTAGAACTCGCATGGCTGCTGTAGTGTGTTTCCGCTGCAGTTCTTTTGTCTTTTCCAAGGCGGGCCCTGATAATATAGCCTTATGTACTTTGGCGTAATCAATGTTCTCCACTGAAGATTTACCCTTTTCGATTTCTTCATAAATTGAGGGGTCATATTCGAGATGAAAAAGGACAGGTGCACTCACCAAACTAAAAGTTGTATCTGAAATTAAATAAGATCACTTTAGAGATAATTATATATTGTAATTTTCAATGCTTGTAACACCTAAAGGCAGCGTGCTGCACTGAAATGGTTCTGCATCAAGGCATGCCTGCCATGCCAATGATAAATGTTTGCCAAAAAGATAAGCCTGCCTTTGCATTTCTTCACTTTGTCCAGCTAATTTAAGTGTACCCTGACATGCTTTGCCCAGCAAACTGCCAGCATTGAGTATATTGCGACATTCCCATTCCTTTTCAGGTATGCCCATTGCTTTCGAAATGTTCATGGGAATCATGACATCATTCTCATCAAAGTCGATATCTTCTGTTGTAGCTGTGCCATTGGTTTTGGGTGCTTCCGAGCCTGGTTTTGAGGGAAGCGGGTTATTTTGTTCATCGCGTTCGCCTATAAATTGCGATTCAGAAAAGTCTCGCACTGCAGAAGAAATTAATTCAACAAGTTCCTGATTGCGTAAATTCGCTAATTCAGCACTGGAGTGTCCCAGTAAATAGTCGCCTGTGAGCAGCCCAATTTTATTGCCAAATGTCATGTCCTCGTAAGTGGCAGTGTCTTTGCCAGCCTCTGATGATGGTTGCAAATTGACCAAACTCTATAAATATATTTTTATTTTACTATGTAATTTACTGTTTTAACTGCTTAATGTACGCACATTATGCACTAAATGTGAAATACGAATCATTTCAGTAACCTCAGCTAAGCCACGCTGTGAATGTAACACTCCAGCACTCTTATCCTGTTCCATATCCGGCACTGATGGGGCATGCCCAGCGGCTTTAGAAATCAACAGAACGATGAGACCCCATGCTTGCATTGTATTTTTGCCATTGTACAGTAAATGTCTTCATAAAAGGGGAAATCAGTAAAAAGTAAATACAAAATAAGTTTTAATACACTCAATTGCTCGCTTAAACTTGCTCACTTTGCCGTCTTGAGTATTGGATGATTGCTGCCTACCAATTTGCGCAAATGTAATGCTACGTTCGCAATTTCGTCACTGAGAAGCCAACGTAAACTTAAAAATGACGTTGGATAACCGACGATGCGTTCTGCCTCGCTAACAGCACGATTCCAATCATGTTTGGGAGGCGCCTGTTTGGTTGCAAGCTTTTCGTTGTTGCTGCTGCTCGCCGAAGTCGTAGACAAACGCCGTAGCTGCTGCGGGTGTTGGTGTTTGTAAAAAGTGAAAGTTTTCATTGTTGCTGCTGCTGTTAGTGGAGTATTTATTAGATGATTTCTCCAGTTGTGCATCATGCGCACTTGTTGCATAACTACCCTATTCCACTGCATATTGTTTTTGCACTAATATATTCTGTAGTTCTTAAATAAATCACTTTTTATTAGAAGTTTACTTGGTGCAATTTTGATTAAACGACCGATCGCGTGCTCCAACCTTTGCAAAGTGAAACTGGTTTCGATTTTGGCTTTGCGACTTTGCCAAGTGTGTAAGCTTTTATGTTTGACTTTCTCATTTTTCGTTTACTCTATAACATATTAACAATCTACTTCGTTTATTTTTATGACTCTTCTTCCTTTCCCCAACAATTTATTATTTATGCCGTTTTTTATACACCTGTTTTATTCTGTGTGCATTTAGCATTTGTACGCAATTTCAAGCTACACAAACAAAATAATAGTTTACCTTTTTCTCTTTTGTTTTGATTCAGCAGCTCGAACAAATGATGACAAACAGCTGATAAGTTAGTGGAAAATTGGGGGAAGGTACTTTCCACGAATATTTTACACATGGTTGCAGAGATTTGTTCTTACATCTGTAATATTCTTTTTAGCATATACTTTTTAATTCAATTCACTTTCACTTCGATAATGATGTTGATTGATGATAGTTGAACTAATTAACTGATTAATTGAATTTATTTTCTAAATAGCTCTATCCAGTAGTATGGGTATTAAATTTACGCAAATAAATTAGAGATGAATACTAATTTAATTAAAATGAATACTAAATTTGAGCACAAGTAAATTTTGACATATTATTTTAAAATAATAGTACATTAAAATTCTACCTCCTGAATATTATTAAGTTTACTGAAAAAACAGAGTCCTCAAGTAAATAAAATATTTCTAAAGCGGCAGTAGCTTTTAAAGGAATTCAAAATGGTGCGGAAGCCTTCTTGTCCGAATAACACTGCAAATTTATTTTAACGCAGAATGTTATTTAGTAGAATGTTTCCTAACCACTACGTCAAGAAGCAGTGAAAATCATTATTCTTCATATTCCTTCAACCTTTCTACTATATGGTTCCGTATAACTTCCACCGGGAGTAAGGCCGTGGAGAGAAAATACGAGTCCAGGGGAAGAGGATGATCAACTGCAGGCCTCTTATTTTTATGGACCAAAATTAGGAATTCATGCTTTAGCTGAAGCGAAACATGGCAATACTTTGATTCTCTTTTCAACTTTTACATAACCGATTTACATCTGATTTTTCTCACCGATCTTTTGTTTATTGGCGAGGGATACGATTTTCATCGAGTCACAATCGGCTATGCCACCGATTTTAACGTTTGCTTCTTACAGCTTTCGCATTTCTTTTCAATGTAATACACTAATATACAGTATGTCTGGATTTACAGCCCCGACATTTTTATCTTCTCTCTTATTGTTTTTCAGTGTGTGTAAAAGCTCTCGACGATGGAAAAAAGTAGAATATGGGAAAAGTTCAAAACTAAAGAGAAATACCGGGGTTTTACTTACTTTACTTTTAATGGCACAACAACCCATGGAGGGCCTAGGCCGAGCTTTTCGCATCCACTCATGTTGTGCGTGTTATATTTGTACATGAATGGAAGGGACCTACAGTTTAATGCCGAATCCGAACGGCGAAGTGAAAAGCTTTTCATAGCAATTTTTACTCTTGTAGGTTTGCCATTGCCTGCCAAGAGGTGGTGCCGTGTAGAAAAAAATTTTTTTCTACTTTTTGATTTTGCCTGTGCCGAGATTCGAACCCCGGACACTCTGCGTAGCAGTCCAACGCACTACCACTACACCACAGCGACCACAACCGGGGTTTTACCTCGAATTAAACCTTGGCCGAAAAAAACAAAAAGTTATTACATAAAAAAACCGAAAAAGTAATTAACACATTTACATATACATAACTTAAATTAGTTTTGAAAGTATAAAACGAACAAATAAACAATAGTCACGTTGTGGATTAAAACGCTGGGTAACAGATTTTATTACAGAAAAAAAATCACTCTATCGGTTCTTAATGCAACCATGGGGATATGTTCTGGTTTTTAAAACCTTTATCAAATCGAATAATTGTTAGATATTATAATAACACTTATTTAATTTTAAAAATAAATTGCACTGATTGCGAAAGCGAAGAAAAAGAAAACCAGTAACAATTTGAATCATCGTCGTTGCGAATAGAGTATTTTAGTAGCGAGGAAAATACTTTGGAGCCAAAGAGGAGTTACAGTACCACAGCTAGTAGTAAGGTCATGGTTATGTTCGGATTTTGCTCGGCGAATACCATGGAATTGCTGTTGCAGCGAACACAAAGAGAGAGCTTTTACTCACTCTCACAACGAACACGATATGCTGGGTGAAATGAACACCGAGCACGCCGAGCATTCAGGATGTCAATGTTATTCTACAAAAAAGGAACAAAAATCTATGTAATATAGAAGGAAAACATGCACAACCTGTACGTTATTATTTTCATTTGCAGAAAAGCGAAGTTGCGAATTTTTTTGTTTTTAAAAGTGAATATTAAATATTATTATTCATAAAACTATTGAAGAAAAATCATATTATTTTCATAATTTTTAAATTATATTATTAATTGCACTCTCCATATTGATAAAATTGTTTAAAGTTTTTTGGTATACCGTTTAGTGTTGCCGTTGCGAACAAAATAGTATTAAAAAAACCTGAACTTTGACCAAAAGCAACTCTGTAACGAAATCCAATGAAACCACTACACCGAGCACTAGAAAAAATATGACGTGTTCGTCGAACAGCGAACACCTGCATAACCACCACCTAAGCAACGATATCATAATATTAGCAGTTAGCTCGGAGATGAAAATAGAAACAATCGTCTCAATCAAAATGCCCAAGCAAATAAATTTACTAATTTTCATCTTCTGTTTCTGAAAGAACAGCACATAGATAGCAAAATATAGCAGCTTCTTCTTTCAGAATGCAACATCACCTCCAACTGATTTCGATTTGTTAATTTCCTTGATCGAGCGTGAAAATAATAAGGATAAGCAAAAAATAGAGAAGAGACGACATCGCACGAAGAAGGCGGCAATGTACAATCAATAACACATGCTAAATGTCTGGTTGGTGTGGCGTAGTGGTAGTGTGTTGGACTGCTACGCAGAGTGTTCGGGGTTCGAATCTCGGCACAGGTAAAATCAAAAAGTAAAAAAAATTATTTTTCTACATGGCACCAAAGCATTTCACTTCGCCGTTTGGATTCGGCATTAAACTGTAGGTCCCTTCCATTCATGTACAAATATAACACTATTTCCTGTTTCTCTGCATGCTGATATGGCAAAGCAGTCGAAAGTTGATAGCAGTTGATTGGAGGCATTTTTCGATGTTAAAAATATGAATGAAGCTTATTTAGGAGTTACAGATGAGCCTATTTTTTTGCAACATAATAATTTGTTATTACTGTGAAAATGTCTATATGGCCATATACATACATGTGTACGTAAATATGAAATTATGTAATTAAATTAGTTTTAAATAAGGTGATAATTTAAAGGCTGATCATTTTATTTCTTTAATTCCTTTAAAATGAATTATAAGATTATAGTTGTGAACAATAAATCGGAGAAGAATCTATTTATTTTCCCAAAAAAAGGGTGCTTAAAAATAATTTAGTACTAAAAATGATTCGTATTATAAGATCCAATCGGGATATAATTAAGTTCTGTATTATTTAAAAGAATATTGTGATTACGAAACTGGTATGATGGATTTTCAAATTAGCTGAAACATTGTGTGGAAATAATTTGACAATCGAAGGCTATCTCAATGTAACTATATAATATTATTTATTAAATATATAATATGATGGAATAAAAAGCCCAAATAATTTTTATACATATTTGCTGTGCAAAAATAATGGTGTTCGATTTTATTCAAGAAGCTCGATCCTTCACATTAACGGGGCTGACTAGTTCTACGAACGTATTGCGTATGATGGTAATATTTATTTTTGATGACAGTATGCAAAAGCAATACATGTAATAAAGATTTTAAAATGGTATGCGACAACATATGAAAAATAATTCATAGGAAATTTGAAAAATGTATACCTACTACAAAAAAAATATGCTCCACATATTGTGCTAGTGCATTTAACTTATTTCTAGTAATTTTGTATTTTTCACTCAATTTGCTGCCTTATCAAATACGAACTCATTTCATTTATCATTAACACTCGTATTAATTAATACCGCCTTATCAAATTTTTACTAAATTTTTCCTTTATCATTACCTACATAAATAGCTTTGATAAATTGTTTTTGTTTTTTTTTTACATTTATTCAATTGCCAACTCAAGTCATTAATCGGTAGTGAAATCAGTTTACTTTTAAATTTGTCTCTGCGCGTTTGAAAACATCTACCATTGATGACGTGTGTGCCTAATGCATAAGTTCAATTTCGATGTTGTATCAATGCAGAATATGCAATCGATAAATTCAAATTGGAAAATTCAACGACCTCAAGCAGAATATCGGTACGAGCATAACTTTCAAAACGCTTATCAATTTGAAAATAAAATCATTGCCTCACATACCATAATTTATCATGAAATGGTCTTATGATACCGCCTGTGCTAAAACTTGGTTAATAACACTGCACAGCTGGCTGGCATGCTGGCCGACTGCCTGCTTTCTAAAAATAACCTCGAAAAAGAAGAAAGTAGGAAAGGAATCAAAACACTCGAATGCATAATATTATAAAAATAAAAAGAAATCAGTAACAAAGATTAGCAATGCGCATGTGTCCTATGGAAGCTTATTTTCCAAATGTCATATGAATGAAAAATCCACATAAGAGCAGTAAGACCCGAAGACAGACAGATATTAAATAGCAGCTGAAGCTGTTCTGTGTATGAAAAATACGTTATAAGAAATAGCAACCTATACACCCACTCCCTTCAAACTCGATATATAAAATTAACACGTAAGCAGCAAAAAAGCATAACTACCATACATAGTACACACATAGAAGTAGTCAGCTAGCAAAAGCTTCCAATGACAGGAAAAAGAAGACAGACAAATATTTCACCAACGTAATCAACCAACGACGACGAAATCGATAAGTAAGGAGTAAAATTATCAATATTTTCTTGCTGCAAGACGATACGATATTGTGTGTGAAAATTTTGAAAAACGAATTAAATGTGAAATATTTGTGCTGAAAATTTAAAATTTACTAAGCGGAAATGTCCAAGAAAAGTGTTAGCATACTAAAATTTATATACATAGAAATCATTTTAACAAATATACATACAACTAGTAGAAAAAGTTTTGCTAATACATACAGTTATCCTTTTTGAAAGCTTAAAAAAAAAATTAAAAAACCAAAAATCCAAGAACTTAAAAAAAGAAATCAAAATTAAATACAATCGAATTTGAAAAATAATTTACGTAAATATTATGTGCATTGGAATTCTGGTGCCTCGCCCTTCAGCCTTTTTGCTAGCGCCGTAAAATCTGAACGATTTGTGAAGTGCTCCCCAATGTGTGTGCTCCTTCATTCCTTTTCCATTCTTACTTATATAACACAACATCCCTAATTTTTTACTACTGCTGCTGCTTGCTCGAATTTTGCATTTACTTACTACATTTTCCATAACCTCAAATAATAACAAATACCCTACATACATTTTTCATAGCCTAAAATTTATAATTTATATTAATTATTCAAATAATAATAAATATTGCTCTATGTATCCTTTTTGTGTCCAAAGGTGTTTCATACTATACGCTTATTCTTCATTTTTCTAAATTAGCCTGATAGCAAAATAGTAATCTCGTGAAGTTGTGTACTAAAAAACAACGGAAGTGCTTCTACTTCTTTTTTTTTTTGATTTTGTAAAGAAACATAAAGTTGTGCTAATAATTATTATTCATTTTGTAAGAGGCTCATTGCAACCGTAAAAATCAAAACCACTTCAAAATGCAGCCCCCACCGCGTAAGGTAAGTTGATGATAACGCTGATGAAGATAGAAAGTAATAAGGTACTTAAAACCGCATACTTGGTGCATGCTCCATACTTTCTTTACGTATTAGTGATTTACAATTATCACTATTGCGATCATTATAAAAATTTTAATTTTATCTAATTTTAAAATGTAAGAATAATTAAAATATAAATAAATATTTAAATAAATAATTAAAATATTAATCAATTAATCCCAGCAAGTAACATAATTTTGATAAGACTCTCATTTACAGTGATAGTAATGCAAGAAGGGTATCGACGGAAAAGATTCGGTTGTCAGACTTAGTTAATAAAAAATGAATAGACTGCTGTGGACTTGAGATACTAAGTCCCGACTTTAGGGATTCGAATATCAGAAGACGAACTTGGCCTGTTGACCTTCAGACTTTCGCTGTCTTAATTGAATCCGATGTGAACGATTTTTCGTGTACGAGTGCCATATACTTTGTATTTTTCAGAACAAACTGCAGGCGTCAAATGATGCTGTCCTAATTAAGTGCGATGATGTCGCATCGTACTCTCTGTTTAATCGTAGCCGAACTTTGCGATACGAAGGTTTTAAAAATCTTCGTGTATTTTTTAATATTAATTGAAAACAGCTGAAAATTAAAATAAATTTTTATTGTAACGTAAAAGAATGAACAATGTTTTTTGTTTCATTAGTCTCGCAGTAAATAAATAAATCTGTTGGCTTACCGATACGAGAACATGTCACGTATAACTGACCATGGGAGACAGTTTTCGAGGTCCAAACCACAGATTTGCAATGATTGCCCTTGAAATTAGCTTATGGTCATGGCAAAGGCCAACCTAATCGACAATCGTTTGAACTTTAACGGTAGAACCTTAGGAATTCTTTGAAGCAAAACATGTTCTCCTTTAAATTTTCCTTTAAGAATTGTGGTATCAATGACATTGGGCATTATCTTTTTTAATAACTAGCTTTGTTCCATTACATAGTCTCGGAGCGTTGATGTTACGTAGTAAGTCTGATGTTGGACGTACATTGTGTCTACGTCTTCGTTGATATTATCATATTTTTTGTAATATAATTTATTACAATAGAAAAAAATGTATATACATAAGATGAAATTTTTTTCGTACAATAATTATTTTGTACTTTGAAACAAAGTATTACTTAATTTCTATGGTATATTTTGTATTATACTTAAAAACTAAACTAAATAGGTAAAATATTATATTAGGTAATTGGTCTAGGTATTATTGGTTAGAGTAATACATATTGAAAAATTAAGCGCTTAAATTCATCATTGCTAACAATACAACGTAAATGATTAGGTAAAGAATTATAAAGCCTAATGATGGTAATGAAAAAGAGCCTTGACGAGTTTAAGTATTTAAAGTTAGAAACAATCAAGTACATAACTTACTCGATTGGATCTGCTAATTGTAGTTTACCCAACTCGAACCAAACCTACGATGTAAATCGTAGCTCGATAGCTTTTATGGCTCCGAAGATCATTCGTTGCTAACAAACGGACAAAGGATTATATACTATATAAAGATTATACCTGATAATATACTTAGTTGCTCAAATCTTCATTTGAGATCAAATACAATTATGTATATTATATATATCTTAGTATAGAAGTACCTAATTATGTGAATTAAAATAATACCATTTACCTCTTAAGTTTATTATACACAAGCTGACCCGGAAAACTTTGTTGTGTCCAAACAAACATATTCTAAAACACATACTTTATCGTCATAATAAATTGTGTCCATTTTCGGCAGCTGGCTGCATACAGCTGTCCGTTGCCTAGGCTGACCTAATTTATTATTTTTGTTAATAATTTTGATTCTGCATTTTCTTCTGAAATTAATGATTCTGGTGTTGAATTGAAAAAACCTTTTCTTGGTGAACCGCACATCCCTAAATTTAAATTTTCAAATTTTAGTGCGTGGCAAAAATTGAATTCTTTATCCATGTTACCAATCATAACTTTAGCATGATCAGAATATTCAGTCTTATATTTCATCATATTTAAATGCAATGCGATTAAATGGTGATAATGTGAATGCTCTGCGGTTTGCATTCATGAGCTGCCAGCCAAACGTCTATTGACATCTGCTTAATTATTAGCATACATGATGTTCTTAAAATCCTCGTACAGGCAAGACGATGGTTCGCCATTTTCTTCAGCACTGTTTTCTGCAAAATGTATTCCTGCTCTCTCTTGGCTTTGCACTCGTTGTTATGCTGTTAAATTTGTAGAGAATTTCAGCCGATGTTTACACGACCAATTTAAGTGAGTCAATTACACTTGATTAATTAACATTAATTACTATTACACAATTAAAAAAAAATATTTAACTTTAATTATAAAAGATACTTTTCATCCTTCGAAATTACTTTACCGGCTAACATTTATAAAACTATTTCTAGTCCATCTTTTTGGCCAGATAATGCGTTTGTGAAAGATGAACTCGGGAGAGCAATAGGTTACCGAAAACTGCAATACTGTTCATACTTTCTACAAACCAAAAATACTAATTAAACGCATGTAAGTAGTATCATAGGCACAACAGCTTATGAAGGGCCTAGGCCGAGATTCTCTCATCCACTCATGTTGTGCGTGTTATATTTGTACATGAATGGAAGGGCCCTACAGTTTTATGCTGAATCCGAACGGCGAAGTGAAAAGCTTCTCATAGGCAACTTTTACTCTTGTAGATTTGCCTGCCAAGAGGTGGTACCGTGTAGAAAAATGTTTTTGTTTTACACCCTTCTAGCCGGACCTTTTTTTCATTCGCTCAGCATGACATAGCCAGCGAAGCTGCTGAATTTTTAAACGCTTGACTATGTCAGTGTCGACGTATAGCTTACACGTCGTCCACGCATACTGGACCGTAGATCTTACGTAGTATCTTTCTCTTGAACGCTCCTAACAGCCTCTCGCCATTGATGGTAAATGTCCACGTCAGCATACATTAGGGCGGGAAGGATGAGGGACTTATAGACGTTATTTTCTTCGGTCGAGAGAGGGCTCTGCTTCTCAATTGCCTACTGAGCCCGTAGTAACACCTGTTGGCAAGATGTCAAGGTTGACATTAATGTTGGTATTAATTCTGGATCCGAGGCAAACGAAATCCTTGACAACTTCAAAAGTATAATTGTCAACAGTAACATTTTATCCAAATTTTGTTTGTGTCAACAAGGTATTTCGTTTTGACCTCGTTCACTACTAGACCAACTCGACGAAACTCCTTTCCCAGATTGGAGACTGCTGCACTGACTGCTCGAGCGTTTTTGCCAATGATGTCAATATCATCAGCGTATGCTAGCAGCATGACACTCTTGTAGAAGATAGTGCCAGAGATGTCGATGTTCGCAGCTCGAATTATTTTCTCCAGCATAAGGTTGAAGAAGTCGCACGATAGGGAGAGTCACCTTGTCTGAAACCTCTTATCAAATGGTGCGGAGAGGTCTGTCCCAATTTTCACTGCGCTGGTGGTGTTGGTCAGTGTCATTTTGCAAAGACGAATGAGCTTTGTAGGGATACCAAAATCAGACAAGTGATCCCTAATCGTGCTGTCGAAAGCGACACCGGCTTTATAATCGACAAATAGATGATGAGTGTCGATCTGTTTTTCTCGGTTCTTTTCCAGGATTTGGCGTAGTGTGAATATCTTGCCGATGGTGGATTTACCAGGCCTGAAGCCACACTTATAAGGTCGAATCAGTTTGTTGACGAGGGGCTTCAGTCTTTCGCACAGTATGCTCGATAGAACCTTATATGCAATATTAAGAAGGCTTATCCCACGGTAGTTGCCGCAGATCGTGGAATCACCTTTCTTATGGATTGGGCAGAGTACCCTGAGGTTCCAATCGCTTGGCATGCTTTCATCCGACCATATTGGTTGGCGAAGACTTCGGCTGTCTGTTGTGATTGCAGCTTTTCGACATCCAGCTTTCTCTTTGTACCTATCCGTACGCGATTTGCTACACATATACGTGTGCACACCTTGGCTGCAACCAAGTAGTGGTCTGAGTCGATGTTTGCACAACGTATTGTGCGTACGTCTAGTACATTGGAAGCATGCCTTCCGTCGATCACAACGTGATCAATCTGGTTTCGTGTGTTTTGATCAGGGGGCAGCCAAGTGGCCTTATGGATATCTTTATGTTGGAATCTGGTGCTACTAACTGTCATGTTTCGTGCCGCGGCGAAGTCGATCAGTCTCATACCGTTATCGGTGGCTTCGTCGTGGAGACTGAATTTTCCGATCGTCGGACCAAAGAGACTCTCCTTGCCCACCTTGGCATTAAAGTCGCCTAACACGATTTTAACATCGTGGCGGGGGCAATGCTCATAAGTTTTGTCGAGGAGCTCGTAGAAGTCATCTTTGGTCGTTTCATCCTTCTCATCCGTCGGTACATGGACACAAATTAGGCTGATGTTGAAGAATTTTGATTGATGATGATAGTGGCTAGGCGCTCGTTCACGGCCGTGAACCTCGAGACTAGATGACGCAGTCTCTTCCCAACCACAAATCCAACACCAAATTCGTGTCTCGACGCATGACAGCTGTAGTAGATATCAGAGGATGCTCTTTTGGACAGGGTCTTTTTGGACCCTGTCCCGTCCATCGCATTTCCTGTATAGCGGTGATGTCAGCTCTATATTGTTGGAGGATATCCACCAGCTGGATAGAGGCACCTTCCCTGTAGACGGTTCGGACATTCCAGGTGCATATCCGTAAATCGTTGTCCTTTGGGCGTTTGCGGGAGTCGTCAACATGAGAGGGGTTCTTTATCCGAGGCTTATTTGGAGGATTCATTGGTGGGTATTTTAACGTGGTGGGTTCCAAGGCCATGGAGAAACCCGCCACTGATGGTTGTCAGTGAGCTATCCAGGGGAAACCACGAGGAGGCTGTGTGACGACTTGAAACGTAGAAGGTAAAGGATCGACCATGAACGCACCTGCGACTGTCACGAACTTTACCGTGTGTCCTACGCCCCAGGCCTCCCCGCAAATCAGTTTTAATCTTCATAAATATAGTTCTCGCTTTCAACATAGGGCTGTACCCGGGAAATCGACAACTACTAACCTTATAGAATTCACTTCAAGAGTGTTAGAAGGCTTTGCCAATAGTTTGCAAACTGATGTTGTGTACACTGACTTTAGTAAAGCTTTTGACATAGTAAATCATTATTAGCTTTTACTTAAATTGTGAAACATGGGGTTTCCACCACGTTTTATAAAATTCAGGCGTGCTCGAACTTCGATTAGTTTACATTTATCTCCACCTTCATGAAACATTTATTAACAAAAGTTCATTGTTATTTGCTGGAATGTGTTCCTACCTATCTTTCAAATAACTCTTTACAATTTTTTTTTTCCGTTTTAAGCCTATTTGTAACATTCATAAATCTACATACTATGTATTTATTATCATTAACAGGGTAACTACGTGAAGTTCTTAAAGAATTTACATACAGAACAAGTGGCAAAGTTGCAATTAAAAAACCAACATGAATGCGATTTGCTCGAGGACATACGCCAGTTCACCATCAAGAGGTCGTCGATTGAGAAATCTTACAGTGAGGCGTTGTTAAAAATTTCATCGCAATATTTAAACAAGAAGATACCAAATATACCAGATATTAAAATGGAAGGCATGGAGGAGAGATGGTAAGTGCACAATGACCATGGCGAGGACAAGTATGTATGTATGTCGACAATCCGACTGTGGACATTTTATGATGACATTTTGTGTTTTTTTGTCATTAATTTTCATATTTTTACTACACTCGTACATTGTTGTCCTTCAATTTAGATTTTATATTTACTATGTAGAACATTTTATTGTTTTTGAATAGGAAATTTTTAAATTGTTTTTTTTTTCATTGAATCTTTGACCTTGTTCTTTGGAACATTTGTTTTTAATGTGTGCATGTAGAGAACATTATTGCAACTGCGACTACCACTCGAGGTAATGGAGGTTGATTAAATAATCAATTCAGATGAATGTACATATGTGTTAGTATCTTTTGGGGTTAAAGTGAAAATGTGAAGTTGTCAATATTCTTGTTAAAGGTGAAGGGCATATAATGATGTTCTATCATAAATTATTAGGATATATAAAAGCTTATGAACTTATACGTAGTACTTAAGGTTTATTGTGATATTCAAACAATTTACTTGCAATTAAAGTTATGAGCGTGGATGTCGAAAAATATTCCAAGTTGCTTCCAAACTAAAATGCGATATTAAGAAATCATTGAAATTAACGTTCTTGAATTATATCGAATGAAATATTGGTGTAATTGGTTTCTTTTCAAATTTATAATCAGCTGTTTACATAAATAAGCTAGTTTTAGGTTAATTTACTGGCAAATTACTTACATTTAATCACATGTTGCTTTGGAAAATGCTTACATAAGTAGAGTGACTCACAAAGCTAATTGAATTCAACTTCGTCCTCTTTTCTCAATTTAAGGAACATGTGGAGTGTTTGGCGTACGGTGCTTGAAGAAAACGAAAAATTAGCACGTGCTCGTTTAGCCGCTATCGAAGTATTCCAGCAGCAAATAGCAGATGAGGCTAAAGTATTGCGTGACTATAAATTGGCAATATCTAAAAAATCGCTTTCGCAAATTGTTAATGTGCAAAAGGAATTGCATTTGAGTGTTGGCGATGTGGACAAGACAAAGAAGCAATATTTCGACGAGGAGCACTGTGCACATGATGTTCGTGACAAGGCACGTGATATTGAAGAGAAGCTGAAAAAGAAAAAAGGCTCTTTCTTTCAATCGATTACATCGCTACAGAAGAATAGTGCGCGAGTGACATCGCGCAAGGAGTTGCTCGAAGAGAAATCCACGGGGGCACGCAACGATTATATACTCAGCTTGGCTGCGGCAAATGCTCATCAGAATCGTTATTTCACTGTTGACCTACAAACGACCATGACCACCATGGAGAATTATGTATTCGAGCGGGTTGCTGAGTACTTGACATTAATGGGACGCACCGAGTTGTTGACCTGTTCGGCCACTCAGAACTCATTCGGCAAGATACGCGATCAGGCGCAACAATTAACACGTGAATATAATTTGCAGTGCTGCTATTTGTTCTATCCGGTGTTGAAGCAGCACATTCAGTATGACTTTGAGCCTTGCGATAATGATCCGGTACGTAAAGTTACCACAGAGCATGATTCGGCTGCGGAGACGCTTACCAAGGAAGCTAAAAATTTGGCTGGACGTGTAGTTAAAGAGAATCTGTCTATACGTGAGAATGCAAAGAAGTTAGCTATTTGTGTGTCGTTGCGGGATTCTGGTCAACGCTCCGACCCCAATGACCCCAATGGACCCGATTTGGATACAAAGATTGAGGAATTCCGGGATTTAATTCGTCGTTCAGAGACAGAAAAAGCTAAAGCAGAAGCATGCCTACAATGTTTGCGTGATGGTGGTATTAATGTTGATGAATGGGTACAGGAAGCCGAAACTATGGGCGTGCAGGAGTTAACTCGATCGGCAAGTTCAATTTCAATACGTACAGATGCTTCGGGACAAGGAGTAAGAGAACATGTTAACAATTAAAATAAATCGCACAAATTGTTTGTTTTCTCTTTTGTTCTTTGTAGGAAAATCCAAGTTCTGACTCTTTTTACGACAGCGATAAAGAAGAAGCAGCTGGAGCTCATGTCATTTCTGCAAAACCCAAAGAGGAAATACCACTTTCTCGAGACAAAACCTTCAGCGACAGCGACGAGGGTGCGAAGTTTTTAAATACTTACTAATGAAATTTTAATTGTTCGTTTATTTAAATTTTAGACCCAGAGGAACACGTTCCCGAGCCTAAGTCTGCTGCCCCAATGATGTCCGTCGCTCCATCTGGTTGGGATGATCCTACTGAAGTAAGTTGGGGCGGAGGAGAAGAAGAGGAAGAAGAAGATAAAGATGAACCCATTGTTCCTGAACCAAAGGAGGCTATCTTTAAATGCACTGCTTTGTACAGTTATACTGTGAGTAATTTCATGGCACATACAAAATCTGTAAAGAAACTACTATAGTTAAATACCTCAACCTTTTACGTTAATTACAGGCCCAAAATCCTGATGAACTGACTATTGTCGAAAACGAACAGCTTGAGGTTATCGGTGAAGGTGATGGTGATGGTTGGTTACGCGCGCGCAACTATCGTGGTGAAGAGGGTTATGTTCCGCATAATTACTTGGATATCGAAAACGATGCAGCAACAGCCAATGATAGTTCTGCCAATCAACTGCGTTCACAAATCTCATTCTCATCTGTCGACTATACTGTTGACAATGAAGATCAAACGGTAGACTCGATGCAGTCGCCCGATCAAGTGTCCGTCATAATGGCGCCACAAAAGAAGAAATCAGTTGTGGAATATTGCATTGCATTGTATGACTATGATGCCACCGCCGAAGATGAGCTAACCTTTGAGGAGGGCCAAATTATAAAAATTGTGACAAAAACTGCACATGGTGTCGACGATGGCTGGTGGGAGGGTGAATTAGATGGTAAATTTGGCAATTTCCCATCTTTGGTTGTCGAGGAATGCGATGAGAACGGTGAGCCGTTGACTGATGGTGGAGATGAATCGCCACCACCAACGGCACCGCCAACATTCGCACTTCCACCTGCTCCAGCTCTTCCGCCAGAGTATGCACACGAATTGACCGAAGATATGTTTGAGTCGCAAGAAACAGCAGGTAAATAATAGTAACATCATGCTTTACTACATTTGCACATATGTACATGAGTCAATTGGTTTCTTTAACTTTTCAGATGACGATAGCGGTTACATACCTAATGGCGGCGTACCCAATATGCCTCCACCAGGTAATCCTAAAATCAATTTTAGCCATTTTATTTTATTTTCACAACTCCTCTAGTACTTCTATTTGAAATTTGATTTGATATACATATATAAAAACATTACTCCTGCTTCTATATCTCTAGAGGTAAAACTCCACGAAACCCATCTAAAAAGTGTGCTACAACTTCCAAAATGTACTTTTCAACAAAATTTCTACTTAACCTAATATTATAACAAATTTTAAAATACATATTTCTTATATAATTTCGTATATGTGTGTGTGTTTAATACTTAGCTTCTTTCGGTTGCAGCTAAATTAAATCAATATGAAATCGAAAGCACCGCAAAATTTTAAATTTTCTTTTCTCACAACTTTTTTCAGTATAAAATTTTGTAAATGGTTTTTAATTTCTATATTATTTTGAAATGCATTTTTCTCTGTGAACTATTTATTTTTGTTGTTTTCTTGCGTTTTAATAAAGAGCTAAGTAAGGTGACTGCTAAAAAGGGTAATAACTTTGTAGATCTTTAGGATATATAAGTTTAAATTATTGTAATATTTGTATTTAGTAATGGAATTTAATAGAAAAATATACATATTTATACCTATATATTTTTCTTAACTTTATTTCTATTAAATGTTTGATTTGAGCGAACTTCCACTTTACTATTACAATTAAAATCTATTACTTTTCTTTTAAATTTTTAAACAAATTAAAATTTTATTAACGTTCACTTGTTAAAGCTACAAAATTTCAATGAAATAAATGTAGTCTTTAAACATTTTTGTATAACTATTATGTACCTACCGATTCAATATCGATAATATTAAAAATATCTTTTGGTCACTTGAGAATTCTGAAGACATACACAAAACAGACTTTGTATCTATTAATTAAATCGTTCTGATTGATTCGTTTACGATTGAATTAAATAAGAATATGTTTTTAAACTTAGATCAGGAGGAACATTTTTTGGTTCACAAGTTAAGGAAATAAAAATTCTAAAATTTAAACATATTAGGAATCATGGTTTAGTCCAAATCAAATTGAATACTTCGATGGTTTCTCCTTTAAAACTCAGATATTGTATGACCACTTTTTTTCGAGCTGAAGTCATATAGGCCAAAATAATCTTCTTTCGGAGACAAGAAATGTAGACAATGTAAGTCAAGCTAGAAAAAAGTAGACTTACATTATCTGTGTTAAAGTTATTCGGTGCGAACTTTAATGAATAACAGCGAACTTTTTACAATAATATGTATCACAAAATTCGAAAATATGAAAGTGAAAAACATACTTAATAAAATATTGTAGAAATCAGTAAAAGTTGCAGAACAAGATTGCTGGTATTTATATACCCAGATAACTATGTTTGTATAAAAACGTTCTTCATCTACTTAGACAGAATTTAAATCATATTTTGAATTTTGAGTTTAATAGTCTCAAGTTCGGTTTTGGTATTTATATTTTTTAGATTTAATTAGATCAAAATTTTTTCCAAAGGAACATCCCAGTGCAATTTTATAAAATGTGGAATAACTCAAGATATGAAATATATAAATATGTATTTAGTAGGACTGTTGACCCGTATAGATTTTTAGAAAATTTTACGATCCCTCAGCTGCTCTTTGCTTAACTTTTTCAGAGTTTTTCTAAAATATTTTACCTAGTTAATGTCGGTTTTTTCCCACAAATTTTTACAATTATTTTGCTTGTGTTAATTTATTTGTTATGAAATCATTCTTAATATACTGTTTATTGTTCTGTTTTTTAATTGAAAAGGGAGGCACAAATATATATTTTTAAAAATGTTTGTTATATTGAAGCATGTTTCCAGACCTTTGTTTAAATTCGTATCAATTCGTATATCATATATTTATTATAAAGTAGATTTGTGTGAAGTTTTATATGTAGCTGAAAATACATATAATTAACAATTATACATTTTATAAAATGTATTTAGTTTCCTTGTTATGTTCTGCTCCTATTTTAATTTTTTCACTGCTCTTAACTAGTCAATAAATATCAATACTGATAACATCAACGTATCCATGCCACATTTTAAGACATTTAAATTTTTCTTACTTTAATGCAATCAGTACTCATACAAGAGTCTGCTGTGGAGGTAATTGTATATAGAGTAAATTTAGAAAAATGTATATGAAAAATACATTTTTCTAAAATATGCAGCATTTTCATTCATATATTTCAAATTTATCTGAATGTTTTCAGGACGATATGAGCGACGATGGTAAGCCGCCTCCATCTCTACCACCGCCGGCATTAAATGCCAGCAATAAGGAAGGTAATTCTTTTAACTTAGGTATGGCACAAATAATTGTTACCGCTGCAACCCCAATGGTTGAAGATGGAACAGATAAATCTTTCCCTCCGATAGGAGAGAGAAGTGGCGATGGTGGTTCTGCTAGTGCAACAACAGATACAACAGCTGCTGCAGCTGTAAAAACCAATGCCAATGAGAAAGGGGGAGGAGAGAAAAAGCAACCAATAAAGCAGCATCCAAAACAACAGCAACAGGAGCAGGATAATAAAAAGGAAGCCAAGAAACATCAACAACATATTGATGAAAATGAGAATCATGAAGGTAGGAATGTCAGCGTAGTAAGACACCAAACTGTTACCATAACATTTACTACGTCCAATGCAGAGGAGGACGAGCAACATTCATCGGATGCAGAACCAGACGAAGAAATTCAACCACTACAAGATGCTGAAGATCCTTTTAATGAGAAAACAACAGCAGGTGAAGGCACCTCTGCGGGCGATGGTTTTGAAACAAATTTCGATGCAAATTTCGATGCTAAATTCGATGCAAACTTCGATGATGCTTTTGCTGGAGGTGCTGCAGAAGAGATGACTAAAGAGGAAGATGTAGTGGAGGACGATTCCCATCAGGCACCAAAACAAGTGGTGGGAGGTCGTGCAAGTATACCAGAGGAATTGGACTCGAATCAATTGGCTCGATTGCAGAATCTAAAAGAGTCAAATGCTTAAGTTTTGTATTAGAGTTAAACGTACATGCAAAACTTCACATGAATATTAATATATTTATTACATTAGTATTTGAATTTTTAAGTTAATTTTATGCAATTATTTACGTTCAATATACAAGAAAGACAAAATGAATTAAAAAAACGAAAAGCAAATACAAACAAACAAAAAACAGACATACTCTAACGACTCAACGAGTAATCGGATAATTTTAGTAATAACTAAAAAAGTTTAGCTATTACCATATACATAAGATATCCTTACGTGTATTTTTTACTCAATTATATTTCGTCATTTAATACAAGTTTATTTTCTTTTCTTAACTTTAAGTTACTAAAGTTTTATTTACATTTTAGTTTATCTCATTAAAAGTATTCGTTTAAAGTTTTTCAATAAGTTTTAATTAAAATAACATAAGTAAGTGCAAAGTATAACTCATGAAATTTTAAGATAAGGAGGATATGGATCCGGTACACCAGATACAGATATTATCCAAATTAGGTTTGGTTTAAAGCATGACCTTGGGAGTCAGAACCAACAATCCCAAAATATCGCTGACTGCCTCAGGAAGCATCCTTTTTTTTTTTTTTTTTTTTTTTAAATTTTACACTTTTCTTACCTTCTTTCGATAGGAAACTGTAATCAGCCAATATGGGTCCATATAATTGCATTTGAATCCGAGACTTACATTTTATTTAATCTCTGTTAATTAATTATTTATATTTGAATATCTAAAGTCGAACTTAGTTTTACGAATGTAAAATAAGAAACAATAACTAATAAATATAAATAACAAATTAGTTGTCGACTATTTTTCACGATCTTATGTTTCAAAGCTATCATTTCTTTTTTTGAACTTTGACCTTTTGATTAAATTCTGTAATATTTAATTTTACTTTAAATATATAAGTACACATATATTTAACTCCTGTCCTTGACACATTCCAAGTACACAAAAGTACATATTTTTTTGGTTTTATTATAATGGCCCGACAGCCCATGGAGGCCCTAGGTCGAGCTTTTTTCGCATCCACTCATGTTGCGCGTATTATATTTGTACATGAGTTGAAGGTACCTACAGTTTTATGCCTAATCTGAACGGCGAAGTGAAAAGCTTTTCATGGGCAATTTTTACTCTTGTAGGTGCTCGTTGTGGCATAGTGGTAGTGCATTGGACTGTTACGCAGAGTGTCCGGGGTTCAAATCTCAGCACACGCTGAAATCAAAGAGTAGAAAAAAACTATTTTGCTACACGGCACCACTCTTGGCAGTCGATGGCAAATCTACAAGAGTAAGTGTTGCCTATGAAAAGCTTTTCACTTCGCCGTTTGGATTCGGCATAAAACTGTAGGTCCCTTCATGTACAAATATAACACGCACAACATGAGTGGATGCGAAAAGCTCGGCCTTGGCCCTCCATGGGCTGTTGTGCCATTAAAAGAAAAAAGAAAAAGAAGGTTTGCCATTGCCTGCCAAGAGGGGGTGCCGTTTTTCTACTTTTTGATTTTGTCTGTGCCGGGTTCGAACCCCGGACAATTTGCGTAACAGTCCAATGCACTACCACTATGCCACAGCGACCAAAACACATAACGTTACCTTCATGTAGAAAGGACCTTACTAACATTTTTAGAACCCAACTTTTTGGCTAATCTTAGTGGAACGTAATGGAAATGTTAGTTAGGGCAGTTCTACATTACGGTAACGATAAGCAATTCATTTTTTATAGAAGAAAACCTGAGAAAGCTAATACCTTTAGACATAATTAAATATACTACTATTAGGGAAATGTTATTAATTAAACTATTAAAAAAAGAACATACATGCACACATATATACTCATTTAAAGTAATTGTAAATAAATTATTAAAAATACTTATGAAAATATATTGAATGTACTGCAAACAAATGTGCTTCATAGACAACACTCTTACAACTAAATATATGCAAGTATACACTATGTAACAAAATAGTTTTTACAATAATCGGTCAATTGCGTTTTATTTGCTTAAACATATATACAAATTTAATTGTTTCAAAATAAAATAAACAAGGAAATTGTTTGTCAAAGTAGAATTTATTCAACTTACAATGTGCAATAACAAAACTAATGATTGCTGTTATGCTTTCTATGATTAATTTAACCAATTTTTATTTATTTTTACTAAAGCATAATACTGTCATGAACAGAAACTTATTTCGTATTACCTTTTTCTACATTCTTGAGTTATTGCCTTTTTTCAATTTTACGTCACTATTTCTGTTACAAATTGTAGAATTGCTTATCTATGAAAATCACCTTTCTAAACATTTACTAAAATATTTTAATTTGCAAATCGTCTAATTTTAATTTGCCACTTAAAAGTAAATCTAGTATATTATAAACGATAAATATTTGCCATTAAAATGTTTTATTTTAAATGTTAGAAATAAAAGTATTTGATTTATTGTTGTATGCAATATTTAAAGAGGCTCTGAAATCAATTCATAACAAATAGTACTTTGCCAATATACTTAGTGCAATAAAATAAAGTCTTAAAAAAAAATAACAAATTAAATTAAAAATACTCTGTGCAAATAATTTGAAGAAAAGTGTTAAAAAATATTTTGTTGTTATTTTATCAAATCATATAATAATAAAATGAGTTAAATACTTATGCTGTAGCTGTACCAATTTATATAGTCTATTTAATAAGTAAAATTTGAAAACGAAATAGTGACAAATTATACTGAAGTTATGTTATTAATGAATTGCTAACAGCTAAACTAACACAAACAAAAATCAAAAAAAGATAGCAACAACAAAATTATAAAAAAAAAATGCATTTTAACAACACAATGTTAGTAACTATGTAAAACACTGTATGAACTTCTGTCTCAGAAATAAATTTCAATTTCAAATTTCATTAAGTTTCTTTTACATTTATTTAAAAAATCAAAAGTAAACCCTGTAGATAACGTGTGTATTTTACTTTTACTCGGCTTTCAAATATAGATAATACTTAAAAGCTAAAAGCTTGCAGAATGGTGGTATGTTTCCGAGATGCAAACATACCATATGTGGAAAATGGTTTGTGAAGACGATGCAAAGCTGCAATACGAATAATTTGTACTGGTTATACTTTGTTATCTATGAAAAGGACCTACAATTCATAGTAACGTGTAAAGTAGGTTAATGTCATTTAGCATATTCTGGCTTTTCAACCTATTTTTTATATCCGAGTACAGGGTATGTATATTGGTTTTTGTGATGTTTTTAACCATACTTAGTCTCAGAATAGAGTCCCGTTTCTTCATTCGCTTTCTTAATAGTTCTATCTATGTAATATATATATACAGTTATATATAGTATACGTAAACTTGTAAGTGCACTAGTTACTTACTTTACTTTACTTTTAATGGCACAACAGCCCATGGAGGGCCTAGGCCGAGCTTTTCGCATCCACTCATGTTGTGCGTGTTATATTTGTACATGAGTGGAAGGGACCTACAGTTTAATGCCGAATCCGAACGGCGAAGTGATAAGCTTTTCATAGCAATTTTTACTCTTGTAGGTTTGCCATTGCCTACAAAGAGGTGGTGCCGTGTAGAAAAATATTTTTTCTATTTTTTTTTTTTGATTTTGCCTATGCTGAGATGTGAACATCCGCAATTAGGCGTCTTAGGTAAAGAGTATTTCCACACGTTGAAGCCAATTTTCCACCACTCTTCCACACATATTGGCCAGAACGTTTGCAATTTCGCGTCTGTTATTGTTCCTGAGCTCATCTAACATTGTTAGCTTGATCGCATAAAAAAAAAAAAAATAAATCTAACAACCCATAGACTTTTTGATTTTGCCTGTGCCGAGATTTGAACCTCGGACACGCTGCTTACCAAGCACTACCAACTACGCCACAGCGACCACTTATAAAAGGAACTACTGATATAAATACAAAGTTGGTATAATGAGCGAGGCTGATAAAAGAATATATCATGCAATAACCATAAAAATTAACATGCTTTATTAGTCTTGCCATTGCCGCTAATCACATGCCTGTTGTAGACGCTGGCATATCGATTAGTTTTGGCACAATTTACAATTTTTATGTCAATCCGCAGTCTAATCCGATTATCCTGAATGGAAAAGAGTTTAGTGAATAATTTAAAGCCACAACGAATGTCTATAAAAGTTCTCTTTAATTCGTTCCGGCGTTACGCAGGAATCTGTTCTTGGTCCTTTTCTTTTATCCTTTTTTATTGACGATATTTTTCAGTTTGTTGCCATGTTGCAATGCTTGCGTATGCTGGCGATATAAAATTATATCTCTCCCGTCGCATTGGTCTTGTTGAAGATTTGAGTTACAGAGTTAATAAAGATTTAAATGCCATCTTTGATTGGACTAAGAGCAATCATCTTTGTCTGAATGCCATTAAATCGTTTGTACTGCCCATTCATAGTAATAAAATTGTATTTCGTGATACACCTCCTCTTTATGTTGGCCAAGTTTGTTTTGTTGATAAAATTCGTAATTTATCAACTCATCGCTGTCTTGCGTCCATCACGTTAACAATGAAATTTTCATATGTCTGTCAATTTTACCCCCATGGAAACCAGAAAATTACTTGTAAAAAAACTTTCTGTCCCTTTGTTTACGTATTAAATCTCGTGTGTTAAACAGGCTTAATGAACGTTAGGGTTGCCGGGGAGAGAATAACCACACTTTCATTTATTGCATTAACAAATTTCAAATTAAGTTTTATGGTTTCTTTATTTTTGAAAATATTTGTATTTCTAACTTTGTATTTTTTTTAAATATAGCAAAACTGGAAATTCCCTAATTTCGATTGGCAAAAAGTCAGAATTATATTGATTATTTTGATTATATTATATATTTTCGACTATAAAGATATATTAAAATATTGTCCGAATTTTTCAGGAATAAAATCATAATTTTTAAGAAAACTTAATTTACACTTATATGAGTAAAAATGGTCTTAAAAACAAATCAAAAACTAAAAAGTTTAAGCATTAAAATTAAATTTTTAAGAGAAACTACTAAACTAACAATGGAAATGATTAATATTTTAAAATGAAGAATGTCGGCTCCATCCAAAAGATAAAATTTTAAAATCTTTTCAGGTGTTCAGCGGTTGTATCTAGTCAAAAATTATTAAAAAAAAGAAATACTCGAATTCGAACCTAATTTTCTGCGAAGCCATAGGGTTTCCAAATAAATTAATTAAGATCTGCAGCCTCCTTTTTTGGTATGTGAAACTTGGAAACTTTTCGACTTTTTTGACATTTGCCCAGCCGTTGTATGGGATTGTGCATTGTATGAAATTAAAAAAATATCGCCCCATTCCAAAATCCTATCCTATAAATTTACCAGTAAACAACAAAAAACAAATTTTTTAAATTTTTTTAAGGTACGATTAGGACCAATTAGTATTTAACCCAATTCTAGAAATTTAAGCATTTGACGCTTTTAGGAAATAATATTCTCATGGTTAGACATGTACATACGAGTATGTATGTATTTATATCTAGCATTAGAACTATATGTATAATTTCACCTTTTTTAGTAATGAAATGCCCCATATGCCACATATTAAAAAAGGCCACATATTTGATTTCCTTTTATTCTACACAAAAGCAATATTTAATAAAATCGTCCATCTTGTGTAAAAGTATATGGATAAAGATGCGTGTTCAAATAAAATTAATAAAGGCGCTAAAATCCGAAAGGCTTGACAAGAAGCTTGCCAACCTCTGGTACTCATTGTACAAAAATAAAAAATGCTTAATCAATTCATTAGTAAAAATACAGCCATGCAGCCGGTGATCACACGCAAGTTCTTACACACACACACACACATAGACACTAAATTAAAAAGCTTTAATCAAAAACTATTTATACATAGAACTTTCAAACATATGTATGTACATACATCTAAATGTGTGTGTATGCATATATAAGAAGTGCACATAAATACAATTGCAAAATCCCATTTCCGGTAAAGTTACAATTTGAAAGAAGCATTACAACGCCAGCTGGCACAAAAAACATTATCATCACCACTACTTTCATATAGATGGAACTATGCACTCAACATACCAGTCCAGCACACTACCAACTACGTATACATATAGATTCATACATATGTACATATGTAAGTATAAGTATACTTACAAGCTACAGTCGTGTCTGGATATAAGTAGTGAACTAATTACTGCAAGGAGGGTTCACAGAATCCAGGTTATTCACTATATAAAGGTTGACATTTTTTGTTCAAAAACTCGTTTTATTTACTCAAAATACACATTTCTGTATGTAAATGCAATAAATTACAATTTAGTACAATTTAGTACAATTTAGAGGAATTTTACTAACTTTACTTTTAATGGCACAACAGCCCATGGAGGACCTACGCCGAGCTATTCGCAATTTAGAGGAATACCCGTTTTCATTTCTGATTATTTTTGTGTTTTTTTATTATGCTTTCTGCTTGAAGTTGTGGTCGCTGTGGTGTAGTGGTAGTGCGTTGGACTGCTACGCAGAGTGTCCGAGGTTCGAATCTCGGCACAGGCAAAATCAAAAAGTAGAAAAAATTATTTTTCTACACGGCACCACCTCTTGGCAGGCAATGGCAAACCTACAAGAGTAAAAATTGCTATGAAAAGCTTTTCGCTTCGCCGTTCGGATTCGGATTTAAACTGTAGGTCCATTCCATTCATGTACAAATATAACACGCACAACATGAGTGGATGCAAAGAGCTCGGCCTAGGCCCCCCATGGGCTGTTGTGCCATTAAAAGTAAGTAAGTAAGCTTGAAGTTGTTTTCAAAATTTTTTCACTATTTGAAGGTTTTTAATTGTTCACTATTTAGAGTAGTACATGTACAAATTTAATGTGTTTACTATGTATATCGAGGTGCTCACACCCGATGTGTTCACTATACCCAGACACGACTGTATACATAATTTTCGTCATCACGCTGTTGTTGCTGCAAATGCACTTTCATTAAATCAATTATAAAAAAAGGAAGAGAAAAAGTAAAAAAGGTAAACAAAGGAAAAACTCATTTTGGCTTCAATCAATCAAAGCAAAATAACAGGGCTACCAAGTGGCAGAGTAAGAGAAAGCTTATGTGGCAGGTGGGTGCGGAAAAGCCACGCGAAGAGGTGTAGAGACAAGCGGCAGGATATCATTAAAGCATAGCATAATAAATTGCTCATACTCATACTGATGCTTCGCAATCTCTACTAAAGCTAAACAATCGCATTTAATCCCGTTTTCATGACATTTTGCGCTCCTTCCGCCCACCTTGCTTTTCTTCCGCATTGCTGTTTGTGCTTTGTTTCTATTTGCACTCAAGCTATGTACTCACATATATGTACGTGTGCAGTATTCATTGCTAATGGAAAAAAAACTAGTAGTACGTGTTGTGAAATATGTAACCACAGCCACCACTATGCCCCTCAAAATCATAATTCATTTTTTGTTCTTTGTTTTTGTATTTTTACTTGTGCTCGTATATTTTTAATATGCATCAATGGTATCGTTACAACGTAAGCAGCCATCGCCGAAGCCACCGTTCCGCTGCCACTATCCTTTCTTCCTTCACTTTTGTCCTCATCATTATCTTTTTTGCCTGGCACTATTTGAATGTAGTTATCAATATGTATGTATGAGTGCGTGTTATTATATATGCTATGTATCTGTGTGTGTGTGTGGGCCTAAGTATGTGAGTAGTACTCCTGCATACTCACTGAGTATGCAATATCATCATTTGCTCATTTTGTTTAACAATGACGGTATCATCATATTCAGCATCACTACACACACACATACAGGCAAAAAAGCAATGTGTATATTGATACCTTAATTGGCTAAAGCCCTAAATCGTATTTTTTAGTTTTTCAGGAGAAACAAAAAACATTTTCAAACTTAAATATTCTTAGTATTGTTTTTAAAAATTGCTAATTAAAGTAAACGAAAATGCTGTAAGTTTTTAGTTAATCAGTCTAAAAATTATATGCAGCGATGTCGATGGATATGCTTAATCATAGCCCAACAAATACTTGATTTTGTAAAATTTGATGTTAGCGCTTTAGCAAATTAAGCAATGATATTATGAGTATAAGAATTATATAAGTATGTATGTATGTATGACTATACATCCATGTAAGTACGTATGTTGGTTATGTGTGTGGTATAAATTAATACAATTTTCATCTACCAAATAATTACAATTAACATGAGTTCTTAATTAAGAGCGAGTATGGTGTTGTTGTTTTTTGGTTTTTTGCTGGTGGTTTGTTCGTTCGCTTGCTCGTTTTACTACTGTGTGCTCACTTGGCTGGGCTCGATGCCACGGTACGGTGCGGTATGATGCAGGGCTGTTACTGTGCTGCTACGTTGGCTCATTAGGTCATAGTATACTCGCAGATGAATATCAAGCTCAGCAAATTCATAGTTGCCACCTTTTTTGCCATGATTAAAGCCCCTCTCATTAACACACTTCCTTGCGTAAATGACGAAGTGTTCTATTTTTAATTAAAAATACCAAAAATTTTGGTATCGAAGAAGCGGGTGTGTACATAAATAAATACATACGTATTTGTGTCTGCATGTGTATGAGTGTGTGGTGTATGGGTGTATGAGTGCATGTGTATGAGTGTGTGGTATCTCTTATTCATGAAGAGATAAACTTGAAATGTAGACAGTTTATTTAATTTTTTCCATTTTTTTCAATGGATACATAAAATATTACATATATAATATATTTTAAAAATGTAGCATCTTTCTTCTTCATACCTATTTGTATCATGTATTCATGAGGAGTGCTTCATGATGTTTGTAAACCTAATTTCTTCCGCGTTGTCAATTTATTCGCAAAGTACGAATAAGTGTCGCCTCCGTAGCCTGCGACTTTTTGTTTGTATGCATTCAAATCTTTTCTCCTTTCGAATTTTCAAGTCCGTCTGCGTGTGTAGAACAGCTATATGTGCGGAAAGTGTGCTCTCAGTTTCCACACAAACAACGCTTCTTTCATTAAAATGTTGCCTCCGTAATCAAACATATCGCTACCTCTATTCTTCAACCATGTTTCATTCTGGATGAAATTGATTTTTTCTTGCTTAAGTTACATAAAATGACCTAAGAATTCAGATAAAAATAAGTTATCAGCGATTTTATGCAGTACTATGAAAAAAATTTTAAGCCAGTTCTTCAATCCCGTATCTCCACTTGAACACGAAAGTTTATTTTCAAACCTTTAGTTTTTTGGGTTTTCTGGAAAATGGGACATTTGTTGATTGAAGAATAGAGGTGGCCATGTACCTAGTTTCAAAACTAAGGAAAAATATTAATATCTTCGCTGATGACAAATTTTCCCTATATTTGATTTCAGTGAAAATTAGTTGTGCAAATATGGAACTGAATTCGACACGGAAACGCAAGCAAGGTTTTGTTATTGTTTCTAAATGACTGAATAACTCTACTCCGGCAATTAAAGCCGAGCAATATAAAATAAAATATTACAATTCTTTTATTTTGTGCAGCCTAGTAATACCTGAAGGAGACCTGCAATTAGTACCTTAAGTAGCTCCAGTGTTGCTAGGAACGTCATCGGAAACAATATTATTGTGTTGTGTTTCTGTAAATTTTAAAGGTCTTTTAATGTTGCTAATGTGTATATTTTGTAACAGATTGTTTAATCTATAATAAGGTTCATCTTTATGTCTACGTCTTTTGTAGTTTCTAATATGTCCTATTGTTCTGTCTTTTTTGTTGTTTTCTCTGTGACTAAGTAAGTTTTAGCATGTTGGTTTTTGAGTTATTTATTCTATCTTGTTAATCTTGGGCGTTGACACATTCTTCGGCTGCTTTACGTGTACATTTAATTGTGGAATGATATCGGTCATTATAGTTTGCTATAGCGACTTGTATCTTCGTTTCTGTGGAGAGTTGACTATCCTCAATGCCTGTTATTTTTTCAATAAGAATAGAGTGTAGTCTCTCTATATCAGCATTGCCAGTATGCGAATTTGGTTTTGTCAAATGTAATTCAACATTTGCATCGTTAAGATACGCAATTATTTGTTCCGCCCGAAATTCGTTGCCCATTATAATTTTCTTTGGTTTCCTAAATTTAACAAAATTGTCCACTATAATTCCTTTTTTTTTCTCCAATTTCTGTCCGTTATATTGCAGGCTGCTGCGAATTTTGTTAGTTTGCCAATTACTGTTACAAATGCTAATAATAAAAATATCTAAATGTATAATTTCGTTTTTCTCAGTTGGGGTCTCGGTCAACTGAAATATTGGTTTTATAGGTTTCCGATCATATTTAATTTCTCTACATTTTTAACAGTTATTTATTATTAGTTGTATATGATATTTTAAGTTTAGGTAGTAGAGGGTGTCTTTTTTAGAAGTGTGGTTTTCAATCGGAGTTGGTCTTTTGGAATGAATAGAATTACACCTGAACAACGTTTGCAAATAGTGCAAATTTGTTATCAAAATAATGGTTCAGTTCGCGCGACGCATCACGCGCCGTGTCCAATATTCGGTCGACAAATCGCCCAGCAGAGTCGGTAATTCAAGCAACCATGGATCGGTTTCGCACC
The DNA here is from genome assembly GCA_958295655.1 of Palloptera scutellata. NCBI lineage: Eukaryota > Metazoa > Arthropoda > Insecta > Diptera > Pallopteridae > Palloptera > Palloptera scutellata. Next base: position 21,165,495 of record OY282449.1, on the reverse strand, counting down.
ACGTTTACTGGAATTAAATTATATGCGTTTTATTTCTTCTTGAAAACCTTACTTACTTACTTAGCTGGCGCTACAACCGATGATCGGTCTTGGCCGCCTCCACAAAGCTTCGCCAGTCACTTCTGCTATGCGCGCGCTGGCGCCAGTTGATAAGGCCAAGTGCAGTCAGGTTGCCCTGCACCTGGTCTTTCCAACGGAGATTAGGACGTCCCCTTCTGCGTGATCCTCCACCGTGGTTCGAATAAAACACCTTTCTAGCCGGAGCGCTTTCTTCCATTCGCTCAACATGACCCAGCCAGCGAAGCCGCTGGAGTTTTATACGCTTGACTATGTCAGTGTCGGCGTACAGCTAATACAGCTCATTGTTCCATCTTATTCGAAACACGTCATCCACGCATACTGGACCGTAGATCTTACGGAGTATCTTCCTCTCGAACGCTCCTAACAGTCTCTCATCATTGATGGTCAATGTCCACGTCTCTGCGCCATACATTAGGACGGGAAGGATGAGGGACTTATAGAGCGTTATTTTCGTCGGTCGAGAGAGGGCTCTACTTCTCAATTGCCTACTGAGCCCGTAGTAACACCTGTTGGCAAGAGTTAGTCTCCGCTTGATCTCAAGGCTGACATTATTGTTGGTGTTTATGCTGGATCCTAAATAAACGAAATCCTTGACGACTTCAAAAGTGTAGTTGTCAACAGTGACATTTTGTCCAAGACGCCGTGACTCTTTGTTTGTTGACACAAGGTATTTCGTTTTGTCCTCGTTCACCACTAGACCCACACGACGAGACTCCCTTTCCAGGTTGGAGAATGCTGCACTGACTGCTCGAGCGTTTTTGCCAATGATGTCAATATCATCAGCGTATGCTAGCAGCATGACACTCTTGTAGAAGATAGTGCCAGAGATGTCGATGTTCGCAGCTCGAATTATTTTCTCCAGCATTAGGTTAAAGAAGTCGCACGATAGGGAGTCACCTTGTCTGAAACCTCTTTTGGTATCAAATGGTGCGGAGAGGTCTGTCCCAATTTTCACTGCGCTGGTGGTGTTGGTCAGTGTCATTTTGCAAAGACGAATGAGCTTTGCAGGGATACCAAAATCAGACATTGCGGCGTACAAGTGATCCCTAATCGTGCTGTCGAAGGCGGCTTTATAATCGACAAATAGATGATGGGTGTCGATCTGTTTTTCTCGGGTCTTTTCCAGGATTTGGCGTAGTGTGAATATCTGGTCGATGGTGGATTTACCAGGCCTGAAGCCACACTGATAAGGTCCAATCAGTTTGTTGACGATGGGCTTCAGTCTTTCGCACAGTACGCTCGATAGAACCTTATATGCAATATTAAGAAGGCTGATCCCACGGTAGTTGGCGCAGATCGTGGAATCACCCTTCTTATGGATTGGGCAGAGTACGCTGAGATTCCAATCACTTGGCATGCTTTCATCTGACCATATTCTGCATAGAAGCTCATGCATGCGTTTTTTGAGCTCTTCGCCTCCGGTCTTAAACAACTCAGCAGGCAGGCCATCTGCACCTGCAGCCTTATTGTTTTTCAGCCGAGCAATGGCTGTTAAGACCTCCTCATAGTCAGGCGAAGTGTGGTTTTCTTGAAAACCACACTTCTAAAAAAACAACCTTGTTTGTGTTGATTTTAAATTATGTTTCCGTGACTCTAGTAAATTATTCGAGTTGTTTCTTCAGTGGTTAGTAAAGTTTACTTTAACCAGCTGCGTTTCTCTCTTTTTTCACTTTTATTAACTTTTCACTTTTATTATTAGGGATTCGAGTCCCGACTGTGCCAGATATGTATTAATTTCTTAAGACAAACTGCTATAGTATTGTATTCAGAGACTTGTATTACAGAACATATTGGCGAAGCCAAAATAATATTTTAAAATATAAAACAATAAGATGTGATTCGCATAGTGAGCACACACGTGGTGTTCTAATGTATATTCAAAACTCGATGGAATTCAAAGCTGTATATAACAATTGTGTCAACAATATATGGTTAAACTTAAGAAATGTAATAAAATAGAGCAAAAATGGCAAATTGGGGTGATACCTATATCACTCACCAAGCACCTACTTACTATTTGAATTAAATTGCTACGGAAATATTTGAATCTTATGATATAAATATACTTATTGGCGACTTTAATATTAACATAAATAAAACAACAACATGCAGCAAATGACTAGAAGAAATGGCTTTAGAAATTTCCGTACAGAATACAGAAACAAAAATAGATTTATTGGTTTCTAGTACAAATGAAGTGAAATGTGAAAGACTTAAAGAGTACGAAATATCGGACCATAAAACAATTAAATTTAAAATTAAAACAAACATACAAATGATTAGCTGGGAAAACTATAGTAGTGAAAAGTTAATAGACAGGTTTCGCTTTCATAACTTCAGTGAAATGGGTAAAATGCACATAAACAATCGACAATCGTTCCGATTGAGAAGGTTAAAAAAAAAATAAAACCGAAAGAAATTATACCTAGAAATACGATACCGTGTGATGAGTAAATACTCGAAACTGTGATAAAAGGATCAGGACTTAGAAGAAAACATTCGTGTGAAACAGTCTTGAATGTGGTGATAACAGATTGGAACGATGAGCTAAAGTAATAGTTTCAGTGTTCTTCGATTTACAACGAGCTTTCGAAACGATTGATAGAGAGATCTTCCTGCAAAAACTACATGAAATTGGCGTTAAAGATGTGGAACCAAAAAGGTTTCGCAGTTTTCTCACAAATCGCAGACAACGAACTGTAATCGACGATAAAATGTCGGACGAGATAGGATCAACATAGGAGTTCCCCAGGGAACGGTAATCACACCTATTTTATTCATAATTTATATTAATGACATTATTACAGCATTAAAATATTCGAATATTAAATTGTTTGATGCGGTAATAACGTTTAGTGACTGTAGTGTAAACGTAGAGCTAACCAAAATACCGGAGGACTCAGATAATTTGTATAAATGGGTGTGCGTAAATAAATTGAAACTAAATGTCAAAAAAAAACAAAATACATGATTATAAGAAGAAATATTATTAACGGTATACAAGATGTAAATATAAATACCAGGTGTACATGTATGAAACCTGTATTTTTTTTAAATAAAATACACGTTTATTTAATAAAAATTGTTATACATTCAATTTTCAAAGTAATAGCCATTGCTAGCTACACATTTTTCACATCCCTCTATCAATTTGTGAATGCCTCGCCAAAAAAATTGTTAATTTTTGAGTCAAACCAGTCATCGAGGCATTTTTTCATATTTTTCTACGAATCGCAGTGCAGCTCAGCAAGTGCTTGCTCCATTGTCGAAAATAAGTGGTAGTCAGATAGAACCAAGTCTGGTGAATAAGCCACATGGGGGAGGACTTCCCAGCTTGTCGAATCTACCAATTCCCGAGTCTGTTTTGTTCGATGTGATGGTGCATTGTCATCAAGAAAAATCACTTTGTGTTGCCTTGCTCGATATTCTGGACGTTTTTGGCACAAAGCGCGGTTCAAATCGGCCAATTGTTGTTGATAGCGTTGACCAGTAACTGTTTCACCTAGCTTCACAAGGTCAAACCAGATACCACCTCGCTGATCCCAGAAAACACAAAGCATTGTCTTCTGTTCGAAGCGATTTGGCTGTGCTCTCGATTTGGCCGGTGTGCCGGGCTTAACATATGATCGTTTATGTTTGAGATTCTCGAAATAGATCCATTTTTCATCGCCAGTAACAATTCGATGAAGATATGACTTTCTTTATTACCTGGCAACATTTCACAGGTGGTTTTTCGGTTTTATTGCTGTCTTCAGTCAATTCATGCGGCACCCATCTTCCCATCTTAAAAATCTATCCCATGGCTTTTAAACGTTGAGATATGCATTACTGGGTCATTTTTAATTGTTCTGCAAGTTGTTCTTCCGTTTGACCACCATCTTCATCGAGTAAAGCATTTTCCAACCTTTTCGGTGGTATTCCACGTTCTTCGTCTTTCACATCAATATCGCCACTTTTAAGCTTTTTGAACCCCTCGTTGCACTGTGTTTTGCCTAGAGCGTGCTGGCCGTAAGCTTCCACAAGCATTCGATGAGATTCCAAAGCAAATTTCTTCAATTGGAAACAGAAAATCAGTGATATCCTCATATCGTAGTATGTAGGCACAAAATTCGATAGTTTTATGATCGAAAACAAAATGTTTTTGTATGAAACTTGATTGTTTATGAACTGAATATTGTTGACAGAACTAAATGCGAAGAAGGTGGTCGCTGTGGCGAAGTGGTAGTGCGTAGGGCTGCTACGCAGAGTGTCCGGGGTTCGAATCTCGGCACAGGCAAAATCAAAAAGTAGAAAAAATAGTTTTTCTACACGGCACCACCTCTTGGCAGGCAATGGCCTAGGCAAAACCTACAAGAGTAAAAATAGCTTTTCACTTCACCGTTCGGATTAAACTGTAGGTCCCTTCCATTCATGTACAAATATAACTCGCACAACATGAGTGGCTGCGAAAAGCTCGACCTAGGCCCTCCATGGGCTGTTGTGCTATTAAAAGTAAAAAGTAAGTAATATAAGTAGAAAGTATAAGTCTATAATTGAGACACATTTTATTTATTGTCCATCAGTATTATTTATAATTATTGATACTCAAATCGATAAATTGCAAAAGTTACAAAATACATATGCGCTTAACTGGATGAGTACTAAGCAAACTATTTATTTTCTTATTTAATGAAATTTAAGTATATGTAACATTAAACATGGAAGATTACCAGAATATTAAGAAAAAAATGTACGTTATATCGAAGTGCATTCAATTGCAACTGGAAGCGGTAATAATTTAGATTACCAATGTTCAGAATAGAGGCAGATAAACGAAACATAGGCTATCAAGGCTTGAAATGTTTCAATGAACTGTCAGATGACATGAAGAAATATGAAAATATATGCATTGTAAAACTTTCGCTATAAAATAAATGCATTAAATTTGTTATTTTTTTAATTAGGCTCAATAAGAAGCCGTAACAAATAAATAAATTAAATATATTTAGAATATTTAATGTGTACAAAAAGATATAAAAGTTAAAAGTAAAGCAAAAAAAAATAAAAAGATTTACCGCTGCTTTACCGCAGTTTCAACTAGTAAGTTTAAATCTTAGATGACTAACGCGTGTGTACGCTAGTATGTCAATCAGATCAATCGAATAGCCGTAGCTTCAATTTTAAATATTTTGTGAAAGTGATATTATATAAAAATAAAAGATTTCCATACAATTTACTAGCTATTTGCGCACCCGAACTGTAATCGGTTTTGGTTGGTGTCATCAAGAACGATGTTTATTTCACTAATCAAGTTGTACAAGTATGTTTACTAGTATGCATGGACTAGAAATATTTCCAGTCTCTTTGACTACATAGAAACATGCGCTATATAGTCTGCTGTGGCTTGCAAGGCATATATTGTACAAGTGTATGAAAGTTTGTCTATACATATCGCCACTTTAATTCGCAAAAGCTCTAACACGCATTTTTAAAATTTTTTAGGAGAAGCACAAAACAGTTTAAAATTAAAATATTACAGTGTTGTTTCCAAAAAAAAATTTTTGTAATTTAACGTTAAAAGAAGAAGACGTAAGTTTTTCTTTAAAATGTTTGGCAGAGATGTAAATGGATAGATTAATTCATCAAAAACTCGATTTTGAAAAATTTGAATTTAGGATTTTTACAAAGTAAGACGTGTACAGTCATTGTATTGCATGTTGTATGTATATAGGTACAACGTCCATGACTAAAACAAATGTAAAAAATATAATCAACGGCATCACCATCACCATTATAATCACCATCAAAATGTCTTGCAACAGCAATAAAAAAGCACCAGAGCGTATAGAATGAAAAACAAAGCAGTTCAAATAAAAAGAATTAAAGAAAAAATATAAAACAGAAAGAAAAATCCAAATTGACAAAAAATGGTGGCAAAATGGCTATTCCAAAAAAAAAAGTTAAGAAAAAGCAACTGCAACAACTAGAGGTATCTCGGATATATGTAAGTATCTATGTAAATGTTACTGGTACGACTTGTAGTAACCAACATGAACAATAACAACTATAAGGGTGGCCAAAGCTAAGAAGAAAGAACTCGCCACACAAAGCACATATACAAAGATGCCGCGCACACCCACGCCCTACGAATACATCATGCCAACAAATTGCCAATAATAATATTTTTATAACTACATATATAAAGTAAGTTCAGAACTGACTGCCAGCATGAGTGACTGATACACATACACATATGCACATCCATAATAAATACACAAATACACACTCAATTCTATTCACATATACTAACACACTTACATTGACTGCAATGAAATGAAGTAAAAGTGTTGGAGACGCAAAATGAATGAAACAAAATCTACCGAGCAACTGACTGACATAAAAATGTAAACACAAATGTCAAACTGACAAACACACTAAGCTGACATTTTAATAAATTCCATCACCGCGCACATAGTAATATCAAACAAACGACTGAATGCAACAATAACAAAAGCGACGGCAACAACTGAAAATATACAAACCAATAATTTTAGCACATATACACACACTCAGACACACAGAATAGAAGTTGGAGAAGTTGACGATGACACTTAACCACTTAAATATGATATGAGAACAAATGCCACCCACTACATATAAATGGAAAATAGATAACAAAAGAATGCATACATGACTAAAGAATCGGAGAACAAGAAACTTTGAGTTTGGTTTAAACCGAACTTTTTATACCTTATAGAAAATACTATGCAAGTATAAATCCTTTACTCAACCTTACTCTAAAATAACTAGTCAGATATTGTATTTAGGTTCTTCAACTTTGTAAAATAAAACAAGAGTTAAAACGAAAAATATGGGGGAATACAGGTCAACCTTTTGGCCAATAATGTTAGGTAACCTTTGTATCTCAGCATTCAGTCAGATAGCATTTGGCTCTTCTTTTACCCTAGTTCATACTTATTTTATTTGATAAAATAGAAAACATACTTACTCCATATTTGCAGGGTGTAAACAAGAGAAGCTTATTTCATTCTCGCACACTCACTTACTCACTCACTTATAATGTCAACGTAAATGTGAGCTACATAGATGTTATTGCTACTGCTGGTTATGAGCCTTCATATAAGATTTTGTGGAGATTTATAAACAACAAAACCCGCTATGGAACGATATGTACTATATAAACTCAAGCTGCAACTACATAGAAAGAGAACAATAACAAGGGAACGAAGCAAAAGTCGCACATATAAAATACTTTCGAGTCCTCAACAAAATAGCAAAAACAAAACAAATGGGAGAAATGTAATGATGAGGGACAAAAAGCAGAGACACCAGCTAAAGCAGCAAAAGTAGAATAAACAAAAATGAAAACACAAAACAAGGTGAGGTAGTAGTATGCTCGTAATGACGTCATAACTGATATACTCTCTCGGGAGATGCGTATGCAGGATACAGTTGTAGGTACATATGTGTGTTGTAGGTATGATTTTTTATGTTGCAAATTGCAGATATTTCAATTAACAATGTGAAGCTGTACAGAGTGAACAAAATGGCGGACACATCAGAGATATTGGTGGAGTGAAAATACTGCGAAAGAAAACATTAAAAGGGGAGAGAGAGGGAGGGAGAGTGGGAAGCATATCGTTTTAACGAAGTCATAATTGTGTTATCGGTAGTATGCTCCCACAAATATACGAGTATGTACATATGCGCATTTACACATCCGGACGTGGGGACTTTCAATTAAAAAAAAAGAAGAGCTTTTACAGTTTCTACTCTCGAGAGTTTCTACTCTCGAGAAAGAGAGTACAGCATCTTCTCTCTGCCACTCTCCCCTGCAACTACTGTTGTTGTTTTGCAGCGGAAGTAAATGTATCTCCTTGTATTTACGAAGTGATTCAGCACAGCATTCTCATAAATGCACATGTGTGTATTATGAGATTGCGGCTTTTTGCGACAATATATTTTTGAATGCGTGCTAGCTGCTCACATACACACAAATAGTTCCACATAAATTTCTAAAGTATGTGTATATATTTCTCGCTGCTTTTGATTTTCTACTTGATTTATCAACGGGAATTTATATGCTTCTTTCTACGTAGCAGTAGCAACAACAACGACAGTGCAGACGGACGACCACAACGACGACGACACTCCCTTTGACATACGTTGCACAACCAGCTCCGATTTCCTTCGTTTATTTCTAAATTTTCTATTTGTGTGTGTGTCAAATACAAGATTTGACGAAAATGGATTTCGTAAAATTAAATGCATAAGTTGAAATGAATGTATGTTTTTTAGATAGTTGTGATATCTGTGCATTAGTCTGTGTGTTCATATTTTACTATTACTTGTCAGCGCACATAATATGCACGCGATTTTTAATAAAATATTCGAAAGAATACTATTAAAAACTTAATTCTAATTAAGAGAATGACAGACCGACACTTACTAGAATGTAGCTAGCCCAGCTAAATGAATCTATTCGTGTTGTGTGTATGCTATATTTATTAAATGATAAGTGTGAAATTTGTATGTTTATTCCGTAACAAAAAAGCGAGGGAACACATTTTTATGGCCTTTTGTTTGCTATTGATGTTTTGCCATTGAAGTTTTACCATTATTATCCGGATTATGGCATTGAGCATAAGCTCCTTTGATTAGATTAACCTAAGAATATCCAGACATTTTATTCGAATATAATAAATAATATAAAAAATTACACATACGACCTGAGCATCTACAAAATGTATGTGTCATGTATTTAAAACTCAAGTATCAACTTCAAACTTTGCATGAAAGAAAACCGGAAACGCTGTGGGTATAAAAATAATACAAATAATACAAATCTGAATACAACTGAGTAATTAGTTAGCTAGATCTCTTAAGAAAGTAAAATATTGGCCCGAATATCTACATTCTGTTCTACATTTCTCGAATACTGTTTTATTTTGCATGATTAAATTTCGATTAAATTCTATTTGGAAATAAAAAGCATTAGAGGTATTTGTTCTGAAACCATGAATTTTTTAAGCCAAAGCCCTAATTTCGTAAAAATGTGAAACAAAAAGAATTATATACAGATAATTTTTTCAGTTTGGTCATGCCAAAATTGCTCATTTGAACCACATAATTAACACATATTTAACCCCTTTTAGCACAGTTCTATATTTAACACAAGCGAAATTTATTAAAGTTGTCTACGCCTAAAGCGGAATTTAACATGAGTTGAACATACTGAAGCGCAGCCACACAAACAAACATGTATTTATGTATTTATGGCCATACATAAAAAATAAAAAGAGGAAAAAGAAATGTTGCCACATATTTCAATTTCCAGCACAAAGAACAAGAAAAAAAAATTAAAAAAAAATATTACATTGAGTAGAACAAGAAAAAAAGGCAGCAGAAGAAGATGAATGTAGCATACTACTGCCCTAATACAAAAACAAACAAACACTGGAAATGGATGCCAGGATGCTAGGGAGCAGATACATATACATATGTGTATGCACATACATTCATACATATTTACCTATATGTATACATACATATATTCACCTAACTCTGCTGGCAATATTCATCAGCACAATACAATAACAGAAGCAACAACAAACAACAAAGTAAAAAAAAAAAATACATAAAAGCATTCATGTAGTTACAAATGAGAATAGTACTACGACAACACACATATGACGATAAAAAAGTAGTAGATAGGTGCAGGATAGGGGCAATTTTGTTTCGTGCTGCACATATGTATGTATATGATATGGAATGGAATGAAGCGAATGAGCGGAAAAAACTTATCATGTTTTTTTGTCGTTGCCATTTTATTATACAGAAAATGTGTCCTTTTTGCATTGAAGTAGAAACTCATACACACACTAACATTCAAACATAAAAACTTGCATACAGTTAAAACGTTTTTGGGCACATACAAGTAGGAAGTGATTTTTGTTTTATATATTTCGTGTTTGTGTTGTGTTGTGTTATGTTGTACTCGTATTGTCCTTGTTTTGTTTTTTTTTTTACAACAGCAGCAATAGCAGCAGGCTTTTTAATTATCACTGCCTGCAACTAATATTTTAAATTCTTTTCCCACGTAGTTGTTCGCTGTTGGAGTGTTGCAGTATATGGTGTTAAATTTTTAATATTCTACTTTTCGAAAACAAAAACAATACAGAAAAGTATATTTCTGTTATGAGTAAAGCTATGTTGTATACATAGCAGAGAAGAGTGAGTAGCAAACGCATCTTTTTCACAACGCTGTCATCATCATCATTGTTATCATCGTGACCAACTTCACCATCATCGTCAACAAACACCGCTGATGCGCCATTAACGTCATTTATTACGAGAAACAAAACAACAACAAATTAAGGTAGTTACTACATCGCTGCTGCTGGATAAATAAGTAAGTGATGGAGAAATTGGGTTGGTTGGATTCATGTGCGAGATGGTGTATTAGTGTAGGTAAATTAGAATATGAGTATGAGTTAACTTGGGTAAGGAATGCAATTTTAAACCGCTTGAATTTATTGAACAATTATGAGCAACTCCCAAAAAAAAAAAAACAAGAAGAAATGTACTAAAATCGCGCTCAGCGTATATGAACGAACGAATGAAGAACCGCACGAACAGAACCAATAGTAACAACGGCAAAAAGGTAAATAACAAATGAAAGTTGAATAAAAAACGGAGCAACTACAACAATAATTCAGGCAGCAAGCAACAAAAATACCCAAAAACAACAGTAACAAAAGCTGAAATGGCAACTCTTCTTATTAATTTTTGAATTTGAGGACAACAGCGCGCAAGCGTTTACCCGGGAATTTCAAAACTGAGAAGAGCTGCTGCTGGTTTTTAAACAATGTATACTGCTGCTGTTGTTGGTGTTGCTGTTGCTGATGGGAGTATTGCGGCTGGCGCTGCTGCTGCTGCTGCTGCTACCTCTGACCCCCGTTGATGCCCAAGTGTTTGTTGATGGTGTTGATGAATGTTATTGTTGTTTTCAGTGATACGTACTGCTACTACTGTTGCTGGCTTTAGTGTAAATTGTTTTGCGTTGGTATTGTTTATGTTGGCACCGATTCTGATTCTGCTTCTTGCCCTTCTTCTTATTCCCTTTGCCTTCTACTTTTACGGCTTCAACTTCATTTTCTTTACTATTGATTTCTGCACAAACTGTGGCAACGCTCTTACTGCGCTTACTTGATTTTAACATAACATGTGCGTGTATTTGTATGGGTATTTTACATGATGTATGTTTATGTATGTGATGGAAACATATATGTATGTGGGTGTTTTTGTGTATATATATATGAATGTGAGTGTATCTGTGCAGATTTGCTTTAACGTTGATTTGCTTCTTTTACATTTTTCGATTTTTTTTTTGTTTTGTTTAAACCACGCGCTTTTGTCATCTCTACTCAAAAACTTTTACATACCGACTTATGATATTCGTTGTTTTTGTTGTTGTTTTGTCGTAGTAACAATATTTCATTTGTTTCGCTTTCCTGTTGTTCTTTACATACAAATAAACAGACGAACGTGTTAAAGTAAGTAGGTGAAAGTATGTATTTAAGTGTGTACGAGTATGTGCGGATTTGTGTTCTGCAAAATATTGATGATCTTTCTCAAAAAAAAAGTGAGTATGTTGTGTGCATTATTAATATGTATGAGGTTAAATACATCATTTGAATGAATATTGCTGTACTGCTGTTATTATTCGATGTTTTATGACTTTGTATTACTTTTTTAGATAGTTGTATGAAAACATGGTTTCTCATACAATGTTATTCAGATTTAATAATGATTCGTGACCTTTACTTAATACTCTGCTCTCTGAGTACAGTCTTCTTCATCGCGCTATTTGTCTTTCTTTGGCTTCTTGTCTCGTATGATGCTATCAGAGATAAAATAATCACTTTGATTTAAAATGGAAAAGAAAATTAGCAAAATAGACTTGCTTTGAATTAATTGCAATTTATCAATTGAGGAACCAAAGAAAAACGAAAGCCTGGCTGACGTTCGTTTCTTCCAGTGGTGAAATCAATTTAATTAAATCAGATAGATAATGACTACAAAGAATCAAGTAAATCCCATAAACGCAATAATATCAACTATTATTTTTGGTAACAGTTACTAAAGAAAGAGATAAGATTTGAATTGAATTAAATTTCATTATTACTTGTAATAAATTGCGAAGATTCCCCAAACAAGGAATCAAATAAAGTATTGATGATACTTATTGGTGTTTCAGGCTCGAAATAGATGAAAAATGCAAAGTATTATAAGATTACAAATAAAGTCGTTAATCTTCTTTAATTTCTAATTTAATTTTTCATATAATTTACACAGGTATCCACGGCGTAGGAGTAACTTTTAACGACATGGGAGGATATTTAAAAGAACTTTGTTAGTTTTAACTCCTTAACATTTATTGAAATCAAGAGTTTGAGCATTTTTCCACTTCTCCTTATTTCAGTAGAAAGATGTGCCTGATTGTTGTCAGTATTTTCACCAAAATTTCCTTGCAGTTATTAAATTTTCAAGTATTCAAATATAGTTAAAATTTTACAATATTCTATGTATGTACATACATACATATGTAACTATTCTGTAAACTAGAAATTTCTGTATTTATTGAGTTTAATTTAAAAGTTAGGGCACGCTTGAGCCACCCCGAATTCTAACAGAAAAGTGAAACACTTTTAACATGGTCTCAACTTTTCAAATACAAATTTTCATTTTTTAATGTCCCATATAATAACTTTAATACTCTATCACATATACTACGATGGCTCGATAGAATGCAGTTTATTTTACACTCTCTGGTGAATTTGGACAAAAATAAAAAAAAATAACAATATCATAAAAAATGTTATTCGAACTTTTTATCTTTTTAGGTCAAATTTTGGATGAAATTTCTAACATTTTTTGGATTTCTGCATTGACCACTCAATTTGTCCTTCAGCCAACTACAACAATACAGTCACACAGATATGCACACAACAAAATACACACATATGTAACTACTACCACAAACTATCTCTAAAATTGCTACTAAGTACTTACAAAGACAAAACAATAGTAATTAATAACTTTGTTTACATAATTGACCCACATCGCACCGAAAAAATTAAAATAAAACGAACAAAATTACACACAAATGCCAAGTTAAAATAAGAAAAAAAAAAAAAACAAAAGAGCGGTAAAAATTTGAAACAACGCAAAAAGCTGAATTTATACTTAAACATGCAAAATGTATGCCATAATTCAGCATGAAAATATCGAAATCAGCATAACAAAACAAATTGCAGAAAAAATATCGTTTGCCTTTGACATATGCCTCGACAATATAGATTAAATATTCAAGAATATTCATAGCATTATCACAGTACAAAAACACTGGAGAACGAAGCAATGAGAATTTATGGAAAATACAAAGCATACAGCATCCAAATGAGTCGAAAAATTATGTTAAATAAAACGCCCACTACTCAAACATTCACGCACACACACATTCACCCCACTCAATCTTGCCAGAATATTGAAGCGAATTAGAGCACTGACTATATGGACACACAGAGAAACCGACTCACTCACAAATACTCGTACATACAAGCACAATCAGTGAAAGCAAACGAAATACAACGCAATTCTACAATTCTGTTAAGGATCCGACTTCATTTCATCGCCCAATGTCATCGGCACCTTCGTCTCCTCTCCATTGTCGTCGTTAAACGCATTGAAAATGCGGAGTCTTTACATTCAGCACGCATACGGAGAACATTGCCACTGACATACAAATGTGAATCGAATTAGAGGGAAGCAAAAACGGTACCTATCCTATGTATGTACGTGCGTGTATAGAAGAAGAGGTTTATATGAAGAAGAGCAGACGACAACACATTAGAGCAGCAAAAAACAAAATAGAGACAGCAAAGGGAAAAGAACAGCGAACAAGCTTTAGCGCTTAACAGAGTATGCCAACAAAATTTGCCAGTGTTAGTGTCGAAACAGTTTTCTAAACCCAATTCAACTTAAGCCAAATTTAAGGCACTTCGTTGCTTCAGCCACTTTTGTTTTATTTTGGCAACGCATTTTGCAGTGCCAACTAACAAATGTACGTACTTTTTACAGATTGCTGCTCCGCATCTAATGGACAATGCTTGTTGGGCTTGTGCTGTGCACAGTGTTGCCGGATTTCTTATAGCAGGGAATACTTTACGTTGGCGGACGAAATTGAATTGTAAAATTGTGCTGAGAATAAATTAAAGTTTTGCAAATGAACAACCGATGGAAAATTGTTCTACATACATAAATTATAAAATTATCATTTGGCTATACGTGTGTGTGTGTGTGTGTGTGAAAATTTGGCAACAATGCAAATTTCATTATATGTAAGTATGTAAGTAGTATAGGTCGCTGTGGCGTAGTGGTAGTGCGTTGGACTGCTACGCAGAGTGTCCGGGGTTCGAATCTCGGCACAGGCAAAATCAAAAAGAAAAAATATTTTTTCTAGACGGCACCACCTCTTGGCAGGCAATGGCAAACCTACAAGAGTATAAATTGCTATGAAAAGCTTTTCACTTCGCCGTTCGGATTCGGCATTAAACTGTAGGTCCCTTCCATTCATGTACAAATATAACACGCACAACATGAGTGGATGCGAAAAGCTCGGCCTAGGCCCTTCATGGGCTGTTGTGCCATTAAAAAGTAAAGTAAAAAATGTAAGTAGTATGCCATAAATTAGATTTCATAGCCACCATAATATTATACTAGTACTACACAAATAGTAAATACAATAGCACACAACAACCAGTCAACTAGTTGGCCAGCCAGCCCAAACACATGTACTCGTACTTGTTTATAAACATATACACCGAAATGTATATACGTGTAAGTATGTAGGCATACTATACTTAAGTGTAATCCGTAGCGCATTATTTTTTGAATACAACAACAAAAATTAAAGTAAATTTAATGCTATGTATGTAGCTGTTGTTGTTGTTGTTGTTGTTGTTGTTGTTGCTGTTATCGCATATCCATATATACATATATATATCTACAAACATATATGCACAATAAATGCAGTTACATTACTTTGTTTGTGGTAAGTCTGTGTGTGTGTGTTTTGGGCACTTATGTGAGTATTGTGTTTAAATGCACATATGTATGTGTGTACTTGTTTATGGACAAACGAGGATAAAGACCAAAATAATGCGGCCAATGTGAACATGATAGAGTTATGTACCAAATATGTATACTTACACTAGGAACATTTTTGGAAGCGGAAACTAAGTACGTCTATTTAGAATAAGTAAGTAAGTGGTATTTGGTTGGAAAATAGTTTTTGCTTTATAACATTTCCTGTTTGATAAAATTTTCTGGCCTCAAATTATATTTTTGCTTCATAATTTCAGCGTCACGGCTCTTAGGTCGAAGTTCACTTCCCGTTGTAGTAAAAAATCGTTATGTTGATTTTCACTTTCAGCAGCCTCCAATAGTCTAATCACGGATTTTACATACAAGCTTAGGTCGTTCGTCCACTAACGCAATGCGATTGCAACATATGTAGTTTTATCTAGTTTTATTGAAGTGGCCGAAATTTGTGTTCATCCACTGGCGTAATTAATTGCAATAAGATGTCGACCATATCAGAAGAAAGTTTGGTGCTGACATATTTTTATTATAAAAAATATTTGCAAAACAAACAAAAGACGGAAGTGGTGGTTGCATCCATATATTTCTATGGCTTCAATTAATTTAGAGCAACTTCACTTCCCGGGCATACTCAATAATAATTGGAAAGTTTTGTATTATTATTTACTTACTTACTTAGATGGCACTACAACCGACGATCGATCTTGACCAGCTATGTGCGCGATGGCGCCAGTTGATAAGGCTAGGAGCTGACAGCACTTGTACCTGGTCTTTTCTATGGATATTTGTCTGCGTGTTCCTCCACCGTAGCTCGAATAAAACACCCTTCTAGCCGGAGCGCCTTCTTCAATTCGCTCATCATGACACAAGTGTTAATCTCCGCTTGATCTCAAGGCTGACGTTATTGTTGGTGTTAATGCTGTACCCTAGGTAAACGACATCCTTGACGCCTTTAGTAGTATAATTGTCACAGTGAAATTTTGTCCAAGGCGCCGTGACTCTTTGTTTGTTGACACAAGGTATTTCGTTCTCCACTAGAATTTCCAGACAACTTCGGCGTTGTTGCCAATAATTTCAATATCATCAGCGTATGCTAGCAGCATGACACTCTTGTAGAAAATAGTATCATTTGTTTGAAATGCTTTAAAGCTCTTCTGGTATTAAATTGCGTCTATTTTTCCCATTTTTCAATGTGCGGTCAGTGACATTTTGCAAAGACAAATGAGATTTGCAGGAATACAAAAATCAGACATTGCGGTATACAAGTGATCCCTTATCATGCTGTCGAATGCGGCTTTATAACCGACTAATAGATGGTGGGTGTCTATCTGTTTAACTGTGATCATATCCAAGATTTGGCTTAGTGTGAATATCTGGTCGATGATGGATTTTCCAGGCCGAGCTTTTCATATCCACTCATGTTCTGTGTGTTATATTGTGTGTTATATATACATGAATTATATTTACATATACAATTATTATATTTGTATATGAATGGAAGGGACCTACAGTTTTATGCCGAATCCGAACGGAGAAGTGACAAGCTTTTCATAGGCAACTTGGAATGCTTTCATCCCACCATATTCTGCATAGAAGCTCATGCATGCGTTTTGTGTGCTCTTCGCCTCCAGTTTTAAACAACTCAGCAGGTAGGCTATCTGCACCTGCAGCCATTTTGTTTTTCAGTCGAGCTATGGCTGTTAAGACCTCCTCATAGTTGGGCAGAGGTACTTTAACGCCAATAATGATTAGAGTTCCCGGAGCAGATTCCACAGTGGCGGAATCATTGCCATTATTAAGTGGGCACTGCGAAAAGTGCTCCCTCCATGACCTCATAATACCCTGGACATCTGCCACTAGAGTTCCGTCTTCGTCCCTGCAGGAAGAGGCCCCGGTCTACAATCCATTTGTCAGGCGTCTTATTCTCTGGAAGAGTTTTCAGACTTCGTTCCTGTCCCGTAACATTTCGATATCATTGAACTTACGTCTCTCAGCTTCTCTTTTCTAGCGCCTAAGGCGAAAAGTTGCCCAACACGATTTTAATATCGTGGTGGGGCGATGATCATAAGTTTTGTCGAGCACCTCGTAGAAATCATCCTTGGTTGACCCATCCATCGGGGCAATGACAAAAATTAGGCTGATGATGCAGAAATTTGCGTTGATGCGCGTTGTGGCTAGGCTGGATACATCGGATACCGGATACAGCCAGATACCTAGGATACAGCATTAACACCAACAATAATATCAGCCTTGAGATCAAGCGGAGATTAACACTTAGCTCAAGACTTGGTGACGCAGTCTCTTCCCAACCGCAAATCCAACACCAAATTCCAACATCCCGACCCATGTCAGCTGTAGTCAGCTGTAGATATAACAGGATGCTCTTTTGGAGCAACCCTGTCCCGTCCATAACATTTCCTGTATAGCGGTGTTGTTAGCTCTATATTGTTCGAGAACATCTATCATCTGGATAAAAGCACCTTGTCTGTAGAGGGTTCGGACAGTTAAGCTCCGTAAAACGTTGTCCTTTGGCCGTTTATGGGAGTCGTCAACATCAGGGGGTTCCCTATCTGAGGCTTTATATTAGGCTTCACTGGGAGATAATTTAAAGAGGGGGGTTCCAAGCCGGATGCATAACAATTCTTTAAGGCCACGGAGAAGGCCGGCGCACACATTAGTTAGCTCACTGACGGGTGTCAGATCGCTTTCCAAGGACCGCGACGAGGAGGCTGTGTGTTGACTTGAGACGTAGAAGCACAAGGAACAAACATGGGCGCATCTGCGACTATCACGAACTTTACTTTGTGTCCTACCCCCATTCAAGGCCCGCATTATTATTTTCGTAACAAAAAAATTGTAAGCATACTGTTTGCATAAATTTTTCTTGCAGCGATAAGCGCAGAGCCTGTTTCCAACCACTAGCGCCACCGTAAAACTATTTTAATTTTCATATATTATAATATTACTTATATTAGTACTTAGTTTCTTTATATAAAAAACAACATGTTAAATTAAAAAATTTCAGTTTTTCTGTAAGCATATTTTTTTTTTATGATCATCGATTTATTATCATTCGTACCGAGTTCCTTAGCCGAAACTTTTACGGTGGCATCTGCTTGCCAACTAGTTACTTTGCAAACTTCATGTGGCTTTGGTTTGATTAGAGATCGTTTGAGGAGTATCGAGCATAGTTAGAACTTGCTACTAATTTGTTGCGTTTTGAGCAGATCTTGCCTGCTTGGAAAAAACCTTTAAGTAAGTATTTTAGCGCGATAATAAAAGTAACAAAAATATTGCTCTATAAGTCCCTCATCCTTCCTGTCCTAATGTATGGCGCAGAGACGTGGACATTGACCATCAATGATGAGAGACTGTTAGGAGCGTTCGAGAGGAAGATACTCCGTAAGATCTACGGTCCAGTATGCGTGGACGACGTGTATCGAATAAGATGGAACGCTGAGCTGTGTGAGCCATACGCCGACACTGACATAGTCAAGCGTATAAAAATCCAGCGGCTTCGCTGGCTGGGTCATGTTAAGCGAATGGAAGAAAGCGCTCCGGCTAGAAGGGTGTTTTATTCGAACCACGGAGGATGAACACGTAGAAGGGGATGCTTTAGTCTCCATTGGAAAGACCAGATGCAGGTTGCCCACCTGACTGCACTTGGCTTTATCAACTGGCAACAGCGCGCGCATAGTAGAGGCGACTAGCGAAGCTTTATAGAGGCGGGCAAGATCGATCATCGGTTGTAGTGCCAGTTAAGTAAGTAATAAAAGTATAAAAAAAGACATAAAAGAGTTGAAATTTCCAATAATTTTACATTGAATAATTAAACAAATTATTTTCCACTTATGTGTCAGAATTAAGATAAATATTTAATATTTCAATTTGCATTATATATTTTTTCATAATTTTTAGTTTTCCTTTTCCGATTTAGCTTAAGACACATTTACTGTATCCTGATGATAAATTATGGACATTTTAAGTATTTGCGTCAATTTATTTACGTCGGTCGCTGTGGCGTAGTGGTAATGCGTTAGACATTGGACTACTACGCAGAGTGTCCGGGGTTCGAATCTCGGCACAGGCAACATAAAAAAAAAGTAGAAAAAATAATTTTTCTACACGGCACCACCTCTTGGCAGGCAATGGCAAACCTACAAGAGTAAAAATTTCCTATGAAAAGCTTTTCACTTCGCCGTTCGGATTCGGCGTTAAACTGTAGGTCCCTTCCATTCATGCACAAATATAACACGCACAACATAAGTGGATGCGAAAAACTCGGCCTAGGCCCTCTATGGGCTGTTGTGCCATTAAAAGTAAAGTAAAAAGTCAATTTATTTTGAAAAGCAAATCGTTTTCTGGCTTTAACTTTTTACTCATGGCTAAAATGTTTTGTAAATACATATCGTTCCGTTAGCGTAGAAAGGCCTTAAGTATCTTTTTTTTCACTATCGGTTTTTCTGATCAAATTGACTACGGTCCATTTGAATTTTCAAACAATTTACTTTTGAAAAAAAAAATTTATTAAGGTCTTTCTACGATATTTTTATCGATATGTGTATGTGTATGTATATGTAAATATTTTATTTTTTGGGTAAAACGTGTACAATGCACACACACATGCACGTTCATACGTTTCTATGTATATGCTTTATTCTTGAATTCATTTAAGTCGTTAAACAAAATTTATATTTGAATGCTTCTTTTCAGCGTATTATCGTTCAACAGGAAGCGAGAAAATTGTATACTGCGCCGCAGTTTAAAATAATATAGAGAGGCGCGCCAATGTATAGAAATTTGTATGTATTAAGGTAGTATTCTGAGAAATTCGTAGATACCATACAGACAATGACTTTGTAATAATTTCTAAGGTGTACTTAGAGTTTTAGTGACACAATTTGTCTTTCTCATATCATTAAAAGCCATATAATGTCGTTTCTAAATTATTAGATCATCTTCTTATTTATATCTTTAATTACAAAGCGCAATTTTTGTTCATTTTTAGAATTTCTATCTCTTAATCATGGATACGAATAACAGATAGTTTTGAGTACACTGCGGATCGGTGTTGGTGTGCATTAGCCTCTCTTGCAAGTTCAGCTGCCTAATGAAGCAACGAATCAAGTATTTTTTTGCGAGGACATCGACAATTTCATCTGAGTACTAGCACTCAAAGAAGATACACTTTCGTTTGCACCATAAAACAAAATGTTTCAGTTTATATTTGAATTTTGGCAACAAATAGCAAGAGCATCTATGTGTTTTAGACACTGTAAAATTTTGTTTTAGTTCACAGCAATCCTATCTCACTTGTCGTTTTTGCAGTATGTTTCTTCAGTAGTCGTTGTCGTATGTTTGTATATGTATGGTATGTAAGCATTACGGGTGCTTTCTGCCGATTCATGTTGATTGCATTAATTTTAGGCAAACTGCTCCCGGTTGTGCGCTCAAAGTCCATACAACGACGTCCTTCTAAACGCACACAGACACACACAAAAAACCTACATATATATACATGCATACATACAGTCATACATACTTACTCGTACATGTAGAGAAACACATTAAACTGCAAAAAAAAAAAGAAAGAAGAAAGCATAAAGTGTTTGCGGGAGAAGATTGTTTAAAGTTATTCTTCCATAAATATTTGTGTGTGTTTTTGCAATGTATTGGTTGTCGCGCGGAGCCTGCACCAAGAGCAGAAATAACTAGCAGCAGCAACAATAACATCAACAACAGAAAGCTCTTTTTTGTGTAGGCAAGCAACAACAAGAGCAACAAACGAACAGTAACACAGAAGCTTCGTACAACTTCGTTGGGTTTTTCGTTTGTTTCGAGTTTTTGCATCGACCATATACAAACGTTGGTCGCACCCTGATTTTTCTTCGTGATGTAAGTTCTGGGGCAGTCGGTCTCTGTATATTCGCTCGGATTTACACTTAAGGCTTGTGTTCCAAGATTGTGTGTTAGTGCGTGAAGAAGAAATTTTAAATAAAATACTTGAAAATTGCTTTTTTTAGAAAGAAAAAATCCAAAATATTTATATTGGAATAAGTGAAACAATTTTGCAACAATTTTAAACAACAAAACATCACATTTAGCATGACGAGTAAAAGATTGAAAATATTACATATTTAATGCAAATTTTTTATACCATGCAAAACGCGAAGACTCCTTTATGGTGAAGCCAAAGCGTAGCAAGGATAATACAATTTTCACGCATATTTAGTATAGAGAAGGTACTCGAAGAATGACAGTATGATAGGAAAAAGAAAAATGTGGAAATTTCGCGTTATTGCAAAATTTTAGTGCTAGAAAAATTTAAGCAAAGCTAACAAAAAATGTAATAGTGAATCAGAGTGCAATCAGGAAATTTCAAAATTATAATCTAGAAAAATATCAAGTGAAAAGTGGAATTAAGGCGTGATATGAATGCTGAAAACATTTATTTGTAAAAAATAAGAGAAATAGCTGAAAATTTTTTAATCAAAATTTACTAGCGCAGTTTTTTGAAAGTGTATGCAAAATTAATAAAAAAAACCTTCTAAAAATTTATATTAAAAAGAAATTTATTTTCCGAAAGTTTTGTGTGCACAATTTTTAAATTTACTATGTACACCTAAATGAGACTCACACACACACAAACACACACACACATGCATATATATTTATAAACCGAATTCCTTAAAATTCAGTCGTTCGTTGCATTCGTTCGTCGAATATTTTGCTATATAACATGTTCAAATACGTACTGTTGTCATTTATGCGTCTGTTTGCTTGTTTATGTGTGGGTCTGTGTCTGTGAATGTGTGCCCAATTTTGTGGCCGCCTTGCCAACTTGTGTAGCAGTTCATCTTGAGTCTCCTCTCGCTTATTTTCCCGTTCTCTCTCTCTTTTCCCGCCATCTGAACCATGCTTTCCTTTCCTTTGCTCTCTTGCGAATGCTCATATAAAGTATATGAAGTAATTGCATTGCATTTTACTTTTTTCCAAATCAGCGGTAAGCAGGACACATCTTTGTTCCATCGAAATGTTGGATATGATATACGCATATCTTATATAGATTTTTCAACTTTAAAACTTGGTTGACCTCCTGCTATTTAATTTAAGCTACTTCTTCGCTGTAATGAACATTTTTCGCATATTCAATACCTGAGGAAATGTATTTGATTGCATTGAAAAAGGCAACAAAACAGTTTATTGTCTAATAACAAATATTTTTTTTTGGTTTTTTAAGAACAAATTACCTGTTTTCCCAAAACGACCTCGTTAGCTTTGTTCTAGTTGCTTTGGGTGGATTCCTGCTTCCATTTTCATAACTTAGAAAAATTGGTGTAGTCAGAGTTTAGATATTTGGTGCTTCAGAAAGAGTATGAGTCCTTAAGTCTTTGTCATAGTTCCAGACTAGATTATCAAAGAAGAGATTTTCTATATGGATAAGTCAGAGTTTCACTAAATTGAACATTATATGGTTAGGAAGTTACGTGATTTTTCGATATAGGGCAGGTTTGACAAACGTCAGCATTTCTGATAAAATGTGTAGTATTAGTATTTTTACTCGGAATTGTTCTATGAATTGCCATAACAGCATCTTCTCTAGCGGATGGTAAGAATATGGTACGGTACTGGTACTTCAAGCCATTAAAGCCACAATGCCACAAATTACGTCATCTTAAATGATTATAATATTAAGCTTTGGAATATAAGTTATGTTTTCAGAAATAATTCTGGGCAGTTAAGTAGTGGCCGTTGCTGAAATCATAATACATTTCAGCTATTCAAGGCATACGATTTCTTAAATAAATACAAACCACAAAAAGAAGATATTCCGCTATGTAACTTATACCATACACAAGGACTAAAATTAGCATTAGCTTCGTGTGAATTTATCACCCAAATATGCATACAATGTCATGTACGAAAATGTAAAAGTGAATATTTGTGTCATAAGTTCATGCAAAGCAAGTCTAATGAATAATAGCATGTCGTACTCTTTGTTTCGCTTTGCTATCAAATTAAAGTATCTTTTTACCACGGCAAATTGCGTCACTTGAATGACACAATAGGGATTATTCAAGGCATATAACTTTACCTAGCCTACATATACTTTATTCATTCCCAAGATATTTTAAAAATATTTAAGAGTACAAGCAAAAATTTAAAGAATAAAAGAATGAAAAGTCCAAATAGGAATATTTAAAATAAAAAGAAGGACAAAAGAAATCAAAAATGCCAACGTTCACACACATGGGTACACCTATATGTATGAACATTCATTTATATTCGCATATGAAAGTCCAAAATGAAATGCAAAATTATTTTCTGCATACCAACTCACACATACATACATATACGTATACGCATACGTAGGTACCCTGTAACTAACAGCAGACTATATGTTGCTAGTCAAACATACTGGAAATATTTCAATGTGACGCTAGATATGACCAGTAAAAAACCACACAAACCCGATTGCATTTCGGGTCGCAGTTAGCTTTCGAATTGTTTATATTTATCCGAATGTATAGAAAACTGTTTTTATACTTTGTATATTTTTAATTATTATTTTTGGAAAAAGAGAATTGAAATCACGGCTACTCTATTGATATGATTTACATACTAGCGTACGCACACGTCTGAGCTATACGCTGACACTTTGAAGCAGCGGTAAAGCAGCGAACAGCAGCTCCATAATCCACTGAGCTCGTAACTCAGTAAACTTAATAAAATTAAAATAAAAAATTGGTTTGACAAAAAATAAAATATAATATACTTATGTATGTCTCCAATATAACTAGTTTTTCGACTAGCAGTGACAGTTCTGATCATGTCTAATGACAAACTTGTATGACAATATCTATTCTGTTCTCATATGTTTAGACTAGACATTTGTCTAATTGTTGCCCCTCTGAGCCTAGTATAATACTAGTGTAAGACTAGACCGATTGGTTATAGGGTATGCAACATTTACATACATATGCATGTATGTCCATATGCATGTCTAAAGCAAACGTTTATGTTAAACAGAGTGTAACTGCTAGGGTTGCCACTATGACGTTTCTGCAGACGAAGGATCCAAAAGAAATACATATAGTGAAATGTATCACATATACATACATACATACATTCAAACATACAGAAACGTGCATAATTCAGGCTTTGCTTTCTTCTGCAGCTATGAAATGGAAAAAGTCTTAATGGCAGCAATAAAGGTGTTTTTGTTTGTCTACAGAAGTAAACATACACACACACAAAAATAAAAGTACAGGCAGACACAGAGACTGAGAAAGCAATAATGAAAAGCTCACTCTCCATATCAACTGAGAGAAAAACTCTATCTAATGCAAAGTGCTGAGGCGAGAGCGTGATTTAATTTTGCAGTGTGCAGCTAGGCCTGAGTATATTTGCAGCATACTTTTAGGAGCTTGATTCTTTTAGATAAAGTTCAACTTGTTTCTGTTTCTTTTTTATTTATGGTGTTTTTTTTTTGGGAGAAAAACTTTAAATAAAGTCTTGTGCGGCAACGACGACGACCTCGTACACCATATTGTTTTCGTCCTCGCAGCTGAAAATATAACGAAATACAAATGGCACGGAAAAATGTGTGTTTTAAATTGCTTTGCATTTTCTTTTGCCTTTGAGTGAATAAAGAGCTACAAAAAAAACTTTCTGCATGCGGCGCGCCCTGATTTTTTTTTCAAGAAACAACAGCAAATAAAGTAAAATAAGATAATTGAATTGAATTTACTTTTTCGAATGAAATAAATTGGAAATTAAAGTGCATTGTTTTTAGTTAAACTCTGGTAACGTGTTCGGAAATGTTACCGCATGTCAAAAAGGCTTTAAAAATGTGTAATAAAAGTTAAGTGAATTTCAATAATAAATTTTGTTTGCAATCTTGGATTAATTTCAGATCAACAAAATGATAAATAGATAACAAATCAACAAATTGAAAATAAAAAAGAAACCACGCAAAAAATCAAAACTACAGTTTATAATAAATTTAGTTAAGTAAAAATTTTAAACAACATGAAGAAAAAACAGAAATAATCATTTCAATTAAATAAAAATAGAAAAAAAAATCTGCAAAGAAAGGAAAGCAAACATAAGAAAGTTATTTAATACAAAGTGAACTCAATAATAATATTTTCCACAGTAGTTGCCGTCAGTCATGTTCTCAACCAAACTAAACTTACTTTAAGTAAATTGTATAAAGAAGCGTAACAAAATGCTGCACAACGATTCCAACAAAGGCATTGAATGCAATATGACAGCATCATTCGCATTAGCAGCAAACTGTTTGTTCACACAGCAAAATTATGTTTCTCGTCGTCATAGCATACACTTTGTTACTACAGCAGTGTGCAAGCGGTGAGATGAACTTTGCCAACACGAAAATTGGGTGACACAGTGAGGCCGTTAACAAAACGAAAAACGTGGAAATCATATAAAAACGAGGATATAGAAGGAAATCAAATACACAAACAAACACATACACGCAGAAACACATACACCAAAAAAGTTACTACTACCAAGCACTGCTACACGTACATTAACTGCTGCTGATAGCTCGCTCTCTCGTCTGCCTGGCTGACTGACTGCCTGTCTGCCTAAAAAGAAAAGAAAATACGAAAGAGGGAAGGAAGAAGGCTCTAAATTACAAGCAATTTAGTGTTAAATAAAAAGGATATCAAAAACAAATCAGCACAAATTCATCGTAACTAAAGAGAACAACAATAACAACAACTGAAACAGCAACAACAGTCATAACTGCAAAAGTAATTAAAAGCAAATAAAATTAACCGTAAAAATTGGAGAACGAAGCAAAAAGAAAAGTAATCAAATTGTGCTGTTTTCTGCTACTAAAACCAATCGGAAAAAGCGAAAAACTCCATAAATAAATTAGTATACAAATAAAATTCCCCTTCGCTTCTCTGAGAAACAACACTAGCAACAGCAACAAATATCAAGAATAGCAACACCAACTCAAGCAGAATAATTCCAATGCAAACAACTTATCCAAACATCAATTAATTCTGTTGTTGCTTTTACGTACTTACAACAACAAAACAAAACCAGAAATAATATCAACAACAATAACAACAAAATACCAAAGCGTTTCGCACACGCATTTTCTTGCTCTACATAGGAGCGCAACAATTCAAACGGATACGGAAATACCTGCTAACTCCCACGCGTCACAATCACACTCTTCTTCATACTCTCCTTTCTCTTTTCGCTCTTTATTACTTGCTGTAAATACACTGAAAAGCGTAACGTGTTCACGAGCCGCGTACCAAGGCTCGAACGAAACGGTAAACACAATACCAACAATAATAGCACGAACGCTCAAGGATATCATACATTTAGGAAAAATAATAATAAAAAAAAAACTTCCGCACATCGAGCTAGACATTAGAAAAAACAGCAAAAACAACTGCGACAACAACAACAATAAGGATATATAATAATATTAACAACATAAAAAAAAGACGCAGCATCATAACGTCAACATTTTTAGCACGACGTTTTGTTGTTGTTTTTCTTCTTCTATTTTATCAAGTAAATATATCTATATATATATATATGTACATACGTACGAGTATATGTACATACACATGCATACACACTCACACCTACACACACTCATTGTATTCCCAAGTTAAAAATACAAACACAAATTTATGAAGGAATGCAAAACAAATACGGATACATTTCTATTTAGTATTTTGACATCAGGAGTTAAAACAAACTGCCTTCCTGCCGCTTAAAACAATAACCGCAACTTACTACTAAAACTTCTAGCAACACGCCCAATACCATACCAATTAATAAAAGAACGCCAACAACAGCAAGTATAGCAGTTCAAAGAAGCAGTGAAATAGAACGAAGAAAACTACAGCAGCTACAAAAAAACGAACAAAAAAAAAACGAAAAATTACAAATACAGAAAAATCGCCACCGCCACCATGAGTGTTTCAGTTTCAATTTTCGATAAATTCACAGCATTGCTGCCGAAGGCGCGTCTCATTATCACCATTTGGTTGGCCTTTAATTTGGCAATGATTGTGCATGAACCAACAAAAAAGATGGCCTCAGTCGACGCCGCGTAAGTATCTTTTCTATTAGTATTGTCTAATTGAATTTTAAGATTAATTAAGTACATAGGTATTAAATATTGATAATTGTCTGGATTCAGTGTACGAATGCCAAATGATTATTATTGGAAATAGTTTTTCGCCATTATCTACATAAAATAAAAAAACAACTTTTTTAGAGAACTCAATTTATAGTCAGTCGTTCAGTCCCAAGTACCAGACTATATTGTCACTTTTAAATGAGCTTAAAATTTCCATTCAAGTCTGGGTATATAATTTTTCTATCACTCTCCTATCAGTCTGGTACTCTAAAAACAATTTCAAAAGTTCGTATCTTAGACTTATATGAACGTGGTCAAAGGCAGTGGCTTGGTGGTTTTGCTTCCTCTCTCGTTGTATGAAATAAACTTCTTCGTTGAATAGGCAATAGAACAACATTCCAGAAAAAACACAATCGAAGAGTATATATTTTATAAAAGATTTTTATAGAAATTACTTTTTTTTTTAAAGAACTTTGATTCCAGGTATTAAGTTAAATCACTGCAATCTCCATTGAGTTCGCATTAAGTTGAACTTTTATGTAATATCAAATTCAAACTATCACCGATATGATTTAACTTTTGGAGACTTTGTTTTACCTACTGAATTATTATGCTGTTTTTAGAAAACGATTCCGTGAATATATTATTTTTCTTCTACATTTTAATTTGTTTATTGTATTTTTCTATACGTGGAAATTAACAATTGCAGCATTCATGAAGAAGGCCAATTCTTTTGGCAGATGGATAAAAGAACAGATTTGCTCCAAGTAACAACAAAATACTTTTGAAGTAAATTAGTTTCATAACTATTATATTTGGTTGTTGTTTAAAGCTCATATGCTATTTTACGCATCTACCAGACCGCTATACCTTGTGAATATCGCTTATATTTCCAGATCTTTGGTATCCTTACTTTTTAGCCACTTGCAGTATTGGCGCTGCAATAAGCTTCCTGCCAAGCTATTTGGGTTAGTCTTCAACTTCTGTGTTTTGCACTTATATTTCAGCGAATATTTCAAGATGGGTATTTCAAGATCTTTGTGGATGTTGATATTTCTTATGTGCTTCGGGCTACTGTAATGGTTCTGGTTCTTAGCATTTTGGATTGCATTCGCTGAAGTTGCTTAATAATCATTTTGGAGAGTAATAATTTATTTTCTAGGACCTATTTGGAGTTTTTTATTAAGCAACCAGTGAAATTTCAATGCTTTTAGTTTTGTATGTGCATTTTTTGTTTTTATTTCAAGATGTCTTTCCGAGGTCAATTTTCTATCGATGTTTTTGCCGAGATATTTAACAACCTCTTTTTGGGGAATAAAGCATTTGTTGAGGGTTAGAGGTGGTCAAGCTCCTCTTCTTAGTGCAAAAGTAAGATGAAAGCATTGTGATTCATTGACCTTAATTTTCCAGGCCGCTAACCAATTTTCTATGGTTTCAAAGTGATCTGATAGATATGGTAGTACAATCTTTTTACCGTCGTTATTAAGAAAACCTGACGTGACGTTGCCAAAAATACTCTAGAATACATATACGAGTACATTAAATCGACAGTCTAATGGAAATTTCAATTTTGTGATACAGTGTTATAAGCTACATAGGAAAAACATTTGATGTTTATAATTGGTTAGGTATCCTTTTGAAATATGTACTTAAGTATTTATATATTTATGTCTACATAAATATATATGTAAAAACTTTACCTTAGAATGTACTAGGTGTGAATATATGTACATATATATACATATATATATATTTGTCCACATTTGAGCCCATTTGCAGCTTCCAATTAAGTTAATAACTTTATAAAGTGTTGTTAACGGAAACATGTTTGTAACCAATATTATATAATATTTTCGAGAATGACCTGCAGAATATATTTTTTGCAAATCATACCATGATGAAAAATATGGAAATTTAATAGGGGAAAGTGAAAAGAACGTCAGGAGAGAAATATATATATTTTTATGAAAGCATCTGTTCATGCAGTTTTGCAGCATTTATTAAAGACAACTAAAATTATAATTTTAAAATGGTATTTGAAAGGTTTTAAAATTTTTGATATTCCCTCACCAAAAATAAATATATTGTACTATATTAAACAACTTTGAAAAACATATTTGTATCACATAACTCAAGCATACCGCTTTACCGGTTTCCTGTGTGATTGTATTCCGTCTCTGATTCTCCCTCCTTCTTCTTTTTCCCACCTATCAATCTTCCTTCCATTCAACACAATGCTCTGTATTCATAGGAATACATCCTGAGTGTTGAATGTATCAATAAAAAAAAAAAAAATATTAAGATGATAGAGGTCACTTTAGTAAGCATACTTAATTACATAGTATACTTCAACTTTCCTTTGACACTCTGGCCCCTTTATGTAGTATAGTCCCAAACGTATGTCTTCTGGATAAATTAATGGTTACAATCTTAAAGAGAAAAAGCTTTGACTACTTAATATTAAAAACTATGTATATTTATAATTTTTCTTTAGATTCAGTCTGAAGTGAAATGTTATAGAACTGTAATTAAATGTAGTATGAACGAGTATATTGCTATGATTATCTAGTTCCTACTGTTATTGATTCTCAACAATTAAAAATTGTATTTCACTAAATTGTGTATAAAAGTAACTTATTGCACCTTTATAAAATTCTATTACCACTTATTAACACTTTACAATAATTATCTTATACAATCAGTGTGTTCACTTAGACTGTCAATCTGTAACTGTTATTCTGGTGGTTTATTTACATATAACCAGTTGTGTTCAATGAATATTAGTTAGCATGGTCACGAAAAATGTTTAGCATTCCATTCCAATCCCATAGTGGCCTAGTACATTTCTAGATAGCGCTGCTGCTGTATGACATAATTACGAATATTATAGAACATATTGTAGCCTCTAGATGTCGTAGATCGTTATCCAGCTAACTACATATTTATAGTTAATAAGCTAAGGAAAAACCAGTTACCTCCCTTTTTATTTTCTTATATATATTAACGTCAACATATTCGAATAAAACTTATATCGTTGCAATATGTTATATGCGAAAATGTTGATGTTAACGTAAGTAAAAATATGTATGAACCCGCTCACAACAACTACTCGTATATACAATAAAACAACTATAACAGTAGAGTAATTTTTTCATATTAGCACTCAAACAGTACTGAATCACCGAAGACGCGGGAAGAGTAGAATGAATAAGAATGTAAATGTGCTCTCTCACTCAAGCGACCATACGTACACAGTGTTTTATTTCTATTTTCGTTACACCCTTTTGATGCACTCCCATTTCGTACGTTGTGTATCTCGAACGTTCTAGAAATATCGCCACAATATATTTGAGTTTAATAAATTTAAATCAATCAAAAGGTTATGCTTAAATAGCACGACAACAGTAATTTTTAGCATTTATACAAAAAACTTTGAATACTTCACTACTTTTTTATTTCATTTTGAAGGTAATGCTAAGTTAGTTACATACATGTGTCAACGGCCTCGCGTACATGTAATTTCACACGTGATATATTTTACTTATAGGTATATGTAACTCTTTAGAATAGCATATTACCATTTCTTGATAGAGGTTTAAGTGATTGTTTTTTGCTGCTAAACTAATAATATTGGAAATTGCTAAGGGTAATGAAGTGCTATATTAATTCAAAACTACTTTTTGTCATTAGGGTGATGTAAAAATAAATTCGTTATATGAACTTGGTGAATGCCTCAGATAGCTTTGATTTTGATTAAATAAAAGCTAATTTATCAAATTAATCAAATATATTTGAAGCATCCTGCATATACGTAGGTCACTGAGCATAGCTGGGCTTATTTCACATTCAGTAATCATTAATAGAAAAATTTACAGATAATTTAATTTACGCACTATTCTTATTTCATGCAGATACTCGTATATTTATGTTTTCGCATATATTAGAAACTAAGTATAGTATATTACTAATTTTTGCTTCTTGAATATGTTTATCGAAGGATCACATAAATTTGACTTCAAAGTTACATCTTATTGCATACTTTTAGGTATTAGAAACTTCAGCAGTTTTGTAAAAATAATTAGAAGCAATAAATTTAAACAATGAATTTTCTGATTTCTGTGATTTTGGATAAATATTCTCATATCTCTTAAAATTAGCAATGCGTGATTTTCATTACACCTTACCATTGAATATATTTTATTAAGTTCATATGCCTATAATTCACTTTTTGATGTAAATATGTATACAAATGTGTGTGCATGTTCATGAAACATCCAAAGCAATAAATTTTGGGACTAATGAACGTAGTAGAGCTAAAAATAGGTAAATTTGAATTTGACAGAACATGAAAATTTTATACCTTTCTCATGCAAACTGCTAATTGCTATGAAAAGCTTTTCACTTCGCCGTTCGGATTCGGCATTAAACTGTAGATCCCTTCCATTCATGTATAAATATAACACGCACAACATGAGTGGATGCGAAAAGCTCGGCCCAGGCCCTCCATGGGCTGTTGTGCCATTAAAAGTAAAAGTCATGCAAACTGTGAAGTGGAGGTTTTGTTATAAATATGTATACCCAAAAAAAAAAAATAATAAGGAGTCAGTGCTTTATTGAAGCCTATGAAAACAATTGAGAAGAACTTTAAACTGGTTACAAAATAGTATTACCATATGTGGAGACCAAGTCACATGGTTTTTCAGAAAATAACATCTGTGTTCCGTTTGCTTTTTGAAAAATTTTCCATATTTCACTGAATAGAGATCGTATAATGTGTTTATTTTTCTGAAAAAACTCACTTGCACTTCTTCTTTAATGAGCGTGATATATAATATTTTTACACGAATGGAATGGAAAACGACTCTCCCAACTCTAAATGAGTAAGGAACTAACTAGTTTTTCATGCTGGGGTATACCAATAAAACACATGCATACACAAGTTAATTGGTATTTGTAAAAGTCAGGTAATATTCAAAATGCTAATGCAAAAAAAAAAAAGTATTACCAGTAACTTAAGTATATTTGAAATAAGTACATGGATTTCTGCGTAGCACATATATGGAATGTTGAGGTAAACCCATGAGTAAATATTTAGGCGCAACGAAAACGAAAAAAACCAAAAAACACAATGTATTTGCATATTGGAATACTAACACGGAACTTCGAAAACTTGCTGTACCATGTCAAAGAAAATACTTATGTATATGTAATATATATGTGTGTACCATACCATAATAGAATAACATACCATACCATGCCAATTCGAGTATTGCTGTTATGTGGCGGCACCAACAGTAGCAAGAAGAAAGAATAATAACAAACATTTTATTACAAATGCACGTTTAACAAGGATTACTTGTTCGCGTGCTTTAACCTTAGTACACATAGTACATAAATATACACATTTTTACATAGCATGTGCAAGAATATTTTTTACTTATACAAACATATATAGATATCTCGAAAAAGCCGCAGTGCTTACTGCAGCAAACATTGTATAGTACAAAAAGTTTCTTCCTTCCTCAATAAAAAATATATACATGAACGAGTACTGAAATCAAAATGTACCTACTTTATTTAGTTGCTACTCTTTTCCTCAGTCCCCGTTCATCGACTTCGTATCGTCGACTTCACACATACATTGTTGCTGCACTTTGCCCTTTGTATTGACCATCATATGCCACCATTTAGACTTTGTTGAAAATGACTGGGAAAATAATGCAACAATATTTTCGTGTCTCAAACTATTAAAAGCGTACCTACAATGCACAGCAGCAACCACACACTAACACACACCTTTACACTCAAACACAAAGCTGTAACAGCATCGACTTGCATCGATAATAGAAAAAAGAAATAAACGAAAACGGGGGGAAAAATACGGGAATGCGCGTTTGCTTCCTTCATATTGGTTTCATTCCTTCTCTTTTGATACATATTAAATAAAAAAATGTAACAGAAGCGGCGTCTAACTTAGAAACCCAAACTGTTACGAAAGGTTAAAGTGCATGCAAACAAGCCAAGGAAACATGTAAGCAAGTACGCCGTAAGAGTCATATGCCTTTTCCTTACATTTTTACATTGTCTCCTGCTAGCTTTCGAGATTTTTTCTTTCCGCTACGTTCTCTACTCAGTTTCTTTGCTCTTTATTCGTCGCTGTGTTACTGTTATGCTTAGCCCGCTTTCATTACAAGTACCTCTACTTCAAATTGGAATTTATTGATAAATGATAATGGTATGTAGTAGCAGAGCAGTTAAGTAGTAAGCAGCAAGAAGCGGGTAAACAGCAAACTGTGCTGGTAGCTGCGGGTAGCATTCAAACTACTTCAAACTTTGCACTTCCCTTGGCCTTTTGCTTCGCTCTTCATTCTCCCTTAGACATTATGCCTTCATGCTGTTTTTCTGTTAAAAGGATGTTCTCCATTTCAATTTCTATACTTCATGTTGAGTGTCATTGAGAGTAAATTGTTATTTCATGTTGAGTATGATTAAAAATTTAAGATGCAAAGATGAAAATCTGCCCCAAACGAAAAGAAAAACTCTTCATCTTAAGTGGGTTTGTAAATTTAATATGTATTAAATTTAGTATTGCCTTTTTATTAAATTTTTTTAGAATATTTTGGTTATAAAGCTAGTACATCACCCCCAATTTTTTTTATTGAATTTTAATTATCTTTAATTCACTAGTTATATATTCAAATTATTTCTGTTGATTTCCATGGAGTATAGCGCTTTAATTTTATTTACAATATAAAAAGAATATAGTAGTTATGAAATACTATTAATTGCGGTGTCGTACTCAGTATCGTAAATACTCTTCTTTTTCTGCAAAACTGTACAAAATTATGATACTACGACATGACTCAACATCTTATAAATCACTTAAATATCAGTTTTCTTCATTTAATTAATATGCTTGTAATACACGTCGTATGAGTAATCAATTATTATTTGAAAGTACATATATACAATAAATAAAAGAATACTTTTGAGAACTTCTATAGATTTAAAATAGATTTGTGGGGTTTTCATTCGATGGCGTGTGTATAAGCCCCTTTGAACTTTTGTTCTACAGGAATCTGCTAATCTTTCCAATTCTCTTCAATTCATCGCATTACAAGGCGAACGCAGAACCATTTTAAAAGTTTTATTGAATGTAAATATAATTTGTGTGAAATATAATTTAAATACACTTTTTTAATTAAGAAAACTCAACAATTACAAAAAATTCGGGATCACTATTCAATGCTTTATTATAATTCAAAGAAAAGTTGAGAAAATTTTTTTGTGTTTAGTTATAATTTTAAGGAAGGAAGAACGCTTGGAATCTTATTTTGAATTAGCCAGATAGTTACAGTAAATTACACTTGCAGTAGCTACTATACTTATTAGTCCATAAAGCTTCATTCAAATAATGTTGTCTGTGTATAAAAAATTTGGTCTTAATTATAAAAGTCTAAGTGGGTCAGGCTTAAAACAATGCTTTTATTTTGAACGCATACACAGAAATGCATTTTGTTCTTGTTGATTTTCTAAAATACTTTCCCAAAAATTATGTCTGTTTACCTAGGAAGGTGAAACCTACTAATTAAAAGATCTGTTTTAAAGTCAGCAAATGCTGAAATATGAAATAGCTATTAACTTTGGGTTATTTACTTGTACGAAAAATACAGATGTTCGCAATGGGTTAAGCCATTTCTCCCATTAAACTAAGTTATGTTTCTAGATTTAGATGTTGGCAGGAGAGTAATAAATATTCCCTAGCACTCACTCGTATGGACTCTTGTATTTTGCCTAAATGGAAATAGCAGAAGGGTTAAGTTGCTGAGTGTAGGTCAACAAGATCATATACACTGGTTGCACCTAAAGTTTAACTGCGGTTTCGGAAGTCCAAAACCACTATCACTTAGTGGTTTTGCCATTGCATACACCGAGGTGTACTTGTATACTTTCTTATACCCGCTTTATATCGGTAGGAATATAAAAAATTTGAATTAACCAGCAGACTAAGACCAGCAGATTCGAGTGAAAATCTAGGGTGCTTCCCACTAGACTATGTTAAGTGTACTGAAAAAGTTTATATTCCAGAAAACTTATTTAAAGACATTTAGTTATCACAATTTAAGTAGACATCAGGGTACATGACGCACACATATATATTACTTATTAAATATATTTCAAGGTTTATTACAGAATTTTCTGTTCATTTTAATGTCTCACCTTAAGAGATATGTTGACATTTGAATTATGATAATATACTTACCTACATATACATATGTATATACTTCAGTCATAATGTTATCCTTACTTTATACGAAAATCACAATATTTTAATCAGTTTTCTGCTCTTTATATCTTTCCTAATCATTTATACAAAATTTTTAAATTTTTATTAACATATGTATTTACTTCATTACCATATGGAAATAGAATTTGTAAAGAAAATGAAGCTGTCAATATACATTTATTGACAACCTGCGCCATTGGCAGGTTCCTCTTCTCACATAATCCTCATGTATCGTTTGCAACATCAGTAGAAACTTATAATGGTAAACTCACAATCAGCAATAAACAAACTAAAAATAAACTAGAAAGAAAAAAAAAAAACTGAGCAAGCAATAAAGAAAATAAACTTTTCTATGATGTGAAGGAAAACGTCATTCGATAGCAACAACATGTTTAAAGAAATTTCATTTACTTTGTTTTTTACCATGCTCCCAGTGTAGTTTTTGCTCCTTCTTATTCTACGACTTTGTGTGTTTCTTCAACTACCTCGTCTCGATATTTCTTGCCTTCGAAGGACAGTTCATGCAAATGAGCTGATCCTGAGTGCAGTTAACTGAAACTAATATTATTCTAGAATTATAATTTATGCAGCAGCACACAAAAGACAAGTATGTATGGGTGTATGTATGTGTGTATCCACATATTTATGTGTTTTACTTAATATTGCCGCTACTTGAAAATGTCAAGTGGGCGTAATTGTGGTGGTAAATATTTACGTATTGGATTGAAATTTCAAAGTTGGCACTAAATTTATGTTAATATTGCAAGCAAGAGAGAGATCGAGACAAAGAAAGAGCGCATGAGATAGCAGAAAAATAAAACGTTTGCAAACAGCTATTATTAAAATATTTTAGTAAGATGTGCAAATATTGAAAAATATTCCATATTTGACGTGATTTTATTGCAAAGTGACTTATAGTGTTTTGTAGTTTCGCTGGTCGCTGTGGCGTAGTGGTAGTGCGTTGGACTACTACGCAGAGTGTCCTGGGTTCGAATCTCGGCACAGGCAAAATCAAAAAGTAGAAAAAATAATTTTTCTACACGGCGCCACCTCTTGGCAGGCAATGGCAAACCTACAAGAGTAAAAATTGCTATGAAAAGCTTTTCACTTCGCCGTTCGGATTCGGCATTAAACTGTAGGCCCCTTCCATTCATGCACAAATATAACACGCACAACATGAGTGGATGCGAAAAGCTCGGCCTAGGCCCTCCATGGGCTGTTGTGCCATTAAAAGTAAAGTAAGTTTAAAACAAGGGCATGAAAAAAAATGGTAAAAAATGATAATCCAGCCAATCCAATACAATCGCTTTAATGAGTATTAAAGAAGAAAAACAAAAATAAAAAATTTAAATTTTTAATAAATATTTCGGCCAAAGTACCGAATTTGGAAATCTAATACCGTAGTTAATGACAAAAAAGACGTAGTACCACTAAAATTTCTTATGAAACGAAAAAGAAAAAATTTCTTTTTAATAAATAGTAAAAAAAATAAATAATAAATAATTTATGATTATTGCATAAATTTGTTCTTCAGCAAGCTCAAGTAAAAAAGTTGTAATATTCATTTGACATGTGTTAAAATTTCTTTAAAAAGTTTTAAACAAATCGCAGTCGATTTTGACTCAAGCGGAGTGATGGAATAGATTTGAAAATTTTGCGAAATGAGTTGGAGGAGAAGAGGTTCAGATGTGTGCTAATCCTGAAATTGTGCTAATCCTGAAATTGTGCCCCAGGAGGTACAATTATAGCCTTCATAGCAACACTATATTAAGGCATGGGGAGGGGAGAGTTTAACGCCCAAACATTCCCTCTTTTCGTTGGCTACGCCAGTAGCTCTAACTTAATCTTACTTACATAAAAGAATATATTAGAGAATTTTTAAGAGTTTTCAATTCATTTAAATGAAGTTTTCATTGAGTCAATCACTTTAAAATCGATTATCCTATGCACTCTGTCTTGTTCAATACAACTCGACTATGGAAAAAATAATCGAGCAAAGATTTCTATTATAATTGAGTTAAATTCATAAGAATTTCAAAATAAGGAAAAGAAAAAGTAGTAACGCTGAAAGGAGAGAATTCGGAAGAATACACAAAATTTATTTACTGTAATATTTACATACACTAAGATTCTATAGTGTGGGAATGGTGTAAAGTGTTATCAGACGTATTACAAAAATATATACGTAAACGAGTTGAACGTACTTTAAACGTTTTGCTTGTACTTTTCAAGTTGGTCTATTTCAATATTTGTAAAAGTGCCATTATAACTTTTTGTAATACCTTGTCAAAAAATATGTTTCCGATGCGTTTCCCGCATACATTTTTATAACCTAAAACCATAACAAGTTTGCGCAATACGGAAAAGAGAATATCAGGAACGTCTTCTCATAGCAAAGTACAGGCGAGCGGAACATCGATGCTATGCAACGCCCAAAATCCACAAACATTCTAGAATATAATTTTTGCATTCTTTTAAGTGACAAGAATATCTTTGTACTCTTATATATAAAACGCGACGACGCCTCACGAACAGCAACACTAGTATTGAGTCAATTTTATGTATGTTTGTATGTATTCGAGTAAGTATGCACATGTAGAATTGTCGAGTGCAGATTTGACCAGACAACACTGGAACAACGACAATTTTTTGTTTAGTTTTTTCTTTAAGTTGAGTTGTTGTTGTCATTTTTGCTGACAACATATATAAGTGTCACTTGAGTGGAAGAGGAAGAAGAAAAAAAAACAAAATAGAAGAAGAGAAAATACATCGTTGAATGATCAAGATAAAAAAGTTGTTATAATAGCATCTTCTACCGCTGGCGCTGCTCTTGGTACTACTACAGCTGCTTGTGTGCCTTGGCGGCGGATGCTCTCACTACATAAGCCAAAGAAACTGTAAAAAATGTTTACACAAAGTTGGGTTGGAACTTTTGCAAGTGACATTTCGGTATAACTTGGAAAACCCAGATGGAGGTAGAACATAAAACTTTTACCAATACCGCTTTGTAAATCGAACAATTTCCGTAAACTTATACCTCCACTACAAAGAACTAAATTCATACTTTGAACTTATTCAAGTATGCACTCGGTATGTGTAAATATTTATCGCTTTCTTTTGAAAAACACTCTTTAACAGAAATTTTATTTATATAGTGGCATTGAAATTAAAATTTAACCTCACTTTGTGGTGTCACATACTTTCGTTTGTCTATTGAGAATAATTTCATGCATACATACCTATACATACGAAATGTGTGTGTATGTATATAAGAATGTATATTGTGTGCATTTGCGAAAAAATAAATTAAAAACTTCACGCAACATGACAACATTTGTGCCTCGCTTTCATTGATGCCAATAACTATGGGCATATTCATACTTTTGAATGCATGTTTTTAGGTTTATCCAAATAAATGTATGTGTGTTAAGTGTGCATGTGTTGAGGTGATCCAAAAAACACAACAAAAATGCAAAGAAATCGGAAAAATGCCAAAAGGCAAAGTATTCCCGTTTTGTTTTTAGCGTCGTTGTGTGTGTGTAAAAATAAAATAAAGTTTTCGCTATTTGAGTGTATACTGTGCAGATATACAATATGGAAAAACAGCGGTAGTTTACTGCTTCCAATTCGTTTAGTTGTTCCAAACACTTTTCTCTCCTTTATTCCTCTCCCAATTATTATTTCCGCATGATTCAAAACCATCGTTTACACTCTTCAGCTGTTGTACTCTCTCTTTCTTTCTCACTCTTCTCTCTCTCTCGTTTTCTTCATCTGCAAATATGTTGCGCACATGTTTGCACTTTTTTGTCAACTCTCTCTGTTTTCTCTTCCAATTAATTGTGCTCTTAAAAGTTTTTGTATTGTGCGTTTGGCCTTGTTGTTGCTATTTTGTTGTATGACTTAGCCCAGTAAAGAAGTGTGTATGCGTGCTTTTAAAATTATTGCATTCCCAAATGTGTTGAAACTGGTTTTAGAAGTGCAAAAAACCTTTCAATTTACAATTCAATGGAGTATTATTCTAGAACTTATAATGCTACCAGGAATTCGCCAGCCCTTGCACTACTTGCAAT
Source organism: Palloptera scutellata (assembly GCA_958295655.1). Taxonomy (NCBI): domain Eukaryota; kingdom Metazoa; phylum Arthropoda; class Insecta; order Diptera; family Pallopteridae; genus Palloptera; species Palloptera scutellata. Next base: position 21,125,750 of record OY282449.1, on the reverse strand, counting down.
AGGCTTAGAGTAGTAGTAGTTCGGATGAACATTACTTTGGAATAATTTTTAGCACGCAATTCTTTTGAAAGAACTTAGTTCAACTAGTTTTGTTGAGTCAGCGTACACAATTAAGTACACACATATGTAAGTATGTAAATCTAGGCACATATACATACATATCCTTGTATATACCTACTACACGTTTATACGCAACTATTTATTTATGGCGGTAATAAAAATAATAACAAACGTTCAGAATGCGACAGTTTAGCACAAAATAATCTCATTCGAGTACCTCCCATATATTGCTCCTATAAATACTAACATGCATGCATACAAATACAAGCACATCTAAATATGTATGTGTATCTATACACATTAATGTTTGCTTCCATATGTAAGTGTGGTAGTGGCATTTACCATAGATTTTTTCACCATTTCTTTTCCATTACTAGTACATATTTGCACTATCGTTCAGTTCAATATAAAGGAATACTCACTCATAAACTGTATAAAATGTATAAAGTTGATTTGGATACAGTTGTTTCGAATAAATTCAATGTACATACCATACGAATGTTTGTATGGATACATACATAGGTATCAATATATAAATATTTTTAATGTACATGAAAGTATATACACGAATGTATCTATATAAAATTGTCATACTTAACCTCGCATAAGTTATAAATATTATTTATACACACACGCAAGCAAATATATTTCTAGTAGGTATGCATAGGTATGCACATATGTACTTATGTACATATATATGCCACATATGTTTCTATATATGTACATATCTACATGCATTGATATGAATATGCGTGCGTTTGTAGAATATTCCATTACAACCGAATGGAAAATTGTTTGTAAATTTTCTTAAGCAGCAAACAATATTTCATTTAAAAACTTTTTTCGTGTAATTTTGTTTTGCTCTTAAAATTCGTTGGCATTTTGTGCTGATTGTGAGTTTCTATTTTGCTGCTGCTATTTCTTTTGTTATTTTCGTTGTAATTTACTTTTCTATTAGTTTAAAAACTTTTCGTTGCTTGTGTGGATGTGTGTAGGAGGACTATGGGGCGTATGAGTGATTCTAATTAAGTTTTCGTTTGCAGTTAAATTCATCCTTTTTTTTTTTAATTTTCTCTTTCTTTCATTGCGAGTAACTTTTGCTGTATGTTGAACTTTTCCAATGTTGTAGAGGAAACTAATTAATCTATAGAATACCAAAGCATGTATGAAAGTACAACCGTACATGAGCATAGCCTCATATTTAAAAATACATTTTTATAGTATATATATGATATTTAAAACTTGTTTGAAATGTTGAAATCAAAATCATGATTTAAAAGTCATACAATCGGGGAATCGCTTACGTTTCTAAATCATTTCCAGTTTTTTAATATTAAATATTTAACTGGTAAATAATGCAATTTTTAAAAATCCGCATGCAATATTTTGGTAGCAGAATATCATAATATACATTTTTCTAAGAAATCAAAACACAACTGTTGGTCAAAAAATTTGCTCAAACCACTCTTGGCAGGCAATGGCAAACCAACAAGAAAATTAATTTTACATTGAAAATGACTTTACTTACTTTTAATGGCACAACAGACCATGGAGGGCCTAGGCCGAGCTTTTCGCATCCACTCATGTTGTGCGTCTTATATTTGTACATGAATGGAAGGGACCTACAGTTTAATGCCGAAACCGAACGGCGAAGAGAAAAGCTTTTCATAGGCAATTTTTACTCTTGTAGGTTTGCCATTGCCTGCCAAGAGGTGGTGCCGTGTAGAAAAATTATTTTTTCTACTTTTTGATTTTGCCTGTGCCGAGATTCGAACCCCGGACACTCTGCGCAGCAGTCCAACGCACTACCACTACGCCACAGCGACCACAATGAATTTACACAAATATAAATTTTACATAGCATTGAGTATAGAACAAAAATGCATGAAATTTTCAATCAATACTTATTGGCATAAATTAACATGATCTGTTATATTGTATTTCGGATGATCCGTTCCTGAGTTGTCAGACGTAACCTGTCGAATGTAAAACTGGGCATCACTATAATTTTTTGCACACTAAAAAAAAAGTCCACATTATTATCTCATTATATTTAATTTTAAAATATATTTTCTGTACATTTTCAGGACTGGTGGCGGTAGCATGTTAGGTGATGTAAACATATCTGCTATTCTGGACTCTTTCAGTGTTAGCTATGACAAAAGAGTAAGACCAAATTATGGAGGTAAGTAATTTTCTTTGAACTCTTTCTAATGCGGAAGCGCATAGTGTCACCAGGGGTGCAGCCGTATAACGAACGGATCGATGCCCCAAACAGACACAGTTCAGATTGTTCTGTGTAGTAGTAACTGTCCCAGTGATTTTCAAACCACAGCTACAGATTATATAATCAACAGCTGGTTTATTAATTTAAAATAGTATTTTAATTGTTAAATTAAGAATCAGATAAGTCATAAAGGTTGTTGAAGTCATTGCACAACCAACGAAAAAATAATTTTTGAGTAATTAGTAAGGCAGGTATCTAATTTAATCGTAACTGGATACCTTGTATAACGGTTCGGGATGTTCAGGTTAACTTGATTTAATAAAAGTTCTGAATTTATGTCGCTATTTAACATGGCTCTGTGTTATGTTTCTGTTTATAAACAACGTCGCGAACAATAGCTCAAATTTACTTGTTTTGAAATAATTTGTGTCGATCATGGGGGCAATATGGTAACGGATACCATACACAGAAGTATCAATATTGAACCCGGAGACAAATATCCGGACAGAAATATTTCTAGGAGCAGCAGTATTAGACGTAACAGGAGTATCAGTAGCCTTGTTACTGTATGATTAATCTATGTTCCGGAGTTTAACGAGCAGGTTGCTCTTTAGGGGCTAAATTAACTAATAATTTAGGGTGTATCGCAGGAATTGAGAGAAGCAATATTTCCAGAAAGAGTACCAGTTGATAGTCCAAGAGGTTCCGCTGCTCCTTTTTTCAAACGCTATACCATGCCTTGTCGCTTAGGAGGGGAGGAGAGGAGGAGGGGAGACAAGCTGTTCTAAGCATTTTAAACTACATATTAAATATATTTTCATATTGCTTAAATTCCTAGCTCAGAGAAAGTAGTTTTAGTATTCCTTAAAACCTTGAACAGATCGACATCAATTGATCTACAATTTGCGCATAACTAACAAAGGCCCTTTCTCTCGTGAATGTTGTCAAGCGTGCGACCAGTCATGGCCATCATGCAACCAACATGGCAGCTTAGATTCATCCTTTTAATTAGCATTGTATCAACAAGCCATGATTAATTTAAAAAGTATTGATAATAAAAATGTAAAAATTAAGGATCGGTTAAAAAAGTTTGGAAAATATTTATCAGGAACTGGAAATTATGAAAATAAAGTAATTAATTTATTAAATATTTGGATAGACAGTCGATGTCAGCTGTAGTAAAAGAAAACAATAGTCAAAATTAAAAACCTCTCAACTTATAATAAATAAGAGAGATAAGTTTAAATAACCAAAAGAACAAATAAAGAAAAATACGATATATGTATGTAAATTGAATAACTTAAAAATAATCTAAAAACTTTAAAGAAAAATGTGTTCAACGTAGCTAAATTAGGTTTGAAACATTCGGTTGAATCCAGATGATCAGTGAACAACTCAGAATTATTTAAATGCACTTAAAAAATCTATAGAAAATATCCCAGCGTCCGACTTGTTGCACGTCACTTTATATTCACTTTAGTGGGTTAATAAATTGCAAAACAAATAGAATACTGTACTTTTACTACTATGAAGGCATAAGCCAAGTTAAATACTAAAAATTATTCAGATTCTATTAGAGAAAACATGGACAAGACCTGCATAATTTGCAAGATTTTAAACTTGATGAATTTAAAGTCGTCTCTTTAATGGAATTCAATATGTTTGTTTTCCATTTTATTTTATACTTAAAACAATACATCTGTTTTTGTTTAATTAATGGTTTTATTTTAAATTACAATGTAATGAAAATGAAGAGAACTATTATTTTATGTAGTAATTTTCATAAAAAGTGAATGATATAATATTTATATTTATTATCATCAGATTTAGAAAGTGAATAGTTATACTTGAATCGAAACAAGATACATTTAGTTTTGTTAAAATACTAGTAAAAATGTAACTGCATACGTAAGTGACATTAGTACTATATACAATGAACTCTAATTAAAGTGATAAGTATTGAATAAGCCTTATTCTTATTTCCATAGTTGAATTTTCTGTTTAATTTTGTTTTTTTATGTTTTTTGTTGGGTTCTTTTATGCGTTTGATTTTTTGTATTGATATCATATCCGTGTTTCAGGACCTCCTGTCGAAGTTGGAGTCACCATGTATGTGCTATCGATCAGCTCGCTGTCTGAAGTGAAAATGGTACACAATATGACCATGTACCTTTAGTTAATTGTGTTTTCTTCTTCTTCTTAATATTTTCCTTCTTCTAAGTATTCATTTAATTTTATTTACTTGCTGTCTCCTTATTTAAAATAGTTGAATATTTGTTTGATTTGTTCTTGAGCAAAATGTTCTTTTATACCATTTTCCAATAAATATTATTCTTTCTGTTTTGAGAGTTACAATTAGTGTTTGTGTTTTAGAAATAAACATTAAAATCTTTCTCTTACTAAAAAGTCTTTGTCCTTTTTGTAATATCTACTTTAAAAAGCATTTATTTTGTTTAGTTTTTGTTTTTTGTTTAAAGTGTACGTTCTGTCATCAATTTTCTTTTTCATGCGAGATTCCTCTTATAAATCAAGTGAAAGTGTATTTTCTATTCGTTGGAAAAAAAGTAAGTTTTGCACAGATCTTACTAAAAATTGAGTTGGGAAAGTGGTTATAAATGAAAGCTAGAACTCGAATAGAATTCATAAAAATATATTTAGTTTAATATTAAGATCTAAAAGTAACCGAAACATATTGAAATAATTCAAAGAGTTCAAGATCTAATAAGGTTTAATATTGTTTAATTAAGATTATTTTTGTAGCATATCCATTTTGTTGAAATTGTTAACAATCTAAAGATATTTAGCTTTTCTTACGCAAATCCTTCGGAGACCTGATACTTATACTACTAATTCCTAAAAACATAAATACATTTCTAAATTAATTTTCTCTCCTTCTTTAAAATTGCTATATTGATTCAGATCAGAAGTTTTGTATTAATTTCAATCTTCTACAATGTTTGTTTAAGATTTTTTGGTCAACTTTTGCTGCTTGACAGAAATATTGTTATTCCTTTACTAAATTCAGCCATTGATTCTGGTTTGAAATTTTGTTACACGAAACTTATGGTTGATTTAGAATCTATACCTAAATTAATTTCAAATTCCTAAAGCTGATCTACTCCCCAAAATTCTCAAAAATTTGACTCTAGTTCGAGCAGCCTAGTTTTTATTTAGAAAATAGTATTAAATAAATTTATGATAAATAAGTTTTGTTTTATATTTAGGCATTACATATGTTAGTTGGATGGCTGCAAAAGAAAAACTTTAGGTTTGGGCTAGTGCAATATTTTTGCACTAGATTCGATTTTTGGATTCGACATGTTGATTTTCAAATTATTTCTCATTACATATTTTAATTATACATAGTTACCATTGAAACAGGAATAGCTAAGCTTACTCTATTTTACACAAATTATTCAAATATTAAGTGCTATCAAATTTATACATTCATGGAAATAAAAAGAAATTGAGCTTGTCCTCTTAGGGCTCACACAAACACACACGCACACACATATGCACACATACAATAGGAAAAACACTGAGAGCCAAATGTTTTTATTTGAAATGCATCCGCGTTTTCGTTTTGCGTGTTTTGCTTTATACAACGAATACTTTATTTCCAACAAAAGTTAAACATTACTCTTTCAAGTTTCCACATACTTACATATGGTAATAAATCAATTTATAATTTTTACTTCAGTATGAAATGTTTTTTTCTTTTATTCCACATTTACAAAAAATTTTTTTATAGGACTGCGCTTCAATCATAATAGAAACAAACAAAACAAAAAACGATTAAACAAACAAAAATCTAGTTGCTGCGCTTTATCATTTGTCAAATTTCAGCTTATATGAATCATTGAGTTGCGCTTTTAATAGAGCTCCAAAGAAATATATGAACTACAAATGGTGTGTTAATTCTGCTATGCATATACTTTAATAATACAAAAACAAAATAATGATTATAAATTTTTAAATCATTTTTTTTTTATACCCGTACACTTGTTTTTAAAATGAAGTGCTTAATTGAACATTGATTTGGTTTTCATTCGTTCGCGCGTTTCTGCAAATAGTTAGCAATATTTTCTTCACTCATCTTTCTTCGATTGGTTAGCTACATAACATTTTCTGATTTTTAAATGCACCACATGCTTACAAAGTGCATCAACTCTCTTCGCCCTTCAAAATTTGAATGTTGCGTATGCGCAACGTTCAACGGAAGATTCTTTTGGAAACTTTGTGGTGTTTTGTGAAAAGTGTGAAATAAAAGCAGCATATGAAAAATGTACATTTCTAAGAGATGGCACAGCATTAAAAAAAATCGATGTAACGTAAATTAGTGGAAGTACGTAGATTTTAACTAATAAGTACGAAAAATAAGGTCAAAACTATGAGGCAAAAATTGATATCCAGGGATTTTCAGCCTATCAGAGTCTAAAATATTTGTGGTTATTTTATTTGGGCTATTAATTACCTGGCTGGCGATCGGTGTGTTACATTCTCCAGCTACTCAAATATGGTAGTTTTGTCCTTATGATAAACCAAGTTAGTGTTTCCTTTAATTTTTGTATTATTGTATGTAAATAGAACATGTGTCTAAGTTTTTGTACGAGTATGCTGCTTTTATTTGTGTACTCACACATTTCCATATTGTTATTGTTCACCCGCTGATACTACTTAAGTAATAATTGTAATATTAAATTTTAATCATAGTTTTCGTTTTGTTTAATTAATTTTCTTTAACAAATATTGTATTTTGGCATTATTTAATTAGCAACAAAACAATCGTGTGTGTGTATGTTGCAGGTCCCCCTGTGGAGGTTGGCGTCACAATGTATGTCCTCAGTATCAGTTCGGTTTCGGAAGTTCTCATGGTACATAGCTTCTTAAACTACAAAAGGCAAAAACAAATCATTTCAAAAAAAAAAAAAACAATGAACAACAACAAAGAAATTTATTTTTCGTTTTCAATTGTTTTTGCAACTTACAACTTTTTCCATAATAAAAATTCTATTTGTTTTTATTCGAATTCGTAAAATAAGTACTTAATAATTTGAAAAATATTCGTTAAAATTGATTATCAATAAATAAGTTTGATGTGAAATTTTGTTCAGTTTATTACACACTATTTACTTTGTTAACGTTTTATTTATTTAGTTAATAATATTATGTTGATTTAGTTAATTTAATCTGTTATTAAGTTGTTATTTTGTATTTTTGATTTCAAAATATCACATTATTCTTGAAATGTACATGCTAGCGCTTTTTAACCGAGCAAATTTCCAAACAGAGAACAATTATTTAAACTGAATTAAACATATATATATTCGTAAATATATATTTATATATATGTATATATTTGCATTTTGTAAATGAAAGCGTAATAAATAGTTGTTGTTGTTGTCTCAACAATTCATCTCTCTTTCCGTCTCTCTCTGTCTGCATTTATATACTTATCTATCAAACTATCTCTATCTGCTATATCTGACTATTTCTATATAAATTTATAATATACCTGTATATGTATTTTCAGTAAATATCTAAACATTTACTGTTACAGTAGTCTTCAAAGTTTTTGTTTGTTTTTATTTTCCATTTATATCTTCAATTTAAAATCATATTATTATAATATATTTATTATTTTCGAATTTTCTTTGCATCATTTTTTCTTTCTAATTCATTAGAAAATAAACATGCCAACACAAAAAGTAGAAATTTTTTAATGCCTAACTATAAACTATATCTACTCATTGCATTTTTCATTAAAACATTTTCATTTATAAATATAAAAAAAATATATGTGGATTCATCTTCGGCTAAACACTGCAATCAATATTAATTTGGAACCGAATATGAGTAAAGTAAACTTCAATCACATACACACCCGCATATTAATTATTTTAATCATTCGTACTTACATAATACATACAAAGGTTTTGAATTTTAATTTCGTTATTATTTCCTTTATGTTACATAGTTTATTTTTACTTTCTCTATACTTATGTCTAATATGTAATACATAACTATTTTATTCATATAAATTATACTTATACATGTAAATGTGAAATGTGGTTTGTAATTACCGCAGTCTCAAATACTTAGGCTGCGCGCATGCGTCATTGTTAAGTCTTAATACCCAGAAATGCCTGGAATATAAATTAATAGACTTCGTCATTCCCTCTTACTGACAGAAAAAGGAATAATTAAAATGATACCTTGTGAATACCCCAACTATTTGATAACTTTTTTAACACTGACGAGGATTTTAATTTTTCCTATTTTGCTTATGTTCAAAGTTAGAAAGTTTGTTTTTACGATTTTTAATTTGATTTGAAGTTTTAATTTCAACACTTTTCTCTTGATTAAATTGATTTATTACACAGTACGCAATCTAAAATGCGAATGGGATCTCTCCAGGGTAAAAAGTAAGACGGTGATATAAATAACAAACTAATTTCTGGAATTTTCTAAAAATTGTCACAATTCATTTGTTATTTGCATTTTAGTAAACTAGTATGCCATACGTAAAAAAAAAAAAACAAAAATTACAAAGATTAAGTATAGAATTTTTATGTTAGAGATAATCTTCATACTCTTTTGAAAAAAAATTTTTTTCGTACTGTAGCAGTGAAAATTTTTAAAAATTATATTCTTTTTGAAGAAACCAAGCTTACATCCTAAACAAATGTTCATAGGATAAATAGTTAATATAAAAAAAAAATTTTGTGGTTATTAACCAACAAATTAACCATAGCCCCTTGTTTTTAGGAGAAAAGTAGTATCTCAAAAAAATTAATATTTAGTTTAGAACAAAAAAAAAATATTCATACAAATATTATTTTATATCATTTCATATATTTTTATAGAAGTGGTTTTTTCCTGGACGCAAGGGGCTTCTATTGTTTTGTTGTTCAGTGATCCCATCTATATTTTACATAGCAACATTTATCTGAAATATTTTTTTTACCTTCGAGCATTTGTTTAGGATGCAGGCGTGTTTTCTGAAATAAAAACCAGATTTTTTAAGTTTTTCTACCGAAGCGTCTCCAAAAATCAATTTTTTTTTAAATAATATGAGAATCGGTTTCCTAACATACAAAATTTGTACAATTTCTTTTATTATACACTAAAAAGAAGAAAACAAAAATTTTACGATTTTGCAAAAAATCCCAAATTTAGTTTGCTATTTGGTGTATCATTGTGGTCGCTGTGTGGTGTAGTGGTAGTGCGTTGGACTGCTACACAGACTGTCCAAGGTTCGAATCTCGGCACAGGCAAAATCAAAAAGTTAAAAAAATAATTTTTCTACACAGCACCACCTCTTGGCAGGCAATGGCAAACCTACAAGAGTAAAAATTGCTATGAAAAGCTTTTCACTTTGCCATTCGGATTCGGCATTAAACTGTAGGTCCCTTCCATTCATGTACAAATATAACACGCACAACATGAGTGGATGCGAAAAGCTCGGTCTAGGCCCTCCATGGGTTGTTGTGCCATTTAAAGTAAAGTAAGTATCATCCTTTAACTTTTAAGATTGGAGAAATTTTATTCGCATTTTAAAATTAAAAAAAGGCGCACTGTATTGTTAATATTATTGTTTTGTTACAGAAGTTAAGTCATTTTCACATTTCTGTGCGCATTTCAAAAGTTTTTAAGCGGATAGTTAAATATTGTCACCTTCCTTTTGTAATGTTTCTCATACTCATAAAGTTATACCTAGATAATAAATCTTGTATAATTTTCTTGTATCGTTTTCTGTTTTATTTGCAGCTCAGTTTATCTTTTCTTTTGATCTGAACCTCTTAAAAATTACATTGGATAATCAAAATCAAGTTCTAAAGCAACATTGTTAACAATTTTAACTATACTGCATTGATATAATATAGTCATAGTAATTCATTATCTAGACACACACACTGGTAGATACATACAGAAATACATATATCGTTAACTCTCATTTCCATCTGGCATATAGTATGTATGTATGTGTGCATAGTAATAAGCAAATGTTAAGTGTTTTGGTTTGAATGTTCAAATGGTTAAATGAATTTTAAATATACTTTACTTTGTGATATACATACACTGCAAGAAATTTACCATAATGACTTTTTCTCTGCATAAAATTTATGCATAAATATAAAGTCAGGCATTAACAACAAATAATAAATTAATAATTTGGTTTGTATTCGGAAGAAAATTATTTATACAAAACAAACACCGTACTGTTCACAATAATCATATGCATTATAATCACAAATATAAGTACTACAAACTACATATGACTACTTATACATTATATATACGCGAAAGTCTATAAAATAAATAGTAAATGAGAATAAGTCAATTTAGATCAAAAGATGGGTGATTTGTTAAGCGCTTAACTTGAAAAAAAACACACCGAACAAGTAAAAAAGTATTGCATACGCTTATGAATTCGAGTCGATTAATCAATACTTGCCATTTGCTCTTTAAAGATTACTTCATGTAAATGTTGACCATGACTGCATTGTAAGTGATAATTTTCAACCACTTTTTCGAGAATAGTGGCTTGCATCTCGCTAATACCGCGTTGGGATAGACCAGTAACTTTAAGTAACCCCACAAAAATGTGTCTAGAAGCGTCAAATCGCACGATCTAGGAGGCCAACTCACTGATTCGAAACGTGAGATAACCTGCTCATCGAACTACATGTCGACCAGATTCAGCTCGTGCATTTTGGGCAAAAAAAGTTTGTCATCATCGAACGATAGCACTTAGGTTGTGGCCATTGTCATGCTGCCCATAAACCGCACCAAGCAGTTCATTTTGCTGCATAGTTCTTCTATTGCCTTTGATTGCTCATCAGTCCAAATGCGCCAATTTTGCTTATTAACATTCCCATTCAGCCAAAGATGAGCTGGGCACCATGAAATGGACTGAGCATGTTTGACTTTGACACATGCCTTGAATCACAAGTGATTTGTCAAAAATTCTAAACTCAAAAATCAAACAGCTATAAAATAAGCCTTTATTATAGGTATTTAAAAGTGATTTTAATACTTTTGCTAAACAGATTATAAGTAGTCACGCTCCTTTACATTCTTACATTTCTTTGCGATTTGCTCGGGGCTAGACCCTCAAAAATTTCTGCAGTGTAAATAGTTAAAATCACCTAAAACTCGAATTTCATTACCATTATTTGGTGGATGATGATGGCTATGAAAACATTATAAACTTTGATAGTTCTGTTAAATAATAATTAATTTGAGTGAGCGAGAAATTTATGATATCAAATTGACGTTTGGCTCAACCTTTTTACTCGGAGCAAAACTTTGAGTTGGGACTCGCTTTTATAAATATATGTCATTTTTTACATAAAACTGGTGGAATTTTTATATTCATACTTTCTATAAAAGATATCACATCAAAGAAATTTTAAAGCTTTTGAGCAAAGTACGCCATAGCATTTAATCATTTTCAAAACAAGATTGTTTAGCTTCCTAATGGGTGAATATATTGAAAGAAATTTGTTTAGCTTCCGTTTTCCCAATTAGTTAATAAACTGCTTATAATTATCTATATAAACTTGGATGGATGGATGGATGTGATGAAGGCCGAGAACCTTACCTACGAGTGCTGGACAGTTCCTCAAGCACTCAGGCTATGTAGCCCATTATACTTAAGGCCTAGGAAAAGAAGAAGGGGTGACGGTAAGTAAGGGGTTAGAGAAAAAGAGGGGAAAAAGTGAAAAAGGGGTTATAGGGGGACTATGTTCTCTTCCGCAAATTTTCCGGATTCTCTCACAAATCTCAGAAGATCACAGAAGGGGAAGGAGTGAACTTTGTCCATTCCTGTGACATCGAAACCCAAAATGCGCCATTTCGTTCTGGCAAAGGCGGGACAAGTGCAGAGAAAATGCTCTGTGCTGTCCACCTCCTCCAGATAAGATGTGCAGGTCGGGTCCTGGGTGATGCCGATGGAGGTCATATGTTGGCCCCATGGATTATGTCCGCCATCCGGCGCAGGTCCTTCCTTCCTAATTTAAGAAGGAATTCTGCTGCCTTCCTGTTTGGACATATCACAAAACACTTAGCCGTTTTCCAGATGTTTAGACTGGACCAGCGTCTCTTATGTAAATAAGATTTTATCTAATGCATAGCACCTGCTAAACTGGTCCCGACTATTGGCTCTGGTCCCAAGGGCATGTTCTTTGATCCACAGTTGGCCAACTCGTCGGCTTTCTCATTCCCAGGAACTCCACAGTGCCCAGGAACCCAGATAAGATAAAAACTTTCTAAATTATTGAAACTATAGGAAATGGCATACTATTTATGGCAACTCTTACCAACACATACACACACGCACACGGAGAAAAAAATCATTTGTATTCGCATATTTATGTACTCTTATGTATGTTTTAATATGTATGTAAGTAAAAAAGAATATAAGCAGGTTTTGTTGTTTCTTATTACATACTCTTATATAATTATTATATGTGATGTGTGTGCTTTAATAAAAGAAAAAAAAAACTACATCCAAGGTAATAAAAAATATTTATAAGTTTTCTCTCATTTTTTTTTATAAATCAATTGATTATCACTTTTTTCTTGCTGCTATTATACATGCCTATTTAATTTGTTCTTTTATTATTTTTTTTTTTATTTTCTCTCATTTAAGTTATTTTAATGTTATTTTTTAAATTAAGTTTTAATTTGTTTTGGCGAACAACCGGAGTGGAAACCAAATCAATTTCTTGTGTTTTCTCTACATAAATATTAAAATATTTATTTTATCCAGCAATATAAATACATACATATATACATGTATTATATTTTTGTATACAAACATTTTGTATTTGTGTACATAAATATATACATATTTATGTATTGATGCATTTTTCATACATAATATACTTAATACTATAAGTAAATTAAAGCAAAGCGAAAAAAAACATGAAAACTTTATTAGTAAAAGAAAAGTGGCGCAAAGAGATTACACATTGACCCATTGGTAGTCTATATTTATGTAACAACCCTGTATTGCACTAGAGAATATAATTTGAAAGCCACTGAAGAGCGTGGCCATTAAAAGGTATAGGGCATTATCGCTCTCACCAAATGAAGTGTACATTATAGAGAGTACAAAGTTACTAGAAAGGCACTGAAGAGCGTGACGCGTTTAAAAGTGACACTTGAAAGTTGATTTTCAAACCACAAACAAATAATTAAATTATACTTAAACTAATTTTTATTTGTTTTAAACTTTTATATAAACACGTGAACATAAACATTTAATAGGAAAAAATTTATTTAAAATATATTATACACACCCATATACTTATACATAACCTGATCCGATTTCCGCAACATTATCTTTGTTAATTGCTTTTATCTGATCACATAACTACAAATTTATATACACTTATATGTGTCAGTTACAGGAAGGTGTTCATTTGACAGGTATTGTTTACGTTTACACGAATCTACCAGCTTCAGATCATTTAGATATGTGTACAAAGGTACTGCCCGGTATGGCAAACATCAATCAAATCTTGGAAAACTTGGAAACTGAGACCGTTGGCAATGGTTCTTTCCTGTAGGATTGACACATATATGTTTGTATATGTACATACAAGTACAAACAAAGTATTACTGCAGCAATGATATCTACTACTCGAACTATCTACTCATTACCTTGCAATAGGATTCCTATACGAACTTTTTCTAATATACTAGTACATATTAACATTATCACACATAATTCTTTTTAGCAAAATAACTAAGCTCTTACAGATGTTTTATGAATAACCTTAAATTATTTGTCACGCGTGTAATAAGAACTACTTCACTTGCATCACAATTCAGTATTTGTGAGAGGATTCTGTAAATACTTAATTGCATTTTATTTAGTTAATTAAATATTATTTAACATGGCATAATACAACGACAAAAGGAGTCAGTTTCGTTTTTCCGATTCGAGCTTTTTGCCATTAAATGCCCTGTGTATGATCCCCAACAATTATGTAAACATTTTTGGTATATTTGCCAATTTCATATTGGTGATTAACAAATTTTATTTAAATTATGTAATCAATGTTTAAAATATTGATAATCCATATCGATAACACTCCTGATCGTTCAATATTTTGTTATGACATTTAGTTGATTTTTATAATAAGAATATTATTTACCAATCTTATTTCCAGTTCGCTTGAGTTTTAGTTTAGTATTAGGTCAAAACTGCAACACGTGTAATAAACCTGAAGCATAATAATTTTTATTGCGTGCTTCATTTCTGCTTTTCATCTATAATTTTTTATTTTATAACAAAGTATATTATTTTTTAAGATTTATTTTCGATATGCTTTTACTGTACAAAAACTAATAACAATTGATGTTTGCATGTGGAGGCAAAAAATCATTTCTATAACAAACGAAATTGTTGCACGAGTTTTTTTTCCGTATGTGTTGTTGTTACTTATACTTTCTCAAAATCGTTATTACAATTTGGTAATGCATTCTTAAATTTCTAGAATATTCTGTTTTATTAAATTTGTTTTGTTCTTCTTATTATCGTTTTACTTAATTTTATAATGATTTTATCTTCTACTTAACAATTCTTCTTATTATGATTATTATTAATAAATTTTTGAAACATATTATTATAATCAATTCTAAAGCTCATACTAATTCTAATTCTTTTTTCTTTGCATTTATTGCAAATCTTTTTGATTTTTCCCAAAAAAAAAACTAAAAATATGTAAAAAACAAAAATAATAACAATAAATCAACAAAACCAAAAACGCGAAAATACAAAATTTGTTTTCACAAAACAATATTAGGACTTTACATTGGATTTTTACTTTCGTCAATTTTGGACCGATCCTCGTTTAGCGTATAGAAAACGACCTGGTGTAGAAACACTATCGGTTGGATCCGAGTTCATAAAAAATATTTGGGTACCTGACACCTTTTTTGTAAATGAAAAACAATCATATTTTCATATTGCAACAACAAGTAATGAATTCATACGTGTTCATCATTCTGGATCGATAACAAGAAGTATTAGGTAAAAGATTTATTTAAAATTACAACAACTACAAAACAAAACAAAAACTATTTAAAATTAAAAAGAGAAACAAATACATTTTATTGTATTGTTTATGTTGTGTGAATAATATTTTTTTGTTTGAGTTTTTAAGTATTTTTTTGTACATATCGATGTTGTGTTTAAAAATTAAGCTGATAAAACTAAACAAGACGAAGCTAGAGCTAAAGTAATAAGTTTATAGTTTTTCAAATAGTGAGTTCAATTGGCATTAAAATAAACAAGTTGGCAGCATTACACTTGAATACGCAAATCAGTTTTCTTATTATTTATACGAAATGTTTTGAAATTTAATCTCATACTAAAGACGCTCCCTCCTTCAGCAATAAAGAAAAATCAATATTGTCAAATTGTGTACCTCTACGAAATGCACTACACCTATAGAAATATTATTTTCAAATGAGAAATAAATACATATATGTATATATACATATAAAAAATGGTTAGGATCAGGGTTAATCATAAACTAAAATTAGAAATTATAAATTTTATTTCTATAAGGCATCTTCCCCGTCAGAAGAATTAATAACATGAGCTTTAGCTTGCAGGAAAGTGGTCTACATTATCATGTAGATAGTTTCCAATATAGCTTCTTTCGAAGATAGTCTTCTAATAATTAAGTTCATTACTGGCTACGAGGTACTTCTTATCAACAGTTTTAGTTATATATGGTTCGAAATTTGGTGTCTCGTTATATAACAATTTATAAAGGGTGTTTTTTCTAGAAGTGTGCGTTTCAATCTGGCAAATTTTTTTTCGGAGTTGGTTTTCTTGGCAGCTGTCACTTGATTTATGCTCAGTTTAGTTTGCCATTTCATAATGAATAGACTTAAGCCTGAACAATGTTTGCAAATTATTGAAATTTATTATCAAAATTCATGCGCTGTGAAAAAAGTGTTCCGCAAACTACGTCCATTTAGCGACGAGGCTAATTTTTGACTCAATGGATTCGTGAATAAGCAGCATTGCTGTATTTGGAGTGAAGATCAGCCAGAGGCAATTCAGCAGCTACCAATGCATCCCGAAAAATTCTTTTTGGTGAGGTGTATGGGCAGGCGGCATCATTGGGCTGTACTTCTTCAAAGACGATGAAGGCCGCAACGTTACGGTCAATGGAGAAAGATACCGTTAGATGATTACAAGCTTTTTTTTTGCCGAAAATGCAAGAATTGGACTTGGACATGCCACACTGTACGCGAAACCATGCATCAATTTAGAGGCGAGTTTGGTGAGCAGTTAATCTCACGTTTTGGTGCAGTCACTTGGCCACCAAGATCGTGAGATTTGACCCCGTTAGACTATTTTTCGTGGGGCTATGTTCAGTCTCTTGTCTATAGGGACCAGCCAAACACGATTACAACATTGAACGCGTCATTTGTGAGATTCCGGCCGAAATGTGTGAAAAATGTGAAAAAATTTGACCTTAAGAATGAGCCACTTAAAACGTACCCGCGGGCAACATTTAAGTGAAATTATCTTTAAAAAGTAAAGGGCAGGAATTGATTTATCGATCCAAATAAAAGTTTTATTCACTTTTGTAAAATTTCTGTGTTTTTTTTCATTTTCAAAAATTAAACTCTTATAAAAATCACCCTTTACTTAAAAACAATTAATGCTTTCAATCGATTTCAAGAGATTTTATGTTTCCAAAAAAAAAGAAGAAATTAACTTTACAAAATGAAACAAATTTTGTAGCCGGTACTGAACCTTTATATTCTCCGATTATTAGAATCAGGTTTGGACAATGATGATAATGGCCGGTATGTCATTTGATACTATCGATATTGATGTTTATAACTAAAATATGAAAGATTTTCGATCGATACTTAGAAGCACCGATAATATCAGTACCGATATATTTAAATTTAATCGAACTATTAAAAAAAAATAATGCACAGTATCGATAAAATGGCTCGAACATTTTTGGGTGAATCCAAATCGTAAAATATGGCAATATTTATTGAAGAATCCAGTTTCTGTGTTTTTTTGTATTTTAGCATGTGCAAGAAAGAGAGAAATGCTGATTAGAAAAAACTGTTTTTTTTGTGTTGCTTACAATTGTGAACTTGGAAACGTTTTGCTTCTTTTTCCATATATTTTTTTACAAACGTTTGGACAACTGTAGTTTCAGGAAAATGTATCTCTAAAGTTATAATTTTTAAGTAGATCAAGTTTGCTGATTTATCTAGACGAATTTTCTAATTAAAATGAAAAATTATTGTATTGTACATTTACTATTTGTTGTGGATTTTGAAAACCACCTACCAAAAAATTATGTACCTTTGGTCTTTTAGACAGGTGAAGTTGAATAAGCATGTATGTTAAAAACGGGTTAACTAAAATTCGATATATGATATATTGAAAAACTTTTTTTTTTTTGTAATATCTATTCATATATTTCCCATGATAATGTACTAAACACTTGAAGCTAGTGTGAATGTTAGATCATGCAAAGGCGCCGAATCATCTCATCTTTGCAATGCTTTAGATCAAGCAATTCAATTAATATAATTAATAATATATTTAGATCAAATTCAAATCAAATATTTATGTAAATCATCAGGTGTAGTGTATATCGAAGGCAAGGACAACAAGCAAATATGTATACCAATCAGTTACCAATCAGTTACCCCCTTCATAACATGCATATACCCGCCCTATCAGAACAAACCAAAAATCAACCAATTAACAAAAAACCAAAAAGAATCTCATTGCAACCTTCACCTGCACAAGCGGTACCAAAAAAAAAGTAAGAACCAGAGAAAAACATTAAATGAATGAAAGAAAATGAAATGGGAAAGTGTGTTTTACACCGCAAAAAGGTTTGCTTGCTTGGAGAAATATACGTGATTTCTCCATTTATATTTTTCTACTACATTTAAACAAGAATCTGTCCAAAAAATAAAAATAAAAAATAAGAATAAAACAAACAAAAAAATATGTAGTTATAATGAAATAAATTACAGACCTATACCAGTATATAGAATTGAATTATGCATAGAGGATACCTACCTACATTCGGTACATGGTACATGTGTATGCAAGTAATTGTGGGCGTGTCTGAGTGGCGTAAGTAAACGTTTTATAATAAGTACAATTATTGCTAAGTACATAAAAACATTAACTACATACTTACATATACTTACAATACTTACAATATTGAATAATTGAATTGATGCGAATACTAACTAGCAACTTTGAAACAATGTCCATATAAAGTAACTATAAGTAGCATATAATTTTTTATCATCCAATTGAACTCGCTCTATATCTCCAACTTAATGTATCTAGTCGTATGTTAATTGCTTGTAAATATTTACTAATTTTTGGTTATAATTGTTTTGCTATATAATTATTTCAACCACATTCGCTAATTAACTCAAATTCTCTTTTTACTTTCTACGCCGTTGAAAAAATATTTTAACAGATTAACAATCACGGCATCGTGTCCAATGAATCTACAATACTTTCCTATGGATCGACAATTGTGCCACATTGAAATTGAAAGCTGTAAGTAATAGAACTTATATTTTTACTAATTATTATATTTAAGTATTAATGCTATGACTAGTTATATATTTGATCACAGTAATATAAGTGCATAAATTGCAATTATTTAATTGAGAAAAAAATAAAAGTGGAAACCTCATTCAGAATGAATAAAGACACTTTGAATAATTTACAAAGAAAAAATTAAAATAAACAATAATACGAGTAAAAAAATTATTATAAAAAATTGAGCCAAATTAGCAAGTAACTAAGTAAACTAACTATTTTATAAATGCATCGTTTAGTTTTATAATGAATAGTGAATTACTAAATTTAAGTATTTACATAGCTTAAACTACATACTTCATTCATGTGAGGAGTAATAAAATTAGTCAGATAAAGCGTAGAGGTACTTACTTATATGGCTCAACAACCGAGGATCGGTCTTGGCCGCCTCAGTATAAGCTTCACAGTCGCTTCTGTCATGCGCACAATGGTTCCAGTTGGTGAAATCAAGTCCCCATGCACCTGGTCTTTCTCACAGTGATCAGGTGGTCCTCTTTTACAGGTTCCACCATCGGAATGTTGTCTTTCATTCGTTCAATATGCCCAACCCAGCTAAGCTGATGGGTTTTATTCGCTTGACTATGCCAGTGTTGGCATACAGCTCATGGTTTCATCTTCTTTAACCCAAGTATCTTCCTCTCGAGCGCTGCCAATAGAGCCTCATCATTGATGACGAGAAAGATGAGTTATAGAGCCATATTTTCGTCCGTCGAAAGCAGCTCTGCTTCTCAATTGCCTATTGATATCGTAGTAACACTTATTGGCAAGAATTATACTTCGATAGATCTAATGGCTGATAATTTATTTGGTGTTGATTCTATAAGTTTTGTGAACTCTTCGGCTCCTTCTTCTTCATTCTTTTAATGTCACAAAAGCACATGGCGGGACTTGGCCGAGCTTTTTTCTTTTCGCCTCTTAATAACTCAGCAGGCAGGGTATCTACATCCGCAGCCTTATTGTTTTTCAGCTGAGCGATGAGTGTTAAGGACTCGCAATAGTCGCGCGACGTGAAACCTACGTCATCATTGATTGGGGTTTCTGGAACAGCTTCCATAATGGCGGTATTATTGCCGCCATCATCATTAAGCAGCTACAATAAGTATTATCTCCATAATCTCAAAATACTTTGTGCATCTGTCACCAGATTTCAGTCTTCATCCTTCCAAGCCCCGGTGAGGTCGTTAGTCAGGCGTTTTATTCTTTCGAAGAATTTTCAGAACTTATTACTATCCCCAAACATATCGAACTCACGTCTTTCTGCTACTCATTTCTTGCAAATGAAAAGTCGTTTCTCCTCCCACCTCAACTCAGTGTATTTTTTTTTGTTACATTCAACACACAGAGTTGATTGGAAGGAAGATTGATAGGTGGGAGGAAGAAGGGGGGAGAATGAGCGAAGGAATGCAATCACAGAACACCGACAAAGAGATAGACAGCGATGCTGTGCTTGTTATATTTGTACATGAGTGGAAGGGGCCTACAGTTTTATGCCGATTCCGAACGGCGAAGTGAAAAGCCATTGCCTGCTAAGAGGTGGTGCACTGTAGAAAAATTGATTTTTTTTTTTTTACTTTTTGATTTTGCCTGTGCCGAGATTCGAACACCGGACACTCAGCGTAACAGGCCAATGCACTACCAGTACTCTGCAGTTAGTAGCATGGCTTGCAATTGACTGCAAGTTGGCTCTATATATCTCGTTTTTTGCTTCAGTGGCATTGCGAGACTCATGATTCCAAAGATTTCTCCATCGACGGTGGTAGCTTAGACCCTTTTCAGTGCAGAGTGGAATGGAAAATTGCACCATTTCAGCTCAGCCCTTTGCAAATACATACTAATATTCCAAAGTGATAGCCACTTTGAGCACTTTCTTTGCTTAATTTTACTTAGTTTTTGGCAAACGTTTGAAAACAATTTTAAAAAGTCATTGTGAAATTAAATGATGCATTTTAAAAGTTAAAGGCATATATTTTTGTTTCATTTTCTTTTTTGTAAATGGAATCATTACCAGATAAGTAAGAGCTTTTAGTAATACGAAAAATAGAAGAAATGTATGCTGTTTGTTCATTAAAGTAACTGCGAAAATTATATTAAAATGTCCATTGAAATTGATCAAAATAATATGGGACAAACTATATCCAATATATAGGCAGGAGATTTTAAAGGAAAAAACAAAAACCCTACATACATCTAAATATAAGGAAGCAATTTAATTTCAACAAAAATTTCCTTTAGTTTTTACTAAATACCAAATTTGACTATAGCTACTGCTACTACTATTACAACTGTACTGGCACTGAACACAGTTTTTATAACTACAGTCCCATTTCAAGCAAAAACAAATAAATTCGTTAAATATACTGCAAAGAAAATCAAAAAAAAAAAAAAAAAAACCAAATTTAAATCCTACACAAAAATTTTAAATTGAATTAAATTTATGATTATTTAATCAAAAACAAAAAAAAAAAAAAAACAAAAACTTTAATGCTACATTTGATGCTTAGTAGCACATGTTTTGAATTATTTGTAAAATGTTTTTATTTGTTTTTTTTTTTTTACAACCCATTTAAAATTTAGTTATTCCAATTTTTTTCCATCGCCTTGTTTATTATTGTGGCCACATTAAGTTTTATCATCAGAGTCAAATTACTATGAATCAACTTACTAAAGTTCCCACTCATTTCCAGCATAAATTTTATGCCCCCCGCAATCTCCTTGTATACTGCCGTAAAGACAGTAAAATTTTATTAAGCCTTTTCTGGAAAAAGAAATGTTTTGATGCTCATATATTTTTGAAAGAAAACAGTTAAAGAATATATTGGTTGGTTTTCGGTCGCCTTCTCTCTTACAGCAACCGCAGAAGGTTGATTACGATTATCGACTAGTTACAGAACAAATCAAAATAATAATGAATCAACTGAAAAACTAAAATATATTTCTATCTACTTAGTTTGTCAGGAGTCAAGCCCAAGACACCCAACAAAGAAATACTTACTTAGTTAGTACAGTCGTTGTAAGAACAACCGACTAAAATGGTTATACATTAATTTCATAGTTTCTGAAGTTAAGCAGTGATGCAGTGATGTGACTACAAAATTTTAATGCAATTTTATTTATCATTAATTCAATACTACTTAGTAGTTCATAATTATATTCGTTTTTACAATTTCAATTCAATTCAAAAAGCAAACAAAATTCACCGAAACAGTCATACATTGATTTATTGTTCTGCTGCTACAAAAAATATTCTAGTATTCCAAAATACAGCTAGAAAGATGAGTGATGAGTGATGAGTTTTCAAAGAAATTAAAGTCTGTTTATACAGATATAACATCGAGCTATCTAAGTACTTTACCATTATCATATGCTAGACAATCTATGCTGCACATTTATGACTAACTGTAAAAAAGAAACTTGGATTATCTTCTGAGATTTACATATAATTATTTATAAAAATAAATCATCATATCTTTTGATCTTATCTTGTCATCTTATGTTTTGTTTTATTGATATTTTATAAGACATGTGACAGCACAATACTCACTAAAAACTTATAGATATAAAATATGTACAGACAATTTCCGTGTTCTTATTAAAAAATATAATACCATAGTTCAGCTTTCTTCCGCATAAAAATACTAGGGAAATTCTTGCCCTTTTAAAAAACAAAAGAAAAAACATTTTCCAGAACTTTTCTAGAATATAAAAATAAATTCCAACTTTCGAATTCAGATTCAGCATTGAATTTCTCCTGGAATTTTTATTAAGAATAGAGCACAACACAAACAAATAAAACACATTACAAAGCTCTTCCAGCAAAACGCTTACAAGATACTAAGCATTCGGTGTAAGAACAATTTAATTTATATTTTTTGTTTTTATTACCATCATCTTATCATGTAAAAAATGAAATATATTTTAAGTACAATACCACAAAAAAAAAATTCATATTTTTTTTAAAACCTAAAATTGGGAATGACGCCATTTTATATATATATATATATATTATTTTAAAATATGAAGTTGGTTACACGATGCGAGATATCCGATACTTCTGGAGAGATGGACTGAGTAGTGTTGGCATGAGCCAGGAGGTCGAACTACCGCAGTTCCGCGTCTTGGGACACAGGCAGAGGGCGACCGAAATAAACCTAACCACAGGTACCCCCCAAAAATCACATTAAGCAACTCACACTAAAACAACGACTTTCATTTCTAAATACACACTTTATCGTTATTGTTTTTTGTTCGTAAAAGGAAGCGCATACACACAAATATATGTTGAATAATTGTCTTTTTTTAAACCTGTGTTGTCATCGTTTTTCATTTACATACATATATAATACATACATACTTACATACATATATTATTGTAATTTATCCACATAAGTATGTTGGTTTCGCCATCAACTCTATTTAACTCTTCTACTAACAAGCATATAATTTTAATATTTTACCAAATATATTTGTTTCGTTTTGTTTGAGTTTTGTTATTTTCATTTTTAGCACCTAGTTTTGATTTCAGTGCAAATACAGCAGGGCTTTTTTGAACAAAATGAAATTAGGCTCTTCCAAAATAAAGCAAAAATTCTTTGTATAAATGTTTCTTTTCTTTGTCATAAAAGTGCCACTAAGTAGATCTACAAAAATATGTATATAAATTGCATTTGCTTGGGTAGGCTTGAAAGAAAGTAAAGGAACTCAAAACAAGAGAATCAATTCAATAACCTGCCTTTTACGCACAAAACAATTCGTAGAGTCAATGCTGTTAAATAAGCTGCTATGGAGGGTTTTTTCTATTGCGCCTGAAACAAATAACTAATTCATAATTAAACCAAAAATTTGTTTTGTAAATGCCCAAAATGACAGGAAAGAGAACGCAAGTGCACCTCAATACTACTGCCTAAAAATGTTACCAAAAATTAAATGTGTACTTTTACTGCCACCAAAAAATCACTACTGCCAAACAAGAACAAACAGTAGCCGTAAGTTAACAAAAACATAAAATTACATATAATTAAAATGAAAACATACATATATATTTAAAAAAATATATTAGTAAAGCTTTAAAAATCTAGATTTTATAATTGCAATGTACAGTTCCACAACATTTTTAAGGACAAATTTAAAATAATCTTAAAAAATAGAAACAAAAGTAATAATAACCAATCTCAATATCAAACAACCAACTATGAAAAGTTCTGAATGAGACTATTAATAATGATAACAAAATCTGCTACTTACATATTGCTACAAAAACAAACAATAAAATATTACAAAATATTGGTTAAATACCAAAAAAAAAAAAAAAAAAGGAATAAAATAAATTAACTATTTTATAGCAAATAATAATTTATGTTTAGTGAAGAAAAAAGAAAATCAAATAACTTAAAATATTATTTGTTAATAGTCTCACTATTTATATTCTTTTGTTTGTGCATATTTTTCCAATTTTTGCAAATATGAACTACTACCACTACTACTACCACCTTACTACTACTACTTCAACTACCACTACAAAAAACCTATAATTATAACTAAAAAATCGTAATAAAAATAAAATTCAATGAAATGAAGTCGGCTATACCATGCGTGACATTCGCTATAAATGGAATGAAGGCCCAAACTCGGTCGGTGTCTCAAATGAGGTATCTCTGCCCCAATTTAAGGTCTTGGGTCATCGTCAGAGGGCTATGGAAATCAGTCTTACAACAGGTACCTGTAGACGGTTACCGATATTGCTTTCATTCTTCTTATTTTCTTTTTTTATATACAAAAAAAAAAATAATTAAAAAAATATATACATACATATATTATTCGTTTAATGTTCTGTTTAATTATTTCCTTAAAAATATATCTTTTAATTTATAAATTTTCGCATTTGTATTAAAATAAAAGCAGAAATCTCACAAAAAAAAAACAAAAAAAAAAAAAAAATCTGAATGTCGTACGCGGAAAGTAAAAACGTAATTATTATGCATAGTAATTCATTTTAATTTCTATATTTCGTAATTCAAATATAAAAATTCATTAATTTCAAATTGTCGAGATTATGTAACATGCATGGAAATTTATTTCCAGTAACCATAATTGACATTGACTCTAGGCTCTGGAGACTCCTTGCCACATTGTGAGTGACCACAAACATAGACCAGTACATTCTTTAAATACCATTTTATATTGACCTCTTTGGCCTAAAGAATGAGAGCTAGCCTGGAGTCCGAGTAGCCTCAGGATCAATCTTCAAACAGAGAAAATTGCTAAAGCTGGCAAACGTTTATGCGTTGTATTCGTTCGTTCTATTGAGTTAGTTCACTTTACTTAGTTCAATTCCTTCCACTGAAGTAGCACTTTTAGTGCAGTATCTAGTTTAGCAAAAGCTAAATCGTGTGCTAGCTGCTACACGCTAAAGAAATAAAATATCTTTATGTTTTCTATACCTACACCTGCTCCACTACACCTTCACATACATACTAATAGCTTCTCGATACGCACATGCAAACACGCACAAGTTTATAGAGAGGAACCTATTCTATATATCATCTTTTCGTATACATCGGGTTGAAATATATAATAGAATGATCGTAAATAAAATCCACTTCAAAGAAACTATCAATTGTTAAATCAGATAGCCAAACAGAGGATTTGATTTAATTGCTTAAAACTAACTTGAAAATTCTATTTGTACTAACTACTTCAAAAGCTACATAACTCTAAAGTTTGTGGTTCCCACGAACACTATAGAAACTACTATAACAAGAAACAAATTGTCGAATTGAAAAGTATAAAGTTGGCTATTTACGATCCAGTCTTGCAACAATTTTACTTATGTGATAATTATTGTTTTCTACAAAACCGTTTTTCTCTTTGGTTGCACACTTTCGAGGCTTAAGGGCTAAATATAATGTGCATAAAAGTGAACGAAAAGCCCGACCGATGTCTAAGGATCTCAGAATAAAGTTTTGGTGTCTATATTATGCTTACATATTTTCTCTTTTTGTAAAGTATGGTAACATACGATTTACATATGTATGTGTGCACAGTGTATTAGGCTGGCTTAAGTCAATGCACGCAAATTTGAAATCGATGACTTTAAGCAAGCCAATACTCCAGAACTAACTAATCCTATCTGCAGCACTTATCTAGAACTGAAACGTATTTAGTAATTTAGTAAACGTGAAGTCACATTTTTCCTTTCCTCTTGTGTTACATTCGCTGATATCTCGATCATTACAAAATGAATATTATTTTCTAAAAATAATTTTATTGGCAATTTTTAAAATAATTGCTTTTACTAATTGTCAATTAAAGTTATTTTTATTTCAAATCACAAAAATCAATCAACATGCATTTGTAATATACATAATTATAAATACATAAATAGAATATTTCAGTATACTTGAGCATGTTTTACATACTATTACTATACTACTACTAATTACTACCACTACTGCTACTACTATTTAAAAAATACTCGTACGTAAAGTGAAAATATTTTAGTAAAATAGATTTTTTTTTACTAAAGTTTTGCATTTAAATTTGCCGATTTCAATTAAACTAACTAATATAGTCATATTTCATATAGTGTATATGAAAAAGGATAACAAATTATATTATTATAGTAATATTAATTTAATTAATCGTTTAATAATTTTTCTCCACTTTTTCATTGTTATGAGGAAAGCGTTGCCGCGGTTTATTGCTTTCATGTTTTATAGTAAACAAAAAAAAACAAAACAAAAAAATAATAAGAATTTACTAAGAAAAACTAAATCAACATGCATGTATTGCTAGTGTAATATTTGTTATTATTTACATACATTTCTTGTACTTATACAATAATTTACTTTTAATAATCTAGATTTATTATTTGTATTTAATTTATTTTTATATAGTCTATATTTGTCTTAGTTTTAGTTTCCTTATTACTTTTAAATCATTTCAGTTCAGCTAAGCATTATTTCATTACTGCGACAACAATCAATAAACAAAAATAATCACTTACATACATAAGATGAAAATGACAAAACAATAAAAGAGACTTAATTGCAAATCGGTGCTAATCACTGACATATTTGTAATATAAAAATTTTAAATAAAAAGTAAAAAGTTCAATTATATAGAAAACTTTTATCATTTATGCTTGACTTTATTTTCCCATAAATGCTACTATATTTCTTTTTTTTTTCAAATATACATACATACTATATATATTAATAAAATATTACTTGAACATTTAACTAGCAATGCTTTTTTTTCTTCCCAAAATCATATAAGCATTTAAAGAAATTGTAAAAAGCAAATTAAATTCAAATATCGTATCAATCAGTTCAGCAATATAGAAAACAAAAAATATATATATCTATAAAACAATAAAACAAAAATTCAACAAACAAACAAAAACGCCCTCCCAAGCATGCTCTCATCTTGAAATTATTTTCAAACTAAAAAACTCAAAATTCTCCTTTTTAGGTTTAGTTTTAGCGCCTTTTATTATTCACCACTCATTGCAGATTAACTTTTTAATAACAACAGAATACATGCCTATCGTTAAACATTTTTCTATTTTCTTTTTAATAAATGTTAATCTCTCTAACAAAAATCAGAAAAGATAATCATAATCTCCATTTTAACATTTAGTACATATGCCACAACAGAAGTTTTTACATTAGGCTGCAAACTTAAGTTTTTTTTCTTTTTCATTTCGTCAATAAATTCTTTATAATTCTTATGTTGATTTGCCAATTAATAATTCGTTTAATTGAGAATGAATTTGTTTTTACTTTTTGGTTTGGAAACAAATTTTCAATATGCAAACAATTTTAATTTATTGCTTAAACTAAAATTTAAATATATAATAATTGTTGAAATAAAAATCATGGAAGTTTGTGTTTACTTATATGTGATTTGACTATTTGGTGCAAGGCAAACTATGACAAGATTCTTTCCATAAGAAATTCCCTATATTGTTCTAGTAATAACACGGTGTCACAAAAACAAACTTTTTTCATCGGAATGCCGATTCAAAATGTATTCCAAGGTGATTTAAGGTCACTGAGCTCGAACCTTTTAGTATAAAGAGAATACAATTTTTGATGAACATAAAAACTCTTCATGTACACCCAAAACTCCACATTTTCGGGGTTCCTTCCAAAACACACTTTAATACTTTTGTCATTCTTTTAGAACATTGGCAGTATTATTCTAACCTAAACTTAAAAACTCCCAAAAAGTGTGATTTGGTTTTTGCATTTTCTCTTTTTACTAAAGAACTTTTCTATAGACACCAAAAACGATAGACCTCAAATTTAAAAAAAATTATACTTTTTTAACAGTCGTTGACTGTTATCTCGAATACCTGACGTGATAGATCAAAACGGTCTTCAGATTAGAGCATCCTCAAATTACTCTAGTATATGTACATGGTTAATCAACAGTCTGATCTTCACTGTTGCACAGTGTAATTAATAGTGATATGAGCGCTTTTTCTGCTATATTAACTAGGTAGTACTTCTAATTTATCTTCGAATTAAAATTAAAAAAATAAAACATGGAAGTTTGTCGAAACATTTCAACAATTATATTATATAAGTATGTAAGAAAAAATGTATTATTCAATTTCGCTGTTGTTTCATGTTTTAACCAGAAAAAAAATGCGCTCATTTTTATAAGAAATACCAATTATTGAACTTTTTATGTTATTTTCTTAATTTACATAATTTCGAAATAAAAGTTTATCTCTAATTTTGCAAATATTCTTTTTCAAAATATTAGTATTATTTTTCTTTTATTACTAACAAATTACTGAAAGTTGAAAATTTATACTAAGAATATTTTAATAACATAAATTTTTCTTCTCTTTCTCATTTTTCTTTTTTCAACGAATATGAATGAAAAAAAAAAAACAAAAATTGTATTACAAAATACTAATAATAATAACAATAACTGAAAATAATGAAATACTATAGGAAACTATTCACGTTTGGCCTGCGAGATACAATTCGTGAGATCGATGGGTTACTACCTCATCCAAATTTATATACCCTCTGGACTGATCGTTATTATATCATGGGTATCATTTTGGCTTAATCGTAATGCAACACCGGCACGCGTAGCGCTCGGTGTAACTACTGTGTTGACAATGACCACATTGATGTCGTCAACAAATGCAGCATTGCCAAAAATTTCATATGTTAAATCCATTGACGTATATCTAGGAACATGCTTCGTTATGGTCTTTGCCAGTTTATTGGGTAAACATGATAAACAAAAACATTCTTTACAATTACATTTACTTTTATTATATACTACATACATAAATACCTACATAAATACATACTATATACATACATACACACATACATATTATTTAACGACAAAAGAAACCAAAAATAATTTTCGTCTCGTTCTCCATGCATTTATGTACTAACTATTTACAGACATTTTATTTTCTGTATTTCACATTTTATTTTAAGAGTATTCTTTGTGTAAATTATACACGCTAACAGTGTACATTTTTGTTTATCTCACTTGTTTTTTCTAATTTCGTATTTCATATTACTAATTACAATGTATTTCTAACATCATACATTTCACTTTTTGTGTACATAAATATGTACATACAAAATACATTAAAATACATAGAAAATGCTTTCAAAAGAACTCCAAAACTATTTACTACGCAGGGAGTTCTTAAAGTGTGCATTTACTTCAAATATGGTATTTCGTACGTCACCGCAAATAAGCAATTACCTAACTATGATAATTGATAATTAAATAGATTTTTCTTTTTACAGCTAATTTGACTTACTACTCATAAATATAAGGCAAATAAACGCGATTGCTTATCAAATTTCCTTTTTCCCACTAACTATGCAAATGTTTCATGAAAGCGTGGAGGGTAGAATTTTCGTTTAAAGAATCTATGCAGTAGTTTCAATGTCTGAACATTTTGGAAATATCTGGAATTGGAAATAAATCCCATTACCAACAAATGTTTGTTGGTAGTGGAAATAAAAATCAACTACCATCAAATCTTCAGTCTCAGTGCAAATAAAATCTCATTATCACTAAACGTTTAGTGGTAATGGAAATCAAACCCAACCACTAGGGCCAATCAAAATTTCGTATTAAAGTTACTCGTAAAACGATTTATTCATATGAATATTTTTTCTCCCATTTTAATTCCTCTACCACTAACGTTTTAGTGGCAGTTGAGTTTTATTTCCACTACCACTAAACAGTTAATGGTAATAAAATTTTATTGCCACTACAATTTATGATTTAGTGGTAATGGAGCCTTACTCACATTGGCACTAAAAGAAGTGAATTGTGAAATTTATTCACTAAATCAACAGTCTGCTAATAAAAACCATAAGTAAGCAATGAAACTGATTTCATAAGCTGTAAACTAGGGTCATTAGAATCCAAATCAATTTCGATTGGTGACTGCTAATTGGTTATATTATTTATTAGTCATATTTGGTGAATGGTAAATAAAATGAGTTATGGCTAGTTTTATTGGTAATTATTAACCAATTGCAGTGGTGATTTTATTTAGCTCTTTTTTATACCTTACAGAAAATGCTATAAAGATACCATTTTGCTTCAGACCAGAAGCTTAGCGAAAATAGGCAAATTTTTGGGGGATCTGAATTTTTCAATAAAAATTGTACCTTATATCTTATTTCTAATGCGAAAATATGCCTTAGTAAATTTTCCAGTAGAAGTTTTATAAGTAGCTAGGTAAGATTGTGCCATTCTCTTCGATTCATTTAAAGCTTTTGATAAAATAAATCACTTTAATGCTTTTATGATAATACCTATAAAATTTTTTGTTGTAATCAAAACTTTCTCTAACTCTTTATACTCTTTTGGTCCCTCAGACTTTCAACACTTTTATTATTCGGTTGAATCTGAACCTAAACTATTGACCAGGCACTAAATGTCAGTAAGAAAAGTAATAAAATTCAACGAAATCCGGAACGATGATTCTTTACTCCTGCACAAAGTTAAGCAATCGTGGTAACTATGCAGGTTTGAGAGATCAGAATAAAAGTTGGGATATAAGTAATTGTTATTATTGTCGAGACTTTAGATAGCCATTTCAAACTCTATTGCGGTTGTCAGTTTAAAGCCTCAAATGCCAAATGTTCTTAATTGCATGTTTGAACTTCTTCTTCTTCTTTGAATGGCACAACAGCCCATGGAGGACCTAGGCCGAACTTTCCCCATTCGCTCATGTTATACGTCTTATATTTATACATGAATGGAAGAGACCTACAGTTTTATGCTGAATCCTAACTCGAAGTGAAAAGCTTTTCTTAGGCAATTCTTACTCTTGGATGATTGGTGTTTATACTTTTTGATTTTGTCTGTGCCGAGATTTGAACCTCGGTAGCCCAACGCACTAACAACTACGCCACGGCGACCATGTTCAAACTAGGAGGTGCAATATTATCTTGCAATGCAAGCTAAGCTTGTCCTCCACTAAATCGTAAACGCTTTTATGAAACAAACGGTATGCAAGTTAAATAAGGTTAAAAATTGCTATAAATTATTGTGAATTTGTCCGTACACATAAATATATAAACTACAATAATGTTTATGTATATTTATCTTCCAAATTATAAAATTTACTTTATTTGAGAAGCCACTCGCTTTATACAAAGCAACAATTAATAAACGAATATATATCAAAATATAAGTGTAGTTTATCTGCACTTCGTCACTGTTGAATATCATCTCAAAAATTTTAATTTATTTACTTTTATTTCACATACATACATAAATTCTTATAAATACATACTTATTATACATACGGGTATGTATTTTTAGCAGTAAATCTAAAGAGTACTGTATGCTATAAATACACATTTGCCGCAAAAAGAATCATAACAACAACACCATCACCATCTCTCTCACTGATAATAATTATTATTATTTTTAATTTCTCATTTTCATTTGCTAACAATAAAATAGCAAAAATCCTAAACAAAATATCTATATTTTCCATTTATTATTATCTACTATTTTGAATAATAAATTCTACTACATTACTACTCCACTACAACTACTATACTACTCTATTATTATCTATACCACAAGTTTTTGTTAAAGAAAAAAATATGTTGCAAATGGAAAAAGTTTTCAACACTAATTTGTTTTTATAAAGCAAAATTAAACTTTTTACAAAACAACAACAAGAGAATAATAAAAAATAAAATAGCTACTGTACAAAATTACTACAACTTCTTCAACAACAACAACAACAACAACAACAACAACTACTACTACTACTACTACTACTACTACTTACTACTACTACTACTACTACTACAATACCATAAAGAAAATATAAATAAAAACAGCAAATCTCTTTTTTCGTATTTGTATGTTCTCGTTAATTTTTTAAACAAATACTTATAATATTATCATTCGAAGAAAATAAATGCAAACTCATTGATATGCACTTCCACGTGTATGCGGAAGAATTGTGCAACAATATTTCTTTAACCAAAAATTCGAAAACAACAATTAGGAAAACAATTCACGTAATTTTTGTTAATACCAAAACGTTAAAATCGAAGCATGCTTACAAAAAGTAAATCTAACAACAGCAAAAGACAACAGTAAGAATAAGATCTAAAATAGCCTTAGGTTGTGTTGGGTTTCGCATAGTATAACTACATACATACGTAGATAAATGCTTAAAACGCTGTAAGCTGAAAACGCAACTCAACCTAAAATGGTACCCTGATATCATATACGCCCAGCTTCCGCTTTTAAAAATTCTACCACATAAGCTAATTACTACCACACGCTCAAAATTACAACAACGCACAACAAAATTTCAACCACCCTACGACGGTATGTATTCGTCTGGAGATAAGGCTCAAGATGCGTAGCATTCAAAAACCAAATGCGAAGATTTTGGTCGAAATGTTCGCTGATTTGCGCTTATTTCTCTAAATGTTGCAAAATCTCAAAATTGAACCTTGCATTTGTTGGTATTTTAGTGTTAAGTATTGATAGCTTTTCTTTTCAATACCTAACAATTCAAATGCTCGTATTCAAATGTGAAAATGCAAGACAGAAATATAAGAATTTAAAATAATTTAGAGATTTTGTAATTCATCCTTTTTCAAAATTTTAAATTTTTAATCTTATTAGCTTTTTACAGATTCAGTCATCTATGATTTTTGAAGGTAAGTACTTAACTGAACTCACATATGACGTGCATGTTTAAAATGCTTAGTTATTTTGAGTGCGGGCGCAAAATAGAACAACAACAATTTGTTGTGGGATGGAAAAGATCAGACAACTGATGGACGAAACTGCATGCTTTAAATGGGATTGATTAACTTTTTTTTTTAGTTATTTGAGACACGGACAAATGGAAATTGCTATAAGTATTGAGTTAGTGTTGTACACTGATTTTTTTTCTATTCTTCTTCTCCTTCGGTAATGGAACAAAATAATAGTATAATAATATATAGTATAAGCGCTTTTCTAATATGAAATATTTTTCTACACAAAGAGAAGTGAAGCTAGTAGAGTCGGGGTGGCCCTTATATTGTAGTAAAAAGAAAAGGTTCTTATGCATGAAGTGGTAAGACACAAAATTTAGTTTATTATGTATCTTAAAGAAACAGAATTTTGTATTTGTTTGAACTGGGCCTTTAGTTCACAAGTTAAAAATACTCACTATTTTATATTTCTTACTGTAATACTAGTACAACTTACATTGAAAATTTCAGGAAATCATACTGCAAACTAGGGGAACTATCTGAATGCTTAAAAGAGCTAATAAACTTTTCCAACCCTTCCGATTTGATTGAATTTTTCGTATTAAGTCTCAAAATCAACTACACAAATACGTGAAGACGTATTGGGTTCATGGTTTGAACCACTACTTCAATCAAACAATCAGCTACTATTATAGTCAGTGCTGCTAGTTGTGATTTCCATTTTGGAATCTGTGGTCGTGAAAATTAATGAAGTTAATGAGAAAAGTTCGAAGAAAAAGAAACAACTTTAAATAATGGAGAACTGTTTTAATAAATCAAACCCATATCGGTAAAGAACCTACGGCTTATAAAACACCGATCGATGCTACCTAGGCTATCAAATCGTGGTGTAATTCTAACCATTTCAGTTTTCAAAATACAGTAATTAAGAAGATTATTTCTGTCTTCTTTATACAATATAAATTCTTTAGCACAATCAAATTTGTTTCGAGAAAATAAAATGTACTAACTAAAACTTAAATCGTGACAGCACTGGCTTGGAAGTTACCAGCCCATTTTTTAAAATCTGATTCCAGGATATTAGTCTGACACCAAAAAGTACTAAAAATTATGTTCTGTCACCACCGATTAATGCCTTGTTAAGAAGTTTTGATTCTTTCATATTCTTGATCGGATTACAATGATCAATATAGGCTATGTAAGGAATCTGTAAACTCCTGTGTAATGCTGTTTTATCTCTCTACAATAACGAAATAAATTAGTAAAAATTTACAAATCCCAAAAAAAAAGGAAATAAACTGTGAGTTTGTATTAAGGAAATCTTTATAAAAAATTTTAAATATTTGCGATTAGACTAGCCTTCGATTTTTTCAAAAGACTAAATATCTATTTCATTTTTAATATGAGATAATTCTTTAAGCGAAAAGGCAGACGTGGAACTTGAGCGACGAAAAAATATATTGCACATTTTACATGAAAATCATTCATGGACCTAGAAAAAGGTTGCAAAACTAGTGGCTATCAGTATTGCAAGGGTAAATAGAACCTTTAAAAAGTAAAAACAGAATCTTTCTGTTGAGAGAGTGAAAGAAAATGTGACCCAGTGAAAAAAGACTTTCTGGTATAGTTCAAGCGCATTTGAAGAGAAGTCCAAACTCTTCTGCTCGCAATACTGCCTCCAAACTTCAAAAGGTTATGTCCACTAAATACAAATATAATGTTAATTTTAAATCATATAAGGTGCAAACGGTTTTTCGAAGCGATGAAGCCATTGATGGCGAAATCTAAGTGAAATATGACTTTTAGCAATTTCCTGGACAGCAATTTTAAACAGTACAACTTAGATGCCTATAAACAATTTTTGATTTGGCAGGCAATATGCACTTGTGGAAAAAGAAGTGAAACTTCTGTTACCTACTTTCCTACTTAGTTAGCACTACTACCATAAATCAAGAAGTATACATAGACGAGTGCTTGAAAAAATTTAATTTTTTCCATTTTTAAGAAGCCATAATGTCCCAGTATTCTTTTGGCCTGATCTGGCCACGCCACATTATGCCATGAAAGTTAAGAAATTACACGATGATTATAGAGTAATTGTTGTCCCAGGGGAATGCAACCAACCAAACTGCCAAGAGTTACGTCCTATTGAGCCTTACTGTGCTTAAGTAACCTCAAAAAGCAAAAGGCGTGAGGCTGAGTTTACAAAAAAATGGAACGAATCAGCCAAGAACGTCAGTGCTACAACTGTGCAAAAGACTATGAAAAGAGTTAGTGGTAAAGTTCGAAATTTTTATAGAAATTCAGAAAATTATTTTTGTGTTTAGAAGTTATAAAAACGACATTTAAGGAAAAGAAAATAAATTTATTTTGAAAAAATATTGCTGTTTTGAAAGAAAAACATTTATTTTCCGGGGATCAATTTTTCCGTGCTAGGTTTGTATAAAGTGAGCAACTGGTTTTTATATGGAAAAGTTTGTTTCATAATAGTAATAGTTGTATGGCTATACTGCCCCAGTGACTTAGTGAAAGCTTTTCCATGGGAATTTTTTTATTACTTGCTAAAAGTTCCTGCTCCAATTCTAGACAAATCAGTTTATAATAATTTGGCAGGGAAGTTGCAATCGACTACGTATTGATAATAGCTTCAGACATAAGTAACAGGAAGTATTACGCATCTAAACCTTTCTAGCAGAATACATTTTATTAATGTACACTTGATTCCCTTCATCCACACTAGTTCCAAGAGTTTTAAATCTGTTCTTCATAAGGGAGACTAGTTTTTCTCATTCAATCTCACCTGAATCTGGGGCACAGTAGTTCTGTAGGTTGCGGTGCATATGCCTAACATACACAAAAATAATTTCTGAAGTTACGATCTTTTTATATTACATAGATGACGACATTCATTATTTGTTTTGATGCTCTCCTATATGGAATTGTTGATACATAGACAGTTAAGTTCTTAGTAACACTAGTAATTCTATACAGATTTAAAAATAAATTGGCATATAAGTACCTATGCATTTATATGTGAGATATATACCATATGTATTGAGCTGTTCGTTTATCCAGTAGTTTTCCAAAATATTTCAGTCTGCCAGGTAAGTGCTGCCCAATAAACGCTCATTATCTCTAGAATACTAACCTTTAACTTAAAAACAATGACCATTAATAAATTGAAAATAGTTGATTAATAATGCAACAATTATAAGTTTAATTTATAATTATAGCTAGTATTCTAGGGTTATGAGCTAATTGAAAACTACCATCAATCAAATAGCCTGAATACACGAGAGCAATTGCATATGTCGCTAAACAAGTTTCGTCCACTTGTAAAAAGACACACGAGCATAGTTAAACAGAAAACAATAAAATAATAATAATAATTTATATACATGAAAAAAATAATAAGATTACAACCCTAAACAAAAAACGACTTTTGTACAGGTATTTGTATTTAAGTCTCTTTGCATCAAGTCTCTACCTGGTATACAATTTTGAACACTCGGTTCAACCCCTTGCCTAAGAAGTTTGATATTGCGCAGCGTAATTGCTCTCGTGTGTCCAGGCTCTTTCTTACTCATACTGTTATACATAGACTGTAAGATTTACGTAAGTTTATAATTTTCAAATTTTCTACTTTTCAATTTAAACCAAATTTAAATTATGTAATACTTTGTATGGCGTAAAATATTTATTAATCCTTTCTGACTACTGCTAATCTAATAAAAGTCAACGGAAAACCACCTCTCAACGAAGAAAACTTGTTGCCGCTTCTGTCCCTTACAGAAAGTGCTTGTTCAATGAAATTGCATTTTAAAGCACTTACATACACACCAAATAAAGGTTTTCTTTAAATGATAATATATGAAAAAGAAATGTGTACATATATCGTTTGCTTACAACGAAAAAATGAAAATGCTTTTCCAAAACTACTAAAAGTCTTAAAAAAAAGAAAATTCTTTTGTAACTATTTTTTTTGTATGCTATTAAATCAAGAACAAAACAAATTTCCACATATATTTCCAACTTTTCAAATTAATTTTTGTGTTGTATTGAATTAATGCTTTTTAATTTCTCTCAAAATCACACCAAGTACACACAAAAATGTAGTCTATCTCTTTCTATCTCTGTCACACACATACACGTTCAAAAACTTTTATAATTTACGATATTTTTTAGCAAAAACATTTTGATTTAATGCCACAATTTTAATAAATGAGATGTTTGCTTTTGTAAAATATGCTAGTACTGACTATTTCTTTTCAATTATTCATTTTAGAGTTTAGATTTTATTACAATACATAAATAAATTTTTTTGCTTTCGATGTTGTCAAGTAACTATTCTGCTAGTAGACGAATTTTTCAATTTTCATTTTATTTTTAATGTGCATTAAAGATAATGGAACGATGAAATATTATACACTTGATTGTATAACACATCTACACGTATAAATATTTAAAGAAATGGGATTTTTGTCTGTGTGTCTGTAACGCATCACGGGAAAGCTATTAATCTGACCTGGATATAGTGAATCGATCGATCTAGAGGTATTACAGCTGATATAGGAATAATGTTTTCAAAATCGGTTTACTAAACCTAGGCAAATATTGTATTTTCACATCTGGTTTTGAAGAATAATCCGAGCGCAATCCGCTCTGATTAAATCGTCAAATTCTTCTTAGATCTGCGTTCCTCAAATGTGTAGTTTGAATAGTTCGAAATAGTTTTGGAGCTTTCAAGTTCCTATCGATGATTATATGTAGACAATGGAGCAAAAATAACGGTAATCCGAAATCAGTTTTACTATTTGAGCAATTAAATGCTTTCAAAAAAATGCAAAAAAAAAAAACCTTTTCCATTCTCTTTCATTATTAGCGAGACGTATATGGTAAATTTCTAAAATTTCTAATTGATGATTTATGTATTTACAGACATAAAAAAAAGTCTTGTTATGTTTATCCTTCAAAAATTAAAACAACACCAATTAAAATCGTTCTAGAAATCTTTAGAATTTATATTGAAGTTACATCGGAACATACAAACATAAATAATTCTAAAGAATTCAGTAATTTCAATATCTCATCGTTTCGTCATCTGAACACTACGTTGGTGTTTTATCCTCTAGAAAAATTTCGATAAATAAATTTATTTCGTTTTTACTTTTTATATCGAAGAAACAAGAAAAAACCAACCAACCAACAAACAATCGAATTTGATAATTCATAAACGAAATTTCAATATAATTTTTATTTGCAATGATACAAAAGACAACCAAACAAAATTCTTTATGATTTAATTTCTTCTTTTTTTCTTTCTTCATTCTATTTTCCCTCTCTTTCCCTGCACAATCCAAAAAAATATTTATAATAAACGAAAAATATTAAATCCGTTCAACTTCTTCAAAATCTATTGCAAAATTTGGAAATACAAAAATGATTTCACGATTTGAAAACAAAAATCAAAAATCTTTCAAACCGCAAATTAAAACTAATTTTGATTGATTGATTGATTGAATGCTTTATTCATTGTTGCATTAAACAATATAATTGATTGATTGACTGATCATGATATAAATAAAATACATATAAATATATATATGTATGTAGAATACGCCACCGTCGGTTATATGGCAAAACGAATTCAAATGCGAAAACAAAGATTTATGGCGATTCAAAAAATAGCTGAGCAAAAAAAGCAGCAACTCGATGGGGTGCAACAACCTCCCAATCCGAATCCGCAAAATACGGGGGATCATGGACATGGGCATGGTCATGGCCATAGCCATGGTCATCCTCATGCACCTAAACAAACAGTGAGTAACCGCCCAATTGGCTTTTCAAATATGCAACAAAACGTTGGTACGCGCGGTTGCTCGACAGTGGGACCCTTGTTCCAGGAGGTGAGATTCAAAGTTCACGACCCGAAGGCCCATTCCAAAGGCGGCACACTAGAGAATACCGTCAACGGTGGACGTGGCGGACCGCCAGTGGGACCGCCCGGTGGACCAGGGGGACCCGGTGGAGGGGCAGGTGGTGGCGGAGGCGGCGGTGGAGGAGGAGGACCGCCCGAAGGTGGGGATGCCGAAGCGGCGGTGCCAGCCCATGTTTTACACCCGGGCAAGGTAAAAAAAGTAATTTCCTGTCTAAATTTTGATTACCCTGAGTAATGCTGCCATACTAATAAAAATATTTTCTCTTTTCATTTTTGTTATTGCTTTTCATTTGCATTTCTCGTTTTTCGTTGTGCTTCCTCCATTTGATTGAATTTAGGACATTAACAAATTGCTGGGAATAACGCCTTCGGACATAGACAAATACTCTCGTATTGTTTTCCCAGTGTGTTTTGTTTGCTTCAATCTAATGTACTGGATTATCTATCTGCATGTGAGCGATGTGGTTGCCGATGATCTAGTGCTGCTGGGTGAAGAGAAATAAATCACCTGGCAAAACTGTAAACGACACAGCAAGCGAAAGCGGACAAGTAGTCGGAGTCGTTCGAATGGAAGGAAGGAAGATACGCTAACTTAATTTAGTAATATTTAGTAAATATTATTCGCCATAATAACAAGCAAATAAGAAACAAAAAATAGGAAACACTAAATTAAATAGATTTACACAAAATGTAGCAATTATGTAACTAAGAACAAAACAAAAACCACTTATAATTATAAAACTAACGAACGTTAATTACTATAACAAAAGAAAAACTATTGAATCAAAAGAATCAAATGTAGTAAACTAGTGTATAAAGTAAAAGATAAGTTGACACAATAAATTATTTAGTATACTTAATAGTGAAAAAATGAAAAAGTAACAAAAAATCGCAGAAAAGGCAAAAGACATAAGCTCAAGTTAAAACAGAGAAACTACTTAGATAAAAATTTAAGCAATGCAAAATAAAATTAATAGCAATTAATATTGTAAGAGCCACTTAAAATCAACAAAACCCTAATAAAGAATGCCCGATGCTAAAATTTCACCATAACTATAAACACCAAATTTGCTACAACATTTTAGTGAAACAAAATAATTTTATAGTTTTATAAACTAATTTTCATTTTGTATCAATCAAACAAAAATATTGTTAATACTGTTTTTACACGCTTTGTTCCGAACACAAATAAATGCGCAATTAAATGAAAATAATTTATTATAATACTAAGAGAAGGAACAAGATATTGCAATCACGCTTCCTACAGATATAAATAGATAAAATATTATTTGAATTTGTTTTAATTATTTTTTTTTTAAGTATGTACACAAATCTTAATTTTTATGAAA
The DNA here is from genome assembly GCA_958295655.1 of Palloptera scutellata. Lineage (NCBI taxonomy): Eukaryota > Metazoa > Arthropoda > Insecta > Diptera > Pallopteridae > Palloptera > Palloptera scutellata. The sequence continues at coordinate 21,085,288 of OY282449.1, read as the reverse complement.
CATTTGAGTTTTATTTTTACTTTAACATATGCTTTCATGAAATTGCATATCCAGAGAGGCATATGTTTATTTAAAGAATATTGCAAAATTTTCAAAACTCAAAAATGTCTTCCTTAATTTAAGCATAAGTTAATTGATTAAAAAACAAACAAAACCAAATTTGTAAATTATAAGTACTTCCATTAACTTGTTTTGAACAAATTCAAATTCATTCGAAGAATAGGAATGTTGATTGCTTTCAATTTATTGACTCTAGCGAGTTCTCCGAAATGGCATTGCCTCTTTGAACACACTGATTCTACGTGGAAGCTTTAAACTATGTAGAAGTAGTACGACCTGCATCGTCGGAAGCACTTCATCATGGCCTCTCTGAGGGCTCGGTGAGCACTTCTAGAAGTTACTGTATTGCTAATTATAATTTGCCTTTAATCTTTCACAAGGAATAGGTTTTAATTTATTTTTTTTACTAAAAAGTACAGTCAACTGGTGCAGTTCCAGTTACAATATAAACATCATTGTGACTTCGGAAAATAAATGTCCAACTCAGAATTAGCTTTTTAATATAATTAATTTCTTATCTGACATTTGTTTTGTGTTCTTTTTTCTTGTATTTTGTTCAATATTGATTTTCACAAAGGCGAAGTCGTGCAATTGTTCAAATTGTATGTTTTATGGCATCATAAATATTTGTTGTATAGTATAGTACCAGTGTAAAATGTGATTGCTCTATTCGAAAGTCCAGTGGCCGGCATTGGAGATCGTTCCAATATTGGCACGTCATTTCTGGAAGGCAGTAGATGCATTGTTCCCATACCGAACTATTGCAAATTGGCAACCATTACAGTTCTGGCCCCCTTGTATAATCAATGGCCGGACTCTCATCTTTCACATATGTCGGGTCAAAGCTGGCATTCGTCAATGCTGGTGTCAAAAGTCCTGGATCGACACTAGAGCAATCGCAATTTTTGTATTAGGATAATGGAAAATCTGAACGAAAGAAGCAATAATGAAATTCTGTTTTTGTCGATGATGCATGTTTCGCACTACTTTCCAAGTGCACTCTATACTTTGTCAAACTTATTTTTAACATAAGAGAATAAAGCGCAAATTATTTATTAAGTTTTGTGAAAACAAATATAAATTTCTACACTTTAGCGCTTCCAAAACTATTTGCCAAATTTATAGAAGAAACAAAAAAACATGAACTCACAAGCAAACATGCAAACAAAATGAATAGGAGCATATTTTGGTAGCTAAAATAAAAAAATAAACCGTACATAAAAAGAAAATAAAAAAATCAGACTCTTTAACTTAAACTATTAAATTCTTAACTTAACACAAAAAGTATTAATTAATAAAAAAAAAAAAAATAAAAATGTCAAAAGTAAAAAAAATTGCACACTCACAGGAAACAAAACTAACTTTTTTACTAATTTTCGAAAGCACCTTGTAAGAACTTTTGATATTTTTTTATATTCATATATTTTAAGAAAATAAAGCATCGGGATAGCATTAACATGACACATATACATACTTATGTATGTATTAAATTGAAATTAAACTAAAAATATAGTTAGTTTAAATTAATTATAAAAACCTTAGTAAAATTTACATACTTACTTTGATTTTTAGTTAAAAAAAAACTTCTTCTTTTGTAAGGGAAAAGAAAACAAACAAATCAAGACAAAAATAAGCCTGCACCAATTTCAACATATTTAGAAAAATTTAACATAAATTCACAGCACGACACTGAATATGCATATTAATAAAAAATAACAAAAATAATAATAATACATTTTCACTACAACTTCAAGACAAAAAGAAACAACCAAGAAAAGAAATCAAATTAGCAAAGCATAAATTGTTCTTAAAAGTTGTGTACGTAATTATTAAAAAAATAGATAATTAAAAAAAACAGAAACTCAATGATACTGCCTGAATAAATAAATTAAAAAACGTAAAGATAAATATAAAAACAAAACCAAATTAATTATAAAAATATCAAGCTTTGATTTCTTAAAGAATACAATTATTAACACATCTTCTGACCACAACTACGAACATACAAACAACAACCAGAGAAGAAGAAGAGCGGGATAATGCTGTAAGGGATACCTAACGATTACTATGTGAAAATGTGGAGCAGCATCGGAAAAGGAGACAAAGTTTGCTATGCACTGGAACTGAATTAGATCATCATTAACACATAAATAGTACATAATTAATACAATTCCGAAATAATAATTTTATTTCACTGAATAATTATTTATCTTTTAATAAAAGGAAATTGCACTTTTTTTTGTGCAACAACTTTTAAAGAAATTCTCTGTAAATAATTATTGAACAAAAAAATCAAATGAAATGAAATGAACTTGAGTAGGAGCAAAACTTCGCAAGCATATATATTAATTACATTATTTACAGTAATTAATTAACTACAATATAATTATATTTATAAACACATGTTGAGTATGAAAAACAACATGGGAAAATAAACTCCTTAAAAGCAAAAAATTAAAACACAACATCAAAATTCGAAAAAACAATAGCAAAAAGGAAATTATATTAAGAATAATATTTAATTTTACTTTTGTTTTATTTCGAAATTATAATTTTCACATAACGCTAATATTTTGCTTACACTTATGTAAATAACGATTGGGTTGAATTTAAATTCAGTGGCATAAGGCAGATATCAAACGATGTGCAGAAGACACCCAAGCTATAAAAATGTACACACATTTAATTTGTGAAAGTACGGGTAATTAGTTAGTGAGAAATTATGCACTGCATATTCAAGTTACATATTTCTTACATGTAAAATAAATGAAGGTTATGGAAGAGAATTAAGTGAAGACATTTCAAATAAGCATATGAGTTTCGATCAAAGTTTTGATTTTAAGGGCATTTCCTTGAAAGGGTAAATATCTACTCACACCAGATCGCAAAGGATCTGGTTTTTAATGATTCTGGCGAAACAGTCTCCTTGAAAGTTGTATTTTACCAAAAGAAAGAGTCACTTGTCAATAATAAAGATTCAACCGTTAATTAGTTTGTTGAAATCCTGAACTCTTACAGAACTAGCCCAGCCCAGAAACGGTCTATAAATCTCTTAAAATATTCTTGAAGCGGAAAACTTTTCTTTTTGGTGTCTGAGACATGTTCTCGCTTGAGAATTATATTATAAGTATGAAATAGTTCAAACTACATTTTTGAGCATTTTAAACTGAGTAATTTATTTTGAGATACAATTATTAAAAATTTTTCATCCGATTATTTTTATTAAATATTTAAATATGATAATTTGCTATAAAAATACTTGTTTTTTTACGAAATTTCCTTTAGGACAGGTCAAACTGCACATGAATATAGCAAAAAAGCAGTTTTGTTTTACAAAATCCACAACGTTTTAGTCCATGTCATCCATTTGATACATGTTAAGATATAAATGTTGGACATCGAATAATCTATATAACTTTCAAAACCGATTAATGCGGAACTAACCAAATTGAGTTTGGACTAAGATAATTCTCAAGCGACGATGTGTAGGTAATGGAAAATAGGGGATTTGTCATATATTTAAGTGCATTTTCGGGTCGAATTTAATAGCATGGGAAAAAAGCGATATACTAGTAACAGTGGAAATTAATGAACTACCGCAAAAATTTATTTTAAAAGATATTTAGTCTGCTTTTACACACAACGATTATCGGCCGAATTTTTCACCGATTTTTCCATATTTTCTTTTGTTCCAGCGGCGACAGTTTTTGTATCTGCTTTAGCTTCTTCTGACATTCTTTTTGATGTTTTGCCAATATACTTATTATATTTACATACATGTTCCCATATTGATTATTTGTGTATTAAATTTTATAAGTATCAAACATACTTACTGTAATTAAATTTTTCTTGCTTTGAAATCCGCTGCATACTTATTTTTGCCGCCAAAGCTGTCAATTAATCAGAACTTTGGAAGAGGTAAAAGTCGAAAATCGGTTTAAAATCGTTCACTCGTTCACTGTCGTCTCGCCTCGCTCGCCAACAAACAGAAAATCGGTGAGAAAAATCGACCGATATCGATGTGTGTGTGTGTAAAAGCAGACTTACTACATTACAAATTTATTCCAATTTATTCCTTTACCTATTTAGTAAGAATTGGATGCTATTTCAGACTATTGCTAACCTAATGAAGTAATTGGTATATTTGGTAAGCCTCGGAAAATAAAAGCCCATTGACCTATATTTAGGACACTTCAAATACATATGTTCGATTTTGATTAAATAAGCATACATTCAATCAAAATCAAAGCTTTCTGTTAGACCTTGGGCATATTTGGATTAAGTAGAAGTAAACATCTGTGATGAAAATCTGTGACACTTTAAGATACACTTCAATTACATACTGGTACTACTTTTTTACACATACACCTAAAATCTACAGAAGGGTCTCTCTGAGGATGAAACCTGATGTTGCTATAATTCTCTTTGGAAGACTTTTGTTATCTTACATCCTTATGCGACTGCATTTAATAGTAATTTAAAAAATATAAAACACTATTGTATATGATTTTTGTATGTATGTATTTGTATAATTCGAAAGGAGTTCCTGTTAAAATTATGCAATTATAAATTAGATACCGCTATATACCAATATATTCAACTTTTGTTTATATATTTGTGAATACATACCATATAATTCCAATAACATACTATTTAGCATAGAAAAACTACTCAAAATCATTTAAATTAATGACAAAAATTGGTTTTAAGTAAATGGCTATTAGCGCATGGATGTTATATACATATGTACATACATATATATGCATAAATTAGATATACATAATAATATATGTATTATTATATAAAATATAGGAAGGTATATATGTCAAGTAGAATCCTCATATGTAGCACAAGGTTTTTTTTTACATGTAAACAATAGAAACGAGATGAAAACAAAAATGACAAGCAAAAATAATAAACATTGTAAATACATATAATAAATAGTATATAAATAATGTAATGTAACATACAAATGTGAATATTTAAAAAGAAAATTACTGTTTTATATATATACACACATACATACTTACATAAAAAACCAAAGATATGAAGCGAAATAGTTTATAAAGTTCAACATGATAATACTTACTAAACTAAACAAAATACACTCTAATCAATTCAAGCACCTTGCCCATTTCTAGTATATATTGTGGTTATGAATGTAAATGTGTGTGTTTCGGACGCGATTAATTTTTTTTTTTTTAAACCTCTTTATTACCAAGCAAAGGCATTGGAGCTTTAAAAGCATTCACATTTATTTTGAAATGCAAACTTAACTTTTTGCCATCAGTTTAGAAAACTGAAGTATGTATTTGAATTAAAATCTAGTGGCCAGTTCCAAATATTGTAAGTCGAATTACTTAACGAAATAGCATAACAATTGAAAGTAAGTAATTTAAAAATTGCTTTAAAAACAGTGCGAGGCATTGTGTTTTGTCCCATGTTTCATTCTTGATTACAAAAGCGAAGAAAAGTGGAAACAAATTCAATTGATATATTTTTCTCTGGTTCCATTTGCTGTAGTAAATATGTCTAGCTGATACAATTTTTGGATAATTCTTCTCTCCAAATAACTTCAGTTTTCACATAAGTGCATAGCTTACAATCAGTTACTGATAATAATTACGTGATATTATTTTTCCTAATGCTAAATATTTGTTTCCTTTAAAATACATGCCTACATACATATAATCATTCAAACTGCAATATATATTCAAAAACTTCGTTCTCGATTCCAAAATCTATTGTGGTTCGAGCAAAAAAAAAAAAAAAAAAAAAAAAAATAACAAAACAAAACCAAAACACTACAAATTTCAACCAACCACACCAACAAAAATACGAAACATTCACAAAACTTTTATCTACACAATTAACAAACTGAATAAAAAAGAAAAAAAAAATCTAAATTTACAAAATCAGTTAAAGAACATTTACTTTATGAGTCTAGCATACAGCATACTCTAGAGATACACTGAGGAAAATTATGGATTGAATCAAAGAAGCAATATCTTTTACTATCTTTTTATAATGAAGACATGAAAGTTCGTAAAAAACACTTTTTTAGAGTATTGAAAATAAAATAAAACAAAAAAGTGAAATTCTAAAACAAAAACCAAAACCAACAACATTTTATATACATACTCGTACATAGAGGAAGCAAGAACAAAAACATAATTCCGATTCGAAGGATTTGAAATCATGACTTCTAGAAATCTTCATTTTTTACTTTTTAATAAATAATTTACAAACTATATATGTATGTATTTAAAATACAAAAATAACATAAATGAGAAATATAAAAAGGCACAAAGACCACATAGGAAAATCTGATTTGATTTTAAGTTACAAATAGAAAAAATGCTCCACACAAATAGCAAAAGCATGAAATTCAACTTCAGCTGTGTGTGTATGTATAAGTAATGTCGCATACAAACTGAATAGATATAGAAATGTAGATTATTTACATATACATACATAGATGTACTACTTACGTATATGATATATATGTATAATGTATAATAGGGAAAATAAACTGTAACAAAACAGCATTTTACTTACTTCAATTGTTGACACGATGGAGTCACAATTGCCAGCCGAATTAGTTGAAGTAATTAAAAACCACTAAACATTTAAGCAGTCAAAAAGAAAAAAAAGTAAAAATTTATAAAAGAAAAACATATATGTAAAAGTGTATTTATAAAATTCGGTGATAAATGATTTAAAATTGATTTTATAGACATTAAAATAAAAATACAAAAAACGTTAAAAAATAAATATAAAGAAATTATGTACGTACTATAATCAAAATAAAAAACCAACAAAAAATAAGATAAAAAATGCTCATCGGTTTCGGAGCCTGTTTCTAAAGCAATTTTCAGTAACTTTTTTTTTTATCAAATATTTCTCTAATTTTTTCAATTTTAATTTACGTTTTTATTCTAATTTTTACTTATCCTGTGGTAAAAAGAAAAATAGTCCAAGTCGACTTGAGATGGAAAATATTGTATCATATATTTTGGACTAAGTAGTTATAAATAACAAGCAGTTATTCCTTTTTACCACAGAATTATTAGGAATGTATTTTGCTTATGTATATTGTTAGATATGTACTGTTTAAAGAGACCGGTAACTGATTTTTTGTATGTATTATGTACATGAAATGAATTTTACACAATGTGTAAAAAATAAATGGAATAGTGTAATTCACTTATTTAGTGAGTGCAAAACTTAAAATTTTTGATATCATACAAGTTTTCAAATTTAATCTAGAAGGAAAATGCAAAGATATGTGGAACAGGAATTGTCTGTAAGAACTTTTCTTAGATAAAAACAAATTAAATTTTAATTTTCCTGCATTTTATAATTCTAAAGATTCTGAAAATTTACACATCTCTAACCCTAATTCCCAGAAACCTCGCAGGTCTATAATACTTATTTGATATACTTATGTATTCTACAAATTTAATATTTTCTTAAATCAATGAAAACTGATTAAAATGTTAAATCAAGGAAAAGACACGTGTGTTTCGGTTGTTTATCTTATACCAATCTGGCAGAATATCTTCTGGGTATTTGTTAGTTTTCAACTTCTGGGGATTAGAGTTAAAGGAACTTCTAAGAGTTACATTGGGGCCCTGTAAGGGCCTTGTATCTCAGATCAATATTCAAGATATTTGAATTCAAAATGTATCTTTTATATATATAGACTTAGCGCTATCTCTTCTGAAAAATTTAAGCCTATTCAGTTTGTCATACAAAAAATGACTGAAAACTTACAATTCTTGCACAATTATTTTTGTTCTTCCTTGTGTTATATGTATGTACCTAATTAGAAAAATACGCCAAACTACAGAAACTTAAAAAAGGGAGAAGGGGGGAGGGGCAGGGGGTTAATTAATCCTATGCAACTTTGATTGAGGTTCAAGTTCACTTGTATGGTTCGGGAATGCCTAATCAAACTGTTGTATAATCATTTTGAGCTACTGATCACGAATCGGTTTTGTTCTATCACCTCGAGTTTATTCGCTAACCCTTGATAAAGTTGTAAAATTTTATGTATCTAATGAGCTATTCCCCCAAAGTGAGAAAAAATTATTTCTTATTGCCTGGAAGAGTACAAGTTTTGAAAAAAGCTCAATCGTTCAAGCTTCGAAGCAAATTAATTTAAACTCAATGCCTTTTAGAAACAGCTTGAAAAATAATGGTCGATTATTATCCACGCCTAGTACTCCTACCCTACAAGCGTAGAAAAGGAATTATTTTTGCAGAATCAACAAGAATCGTGCTCACTAGATTCTTAAATTGCCGAAAATTATATCTTAGCTGAAAATAATGTCTCTTTGTTTCACTGTGCAATTATTTTCACCTGTTTCAGAAATGGTTGAATGTCGACATTGCTCATCTAACACAGTTACTCAAAACCTATTTAGTTAGAGAAATATATTATATTGTGGTTCCTAGCACTTTATATAATTTATCTATATGTAGTAAAATAATGTTTCTAGTTTTTTATAATTTATTTTAATTTATTTTCAAAAAAAAAAGAAAAAAAAAAAGAAAACAACAAAAAGAGAACAAATAATATATAAGATGCAAAAAAACATTTCGTGGAGAACTATGTCAAATTTAGTTTAAGCTCCAACAATTTTACAACACAATAAAAATATATCGTAAAAATATAAAAATTTCTATATTAAAAATATATATTATATATATACATACATATACATACATACATGTGTATGTATGAATATTTATAAAATGACTTAAGTAATAAAAAAATTATTATTATGTATGCAGAACACAATGACATTCTAAATTAACTAGCGAACTAAGTACTTAAGTTAAACAATTAGATAAGACGCAAAGTTTTAGCACTTAAGTTAATAAGTAAATTAACGGAAAAATGAGAAACTTATTTCAGAATGCACGAAACTTTTAATAAACAAAATATAAATAATATTAACTTTGAGTTAAGTAATAGAAAAAAATAGATAAAATATATAAAAACAAACGGCATAAGCGAATGCTGTGAATGATTGAAAGAATGATGGCTCCAGCATAACAAATTATGCAAAATCTTGTTAAAAATTAATTACAAATATAAAATGACAAATTAGCAAAAAACAAACAAAAGAAGAGGAACAAAAGAAGAAGCAGAATCAGAATAAAATAAAAACTAATATATACAAAAACAAGCAAGCAAACAAATATAAATATAATACATATATGATTAAAGTAAAACTGTATTATCACACTTATGGTTGTACGTTGAGATAATTTATTTTTATTTTTTTTTTAGTTTATGTATGTGTTTATTATTATTACTATTATTATTATATATAAATATACAGAAATACATACATATTTATTTGTATGTAGGTATATTTTAAAGCAAATTTTTAATTAATGCTACGTTTAAACAACAAGACATGAAAAAACCAAAACTAAAACAAAGAAATTTAATTATAATTGTTTTAAATATATATATAAATATATATGTTATGTAAATGTATATGTGAACAAAGCGAAAATGCAAATTCTAAATAAATAAAATAAATTACTCTAAAATTGTTGAAGAATTTTGTGTTTATTTAAAATTTTTTATATGCAATTGAAATAAAATTCAAATTTTACAATTATTTGCTCAAAAAATATTAAATACAGCAAACATTAAATGTCTAGGAAGCATATAAATTCACACAAATACACGCATTACCATACTCGAACTCTCATGAATATGTTGCAAAATAAGTGAAATTTACATAGTACTTATGTACCTATGTAATGAAAATATTTTAAATTTTAATTAACTAGACCGAAAATACGCACTCATTAATACAAATACAAATATTCATATTCATATTTACATACGTACTTGAATGAAAAAAAAATATATATATTTCCTTTTACTATGTATGCATATTTACTAGGGAAATAATACTTACAGATTAAATATTTAAATAAATGAATTTGTGTATTTGTGTGTGTACAAGCATAAGAATGGTTGAAATACATAATTGCATTTTACATACTTTATAATACACGATCACAAAATGAATTGAGGGACATGGTAAAATATTAAATTTCACAATTATATTGTATTTAATTTATTTACTTCAAAATATTTGGTCAAACATATGGTAAATTTTTTTCTATAAGCACCATTTTAAATTTAAAGTAGCATCCAAATTTATTCGGACAACCTTAGGAAAAGTTTAATATATATTTATTATGTTTACAAGAGTTAGTACCATTAACTCATGTTGTCAGAGACTGATGTTATCTCCCAGGGCAGAGCTATTGGCTAATGTTGACCTCTTGCTGACAGGAACATCCTATGTTCATAGAGAATGGCTGTATTAAGTTTATTGGATACGGAATATGTATAATATAAATTGGATATATTAATATAATGGATATAATATATGAAATTTTGAATAAAAAAGATGAGTATAAGAGTAGTGTGAAATGCAACTATGATTTAAATGTTTGCTATTTATTATTAATATAATTTTATATTTACAAATTATGATTTATCCGTCCATTATACATAATAAACAATAACAAAAAGTTCCTATATTTTACATTACTTAAATCACATTGTCTAACTTTGCATTAAAACATTATGGAAATATTATCTTGAATTTAATTTTAATATTATTTTATTTTTACTTTATTTTCTAAACTTTTTTGTTTTCTTAGGGCCGTTTTGTCAATGCTCGGTTAAGCACTAAAAAGGACTTTAACCGACTGTTCTGTTTAATTCTGATTAGTGCTTAACCGGACATTAATAAAGCGGCTCCTGGTAATTTAATTAAGTGCTCATATTTTGCTTGTACATTCACAAATATTTGATATTAACTTTTTCTTAGTTTACAAATAAAAAAAACCTAAGCTTGAATACAAAAATTTAAGCATAAAAAAGTTACACAAACCGCACCATGATTAGTTAATTTCATTATTTCAGAAACCTACACTCAGATCACACCGTATACAGACAAACATATTTACATATTCAGAACTTACTCGTAGCTTAAATATGTTTAACAATATTCTTATTAATTACTTTGTTTTTTTTTTTAATTGATTAAGTTTCATGCTTACAAACATTAAATAATTTGACTTAAAATCCGAAAAAATAAAAGTGTGATTTACAAAAAATTATATGCATTTATTAAAGACGAAAAAAAAAATAAAGATAACAAATTAATAGTACATAAATAAGTAAATGAAATCACAATATACACACAATATTTCAATAATTGCAAGAAATAGAAAAAAATACAATAATACAATAATTGAAATTTAATACTCACGCAAAATATACATTTTAGCGATATTTTGTATGCGTACACACCCACACTAACACACATACAAATTATATTCGTTAATAATTTATTATTTTTATACTTAACGAAATCCGGAATTTAGTTTTTTTCACGTAATATCAAGATTCGAAACTTTTCAACTAAAGTTTGTGCTCTCTTTTGCTCTTGTGGCGCTCGCACTGCATTTCATATTAGATTTTAAAAGAATCAAAACATCAAACTACAAACATTCTTTGCAATGTGTGACAGAGAAAGAGAGAGACAGAGTAGGAGGGAATTACATATATACTTACATATACCTAATTTCAATGAAAAAGAATATAATTGATATAAAAAATATATATAAATACATGTATACAGAAACACATACAACAAAAGTTAATACATAAATATATATATATAATGATAATAGATAAAAGAAATACCTAAAAAGCATACCAAAAAAAGTACGTATGTAATGGTTGATCATTGATCACAATTTTTGACTGTGTTAATTTCATTGTAAAACTTATAAGCGAAAGTAATATAATTATTTATATTAATAAACAAAAAATTAATAAATAAATAAATAAAAAATAAATCCAGATGTAATAAAATAACGCAAGCAACATTGAGAGTAAAAAAAATTTTAAAAAATTTCGACAGATAATGTTAATGCTGATGATGAAGAAATACTAATAGTAATATTAAGTTAAATACAACAATACGAAAATAAAAATTATAGAAAAGCAAACAAACCAAAAAACCAAAAAAAAAAAAAAAAAAAAATAATAAAAAATTGTGAGAAAGATGAAATGAATATAATGAATAAACTTATGTAAAAATTACAACAAAAAGAAAATGAATATCTACTGGAGTTTTATTGTGATAATAGAGGGTGTTATTTTAAGAAGTGTGGTTTTCAATCTGGCAATACTTTTTTCGGAGTTGGTCTTTTTGACAGCCGTCACTTGATTTATGCTCAGTTTGGTTTGCCATTTCATAATGAATAGACTTAATCCTGAACAACGTTTGCAAATCGTGCAAATTTATTACCAAAACGAGATGGCCACCGATCCCGATTTTCACAAGAAAATTTTGTTCAGCGATGAAGCTCACTTTTGGTTGAATGGGTACGATAATGAGCAAAATTGTCGAATTGTCGTTACATCCTCAAAAAGTCACTGTTTGGTGTGCTCTATGAGCAGAGAGAATGATTGGTCCATATTTCTTTAAAGATGAATCCAGTCATAATGTTACAGTCAATGGGGAACGCTATAGAGCCATGATTAATGACTTGTTCGTGCCTGAATTGGGGGATGTTGATGTGGACGATCTATGGTTCCAACAAGACGGCGATACATGCCATACAGCCAACGAAACAATCAATTTATTGAAGGAAACTTTTGGTGAGCGCATTATCTCGCGTCGTGGGCCTGTGGCGTGGCCTCCAAGATCGTACAATTTAACACCGCTGGACTATTTTTTGTGGGGTTATGTGAAGTCGCTTGTTTACGCAGATAAGCCCGAGACGATTGACGCCTTGGAAGAGAATATTTTCAGGTAACTGATATTCTTTGATCACTGGCGAATCCTGGGTGAGGATTTAGCATAAAACCCAATGTTTTTCGACACATAAATTATATTTCGGAACCAGTAATAATTTTTGGGAAATATTTTTAATGCCTCCACAAAAATTTGTTTTTAGTGAATACAAGCAGGCTGAGTTTGAAAATAAAATCAGCGGTGGGATGAGGGACTTACAGAGACTGCTTCTCACTTGCCTATTGCCCCTAGTAACACCTGTCTCCTTGATCTCAAGGCTAATATTATTGTTGGTGTTAATCCTGGATACTAGGTAAACGAAATCCTTGACGATTTCGGAAGTATAATAGTCAACTGTCTTGACTCTTTGTTTGTTGACTCAAGGTATCTCGGTTTGTCCTCGTTCACCAATACACCTACTGGAAGGGACTCCTTTTCCAGGAGAATGCTGCACTAAATGATCACGCGTTGGTGCCAATGATACCAATATCATCAGCGTATGCTAGCTGCATGACACTCTTGTAGAAAATAGTACCAGAGAAGTCGATGTTCGCAGCTCGAATTATTTTCTCCTATTACCTAGTCTGACATTTCTTATGGTATCAATTGGGGCAGAGAGGTCAGTCCCAATTTAAACCGTGTTTTTGGTGTCGGTCTGTGTCATTTTGCAAAGACAAATGGGGGCCTTGCAGGGATACCAAATTCAGACATTGCAGCGTACAAGTGATCCATAATCGTGCTGTCGAAGGCAGGTTCTATAATCGACGAATAGATGGTGGATGTCGATTTGATTCTCTCGGGTACCTCATAATACCCTTCTTCCTTGCCCCGGTATTCAAACCATACGTCTTCTTCCTTGCCCCGGTATTCAAACCATTTGTCAGGCGTTTTATTCTTTCGAATAAGAACCTCGTTCCTTTCCTGTAACATCTCGATATCATTAAACTCACGTCTTTCTGCTTCTTTTTTCTTGCGCCTGAAGAGACATTTCTCCTCTCTCGTCAATTCTCTGTATTGTTCCTGAGCAGCTTGCGTTTCAACTGACTGCAGGTTGGCGCTATTTACTTGTTTCGCTTCAGAAGCATCGCGACACTTTTGGTCGTATCATATATTTTTCCGTCGATGGTGGTAGCCTAGCACCCCTTCGGCAACCGTACGCATCGAACAGGAAATGTGCGTCCACTGCTCGCATTTATCATCAAGTTGGCGGGTTTTTTTTCCGTTAGGAAGAGTGCGAATTGATTGGCGGTACGCGATGTGCTACACATACACGTGTGCAGACCTTGGCTGCTACAAAGTAGTGGTCTGAGTCGATGTGTGTACCACGTATTATGTGTAGGCCTAGTACACTGGAAGCGTACCTTCGGACTTGGGGAACTTTTTTAAAGCATTAAGTTTTTATAACAAATTATCCGAATTTTATTCTTATAAAATTTTGTTTATTGTCACTGTGACGATAATACTTTTATTTTATATTTTTGATTACCAAATATCAAACCCGGGCATTCGGCGTAGAAGTGCAGCATATCCATTAATGTATAAATATAATACGCACAACTTGAGTGGATGCGAAAAGCTTGCCCTTGGGGCTACATGTGGTCATAGTCGACACTGATAAACTGAAGTTCATTGTGGTAAAGGCATAACACTTGCCACAATGGCTGTCTATCCATCTCTCATTCTTCCATCTTCTTCCTCCCACCTATCAATATTCCTTTCATTCAACACAATGCTCTACATTCATAGGGATACACCCTGTGTGTTAAATGTAAATAAAAAAATATACCAATGTTTAACAATAAGTCCTTTTGGAGTAAATGAACTTTTTCTTAAATTGCGGAAGAAGACATAGAAAAGCTTTGAAATGTTTTAATATCCTGAAAATCCTTAAAGCTCTCGAAAGCTTAGTCAGGCTCCACATCTTCAGGAATATAAGAATGTACATACATATGTAGAATGAAATGTGAATTATTGATTTAAATAAAAAAACTCGAGACTTTGTGGTTCTAAAAAATAAACTTGTAATACCACCCACATAAAGGGTAAAGCTTTGACGGTAAAGCTTTACTAAGTTGTGAAGCTGAAAAGCTATTTATTAAATTTATGTAGGTATTTAAATTGCGATTGAGTATATAATATAAAATTAAATATTGTTAATGGCTAGCAGAAAGCCAGAAGCTGGTAAAATAACACACACAACTTCAAAGTTGGGCTAAAGTAATTTATACTGCGGATGTCAAGGCTTGGAAATACAATAATAAAATATTCTACAAAACAGTATTTTCTCCTTATGTCATTGAGGAGTTGTTAGTTTCGGTAATGAGAGCTGATTCTAGTGGAAAGTGGGAATAGAAGTGGGACTTGTATTGAAGTGCGATAGAAAAAATCTTGAAGGCTTAGTAAATCATGCAGGCTAATGGCAGCCACTCTCAAGTTTAGCCTGTAGGCGCCATTGTCACATGTGCAAGAATGTTGGAGACAAATAAACAACTGACAAGAGTTTATGTGAAAGCCCGGCTCAACTCTAGCGAAAGATGTACACCGTTAAAAGAGTAACCTGAAGGAACATAAAAATTTAAGTTTTCAAAAACAACTTGACTAAAAAGCCAAAACAAATTATTGAAAATATAAACCGTTGTGTTATAGACTTAATCAAAAAGCTTTGTTTGATATCAGAACATACTAAATGAACAAATCAAATCAACCAACAATTTTGATAAAATAAATTTTTTAATATATAATTTCAAGCATCTGCCTCCTGCTAACTTATTCTCCATAAAAACAAACCCCCATATTATTTTACAGTATTACATTTACATATTTATGTTTCGCAATTTTCACCTTAAATTATTCGTTTTAGTCTGGAGTAAGTCCACTGCGAATTCATCAACTTAGATGCTGGTTAATTTGGATGGTTCAACATTCGTATTTTGTATGAATTAGATTTGGCCTTAATTTCATCTTTGACAAAAAGGACTTGTAAATCACGATGTAGTTGTAAGTTGATACCATGCCAAGGTGCCTTCACAATCTTACGAAGCATTTTGGACTGATAGCGCTGCAATATTTCGACATTTGAATTGGCGGCTGTACCCCACAGTTGTATGCCGTAGGTCCATATGGGTCTAAGGATAGTATTGTAAAGGAGCAGTTTGTTTTCGCAACATAGTAGTGAATTACGATTGAGTAGCCAGAAGATATTTCTCAGTTTAAGACCTAGAGCTTTGCGCTTCGTAAATATATGCGTTTTCCATGTCAGACGTCGATTCAGATGCATTCCTAGGTACTTCGCATTGTTTGCTTGAGGGATTTGTATTGCGTTTAATTGCATAGGTGGGCAAGTATTGCGCCGTGTTGTGAATGTTATTTGCACCGACTTGGTTTCGTTCGTCACAATTTTCCAGTTTTCAAGCCACAAGGATATTTTATTTAAACATTTTTGGAGTTTGAGTGAGGCAGTGACAGGATCATCATCAATTGAAAAGGCAGCAGTGTCAACTGCGAAGTTTCCAATAAAAATTACTTCAGTTGTCGGCAAAACAGCAGTGAAAATTAGATATCACGGCTTTTATATCATATAGAGATGATGTCATTGCCCTGTTTCACGAAGAAATTGTGAATTTCAACATATGATTTCAAGAACGTGTAAAAATTTATTGGAAGTATTTTTCTTTCTAGCTTTGGGCCACACACTGTCAAAAGCTTGTGATACGTCTAGAAAAGCCGTGGTGCAGTATATTTTGGATTCGAAGTCTGCGTTTATTTGTTCAACAAGTCTATAAATTTGTTCAATTGTACCGTGACCTTGACGGAAACCGAACTGATGATCAGCCTTTTCATAAACAACGATTCCAAGACTTTGGAAGGGAGCAGACTTATGGGGCGGTATGACTTTGCATCTCCAGTATTTTTACCGGCTTTTTGGATCATTTTTATTTGTGCAACCTTCCACTGTGGTGTGACAAAGCTAGTTCTCAACACAGCATTGTAGAGTTGGGTTAGAAAGGTTATTGCTGCTCTGGTAATTCCTTCAGAATTTTTCCTGTAATCAGATCATATCCTGGAGCCTTCGCAGGTTTCAATTTGTTTATAATTGATCGCACTTCGTTTTTCGTGAATCGAGATATCGGTAAATCTAGTTGATATGGCTGAGCTAAGAGCTGGGATACATCATCTAATATTTCCACTAGTGGTTCGTCACGATTAGGAATAAATACATTTTTAAGATGTTGCGCGATTTTTAAGATTTGTTTTTGTGACCTTTTCGTGCTGGAATTGTGTTGGTCTTTTCAATTTATTTGCTACCTTCCAAAGAGAATAATCAGTTGCAAAAGTTGCTTCGAGTTTTTCAATATAATTTTTGAATATAATGTTTTTGTACTCAGCTAACAGTAGTTTAACACTTTGGTTTTAGCATTGAAGTGCTTTTTATTGCCTGGAACCCGTGTTTTTTTTGCCAAATTTTCCTTGCTAACTTTTTTTCTTTTATCATTTTCATGATTGAAATGGAATACTTGTTTGTGTAGGAACTTGTAAGTACTGGAGTAGAAGCCCAAGAGGATTGTTGAATACAGTCATTAAAGTGTTCTACTGCTCCTGTAATGTCGTTGGATGTTTTAAGTAGCAGTTTCAGATTAATCGTTGTAGTAACTAACTCTCTAAAAAAAGACCAATCGGTTTTATAATTATATAGCACACATCGCTTGTTTATTTCCTTTGGCGTTTGCTAAGAATAATTATCACAGGGTAATGGTCTGATGATAGGACAAAATTTGAGTGACATGTAAAACTTGTAAGAGCAATATCTCTAGTTACACAAAAGTTAATAAGATAAGGGATTTTTTTAGGCTCCGTAGGCCAATACGTTGGTTCTCCTGTTGAGATGGTGGCAAGATTTAAACTCTGATTAGCAGACAGGAGCTGTAGCACTTTTGTAGTTATTAGTCGCGAGCCCCAAGCAATGTGCTTTGAATTGTAATCTCCACCACTTATAAATCTGTTACCAAGTGTCTTAAAGAATATTTCATACTCTTCTTTTTTTATATTATGTTTTGGGGGGTTGTATATAGCAGATATTGTAATTGGCCCTATCCTATCTGCTATTACAATATTTGTAGCTTGAAAATGTTGCGTACAAAAGGATGTTGTTTCGTGATGTTTTAAAATAAAAGATGTTTATGGTAAAAGTTATAGTTGTTAGTTTTAAAATGGCTGGTGTGAGTGAAGTGTGTTTCGGATATCAGAAGTATGTCGACTTCATTTATATCTAAGAACGATTTAATCTCAATGATGTGGTGTGACAGACCATTTGCATTCCAGATAACTATTATTATCTATTATTATTATTACTATTATATTTTGAGAAGTGATTGATTTTAGATTTATAAATAAGTTTGTTATGGTGGTAAGTTGCTGTATTATCTGTTGTAGCAATGACATCACCTCACGTATTTTAAATGTTATAAGTTTTTATGTACAGCACACCCTTTATCAAATTTTTCATCTTCAGATCTAGTTTTTCTTGGACAATTGCTTATTTCGTTCTCAAGTCGTCTTCGAATAAAGAAGGAAAAAATGAGAGCTAAGTGGCGTAAGAAGTGTATGTGAAGATTGAAGCGTAAGCGTAGAAAGATGCGTGCAAGGTTCAAGTAAATCTGATGGATAATGCCGGATTAAATAATTTTCAACATTCAAAACTTAACAAATAGACAAGATATGCTTAAAATGGGAATATGGCAAATTTCCACAATAAAAACGTGTTAAAAATTTTTAAAATAAAAAGATCTTTGGATTTTTCTGAAAGTGAAAAAATTGGTGGAGGAGTGACTTTCAGCACATTTAATGCACCTAGGCTTACGTCTACAATATGCCCTTGTGTGACCATATTTCTAGCAGTTTGCGCATTGTGGAAACTCGCGATTCTGCTATGTAATAAGTTTTTAACTTCATATATTTGTTTATTGTTACTTTTGAGTTCTAGCTCGACTAAAAATATAGGAAGTGGCTGTTTAGCAGTTCTTTGTTTATACTTCAAATATTGGAGACTAGATGGCCGAGATCTAAAAGTTCATTTTTAATATCATCCACTGTAGTGGATGGATGTATGTTTTTTGGTACAACTTTGAAAGACCTTTGTTGTTTTGGCATATAAGTATAAAATTCGGTATCTTTTAGTTCCAATTCTTTGACTATAGCGGTATATGCTTCAGACGTGTTTGTTTGTGTTTTCACTCGATCAACACTTATTACTTTTATATCGTACTGCCCAACTATATGGTCATGTACTTAGTAGTTTATAAAGAGGCTTGATATTAGCGACCTTGTCAACAAATATCGGAGGTGGTTTGTATATTTTCTGCTTAGGTAAAGAGCTACTTTGATTTTGTTCTTCTTCTACTTCAAGAATTAGGTGTACGTTCAGGGTTACTACAGGGTACATGAAAATGAAAAATACTTTGCTTTATTATAAATTTTATTTGTATGTTTTCTATGTCAATGTTAAGTTTAGGTTTTATAATTTTTATTTTAAAATTAATACAATTTATTTTTTCGGTTTTGCGTATAGTAACAATAATATTTTTAAATTTACTTATTTTGATTTTTTTCTTTTTATTTATTTCAATATTGAGTGTTATATTTAAAGTTTTTATTCACAAAAATTATATTTGATATAAATCAACTACTAAACGCTTAAAACTATTTTTGATATTAAATTAACAAATTTAAATATATGAAAACAATAATTAATAGAAATAATTCAGAAAAGACAGTTAAGTTCTTTTATTTCATAGTATGTTTTTTTCGTTACTTGAAAAATTTTGATTTTGTTTTAATTTATCTGAGATGACTTAAGTTTTTTGTTTGAATTTTCTGCATTGTTAGCTTATTTCACTGAATGCGGTTTTGATGCATTTACTCATTATTATTATTTTACTTAGATTCACTTTCAATTTGTGTTATTTAAATCTAAATATTACAATATTTAAAAATCAATACATATAAATTATAGTAAATAAATACAAAATTTTTAATCGCAACTGAAAAATTTAAATATATTTAGGGTCATATTTATATTTTTCCGAAATACAAATCTTAAAAAAACTAATGAGAATATGTTTTGTTTTCACTATTTTAATTTATATTGGAATTTGATATGACGTAAGCACGTTTATTTTATTTTATTTTGTTTTAATAGTTTTTTGTTTAAATGTTCAGTTTTACTTAATTGGTTTATTTAAACTTATACTAGAAAAATATTTTACATTTCTAGGACGCTTACCATGATTTTATAATTATAATACTTTGAATTATCTTTTAATTACTATAAATGCATTTTTATGTCTTCTATATATTTTATTTAATATTTTACAACACATATATTCAGTATTTTATATTTCAATTATTTGTTTTGTTGAAATACGGAAGTTTTTTGAGATGTTGTATTAATTCCTTATTTATATTTAAATTAAAAACAAAATATGTAAACCATATTTTAGAAAATATTTTACATCTTACTCTATACTATTGAAATATATGTACATACATATACTCATTAAATCTATTGATTTTAATTAATTTATAAAACAAAACTACTTAACAAAATTAAAGTAAATCGGAAGTTTCTATAAAAAATATCGATCTCACAGTACTCTCTTTTGAGATTTCGAAGACTGTTAATTTATTCAAAAAGTCGATATGTGTGCGAGCAGTTGCCTGGCAGATTCGCATCATAAGCTATTTGATGAACATAAGTGTCGGTAGTAGTGGCCAACTTGAAATTGTCTGTTTTGAAATAGAAACGAAATGACAAAACCGAAAAATAGAAAAATACATATGTATGAATACTTATTAGAAAGAACTTAACTCATAGTTATAAAGAGTCTATCTGATTCAAAATAAATTTGGAAAATGTCACATAAATTGTAATGCATAAAAATGCTACAATTATTGTTAATATAGCTATTATGTAAGTTATTATTTAATTTATTGTTTGTATTATTTTTTTTTTTTAAATATGAATATTTCAATATATGTAAATTAACTTACTTGAAATAATATGGGATGATTTTATTGCATTCTCGCTTTAATTTTTAGTTTTTGTTTATTTTAAATTAAAAAATATTAATCAGTCGTTTTAATGCAATTAATTGCAGTTTCTCATAACCTAAATAAAATTTCTCATTTATTTAATTTATTTTCTGCTAGCTCTTATTCGTACTCATACATAAGTACTTGCGTGTGTATGTGCGCTCGTATTTACGTAAATATTCCTATTATATTTATTAAGTAGCATTATTTTTTTGCTTTTAATTTAAGTTCACTTAATAAAATAAATATAGAATTAAATGCATGGAAAAGTACTGTTGACAACTGTTTTCTCTGTTCTTGATTTTCAATATTTTTCCTTGTTTACTTAAAGTATAAACATAAATGTAGCATACTTTTCAGCGTTCACTCGATACACATTAATGCTTTTTGTATAATTTCTTTTTTGTTTCTCGTGCGCTTTTTTTTTTATATTGCATGCTTTTACTAGTTGCCTTATGCTTATATTTTTGTTTTGTATTTTCACTTTTTTTCACTTATACATATGTATACTCGTAAATATGTATTTTTGGAAAATTATACTAATGTAATTTTATTTTTATATTTTATATTTAATATCTACAATTTCTACCTATATTTAAGCTATGCAAATATTTTTTGAATTTTCGTATTTTGTTGTTTGTTTTCAATTAATTACAACTAAATTGTCCACTTTAACAATTGTTCAGTTCTTACAGTTACATTGAGAGAGAGAGAGATAGACACAGATATTCTCCATTCTTATTCGCTAAGCTTATGATGTATTCTATGCATATTTTGTGCTTCTGTGTGTATTTTTCTGTACGTGTCTATAAGTATGCGTTTACTCCGTGGGTAGAAATGGGATTACTCGTATTCTAAGTGAAACGTCTTGAAAGAGAGCTTCTTAAGTGAATGTGTATTGCAGTATTGCAACAACGATATCGTTGGCGATAAGGAATAATCAGCTAAAGTGTATTTTATTGTTTGATTGAAGTTGAAAATATTATAGAATATTGTTTCTATAAAAATATTTCAGAAGACTCTACATTCAGGTCAAAGATTATTTTCAATATAATATTCCCAAAACTTATACTTACTTTCAATGGCACAACATCCCATAGAGGGCCTAGGCCGAGCTTTTCGCATCCACTCATGTTATGCGTGTTATATTTGTACATGAATGGAAGGAACCCACAGTTTAATTTTTACTCTTGTAGGTTTGGCATTGCCTGCCAAGAGGTGGTGCCGTGTAGAAAAATGATTTTTTCTACTGTTTGATTTTGCCTGTGCCGAGATTCGAACCTCGGACACTCTGCGTAGCAGTCCAACGCACTACCACTACGCCACAGCGACCACTGAAACTAGTTATATAAAATATGCAAAACATTGCTATTCATAGTTTAAATACATGAAGAAATATTTTCGATTTTAACTCGACTGAGTTTAACTAGCTGATATTCCTTATTGCCACAGACATGTTCTTGTTATTGTAAACCAATGATAGCGACTTTTTCTACAGTAAGCTTGGTTGAAAAACAATGAAGACTGCCGCAAGGACTGTATAAAAAAGTATTTAAAAATTATTTCTCGGTTTCTTTAAAAAGTTATTTACAATTTCTAATAAATTAATAAAATAATAATGTTTTTCTTTTGATGTTATGAAAAAAAAAATTATTTATGAACTACGAGAATTTACTTTATTTTATATCTGTAAAACTGGCACTTCATGTGCTGCTATAACTCACGAATCGGTGATAAAATAGAGTCCGAAACGCTGCTACATATATTTATAAGATCATCAGTTGTTTGTGTACTTAATATAACATGTTAAGTCCCTTGGGGATCGATACTGAGGCTCCTGGAACTCCAGTCTAGTATTCATTTACTAGACCACGATGGGACTTCCTTGGTGTGTACAATTGAATCAGAAATACTAAAAGTATTCCAAAATAAAGAGTTTTCAGGAGCAAAGTGTGGCCAGTTAGTTCCCACTAAGCATTTTAGAATCATTTCATTCCTACTACTCACTGGATTAGAATATTCGCCTCTTCATATTTGTAAGAAGTTTTTTAACAGCTTAGTTATTAGAAATTCAAGTGAAGTTAAGATCTACATTAAGATCTACATAATATTATTTAAGAAATAAAATTTTAACAAATAAATTTACAATTGAAAAGATTTAACAAAAAGCGATTAGTGTATGGTAAGTTTACATTTAATTGGGATATAAAAGAATGTTATATTTTTTCTGTAATAATAACTAAAACTGAAAAAATAGGCGATTTTAGTTTTAACAATTAAATTGTCACTGTTGCTTTACTCATGTTTAGGTTTCTTTGTATACATGTATGGATGTATGTATGTATTTATGTGCTAATATATGTATGTATGTATGTGTGTATATGCATAATTATCATTAGTACAAATATATTGTATATATGTATGCACGAGAATGCTGCAAGTATGTATGTTGTATTTTGGCATCAGTTCGTTTGTTTGTTTCATATATACTGTATTATTATTATTATAATTATTTATTTGGCATAGGGATGATTTACATCAGGGTTTCTCATTAATGTACTGTTCTGACTGCCTGCTAATGTCTCATGGTTGCTAAGCATCTTTTCAGTTTCCTGTCTGCTGTTGGCCATTATGCGGCGTATTGTTGGTGCGCAGGGTGCACGTCAAAGGCGCGATTCCTGCGCATGTTCATGTCAAACTTGACCGTGTGCATTCATGTGCATCGTTTCTGCATCGGCGGCCGCATTCAATTGTGCTGCTGGATAATACTGTAAAGAGGCACAATTGAGGTACTGTATGAATGTTAAAAAGAGGTTGAAACTATAGAAAATATGAAACAATTTTAAGAATACACCTCTTATATACAATATATTTATTATAAAATTAGGAATAAACAATTTCAAATATATTTAAATATTAATAAATGTATGCATTTTTGTATATGCATACAAAAACTAATATTTGCATAATACCAAACACACACACACACACTTAAATGCAGTGTAAAATATAACTTTATAACACCACCACAAACATCAGCAACTACCTTTCCGCTAACATCAATAAACCTTCATAACTACCAACACAAGAATGTATACGGCTACAATGTAATCAAGTGGAGAATGTAATAACATTACTTCAGTAATTACTATCTCTAACAGGCACACACACATGCACAAAGCAAAGCAAATTGTTATTTACGAAAGCGCATACAAGTGTGTGCTAGAAATGATTCTCTTACATACGAATACGTGTATTTAACACACACACACACACACACACACACACACACACACACACACACACACACACACTCATACGGATGTACTTTCAATAACAATGAGATATTGATATCAAAATTTGAGAGAACACACCCACTTCAAATATGCAGACACGTATACATACGCATGCATCTGTGTGTATGTGTTTGTGCATAGAGCATAATTCTACCAAAACACATACACATACACACACATGCTTTCCCCGGCATGAGTTCAGCTGCCAATGATGATTATGATGAATAGCAATTATTTCACTACAAATCAGGGACACTAAATTATACTATCGGCAACACCATGTGCAATTCCTTTTCCAATCGAGTACTGCATTCGACTTTACTAATGCTTACCTATTGTTTGCCACTGCTGAACAATCAATCGGTGTGATAAGTCTGTATTAAGCATTATAATGGCCGATTTAGCATTTTCTCTATATCTAAGAAAATATGTTACGATTGCGGTTCCTAATATTACGGCAATAAGATTTAAAGATTGAAATAGTATATTTGGAGCGAAATAATTGGAAAAAAAAATTTGATAATAATTTCAGATTTTCAGCTTAGTTTTGAGTAGTTTGAAAAATAAATTTTACTGTATTTCAGGAAATTTGTCGGTGCGCACTTTGGTTTAAAATTGGAAATAGTATATTTTGACCGCCATACATTGAAAATATCAAGTGGTAATTTTTCATTTTCCCCTTAGTTTTCGCGTGATGAGTAATTTTTATTTTTATGGGCGGTAAGTTTGCGATTCTCCGGACGACAAGATTTGAAGGTAGAAATAGCATATGTGGACCGAAATAAGTAGAAAATAATGAGTAATAATTTTTTTTTTTGGGTTTAGTTTTGTGATATTATTAGTTTAAAAAAAATTTTACTAAATTCCCGAAAGAATGCGTCAACCATTTGTTTAATTTGTCTCGCGTAATTTTGATAATAATTTTTCATTTATGTTTGTATGAATTTTGTTGTAGTGAAGGGGTGAGCATAACTCGAAAACAAAGTCAAAAATCAAAAACTACCATTCAATATTCTCAACTTACTTCAGTCAAAATATTTTATTTCCAAAAAAATTAGCCAAAATTAATAGAAAACTTAACCGAAAATCAAAAACCACCACTTATTATTTCCAACTTATTTTCGTACAGATATGCTATTCCAAACTCCAAATCTTATCGCCCTAGGAACCATAATCTTCTCACCTTTTTCTTACTACAGACAATGAGACCCTCACTTGTATACAATTAGATCATTTTTCTGATAGAATGGTATGACTACCTACCTATAAGAATATTATGGAATGCTTTTAAAAACTTTGGATAAGTCACTCGGATAAAGAAGTTGACCTAATACAAGTATACATGGGCAGACCTGCATATATAAAAAATATTTCCAGCTTAGTTAAGTAGAGATAAAATATTTACATATAAATGACATCATCACACAGAATCTGTAAAAATAAGAAAATTCGAAGAAAATTACTCAACATAAATCTTTTTAATGTGGATACACTGTTGAACTTTATTCGTTCAATAAAATATTCACACACAGACACACTGCATTCAAGCTAATATAAGTTTTAAAACTACAGTTAACAAATCATATTTGAGAACTTATTATCATATAATGTAAGAAGTTTTTCGCAGTGGGTCGTGGTAGTGCGTTGGACTGCTACGCCAGAGATGATTTCGAACCTCGGCATAGGCAAAATCAAAAAGTAGAAAAAATAATTTTTCTACACGGCACCACCTCTTGGCAGGCAATGGCAAACCTACAAGAGTAAAAATTGCCTATGAAAAGCTTTTCACTTCGCCGTTCGGTTTCGGCATTAAACTGTAGGTCCCTTCCATTCATGTACAAATGTAACACGCGCAACATGAGTGGATGCGAAAAGCTTGGCCTAGGCCCTCCATAGGCTGTTGTGCCATTAAAAGTAAGGTAAAGTAAAGTAAGTAAGTAAGTAAGTAGTTTTTCATGCCTGATGAAACTGGATGAAGTTGACTTTCGCGTATAAAAAATTGTCCCTGGAGATGACGACTTTGTGACATAAGCGCATTTTAATTGTTCACATGTATATCATTACAAAACTCTTCGCTCACTTCCATAATGAACATGTTAATAAACATAAACTTGAAATAAAATCTGTTATGGTGTGTACTTTCAAAGAAACACACCCATTCTCTATTGAGCACGTGCTTAGCTGTACAAACTCATTCATTAAAACGTAGCTACCTATACTTATGCCACACAAAAACTTTCCAACAACAAAAAAAAAAAACACTTGCTCACATACGAGTAAATGTACTATACATAGGTGTGCACAAACATGCATACGTTTTAGCGGTAGGTAATCCCAAGCTATGCTAAAAACACCAATAATGAATGTATGTGTATTTAAACTTACCCCAACACGTCCATTATCGTATTCTCTGCTCGCTTGAATAGTCAATTTGGCTTTGGAATGCATGGCATCCGACAGTGAATTCCTTTGATGTGTTGATCCACTCGTTGAGCTTAACATTGATCCATTCGATTTCGATGTGGATGATGACTTGCTGCGAAAGCAAAATTCAATAATAGCCACAAAAACCGCTACCAATAGGCCACCGATTAATATGTAGAAAATGCCAGCAACATTACTAAGCGACAATTCATTGTGTGAAGTCTCTTGATTGTCCTTGTTGAGGTTGCATTCGGTTTTATCATACCACCATTTATTACGTAATTTTATTAATTCACCATTCTCTTTCAATGATAGTACAGCTAAATTAATTGGATCTCTGTGTGATGGGGATTTGTTGTCATTGATGGTTATATTTTTTTTTTTTTTTGATTTCAACATGAATTTTTTAGGTGTGGATAAGGTAGACAATACATATGAAAAAGTGGAGGAAATAGAAGAACAAAAAGAATGAATACACATACTATGAACAACATACAAAAAATTTTAATAAAGAAATTCCTTCGACTACTACATACACTATAAAAAATATTTGCCTTATAAATAAGTTTAGTTAAATATGTCCATACTTATTTAATAGACAACATTTTTTGTACATGTTAAGTACGAACATTTTTTAACGAGCTGTAAGAAGGAAATCCATTAATAGCAGAACGTGTAAGCACATATGTATATGTGGTAATTGAGATACATATTATATGTGTAGCAAATAATATGAGGTAATGGGATTCTATCTATATAAAAATCGAAGCTACGGAACGAATAAAACAGAAAAACTCTGTAATTAAACACTTTGTTTTGCATTTAACGGTGGGTTAAATTTGTATGAAATATTTATTTTTTTTTATCAGCCTAACTGAGTATACAAAATTTTATTGTATTTGTATCAATAGCTCCTTTTACATAGCTTTTTTCTTGCAGATTTCACTTAAATGGGGAGGTAGGCGTGGATTTAGCCCGAACTTGGTTCCATTTGGTTTACTTTTTCTTTGATATTGCCCTGTTATAATTCATTTGTAGTGAAAGTACTTAGGGGTGGCTTTTGCCGAATGTAGATAGTTGTTGAAAAGGTTTTTTCAATAATGCGTATTGAATTTGGTTCAGTTCACCACATAAGTAATTCCCTTCAATATCACTCTATGAAAATGTCACTTGTTTTGGAGGCAACACACCCACTTGAACGATTAGGGCCATTTCAAACTTAACCTCTTTCTGATAATTATAAATAT
This sequence comes from Palloptera scutellata, assembly GCA_958295655.1. NCBI lineage: Eukaryota > Metazoa > Arthropoda > Insecta > Diptera > Pallopteridae > Palloptera > Palloptera scutellata. Next base: position 21,057,319 of record OY282449.1, on the reverse strand, counting down.
ATGTACTAACTTTGGTTAAGATTGTTTAAAACAGACAGACGGATGGAAGACCCCTAATTATGAGCGATACAAAAAACTGTTACTCGATCAAAAGTAATATACCTCGTCCACAGTGTGTGTAGGGTATATAAAAGCTTTAAAAGGAAAAACAGTAATTCTTTTATGAATAAACTCAAATATTGAAAGTTATTCTTAACGATGTGATCGATGCAGTAGCGGTCGAAAATATTGGAGATTGACATCTTTTGATCCGTTTCGTACTTGGGTTTCCAAGTTTTGCATAAAGATAGTTACATATATATATATATACATAAAAATATATTATACACTAAAGTCTATGGAAATACATGTATTTACTATTTTATTAAAAAAATGTATTTTGTAAAGTGTAATTGTATGTATTATTGTAGCAGCAGTAGGTAGTGGAAACTTTCTGCATGGACAGAGCTACCTTCCCATTAAATACTCCCATTCAGTTTGGAAGCCATTGATGGTATTTGAATAATATTTCTTCAGTTTCATGCTCCACTAGCACTTTTAATCGTTTGTGCACGGTTCCTCCAGCATTCATACCCAAACTACTACAACTATTTTTCTTCTACTACATACAATAAGTACCTAACTATGTATGTATGTATGTATGTGTCTATATACTCACTTAAGTGGTGATCCAATTGGCGTTGCAATACCAAATCCTTTCGTATCCAGATTTCTACCGACTTTCATTGTATCGCATGGTTCTCGAGCATTTACATATTCATTTTTTGGCGATTCCACAAGTAGGGCATATTTGCCTTTTGATGTTCGCACACGTCGTATACCTTCATCGTAAGTATTCACAAATACATGCTTGCGAGAATTCATGTACTCCCACATTTTGTTATGTAAGCCGATTTGGGATCTCTGCAAATATTTTTATTCATTCACATATATAGTAAATTACATACATACATATATAGTATATGTATTTGTATATGTATATGTGTAGAACATGTACATTCATATGTATTGTGTATAAGCTTATGTAAATATTCATGCAGGTATATGTGTGTGTGTAGATTAAACTCATATATATGTACGCCTCAATGTGTGTGTATGTGTGTGTGCTTAAAAAAGAAAATTATCAAAAATCAGGCATAAGCTTTTTTGGTAGCTGCAAATTGCTATTTAAATTTAATGAAACTTAAAAGAGGGAGATTGAAAGAAAAGACAAAATGTTGCGAAACGAAGCTAACCTGTAGTAGTTAGTAGAGATGTAAGTGTAGGTGTATGTGCATATGCATGTACATAATATTGTGTATGTTCTAGGCTCGTATGTCCTGTGCAAGTGCTACTTTATGGTGCTCTAAAAGCAGAAAATTAATTTAAAACCAAACTGGATGGCTGCTGTTGCTCTTGGTGTTGGAGAAATCTGAATAATTTTTTTATTTTTGCTATTTTACATTGATGTAGCATTAAAATTTTTTTGTTTTTCCTCGGTTTTTCTCTACCGTTTTTGTCATGCTTGCCAGGAAACTCTACATAAGTTGAAAATCATTTTAAATTTTTACCATTGTTTTTATTTTCTATGTGTATATGTAAGTATATACTACGTAGTATGTGTGAAAAAATATATTGTTTAAATACAATAGTAATTTTTATCGATACATTGCTGTCATGTTGGAAAATTGCCTGAAATCAATATGATACCAGAGAAAAGGAGCCCATTGTCATGGTAAATGACAAGAACTTAATGACATTATTGCTGACAGGTTTCTAGGCTAGGATAATAAAGTAGTACACAATAAGAATATCCCAGTGAACCAAAGTTGAGGAGATTTAACTATTAAATAAGCTTTCACTTCGCATATGAATACTTAGCATTAGATTAAGTTTAAGAACAGTTTCAGCGCTTCACTGATTCGTAATAAAAAAAAAAACGTATTAAGAAAGTTTGCTTGTTGTCTTTTTAATTTGATATTTTGCGATTTCATATAAGTTAGAAAAGGAATTAACTAGGATTTAAAAATCAAATTTCATTCGGGTTTTTGCCAATTTGAATTATAGCATTTTTACACTAATGTAGAGATTAGATTTGATTATCCTATATTAGGACAGACTTAGACCAGAAGGGTACATTTTGATATTACATGGTAAACACACAATTAAATCTTAAAGCACATGGTTTTATGTAATTAATAATTTTGTTTATTATTTAAAGCAACTGTAAATTTTACTATGAATTTAAATTAATTGCTTATATTTCGCAATCAAATTTTTCGTTGGGATAAATGAAAACCTTATTGAGGGCGCATTTCATGTGAGAGTCGAACGAACGAGGCTGTCAAAAATAATTGCACCACATATCACTCAAGTGTCAAAAGACTGAAAAACGCATACTCATACACAAACACACACTTACGCAAATTTTATGCATGTATGTGTGTTGGATACGCTCGCATGCATATGTTCATGCGAGAATGCCATGTGATTTTCGTTCAATTGCCGATTGTATTCATATCGCAAGTGTAACCAATAAAAGAAAATACGAGGGGAAGGGGAAACGTACTACATTTAAAAAATAAAAAAGTGTTATTTTATGTTTTTTGTTTTTTTTTTTTGGAAGAGTAAATGCTGCACACAATGACATATCTAAAGAAATGTCAGTTCTACTGTAATCTTTATTCTACACATACATGAACATATATTGTATGTTCATTCATTAATTTTTATTGACTTACTCGAAAAAAGTCCCACGTAGAACCGTGCAACAATGTACCATATTGCACCTCCGTTTGCATTGCTAAATCCTCGGGCGAATTGATTGGTGTCACCATACGTTCGACAGTGAGAAATGCTGCCAAATTGGCTGTATACGATGAAATTAGGATAAGTGTGAAAAACCACCAGACAGCGCCCACAATGCGGCCAGATATGGATCGTGGTGATATATCGCAGCCCTGCTGCATGAATGCGGCCAAGGAAAACCAAAATGAATTCAAAATGCTGAACTCATTGATGGCAGCAGCTGCCGATGATGATGCAGCCAAAGATGCAGCCACATTTGGATTTGATGGGGTGCCAACAACGTGCGCTGTGGTAGGAGCACCTGTCATTGGACCGGGTACAGGTACACCGCCAATGATGCCAGGCGGTTGTTGATTGGCAATTTGATCGTGATGCGAATGTGAATCTGCAAAAATCGAAAAACAAAGAGATTGGATGAGAGAAGAAGATGAAACAAAAACACATACATACTTATGTAGTAGGTATGTGCGTGTGAAAAGTTTTTCTTTGCACGAGTAGTGAGAGCGGTGTGAGGTCTGCATGGGTAACGGGAACTTATGATGAATTTACATTCCACATGAATATGACAGTCACATCAATGCGTCGTGCGTGCATGAATTTGTTCGTGCGAATATATGAATGTGAGGCTGCCATTTTGTTGAATCTTTTCTACTACAATTTCTGCCTTTTATTCTTGTACAACACAGATACGAATGCAGACATACATACATATAAATACAAATGAATGTATGTATGTATGTTGAGCATTTAAGTTTGCTGCCTTTGACTGTTGTGCTTCTGGCAGATTGCTGCAGCCAGATCATGTGTTCGTTCACATGTACATACATATGCATTAGAGTATATGTGATAGTATCTGTGCGTTGTAACTGTGCATGGAATATAAAATTTGTTTGCTTCACGCAGAAATTAAATTAAAGCGCATGTAAGCGTATATTCAATGCGAAGAGTATACAACTTCTACTCTGTCTGAGGTTGTGTGTGTGCTTGTTAGATTTGACTTTCGCGAAGACATCATGAGATTTTGCCAGCGGGGGAGTGTGAGGTAGCGCTACGTTACATGTGCAAATACATGCATAGCCATGAATGTGAGTTGTGAATGTCATATGTAGTGGTACACAAAAATATGTCGGTAGTTATTTACAAGGGAGAATATATATATGTATGCACATACTCATACATTCGTACATGTGTGGGTAGGTACTAGTATGTATAAATGATGATTTTGACATGAAATAACAGTGAAATTAGTGAATCAAATAAACTTTTGATAGATATAAGAATAGGAATTTGGTTGCGCTCTTGACAATATTAAGACATTTTAAACATATTCGGGTAAAATCATAAATTTTTCCCCTATCAATTTGTTAAAATTAGGAATAAATTGACAGTTAAATCTTAGTGGAATTTGTGCACGCCTTTCCATAACGAATAACTCAAGAGAAAATTAAAACGATAAGTCAATTTCAATTTAAAACTTTTCTGTCAAATAATCCTTTCATTCCATGAAAATCTTAAGCTTAAGAATTTTATCTTGTTACATCTTGAAGAAAATTTACTTCTTGTTTATTTTTTATTACCAGGATCTCTTTGTTTTATGCCTTCTTTCTATTTTTGTGGGTTACAGGATAAAGAGTGAAAATAAGATTTATGATGATTTAAACTTGAGTTTCTATAATTGAGAACAATAATATAGAACTTGCTGATTTCCATTACAGTGAGTTGGGACACTGCCTCTGAAGGCACATTAAGACTGCTACACCAGAATTTTTTGTACGGCCTGTTAAAGGACACGATTTAGGTCGGATAGGATTTGATGCGTTAATTTTTTATTTGAAGCTCTACAGCTTTGATATCTAAGCAAAACTGTTTGTTATGGAAAGTTTAAAATTTTTTTTTAAATGCTGATAGAGTAATGACATACTCTGTTCGTATACAATGTTTCTCATGATATGGGAAAGAAGGCGGCCATACATATAAATTACTCCGTGATTCACTTAATTGATATTTCTACCAACGACCCTCGGAAGAGAGCTACATGGAGAAGGTGGAGGGTTCGCGAAAAAAAACAATAACGTTCAGATTTTCATATCGCACCACGTTTTCTCAGACATCAAAGCTGTAAGAGTTCAAATATCATTCTCTCACTCCCGTCAGCTCACTATGAACCTTGAAGTGGTAGTCCGTTGGGAAAATAGTGCTGCTCTACTGTGTAATTAGTTCTAATCTAATAGTCTAAAAAGAGTACGGAGAACTTGATATCGAGTAGGATAGACTGAAAGACATAGCATTATTTGAGAGAATAAGGCAATAGAAATTGTTTATTATTCTACGAAAGAACTGAAAATATCAGTGGTTGTCTCATCTGTAGATTTTACAGAAACATATAATATATGTACAGGGTGTTTTTTTAGAAGTGTGGTTTTCAAGAAGAAATAAAACGCATATAATTTAATGTAATGGCCAAGAATTTAGCTTTATTATAAAGATAAGGATTTGCCATTATGTTTTAAAAGCGATTTCGGGCAAGTGCCCGCCGCGGCTGGTCGAATAAATTCCACCCGAACGGCTTAATTTTCGACCAATTTTTTGCAACAATTGGGGCCTTATGGCAATAATAACACGTAGAATATTCTCTTCCAAGGCATCTATCGCCTTGGTCTTATCTGCGTAGACAAGCGACTTCACATAACCCCACAAAAAATAGTTCAGCGGTGTTAAATCGCAGGATTTTGGAGGCCACGCCACAGGCCCACGACGCGAGATAATGCGCTCACCCAAAGTTTTCTTCAATATATTGATTGTTTCGTTGGCTGTATGGCTGTATGCCATGTAGCGCTGTCTTGTTGGAACCAAAGACCCAAGGTCGACCACATCAACATCCTCCAATTCAGGCATTAATCATGGCCTATAGCGTTCCCCATTGTCTGTAACATGATGACTGGCTTCGTCTTTGAAGAAATATGGACCAATGATTCCCTCTTTTTGAGGATGTAACGGCGTGTCAACAATGGCTTGCGGATTATGATCACTCCAAATGCTTATTAACCAAAAGTGAGCTTCATCGCTGAACAAAATTTTCTTGTGAAAGTCGCTCGAACCGAACCATTATTTTGGTAATAAATTTGCACAATTTGCAAACGTTGTTCAGGAGAAAAGTCTATTCTATGAAATGGCAAACCAAACTGAGCATAAATCAAGTGACAGCTGTCAAAAAGACCAACTCCGAAAAAAGTATTGTCAGATTGAAAACCACACTTCGAAAAAAACACCCTTTACATACATATATAAATGAAATCTTGCGAAGCATAGTATTGTAGTAATAAAATGAGAGCGTCAAATCTCGAAGTTAATGAGCTTATTTATTTCTATTATTTTCTTTCATTAGCATATTATATGATTTGCCTCCGGCAAATATCATTTCGATAGAATCCTAAAAAGTAGTCATATAAAATGAAATCAAATGGTTGCTGCAGATTTCTGGCAACTGTATTTATGAGAGATTTTTATGACACTGTCAGAATCATTACATCACATACAAGGATTTAAGACAAACATAAATATGTGGCTGGTAAAACTTGCTCCAGGAGAGCTAATCTTAAATAGGTAGAAGAAGTACATATCCAAGTAGTTATATACGTATGTATACATGGTAATATTCATATTTTCCGCTTTTCAATCACAAATCTAAATCATAAAATTACGTGCCACTTACCTGCCTGATACTGCACAATGCGCCATTCATATGGTGAAAACCGTGATACAAAGAAAAGCACAATACTGACACCGATGTAACTAAAGATGACGCTTACCTGTAAAGCGCAAAACAGAAAAAAAAATACAAAAATAAAAGAATTGTTATGTGATAAAGGTATGAGAAGAAAATTTGCATTACTTTCGTCATTTTTCAGAAGAAAGAAGAAAAAATTACGAAGTGACGATACCAACAAAAGAAAAAAATATATAGAAAAAAAAAGTACGAGAAGCATACAAAAGTCAAAGAAAATGTCGTGTGACATATACGGCGAGAAGTGGTAGTAAAAGTGGCAACATGCCAAAAAAAACCTCGCAACAGAAGACAAAAAGGAGAATAAGAAGTAGAATGTCTTTGTAAGAATGTTAGATTTAAAATCAACATGACAGCTAACGGTAATATGTACCAGCATACATATAAAGATGTATACACATTTATAACTAAATATTCATTGTAGAGACTTTAAAAATTTAAGAAGGTTGATAACGATTTACGTGGGAAAGCATTAATAGTTCCATCTTTGAACATTTTTCGACCTACACGTTAGTTTTAAAACATGAATCCGAACTTCGCGTTACTTTTCACCAGCAAACTATTGTAGTTTGATTTTTGATATTATTGTAAATTGAGCGATTTTGTGTCATCTATGCTTCTTAAATAGGTAATATATTCTAGATTCCTTTTAGGATATTTCTAATGATATGAACTTAAAATTGAGTGGAAATCAAATTTTACAAGATTTGTTATTGCTAATCTTGAGTTGTTGTTATTATGTTTGCTGGTTCACAGTTCGTAAAAATTTTTGTCATTGGCATTCTTAAGTGCTGTCTGTCTTCCTTATTAGTACGAGCCAGCAAATGTATTTCGTATTTCTAATTAATATACGAAATACATTAATATTTTTAGTAATTTGATAATATTTGAGTAATTTTTACTCTTGTAGGTTTGCCATTGCCTGACAAGAGGTGGTGCCGTGAAGAAAAATTATTTTTTCTACTTTTTTTGATTTTGGCTGTGCCGAGATTCGAACCCCGGACACTCTGCGTAGCAGTCCAACGCACTACCACTACGCCACAGCGACCACCATATTCTATTCCACCATACCCTATTTCAATAATATTAAAACGAAGGCAGCTAATATTGGTTTTAATTAATACTTGATTGAGAGAACAAACTGTCAAAATTTACTTTAATCAGTTAATATTTATCTGATCTGGGTACAAAAAAAGTTTTAGAGATTAAAAATGTATTCCCAAAGACATTTCATAAGCATTGAATGTAGGGTACCGGAAAAATAGTCAGTAGCAGTATCAGGTGTAATTTTATAACTTGCATGTACTCGTATACTTGTATAAGTATGTGCGTTCTTGTTTCTTTCAATGATTTCTTTAAAGTAGATGTGCTACAAACGAGCTTTATATTGCCATTGTCTGTTGGAGTGTGTCTTTGTATGTGAGATGTGGATAAGTGAACATACTCATTCATAAAAAACACAACCCACACTTAAACCTCCACAAATACCTAAATGTACATATACAGATATATTCATTTCTATGTATGTACAATGTTGTTCCGTGTTTGTGTGAGCTCGAAAAATTAACAATCAAGTAGCTATCTACATACACACTTACACTGTATACACACTACTTATAAAAAAGAGCATATTCAAAATGCTATTTACCCAAGAAACACATTTTTCATTTAAATTTTGATAAAATTCTCGTTTGGCTTTTGTGAAATATCTATTTATACGTACGCAAAGGTAGATACCAATAACTCGCAAACTGCCTCTGCTCTTTTATTAGCTTGTTAATTTTGACTTTCTGAAAGGCTGAGCTTCTTACTTATATGTGTCAGTCTGTCTGTCTGTATGTCTGTGCCTCTCTCTCTATGTATATACGGCTCATGTTGCTTTTGTTGTAGTGTAGTGAGTACCAAAAGTATGTTCTGCCAAATAATCGGATGAATTTCTTCTAACTGATACACATCATACATACACATTTACAAATGCACAATTGTAGCAGCTACCTATAATATGATTAACCTTTACTAAATTCTTAACATTATTGTGTGGTTCTACTCTTTTCAAACTCACTGTAGTGAGTTGTGTGTTGTGTGTTGCATGTGAATGTACTTGAAATTATACTTGACTTGGTGTCGTTGACAGCCCAAGTTAATTTGAATTTGAAATTTGTGCACATGTCAAATTGCGTATTTAGCATTTCTCATCTTATTTGCTACAAATTCGTATCACATTCTTCATTGTTCGCTGAATTTTCGTAATAATTTGACACATCTTTTTCATTTCATATTCATGTAAGTATTACAAAAGAAAAATTAACATTTCATGGTATTTCTTTCTTTTCATTTTATTACGACTAAGGTTAAATAAATTTTTAAACACAAAATTCATTCAAATGAGTAATTGCTTATTGTATTCTTAATCAAAATACAATTACATTGCTAATCTGATAAATTGATCTTCGCAAAATTTTGGATATTTTGAATAAAAAGACAATAATTAGGATTTAAAAATTTAAGTTAAGCCTTATCCAAATGAAAACATTGGAAATAAAAAAAAAAGCGCATTATCATAGGCCCCTAACGAAGTATATAGTACTTTAGTTAGACATGAAGTTAGACTTAGACTAGGCAAAAAAAAATAATCGTTATTAGTTAGAACAGTATTGAACAGGCTACACTTCATTTAGTAAATGAAAAGTAATCGCGAGAAATTTATAACTAAATGATAATTGACATACACCCTGCGTCAGCTTGCGTAAGTATGTAAACAAAGTTAGCTGTGTACATTTATGCAAATAAAAATGAATTTGTGATATTTTAGCAATTTTAAAACTTTCTGTAAATATACAAAAAAATAAAAAAAACCCTCTTTTAATTAATTCATGTCTCGCCATCACTGGGACCAATACACTTGTGGAACATTTTATTCGCACATGCAATGCGTACACGTGTAGTCAATGGGCTCATCGGGAAACCACCATTGATAATTGCTTGTGTTTCATCTCATTAAGTTCAGTACTCTTGGTAACATAATGAAATGTGAAAAAAGCAAATCAATTATTTCGAAATGTTCTCCATTATCGTTCCACATAAAATATAATATTTGTTATATTTTCTATACTATTATCTTCATTGTGGAATTATCTTACCAAGCAATGTCGTAAACTGACTGGTATTGAAAGTCCACTGTTATTTTAATATTATATATCGCTGTAATTTTATTGAATCGCTAACGGGCATAAAAATATGCATAATCCAATTGAAATATCGTTTTTAATACATTTTTGGCCTTCTAAATTCGCTCACATTATCCAATATGTCTCTGCCCCAATCACCCATTTCTCATTTTTAATGATGAGTTCTTCTCCTTCTCCGATTTTATTGAAATTTGCCATACAGGTAGACCTTACAACTCCGTAGTGAAATTGCGTTTAAATTTTGTCAAACCATTTTTTGTTAAGAGGTAATGTTTGCATAAAAAATGTTTACATATACCGAAAACATATACATATAAGTACATATCTCTGAACCATCACTGATTGCTCAATCTTTATCATACTATATTCTAATGATATATATATACATATATATTACTACAAAAAGTAGTAAGACTTTTTAATTTAAATTTCGCGCGGAAACCCATTCATCAAAATATTTTTTTAAGGTTGGTATGACTGTCGGTGACATCTGTGCCAAATGTCACATCAAAATAATCATTAGTGTTTAGTATACTCTTGTCTTTCTGAAGTATAAAAAGTGCATTCGGCGATTTTCACAATGAGTGAAATTATTCATCAAAGAAGTTCCATTAAATTTTGTGTGCGGAATCAAATTTCTGGTGCCGAAACGTTCAGAATGTTGCAAAAGGCCTTCGGTGATAATTGTATGTCGCGAGCAAGTGTTTTTGATTGGTACAAATTGTTCAAAGATGGTCGAGAACGCGTTGACGACGAACCACGTCCAGGACGGCCATCAACATCAACTGATGATCAACACGGCAATAAAATCAAGGAATTGGTGCTCGAGAATCGACGATTAACAGTCAGAGACCTTACTGGCATCGTTGGAATATCGGAAGGATCAGTGAAAACCATTTCAAAACATCATTTGGGCCTAAGAAGAGTGAATTCACGATTGGTTCCAAAATCACTGCATTGGTTTTACGAGACCATTTTGCCAAAAATTCGACTGATATCGTTCCGTAACCACCCTATTCGCCTGACTTAGCACCGTGTGACTTTTGGCTATTTTCTAAACTCAAAAAACCGCTTCGTGGACACCGTTTTGAGTCAATTGAAGACATTAAACATGAATCGCTAAGCGCATTGAAGGCTATTCCGGAAATTGACTTTAACAACTGTTTCGAGAATTGGAAAAAACGTTGGCACAAGTGTAATGGGGCCGGGGGGGGGATTACTTTGAAGGGGACGAAATAGATTTGGAAGAATGAATAAAAAAATTTGAAATTATGAACAAAGTCTTACTACTTTTTGCCCACAGTAGTATATTATTTGAGTGGTCGCTGTGGCGTAGTGGTAGTGCGTTGGACTGCTGCGCAGAGTGTCCGGGGTTCGAATCTCGGCACAAGCAAAATCAAAAAGTAGAAAAAAATAATTTTTCTACATGGCACCACCTCTTGGCAGGCAATGGCAAACCTACAAGAGTAAAAATTGCTATGAAAAGCTTTTCACTTAGCCGTTCGGATTAGGCATTAAACTGTAGGTCCCTTCCATTCATATAAAAATATAAGACGCACAACATGAGTGGATGCGAAAAGCTCTGCCTAGGTCCTCCATGGGCTGTTGCGCAATATTATTTAAAAACACGAAATAATATAAATTTTCTTTGTAAAAAAGAAAATTCTTTGTCGAAAAGGTAGAATTCCACTTTTTTGTATTACAATCATGCAATGATTCTATATTTATCCTTATTAAAGTTATATTTTTGTATTAATTGTTTATACATATGTTATTTTACTTTGAATTACTTAAATGACAAATCAATTCTGCTATATTTCAATAATAACAGCTCCAACTTCTTCTTTTTTTTAATGAGAAATCAGTCCAAAATTTAAAACTAAAAATGTTATATTGAACTTCTAAGATTTTTTAAATACAGGTGCCACAATACTGAGCACGAGTATTTTTACGTGAAGTGAGAGTTGCAAAAAGGTATTGCAATTTAAACTCTAGTTTTAATATTTAGAGTTTTTATTCTTTGTATATATTCTCTAACATATTATAAAATGCAGTAGTCACAACAGTTTTAATATATATTTTTCGGGTTTAAAAATTACAAAATTAAGTACATTTTTGTAAGAGTTTTCAATTCTGAAGAAGTTGAACGCTTCTAGAAAATTTCTTTAAACAACTAACTTACTTTGTGCAACTATGCTGTCGTGTTGACTTTTCTCTTGAAATACGAAAGCACAATATTTATAGTGTTTTCGTAATTCTTTTTGCATCCAAACCAAGGGCGGATAGAGGGGAGAGGCTAGGGTGACCGTATTTACCCGTATTTGCCCAACAGTACTCAACTCCTCAAAAAGGAAACTCTTCAAAAATCGTATCTCCGAAATAAGAAATCTTTCGAAGGGAATAAACCGATTGCAACCGATATTACAAATCCAACGATACTTTATTGGCCCATATCAGTTGAGTATTAACTGAGTTCTAGACAATGTAGGTCACTCTCACAACTCCGGAGAAAATCCTGTAGGAATTTGTTTGTACCGATATTTGTTGGGTTGGTTTAAAATAAAACCATGTGGAGAGTTTGAGCTAAATGTAAAATGATCAAAATCCGAAATTTTTTGATACGTTATAATTTTTTTCATGACACGTATGTATCATTTATTTATATTAAACATTGAACTGTGAACTTCCATCTGTAATATTTTGAACTTTTAAAACCGGAATATTTTCAAATGTAGGTACTCAAAAATGTTTGGGCCCCCCTTTGGGATAGTTTGGATCCGCCCTTGATCTCAACTGCTGCTGTTATTACGCTATCAGCTCTAAAAAAGTTTAATGAACTCCCTGTTACATGTTCATGTAAGTAAGCAGCAATCTGCACCTCGGGCATATCTCGAACGAATGTTAATGTTACAAAAACAAAAACAAAAAAAAATTTTAAAAATTTAACAAAACTCTCTTCATCTGTTGTCGCCCCAAATTTAAAACAACACAAACTTTACAGTTTACTATATTAAACTTTATAAGCTTTCTTTGCTAGCCAAATAATAACAGCAGTAAAAAAAAAGTCTAAAGAAAAATAAAATGAAACTTTTGTAGAGGAAAGTTGCTTTAAAGTTTTCTCATTTGTATGCAGCGCAATTTCTGCAACATTAATTTTTTTGACAAAAAAAAAATAAAAAATATTTTATAAAATAAAAAATAGAGAAGCTAAAAACGAAATCAAAAAGAGAACAACTTAAAGCAAATATAACGAATTCAACTTCACTGCCACTAAGAAACAGCAGTAGCAACAACAGCAGCAATTGCAGAAAAAGAAACAAAACTAAAAAAAAAAAAAATTCTACCAATGAGCACAAACGTAGCGAAAATGTAAACACGCTAACGATGACTACGGCGACGACGACGACGACAACGGCGATGACGACAGCGATGACAGCTGCGATGATGTCGACAACAACAGCAATCGCGGCAACATCGACAATAATAACAACAACGATACTCACCCAAATTTCCTGCGATAAAGGATTCATGAAACTGAACACGCCCGGTGTTTGCTTCACTGGTTTCTTAATCATTATCGAAATGCCCAGAGACATGAATGGTTTGCTGAAATCAATGACACGTTCGCGTTCAGCGGTAATAGTCATGGCAGCGATTGCAATATCCGCTTCCTGTGACCGCAGCGCATATGATGAGTTGTAGAGATGTGGATGACAAGTGGCGTCCAAAAAAAAAAGGGTAGCAAAAAATGCGAAGAAGACCACGAAGTAGCAGCGCATAAAAAGAGATTGAAAAAAAGAAGAAATGAAAATGAATGCGGCTCGATGAAATGAAAGTGTTCATGCAGTTGGAATAATTTCTGTTTATTCTTTTATATTTTTCATTTGATATTTTTCGAACTTACCCTGCGCACCAATTCGCCCACCATACCATCCCAGCCACCCCGTACATTCGGATTCTCAGCACCGTAGCCCCCATCTTTGACGAGACGCATTTCATCTGCACAATACCGAAAAAAGTATATAAATATTTTAATATAAAATATTTTTTTACTATTGATTTTCTGCCTGCTGTAAGCTCAATGCAATTGTGTGCCTGCAATATGCAATACTTACAATTTATGCCCAATTTCTTTGACAGTAGATCGGCCAAGTCCTTGCAGTAGCCTTCAAAGCGTTCGTTACCCTCCAGCTGTTCGCCGATGCTCGGCCGCTTCAGCATGATGTATGGCTCTTCCAGTAGTGTTGTTACAATATATGTACGGTTCTTTTCGATTTCGACATGTGGCCGTAGACGCACATATTTAGCTGAAAGTGGTTGCAGGCCTGCCTCATCCGACCATTCCGCCACCTTAACCATGGCGCTGTTGACGGTCATCTCGACAACATGTAGCGTATAGTTGATGCGACGACCGTCATCATTGAATTTGATGTCCCCGGTGAGACCTTCTATTTCAACCTGTTAAATTGGTAGAAACGCGGGGGAGTATTACTAGGTGAAGAAAAATCTCTTGGGCTATTTTAGATACTTGGTGTGGAAATAATTGAATTGAAGGAGGTGTTAAGCATAGATCTTGGAGTATAAATACTCATTCAAAAAGAGTCTGATATAGAAGCAACCAGTCTCTATGTGAATAGTAGAAGTTCACTTATGCATTTCTGGGTTTGCGCTCCCAAGCTAATTTCAAAGAATTTTCAGGTAAATCAGAAACAATCTTTCTGCTGAGAAAAGTTTGGAATTCAAGAAATATTTTCAGAACATCTCTTATCAAATATTTCTTTTCTCATAAAAATGAGTGTAGCGAAGACAAAGTTGTGCTTAACACCAGTATTAACTAGAATCAGGTTCTGAATAATCTGAATCAAATATAACTTCAAGCCCACTGGCAATTATCATACTTCATCAAAGTAAAGTATATCAAAAATATCATTTATTACCTTTAATAATTTCATATTTATTTATATTTTCTAATAAACTACATATTGTGTATATATATAAAAAAATGTTTGCTTGCCCAATGCTACAGCTTTATCTACTAATTCCCTGATTCAGTATATTTACTTATTAAATACTGTCTATTATTTCATATTGCATATTTACAGTCCGTAAGTTTCCGTAAAATTCGAACTCGATTACCAAACAATCTCATGCCCCTGTTGTCAAGATGCTAACCCAACCACCTACCCATTCATTATCCCTTCATTATAAACTTCCCGTCTGCTCAGGCTCTCAAGTTAACCTTTTTACATTTCCACACCTTAACAATTCCACTCACTTACCTTTCTCAAATAGCGCGAAATTTTATCACCATGTTCCCATGGGTTTACCCAACCTTTCGATGTATTACAATCTAATGCCCGCGGTGTATTACTGCCACCGCCACCAGCATTGCCACCACCGCCGCCGCCGCCACTATGGCCTCCCATCCCACTATTTCCACCCATACCTCCAACGCCACCCGCTGGCAATCCGGTACCATTAATGGACGTTGAAGCTGCGGCTGCCATAAGTGTTTGACCACGTCGTTGAATGTTGTTACGGAATTGATCTGGTTTCTTGCGAAGAATTTTGTTGAACGCTTCGACCAAAACGAAAACAGCATCATACATGAGCGCCGCCTGTGCCTGTGTTAGTTTGTATGTTTGTATTGAAATGAAGGAAAAGTGTCGAGCAGCGAAAGTAGGAAGGAAGGAAGGAAGGAAATAAAAAGGGATGTGTTAGCACTTTCATATAATGACTGCATTACTTGGTGTTTTCATTTCAAACTTGTGGGAGTAAGAGTATATTTTGATTGTATGTATGCTAAATAGTAAAATTCTTAGTCTCGCTTTAAGCTAGTGGTGGCGGTAAGTTATGCACATATTTCATATAAACAAAAGCATGATTTAAAACATCTCAAATATATACACACTTACATATGGTACATAGGCACACATACATACAAAATCATGTTGTTCAAATAGCCATGTGACAAAATATGAAATTAAACACTCACTTATACATACACAAGTATAAACGAATGTTTATTGTGTTTGTTTTTGGCCTGCTTGCTTTGCCATTTGTATGGGTTTAATATATGTTCGTATGAAGATTGTTTTGTTTTTACTGATATCGTTAGCAGGCAAGCCAACGCTGTTGGGCTTATTAAATATGTATATTTCAGCTTACTCAACACACGTAGTACTTATTGTTTTACATGTGAGCGACAGTGGGTTGAAATTGAAACTTTTTACTGTGACTTTTGAAAGAAATCCTTACTTAGTGTAACATAGTTCACTGCCAAAACACACTGTGTACACTTCCCGTTTGCTTAGTTTATTTATGATGAGTTTCATGTGTTCATGTAAACATTAATTTGACATCGGTTGGCTTCGTTTATGCTTTGAATTGCGAGCCAACGAATTTGATAAAAATGTGAAATAAAAGACATAATGAGGAAATGACAACGAACTACTAACACCGGTGAACAGAGTGATTGAAAGAAACCAGATACTGCCAATAGTGTTTTTCTAAATTCGGACCCAAAATCTGTGGACCTTTTAAGCAAAGACGAATGATTATATATTTGTATGTTAACCTTCAATAATTCTGAGTATTTTTATATATTATTTCTTTACCACTGTGCAGCATATTAAGATAATCTAGCTACATTTGCCACAGAAAGAAACAAATGTTAAAATATTAAAGCAAAAACAATAAACAGCGACATGTGTTATGAATTTGTTCTATTAATGGAAGATAACTATGTATGTATTTATAAAGGGATTTTCAATAGGGACATAATAATTTTGTATTTAAAAAGAAACGCACTCTTAAATTTGATTTTTGATCTGGCAATGTCAAAGCGTCAATCAAGGTTTACATTTTTATCATGCTGAAGTTCACGAATGAGTAACGTTTGGAAAATATTAAAAATTACTACCGAAGTTCTGAGTTGGTGTTCGCAATTTTAAGTTTGAAGATAATCCTGAAAATCATCTTCAGCGATGAATCTAATTTTTGGCTTAAGGGCTTTGTCATTAAGCACAACAAGCTATATTGGATAGCAACAAACCCATATGTGCTTCAAGATACTACAGTGTCGTATTTTATCGTTGATGTAAACGATCGTCATATTACGGTCAATGGAGTTCGCTATCGGCAAACCTACAAGAGTAAAAATTGCTATGAAAAGCTTTTCACTTCGCCGTTCGGATTCGGCTTTAAACTGTAGGTCCCTTCCATTCATGTACAAAATATAACACGCACAACATGAGTGGATGCGAAAAAGCTCAGCCTAGGCCCTCCATGGGCTGCTATGCCATTAAAAGTAAGTAAGTAAGTTCGCTATCGAACAAGACATTTTGGAAGACTATTTTTGGCAAGAATTTGATGGACTTGACATCAGTAATATGTTGTTCCAACAAGATGGTGCCACATGCCACACAGCTGGTCGAACAATTGATTTATTGAAGAGAAAGCTCGGTAAAATCATTATTCGATTTAACACCGTTGGATTTCTTTTTATCGGGGTTGCGGGTTTATACAAACAAGCCAACAATGTTAGAAGAGGTCAGGCACAATATAGAACGCGAAGTTGCCAAAGTCCCGGCCGATATCGTGCTCGCGGGGGTCATATCAGCGATATCGAACTCCATATTTAAATTTAACATATGTTTTACACCTGAAATAAATTTAAGCCCAATATCTCAATTATTGTGTGTTTAATTTCAATAGAAAATCGTTATGTCCGTATTGAAAACCCCTTCATATTCAAATAATGTTTTAGCAAACACCACACAAAAATTTATATGGACTATATAACAACTCACTCCCACAGTCTGCACAAATACAAATGTTGTAAATATATTACCGAAATGGATTCTCTGCCGGCACCAACGGAAGTTGTCGGATCCAATCGCTTCCAACTGTCATAAAATTCACGTACGAGGCGGCGATTTGTGTCCACAATACGAAAACCAGTAATATTGATAGCACCAAACTCAATGATTTCACTTTCCCAACGATCGTCCATTACCTGCAAAACACAACATACAAGAAAAATAAGAAGAAGCAAATGAATAAGAGGAAGAAGAGATGATGAAAAAAGAACACATGAAACGGAAATAACAGCAAATACACACAACTGTACATATACAAATGTACCTATATGTATGTGTGAGTGCATATGTGCAGTAATTACGACAAAGATAATTGCTTATTAATGGTAAACCACAAAATCCCACTCAGCAGCATTGCTTCTCGTCCAAAGAGACAAAAAGGAAAAACAACGAATACACCTACAATAAATGTTCATGTTTATGCATGTGTGTGTGGATTATGTGCTCTTAACTTGAGTGTGATTTGAGTGTGAGTTATTGCGAGTTTTTTCTGTTTCTCTCTGTATTGCACGTTTTACTCTGTCATACTTACCAAACCACTTAGCAAATAATGATACGTTCTGCGTCCCAACGAAATATCTCGTACATGTTGAATTAGAATCTCTTTTGCCATTTCCGTTGGGCAATCAAGTACGATGTATTTATTTGTGAAACGTCCTAAATCCTCAAGCGTATGCAGGAAGTCAATGGCCATTGTTACATTGGCAATGCGTTTTACCATTTCAACTTGAAATGATTCATTTCCGGGCTTAAGGCCCTGATAGATTTGCTGCAATCGTAGCAAACCTGAAATGAGCAAAAGTAGAGATTTTTATATGTAAGGTGGGTTTATAAGCAAGTACGAGTCTTAGTACCTAAGTATTAGAGTTTTTTATGGGTTATGTATAATAGTAAGTGCACATGATCAGACTTGTTGACTTGAAAAAGTCATTCATAAGCATAAGTTTTTCATTTAAGTACTGCAACACTCATACATATGTATACATATACATACACTCATAAGTAGGACGTTAGTATTAATGAGATAAACATATAATTTGTTCCAGATATCAAAAATTTTCTACTAATTTATTAAACATTTTAAATTTTTTTTTATTTTCATCAAAATGATGCATATAGCCACCAACGTAACACACTATTTTAAGCGGATAAACGTTTTTAAATTTTAGTATTTTTTATTTTTTCTAGACTAGCACTCATTTGCTAGACCACTGAGGTGGAAATATGATGATGGAAATATGATGATGAAAGGCTCTAGTAGGTAGATAAATAAGCCCATACATTTCAAATCATACACCTCAAAGACTGAATTTATAATAAGTTTTATGTAAAATTTATCTTTATTCAAATTTGTAAAACTTAGTTATCGTCATCATCGTGTATAAATACCCTAAAGGACATCTTGGTTTACTTTTAATAGAGAGAAGCAAAAATGTCACAGAATTTTGTAAAAAATAAATGGTTTTACCATGTCTCAGAATTGAGTTTATTGATGCCTTTGTACCTAAACTGCATCTATAATGTATTTAAAAGGGTAGGTTGTTTGTATTTTTTTTTTAACTTTTTGCTTCACTTGTAAGAAAAATAACAAAGATATAGTTAGCACCTTTCTAAATGATGATGATGATACATTACATACAAATAATCACAAAAGCAAAAGCAACAAACTTAAGAGGCATGTGTACACATAGCTTTAAAAAACAGTGAAGGAATTTTTCAAAAATGTTCTGCACATTTCTATGAACACAAATTGTTTCCAAAGTTTCCCATTAAAGTGAGTACTTGTTTGTATGTATGTTACACAAAAAGAAATCTGCATAGACAAGATAAAACTGATGATGTTTAGCAATGATGCAGCATTCGTTGAAGCAACAACTACAGTAGTTGCATGTATTCTGTTTAGATAAGTGTCTTTATGTGTGTGTGCGCTTAGTTGCAAGCAGCAGTTGCAATAGCCTCATCACTATCAAAACCAGTGTCAGGTTAGTATTCTCAATTCACAATGATATATACAACAGCATCAACAGCAATAGGCATTAAAGTGTTTAGGGACCATTGTGAATATCCTTGATATGGATGGAGGGCACAAAACACAAAATGGTTTGAAATCAGTACGAAAGAAAAATCAAAAGGGAAACAAACAAAATTTCCAATTTGAAATTTACCATTGAAATCGAAATCCCACAAAGTATAAGCCTCCATCAAGGTACACGTGTGTGTGAGAGTGTTTGTTCTATAAGGGCGAAATCAGATGGCATAGAATGACATTAGAAAATAGGGTATGAAGTATACTCTACAGCACACGCGCTCTACCAATACACTACTACTTCTCTTTTGCCACGTTGCTTTCAAATGCGAATGACGATGATGATGCTCTATTGTGTGTTGCCAATGAGATTTCAACTGTGATTTTTGTATTACGATTTTGTATGTTGTGCTTATTGAGTTATATGTATATAGATACAAATGTATAAACTATGGAAAATAAGGAAAATGAGAGAAATGAGGAGGTAAGTAGAGTTGAAAAAAAAAGAAAGAAAATAGTACAAACTATCTGTCATGTTATGCCTTAGAGAACAAAGTAGAATTCTGCGTGATATGTGTGCTTGAATGTGTGTGTGTGTGTGCATGTGCGTGCACGCGTGTGTGTTGGGAACATCAGCACCAATACAGCATCCAATGTGTAGATTGGCATTTTACATTGAAGCTCATCTTCAATCAATGATGCTAGGATAGGGTGGGTTACACGCAATTGTCCCTTTTTCGAATACACACTTTTTTAGATTTTTATGAGACAATTTTCTTTATAGTAATTTCGTTTTTGGTTTTTTTCATTTCATGTTCGAACTTCAATTTTACTTTAAGCCACAATTTATGGTTAGGTCTTAAGGGATTTAGAATCAAGGTCCCAAGGTTTTCTATTGTTTCAAATATTTGTTGTAGTTATATTTGCTCACATTATACCACATTCACATATGTACATACAACATTCATAGATATGTTTAACATATGTATGTTGTCAATTTTGGCATTGTCAATTTTCAGATTTTATATAAATGCACCAACGCACACTCACACATGAGTACATATAAGGTATATTCTTTATATAAATATTTATCCGATTTTTCACAAAAAACATAAAAGCCTAGTCGAGGTTTTTCTTAAAATTTTTTTTTTTATTTTTTTATTTGTAGATGTTTTATTGCGTTTATCTTTTGACATGCTGTAAATCTAGACTCTTCCTATTTATACTCGTACTGATGTAAAATTTAATTTGGTTTTAAAATTTCATGATGAATTTTCTCCTTATTTGATTTTTATTGCATTAATGTAAATCTAACAAATTTTATTTCAACACGAATTTCATTTTTGTTTCTTCCGATCGAATAAAATTTGTTATCTCTTCGATTTGGTGTAGTTGTTTTTGAAAATTTCCAATTGTGATTCGTAGAAAATTACTATTTTTGAATTTTCTTGAGAATAATCTTTTTTTTTTGTAGATACTACATAAATATTTTAAAGATATTACTTTTTAATAAAATAAATTGTAGTGCTAACCTCATTAATCTTAATTTTGATTAAAACGATCAATTTTGATCAATTAAAAAAAAAAAATATTATTTATTAAAAATTTAAACAAGCATATTTTATTTATAGGTAAGTAACAGAAAATGTAGTAGGAAAGTACTAGAAAATAGTGCGAGCAAATAGTAATAGCAAAGAGTAGTAGATGTAGTAGTGGTGGCAAAGTAAGTTCGCCCCCTGCCCTTGCTGCACGAAACCTACTTCAGAATCAACCAATCCCCAGTAGTAGAAAATAGTAGTAACTTATTAGAATAAGTAGTAGAAAATAGTAGTAAAAATAATATCACTTTATTTACTTTACTTTTAATGGCACAACAGCCTATAGAGGGACTAGGCCGAGCTTTTCGCATCCACTCATGTTGTGCGTGTTATATTGGTATATGAATGGAAGGGACCTACAGTTTAAAGCCGAATCCGAACGGCGAAGTGAAAAGGTTTTCATAGAAATTTTTACTCCTGTAGGTTTGCCATTGCCTGCCAAGAGGTGGTGCCGTGTAGAAAAATTATTTTGTCTACTTTTCTATTTTGCCTGTGTCGATATTCGAACCCCGGACACTCTGCGTAGCACTCCAACGCACTACCATTACGCCACAGTGACCATATAAAATAATATTAAGTAGCAGTAAATAGTAGTGGGAAAAGTAGTAGTAGAAGAAGAAAAAAAAAATTAGAAAATAGAATTAGAAAAGTCGTAGTACCACACACTACCACACCCAATTTTCCAAGACTACGCATTGTACCCACAGACCGCTATTGACAAATTATACATCCATACCAATTCTTATTATCATACCACAATTGATTTCTGAGATATCCCTTAATGGAATTTTAGATTATGTGAGAGGTGCTACTTCCGCTATTAAAACCAACCTTTATTTCTCCTGTAACTGTAATGTAAGAACCTCTAGAGATGTACCAAAAAACCATTTGGATTGTTTTGGAAGTGCCATGCCCACCTTTACAAGACTACTCGTATTTTTGCCAAAGGTATTGACAGAAAGTAACTACATACTAAATCTTATTATCATACCACAAATAGTTTTTAAGATATCATACAACGAAAATTCAAGTTACATACATATCTATATATGGTAGGATGTGCCATACTCCCTTTTTGATCCCAACCAAATATCAAATATACTAACTAAATACCACTTTTCTTGTGTTTAAGTGCCTTTCTCTCAATTCAACTTAATACAGCAACAACTTATGTAATATTTCTGCATTCATACTATGTATATACAATACATATATACAGATATATTTATAAATATATGGATGTAGACAAGTAAGTATATCTGCACTTATCTACAAGTTGTACGTAAACAATTTTGCAAACATCTACATCAAGTATTTCAAAATATATCTACATACGAATATAAATATATATAATGTATTTATATGAATGTATGTGTGTGAGAATGTGTATTTGTCTGTCTGTTAACGCAAACACTTAGACAATCAAACATTTTATGAATAAATAATAAATAAACGTCTTGATTTTGCGTCGCACATTAAAAATTTGTCGGTAGAAAAGTTTGTTGCGCTTCGTTTCCCAAAGAAAAATCAAAAGCTTAATACAGGGTAGTAAATTTTTTGTTGAAAATTTAGGCTACGCGTTTAGTAATTCTACAAAAAATGCAGAGAGTTGATCTCTTTGCACTGAAATAAGTGGAAATAGCAAGTTTTAGATATTAAGAAATGAATTAAGGTTTCAATACCATAACGAATATTTTGGAACAAATAAAGGAAACTATACAAACCTAAGGTTTTTTAATATTCAGTATTAAAAAAAAACACATAAACTAAGCTACATATGTCTGTTACGTAGATTACACAGCACAATGTGAGTGGATGCGAAAAGCTCGGCCTTTGGCGTGCTACATGCGGTCATAGTCGACAGTGATAAATTGATGTTCATTGTGGTAAAGGCATAACACTTGCCACAATGACTGTATCTAGATCTTTATCGGTGCCCTATATAATTGCATTCCCTCTCTCATTTTTCCTCCCACCGATCAATCTTCCTTCCATTCAACACAATGCTCTGCATTCATAGGGGTAAACCCTGTGTGTTGAATGTATATGGTAAATAAAAATAATAAAAAAAATTTTCTGGTTTTTAAAATGGAAAAATACATAAATAGCAAAATAATCTCTGGAATGTTCTCAAAATTTGGAAAATTCCAAAAACTAGTTTATTATTTATACCATCTTCTAAATTTTTAGCTTTGAGAGAGATTCTACTCGCATTTTATTATTTGCACTGTATTATTTAGTATAAAATATTCACCCTGCATGAATTCTTCAGCCGTTCAAAGTTAATACCTAAAAAAAAACATAAAAAAAATATGAAAAACGAGTCTAACAAGGAGCACAATAAATAAAAGAAAAATTATGAGTTGCATACTCTTGCTTATATGTGTGCGTTTCCGGTTTCTTGTCTTTTGTTTGCGCTTACGACGGAAGTATAGGCTTAAAGCATTTGAGCATAGATATACACATACTTATGTATACATCACTACCACACATACTATATATCAGATATATTAGATATGAAAAAGGTAAAGTTGTTATCGAATTCTTGTTACAGTGAGAAAAAATTAAAGATAATTGAATTGAAGAGGAATGCTGAAAGAAGTTTTCTATAAGCATGGTGTTTGAAGACAGCTTTCTTCCTTGAGGCCTTCCTAGACAAAGTAGTGTACACTCTTCCAGAAGTCAGTATCTCATTTTCATGTACACATATATTTTCTCAGTGGGAAAATATGTTTATACTTGTCATTGTGTAAACGCTAAGAAAAATAAATAAAATATATACATAAACGGAAAAGAACGGCAACTTTAATCGCTCTTGGTAATAAAATATGTTGCCACGAACGCAAAGGACAAAAGTTAAGTTAAGTTGTCGCACGCGTTTCTCGGCATAAATGGCTTTAAGCAATAAGTGGCAATAAGTTTCTCGTATGCAATACTGAATGTTTATGAGAGAATGAAAGTATTTTTATCTTAAACCGAGTAAGAAATTTTGTAGAAAAATATAATTTCCTTTTTATCTGCCCACAATATATGTATATATTTATGCACACACACACACTCACGTGCTCAAACATATAACTTTGGCTTATCATTTTAATACTTTATAGATATGCGTAGATAGGTATGCACACAGAAAAAATATTATAATAATATTTTGTTGCTTTAGCTCTAATGTTGCTTTCCCTATACATTCACAGTCATATACATACATATAAGTCAATAGCATGGCAACCCTATAAAGCACATCTGTGTATGTACTAAATGAAAGACAAGCAATATAAATACAAATTCGTATTTTGGTACATATATATATAGGTACATACATATGTATGTCAAAAAGCATGTACAAGTGTGTATTTATGTATGAATACTTTTGTTATCTTTGGCAAATATTTTTTTATTGTGTATGTATGTATGAATGTGTATGTCTTCTGGCCAGTATAATTTCATATGCAAACAACTCCAAACCAAAAGTTATGATTATAAATACTTTTTGTTTTTGCGTTATTGTTCATGTTTTGTTATTGCTATTGTTGTTGTTATTATTATTGCGACAACATACCCTGCAACCAACAGCAGACCACTTCGAGCATGTCTCTAGTCAAACAGACTAAAACTATTTCTAGTCTAGCTAGACATGACCAGTTTGATGTAATAAACGTCGTTCTTGTTGACACAAAACAAACAAACCCGACTGCAATTCAGGATCACAAATAGCTGCCGAGTAACTTTAAAACTGGTTTAATATTCATTTTGAATAAAATAAAATTTAGAAATACATAGGGATAATATGTACCCCGTACGACTACATAATCAATTGATATGATTGACATACTAGCGTAGGTACGTGCTATTCATTTGAGCTATACACTGACTCGTGGATACAGCGACAAAGCAGCGAAAGCTTTGCTCGCTACTTTACTCTACATTTTGCTTTTAAAACGAACGAACGTATAATGTTCCTATAGGTGACCTAATAGGACATTTGCTCCATAAACCACTGCTAGTGGTTCTGAAGCCCAGCAATCTTCATAAAATTTAAGAAGAAATTATTTTGTTAAAATAGTTTTTTTTCTTGTGCCACGAAATGATCCGATATAACTAGTTTTTGGACTATTATATAAAGATAGTGCAGGATCAGTACTGGCCCTGTCCCATGACAAGCCTGTATAAAAATAACTAGTCTGTTCTCATATAATTGTGGTCCCTCGCGCTCTAGTACTATTGTAGTATAAGACTACTGGTACTGGTCCTGTCCCATGACAAGCCTGTATAAAAATAACTAGCCTGTTCTCATATAATTGTGGTCCCTCGCGGTCTAGTACTATTGTAGTATAAGACTAGAATGATAGGTTACAGGGTAGTTGCATAGTTTGGCATGTTCAATATGAAGAGAACATTGTTAACATACACATTCATACAGCTTTCATGTATCTATGTATACAAAAAAGAGAAAATATTTTTTTCCCTTTTTCACGCTATTATGAATCAAAAACAAAAGAAAACTCAACTTCCGTTTTAAAAGAGAAAAAAGTAACAAAAACAATATTTGTTTTTACAAAATTTTGCTGCTGCTTGTAGCTTGGCTTGAAAGTGTTATTCTTTCAGTCTGTAACTGTTGTTTGTCAATTTTAATTGAGTAAGATAAGCGCTATATACATATATACATGCATACATACTTACATTCTCGCACCAATATAAATTTACTGGCTTTATATACATACTATACATACTATATAATTGGGTCAATATTTTAAATATTTTATAGAGAAATATGAGGTTAATTGGCATCATAAAATATTTCTGGCGCCAAAATGAAAATTTATTTTATTTATAAACTGAATTTTGCATTCCATGTAAATAACATAAGCATACAGCATTTATGCATGTTTGTGTACAAAAAGTTAAAGTTTGTATTATAAATTTAAGGAATATTTAAAGCAAAGATATTTTAATGCAGTGCCGCTTAATAATTGGAAAGTAGTTTTTGGAACGATTCACCGTATTGACGCATTACGAACACAATCCCCTGACAATTTTGTAACAAAAAGTGCACAGTAAATTTCAAGCCACATAAAAGTTGAATAGACTCAGCTTTGGCATGCTTTACTGAAAAATATGATTTTTATAATTCACCTGAAGCAAACTAGAAACATTATTGATATCATTGTATAATTACTGTAATTCTTCTGTAGGACCTAACAGCGGGTTCAGAATATAAATATAAATAAATTTAGCTTCCTTTGAATATCGTGGCAAAGTAAAATTTAATGAAAGAAAGCTTTATTTTCGGGCTTAAGAAATGCATGGAATGTGGAACCGATATCGGAAGGACGCTCTCCTGAATATTTCTAATCAATTCTCACAATTGAGAATATGTAGAAATTTTAATTGCAATATGTAACGATAATCAAAAAACTTTGGCTGGTGATTGGTATTTCTGCAACCAACTGATCACATTTCAACATCGCAACAGACGTTCAGCATTGACCTCAAATTCGCAGTGGGCACCATAAGGTATAACAAAGTATGCATGGTTCGACCCACTCTTATACAAGATTTTTCATTTAATCGAGTTTTCTAAAATAGTCAATTATCTACGGCATCAATATATGTAAAAGTCGCTCCGATCGAGGCAATATTTACTTTACTTTACTTTAATGGCACAACAGCCCATGGGGCCTAGGCCGAGCTTTTCTCATCCACTCATGTTGTGCGTGTTATATTTGTACATGAATGGAAGGGACCTACAGTTTAATGCCGAATCCGAACGGCGAAGTGAAAAGCTTTTCATAGCAATTTTTACTCTTGTAGGTTTTGCCTAGGCCATTGCCTGCCAAGAGGTGGTGCCGTGTAGAAAAATTATTTTTTCTACTTTTTTTTTTGATTTTGCCTGTGCCGAGATTCGAACCCCGGACACTCTGCGTAGCAGTCCAACGCATTGCCACTACGCCACAGCGACCACATATTGTACGTTTGTTCTTTTTTCCGTATGGGTTTTCGAAAAAAAACTCTTAAGAAAAAATCCCTTAAAAGGGGGAAAACATATGTAAACATCTTGACTTTGATGGACCAAAATCTCAGCGTGTTGGGAACAACAGATTCAGGTTGGGTCTACTCAGGAGCATTTAAGTTCGTTGAGCGATTTCATCTTCAAGCAAAAAGTACAAAATTTGTGGAACAGTGGAATCTTTTTGGCTGAAATGGAACGATACCCAATGTTCTTTCAATGTTTTAAACCGCATCCGTGAAGTTAAAGGTGCCTCTTTTATCCAATAGAAATTTTGTATGCTCATCAATTTCTGAACTGGCATCGTATTTGAAGTAATTCGCAGAAAATTGTGCACATCCATTACTTGGACTTAGTTACAAACTAGTGCAATTTAAAATACCTTCATATAATGTTAATAAAATCGCTTAAATTATTGTATGGCAAATTTTTATTTTTAATATTTACAAAATTCATTATGCTTAAGTCTGCACATGCAGGATTCCCCTGCAAAAGATTATTAATGTTTTTAAGTGTTTAATTAAAAAAAATTTTTATCTTAAATTAAATCTTTTTAACTTGTTTTTTTTTATGTTAAGTACGCAATTTATATCTTTATCTTTTGTATGAATTTCTTTATAATTTTATTTATTCGTCTTAATTGTACAACGTCTGTTTACATACATAAAGGGTGATTTTTTAAGAGCTTTATTATATAATTATACAAAAGTGAATGACATTTCTATTTGCATCGATAAATCCTGCCATTTACTTTTTAAAGATAATTTCACTTAAATGTTGCCCTACGACTACGCTTTAATTAGTACAATCTGAAGGTCCAATTTTGGCACACTTTTTCACAAATTTCGGCCGGAATCTCACAATGTTGGCTTCCAAACCAGCAATCGTGTTTGGATTGTCCCTACAGACAAGAGACTTAACATAGCCCCGCAAAAAATAGTCTAACGGGGTTAAATCACACGATCTTGGTGGCCAATTGGATGCACCAAAACGTGAGATTAACTGCTCACCAAATTCGCCTCTCAATTGATTCATGGTTTCGCGTGCAGTGTGGTATGTAGCACTGTCAGGTTGGAACCACACATCGGCCAATTCCAATTCTTGCATTTTGGGCAAAAAAAAGCGTGTTATCATCGAACGGTATCTTTCTCCATTGACCATAACGTTGCGGCCTTCATCGTCTTTGAGGAAGTACAGCCCAATGATGCCGCCTGCCTATAAACCGCACCAAATACTGCATTTTCGGGATGCATTGGTAGCTGCTGAATTGCCTCTGGCTGGTCTTCACACCAAATACGGAAATTCTGCTTATTCACGTATCAATTGAACCAAAAAAGAGCCTCGTCGCTGAAGACAATTAGCTTGCGAAATACATTTTTCACAGCGCATGAATTTTAATAATAAATTTCAATAATTTGCAAACGTTGTTCAGGCGTATGTTTATTCATGATGAAATGGCAAAGCAAACTGAGCATTTTTTACTTTGAAACATGTCAAAAATCATGCGTGAACTGTCCGAAATCTTAACGTCAAAATCTAAGTATCAAAAAAATCACCCTTTCAAAATTATTGAGAAAACAAACAAAAAGTCGCGCACAAAAGCGCACGGAAAGTGCGTAAATTTTGTTTATTTTTGTTTGCGCTGTTGTTTACTCTTTCCTTTTTGTATTAAACACACGAAGCTTTGAATAGGAAATTCTTATTATTTTTGTTTTTTATTTGTGTTCTACTAATGTTTAAGTGAACAATTCCTTATGAACTTGTAGCTTCTCTTGTTACGACGATGGCCACATTGCCATAATGAATTTATTTTCAAAGAATTGAACTTCCATCAAAAGTGACGAGAATGAAGCGCGTCATTTAACTTGTATAATCATTGTTTTGTTTTTATCAATTCTCACAAAATTGTTTATTAAAAAAATATGAAAAATTTAAAACAATTTTTATGCAATCTAGAAATTGATCGTTTCATTTTTTTGTTATTTGTATAAATGAACGAGTATAGTACTATTTCCAGTTTGAGGCAAAAAAGTTTTTATAAATTTATAAATTCTAACTTTCCCTGAATAAATACAGAAATAAATAAATGAACAAAACAAAAAAAAAAAACACACATTGAATACATACGAATGTATTTGGTAGTGTGTCTACGTCTGTGTAGAAAGCTTGCCCTAGAATCCTAGAAAAATAACCTGCGGGCTGCACATGTTTCCATTTTGGTCATTAATTTCGTTGAATTTATTTATTTTTCTCTATATATTTTTTTTTGCTTCTTTGATTCACACTCACACATACACTCATACCTACAAACCATGTGAAAATAAAATTTAATTTATTTGGTTCTCGAGCACGCTGTAAATTTAATAAATTGAATCGTTCTAACAGAATGCTTTTTTCCTGGTAAAAAAGTTTTGCACTTTATTTATTTCATTTTATTAATGCAAACAAAAGGTGGCAGCGTTTGTTTGATGTTTTTTAAGTAAGAATGTAAAATAATAATTGTTGGTCGCTGTGTGGTGTAGTGGTAGTGCGTTGGACTGCTACACAGAGTGTCCGGGGTTCGAATCTCGGCACAAGCAAAATCAAAAAGTAGAAAAAATAATTTTTGTACACAGCACCACCTCTTGACAGGCAATAGCAAACCTACAAGAGTAAACATTGCTATGAAAAGCTTTTCACTTCGCCGTTCGGATTCGGCATTAAACTGTAGGTCCCTTCCATTCATGCACAAATATAACACGCACAACATGAGTGGATGCGAAAAGCTCGGCCTAGGCCCTGCATGGGTTTTTGTGCCATTAAAAGTAAAAGTAAAAAGTAAGTAAAATGTAAAATTATTTAATATATTTATTAATTATTTCAAAAATTCAATTGGCATTTACATACATGTACATTTATGCATCGGTGGGGAAAATAAGTTAAAAATTTTCGATACATAGATGTAATTTGAGTCCTATATCTTTAATGGGATTGATAATTTTACTTATAAATGGTTCGTTAATTTTTTTTTGAAGGTTATTGTCAACTTTTTAAATTACAACATGAACATTGGAGATTTATTTTTTGTCCCCGGTTGAGACTTATAAGATTTGTATTAAATTTGCACTAGGCAATGATATGTTTGCGATTCATTTCAAGGAATGGAGATTAATGTTTTTTTTTTTTTGGCAAATTCTCGTAATAAAATTGTATTTCAAAAGATTTTGAGTCTGATGTACTTTGAAGGATTTGTAAAAACGTATATAAAAATATATGTACAAATTTTTCAAAATCGAGTTTTTGATGAATTATGATAAAGCGTATGCATCGGCCGCTGTGGCGTGGTGGTAGTGCGTTGGACTATTACACAGAGTGTCCGGGGTCCAATCTCGGACAGGCAAAATCAAAAAGTAAAAAATAAACAGAAAACTTTTTTTCTACACGGCACCAACTCTGGCAAACCTACAAGAGTAAAAATTGTCTATGAAAAGCTTTTCCACTTCGCCGTTCGGATACGGCATACAACTCTAGGTCCCTTCCATTCAAGTACAAAAATTACACGCACGACACGAGTGGATGCAAAAAGCTCGACTAGGGTCTCCATGGGCTGTTGTGCCATTAAAAAACAAAAATAAGAATGCATCGGCGTCTAGGCTTGGCTTTTCTTTGGAACAATACATCAAAATCTTATGTTTCTTTTAACTTTAAATTACTATATTTTTTAAGCAATACTGAAAGCTTAAATGTAAAAATTACTCAAATTCCTTAAATCAAAAAATGAGTGTTAAAAGCCACTCGGCTTTGTAATTTAAGGCAGCGATATATATGTTTTGTATTTCCTATTGAATTACCAGGGCTATTTGGATTAATTTCTTAAAATATTGTAGAGAAAATCATTTTAAAATTAATTTTGATATCGAAGAACTTCTTTATTCTACAGAAAATATGCAACTCACCAAAATCTTTTGTATTTCAAATTAAAATCTATTATGTATTAAACTTTTTATTTATACCATATAGATAAATGTAATTTCTCTCTATTGTGACTTCAAAGGTTAAGCGGTTTTTTTACTCCACTCGTTTGTTTGCTTCTCTTCACTTAATTCTTTTTTCTCAAGTTTTGTTAAATTAATAAATTTCATGCTTATTTCACATGCAGAAATAGAATACACAGACAACTTTTATTTTCCTCAATTTCTTTATGTCATTATGTCAGATTTGTCATAATTTATTTCCCAATAACTTTGTAAATTTTTTTTTTATGTTGCTCCAGCTTTGTGTGTTTTTTTTTATTATGGCATTGTGTGCAACTTTAACTTCTCTAATAGAAATGTTTGTATGAATTGATAGCGGGTAAATTCCCGGTGATATTTCATATAAATAGTACTTATGTATATACAGGGTGTGTTTTTTAGAAGTGTTGTTTTCAACTAGAAATAAAATGCATATAATTTAATGTTATGGCCAATAATTTAGCTTTATTATAAAGATAAGGATTTGCCATTATGTTTTATAAACGATTTCGGGCAAGTGGCCGCCGCGGCTGGTTCGAATAAATTCCAGCCGAGAAGCCCAATTTTTGACCACTTTTTGCAGCAATGTCAGTAATGGGCCGTATGTCAGTAATAACGAGCCGAATATTCTCTTCCAAGGCGTCAATCGTCTCGGGCTTATCTGCGTCGACAAGCAACTTCACATAACCCCACAAAAAATAGTCGCACGATCTGGGAGACCACGCCACAGGCACCAATAGTTTCCTTCAATAAATTAATTGTTTAGTTGGGTGCATGGCATGTAGCGCCGTCTTGTTGGAACCAAGACGGTGAAATGGCAGACCAAACTGTGCTTAAATCAAGTGACAGCTGTCAAAAAGACCAACTTCGAAAAAAGAATTCCCAGATTGAAAACCACACTTCTAAAAAAAAAACACCCTTTACATACATACATAAGTACTATGTATTGCTTGGATACAAAAAGTAATATTTCTAATGAGTGTATCGAATAAATATTGTTATACAATATTATGTATATACCAAGTTTAACATATACTTTGCTTCTTAAATATTGTACAAATAATTCTTCTTTTACATCATTATGTACCTTTTTTTCATAATATTTGAGCATGTCTTTTTTTTATATGTCTTTTGATTATTTTTTTTTTTAATTGTTCAAAAAATACATTTTAATTGTTTGTTAAAAAGCGAGGATTATAATTTGTGTGAGTATCGTAAAACACGACTACATAAGTACCTCCACTCGTAAGTGCCATTCCCGCGTAAGTACCTGTAATTTGGAACCTTTTTTTTTTTAAATATACATAGAAATTTCCCGGTTAAGTATCTCAAAAGACTAACATCTTCAACTCTTGTACAATACTAAACGGGGGTTTACTGCATCTACCAATTATTTAGTTTTGGTAATAATATGGTTAAATTTACATAGTAAATACAATTCAATGATTTATTCCTGTACTCATAGATGCTACACAAATGTATCCTATTATTATGGGATATCCTATGATATATGTACTTTAATTCATATTTTTCTTTCAATTACCATGGGTTTTTGTCTTGATGACTTAATTCGCATAACCTCTTCATATTCTTTTTAAAATTCTTTTAATATCGGTAAAAATCGATTACTTCAATGGTAAGTAAATATGGTATAAAATGTTGCTTAACTTGGTTAGCCTAAAAAACTTGTGCTATGGTGGTAATCCTGGGTGTGCACCCATCCATTGTGCACATTGATACGAACACATTGAAGATTGGCATTGTTATCTTAATACTTTCAGCTTTATTATACCGGTTATTTGGTAAAAGTTCCCAAAATAAAAGATTAATTTGAAATTAGAGCGGGTCGCCAAAAAAAACCCAAAAAACCACCATTATACATTAACAATTAAAAAAGAACGTAAACTAACGGCATAACGCCCATTGAAATACTTAGGTTCAAAATCACATTCAACCTGAAAAATATGTAAATAGATACATTATCTTTTATTGACAAAGATTATATGCTAGGAAAAAACTTACTGGATACTTTTCGCAAGCCAAAATTTCCGACCATAAGCCACCTGGCCAGACTCCAGGACCCTTTTGCTTGCCAATGTAATGTGTAAGCAACGGTCTGAGAGGAAACTCATTAAAGTGAAATAAACTAACATTCCACTGCAATTGTCGTTGCAGATGTCGTTCCATGCACGCATTTACTCCCGTTTTATACCCAGTGTTAACAGCAGTGCCGTCGCAACTGATTGCCACCAAGTGGTCTAAAGAATAATCTTTAGCATTCAAAAAGTTTACTATTGCTATCTGAATTGCTTCTCCGGTGCCATCGGTTGGAGTTACTTAGGCAATAAATTGCTGTTCAGGCTGCTTCAGTATTGTTATGTGTTCTTCTCCCTCCCTCATTAATCTTACTGTGCTTTGAACTTTTTTTTTCTTCAACGCAACATCCTTTTTGCCGTCGTATGAGATGCATCGTAAGAGCGTATGGAACACTCACTTGAAAACTTGTACTTATTAAATCTCACAATTTTGATGAGTTTTGCACAGACACTGACCAAAAATAATAAGCTTTTAGGCGAAAGTGTTTACTAAAATTTTTACAAATATATTTTACTGTAAATTACGGAATATTTTTATTTTTAGTAAGTTCTACTAAAAATTTCTAATATTATAAGAAACAATGTATGAAAGCACTTAAAATAAGAACACTTCTTGGGCAAGAATTTAATGATTTTCGGAGATCTACAAATTAAAAAAATTGCCTTTCTCTGAGTACTCTGAGTACGCGACCTAACTATTACAAATGACTTCGGAGATGAATAATACCTATCATTTATAAAAATCGGCCATCAACTGCCAAAGTTATAAACAAAAATTAGTTTTGGTGGTTTTTACGGTGGTCCAAAAAAAAAAAAAAGATTGGTTTGAAATACTCTCAACATACGCTTTCAGATAGGGGGTGGTTTCTTCATACTTTTTTTTGTATGTGGGTCCGCTCTATTGTTCATAGAGATAAGATAGAAAAACTATTTAGGAATAAGCAACAATATTAATCTGGATGTTTATTTTTTAAATTTGTGAGATGGTTTAATAAATAGTTTCTATAATCCATTTTTTAAATTGGAATGTCTAAGGTAAAAAAAAAAAAATTTTTTTTTAAATTAAGAAGTAATTAAGAAATTAAAGAAAACCATAATATTTGGAAAATAGATTATAAAATACTAGGGCTGCGCGAATATTAAAAGAGCGAATGCGAATACGAGTAATAAAAAACTAAAGTTGCGAATGGAATTTTTTTTTTCTTGTTTTAAAAAATAGTAGATCCAACTTTTAATATCCGTTTTTCGAAATTGGAAAAAATTACTTGCAGAATTTTTCTAATGTTTAAAAATTTTGTGTAATTGCACAGGCAAAATCAAAAAGTAGAAAAAACAATTTTTCAACACAGCACCATCTCTTGGCAGGCAATGGCCTAGGCAAAACCTACAAGAGTAAAAATAGCTATGAAAAGCTTTTCACTTCACCGTTCGGATTCGGCATTAAACTGTAGGTCCCTTCCATTCATGTACAAATATAACACGCACAACATGAGTGGATGCGAAAAGCTCGGCCTAGGCCCTCCATGGGCTGTTGTGCCATTAAAAGTAAGTAAGTAAGTAATATATTGAACATACGAGTAAATATTCTCTTCAGTTTCTATTTTTACTTACTTCTCTTAAACAGGAAGTTTTGCAACGTTATATTTGCCACAAATAAAAACATATGCAATATATGTATACTCTTTTATGACAATTGCTTGAACGTGCGCTTTGATTTATTCAAACCGCAAATTTATGCCTCATCATATTGGAATTGGAAACGGAAACTTTGAGCATATATACATATCTACATACATTCATAAACATATACTCGTACATAGATATGTGATGCAATCCAGATATACCAACATGTATATCGATAATCGATGCGGTAGGAACGTATATTTGTATGTAAGTATTGATAGTTTTCGCCAAGAAGAGACCCAAAACTTTTTTGCTGATTTTTCGAAATTCTTTTGTATTTAATGTATGAAAAGGCATTTCAGTGGAATATACTTCTGTATATTTCGTTTCTTCTGTTATATACATTTATACTATATATGTATAGGTACATATGCACTAGTATGTACATATGTATATCAGCTTATCTTTGCATTTCTGACATTCCAATAAAAAAATAAAAATAAAAACGAGGAAACAACCATGAGAAAAAATCGGAATTCATACTTGAACTTAAACGCAAATACCG
This sequence comes from Palloptera scutellata, assembly GCA_958295655.1. NCBI lineage: Eukaryota > Metazoa > Arthropoda > Insecta > Diptera > Pallopteridae > Palloptera > Palloptera scutellata. The sequence continues at coordinate 21,021,770 of OY282449.1, read as the reverse complement.
CACAAAACAATTGCAATAAAAATGACAGAATATTCTTGTGGAGGAAAGCATTTTGCTCTTATGGAAATAACAGCAGCAGTAATAATAGCAACACCAACAGCAGGAGCAGCATGAGGAGCAGTAGCACAGTTACCAACGGAAATAACAAGAAAAAATAAAAAAACAAAAAATTGCTGACAACAATACAATGAATTCTGTGGGACTATATACAACAATAACAATAACAAAACCAACAACATCGAAAATCAATGCTATGGAAAATATTTCTTTAATAGCATACGCACACAAAACATACAAACACTCGTAGGTATTCGTGCATATATACTATTTATATATGTACATACGTATGAATGTGCATGTTTTTTTGCATAAATATGTAGGAAAAATTTGCACATTCTACTGTGTTGAAACAAGAGAATTGGAGAACAAGAATATTGGCTTCTTTTCAAGCATGACCTGTCATCCAAACCAAACGAAATCAACGCAACACTAACGCCCGTACTATATGCAAGTGGTAGCCACATTCATATATATATAAAGGGTGTACCATTTATAATTTATAACTTTTAGTGGTCACTGTAGTAAAGTTGCTAGTGCATTTACCTGCAACGCATAGTGTCCGTGGCTCAAATCGCGGCACAGGCTAAATCAAAATGTAGAAAAAACTAATTTTTCCACACGGCACCACCTCTTGGCAGGCAATGGCAAACCTACAAGAGTAAAAATTGCCTATGAAAAGCTTTTCACTTCGCCGTTCGGATTCGGCATAAAACTGTAGGTCCCTTCCATTCATGTACAAATATAACAAGCACAATGGCACAACAGCCCTCCATGGGCTAATAATGTGACTTTAAAACTACCCACTCGTCATCCTATTGGAACCAAATGTTGTTTAAGTCCATATTTTCTAAAATAGGCCACAAATAATATGTTATCATTGTGCGGTAGCGCACATTATTCACAACAGCAATTTATCCGGCTGTGCGCACTGAACGAGAACGTGTTGTTTTATCCAATAAAGATCTATTTTCAAGCACGCGTTTTACAAATTGATCCACAAATCGAGTGGAAGGCGCTTCTCTTCTACCGAATTTTGAATGTAACTTTCTTACAATTCGGTAGAAGATTCACTACTTTGCAAGTACATTTTTAGTATTTCCCAAACTTGTAACCTATTTCGTTAACCGCAAATATAAACCTAATTTTCCGTTACAATATGAATGACATTAGAGTTGCCACACTCAAGATAACCAGTTGTTCAAATTCAAAATATTAAATGGACAACCCTTTATGTATGTACAGTGAATTTATTTGAATAACTATGTTTATGTATATTGAAGGCAAGGTTTTTATAGTTATAAATATATTAATGCCTTTGTGTGCTGAGTGTTTTTTCATTCTTTATATGTGTGCTCATATATGTACATCTCTTTATATTCCACATCCGCTAAGGAAACATATTCCCAAATATATATATGCCTACATTCGCATGTACATATGTTCAATTATAAATAAAAAGGGTGAGAAGTCATTACAAAAAAAAAAAATTATTTCCACAATGCTGGCGTTTCTTATTGAATAACTTCTTTCTGTTGCTTGCTGCCATGTTCAAGTAAGCACTGCTCGTATACTAAGAATATGTATGTGTGTATCTGTATTTGTCTGTGTATGTACATGTTCTTATTTTTTTATCGACTGTTGATTGTATTGTTATCACGTTCACGTGGCGTATGAATATGTGTCGTCCTTCTTTTTTTTTTTTGTCAGCATGTCGTCGCTTTTGGTGGCAAAAGTTTGTATGTGAGTGTGGCGGAAATTATTTTCAACACAGCCATTTTCAATTCATTTAGCGCGATATATAGGTACATATGTATACTCGTACATATGCCATATAGTATGTATGCATTCTTTTTTTGTTTCATTTACGATACTGAAGTGTACATACGTCTATGAGTATTTCTGTGATTCTGTAAATATGTTTGTGTATGTTGACGCTATTTATGATGTTTTGTTATTCTAGATGATGTTAAATTTCTAGTCTCTGAGGGCAACAAATATTTAAATAATGAATTATAATTAAAAGTTTATTATTAACGGAATTGTTTATTATTTATGGTATGTAATTTTAAATTTATGGAAGTTTCTGGAAAGCTTTAAAATTTAAAATGCATTAGTATGTACATTTTATTTTCACATAAATTATCGATCCAGTACAAAAACTTTCAAACATGGTATGCAATCGATGAATTAAATAAAGATCAGTTGAAATTGCTGTAGTAAATATATTTTGTTTTTCTTTAGCTCGAGCCTGAAATTTTTTTCAGAATGAATATTTTTTTTTAATAAATTTTATTGTTATCATAGTAACCGGTAAGGTTCGAATAAAATTTTGATCTATATTTTATAACTGAACCTTTCGAAAATTATTTTTTTTCCTATTATAATAACTTTCAGCGTTGTTAGAGACCACATGTTTCCAAGTACTATTTTTATATTAAGTTGAAAACGTGGAAAGAAAGAACAAAATATCACCAATTACACGTAAACCAAAATAACTTCTTCTGTAACGGCGCTGATTATCAATATTATGATTATTTACATAATACATATATGCTTATCACTTTTCATTCTATGTTATTGTTAATATTCTTTTTCTTCTTTATATTGTGTGCAAAACGCATTTATTTACTTTAACTATATTTTTGCCATCACTGTAATGCATAAAGAGATATCTTTAAATTTCATTTACTTTATCACTCATTTAACGGTAATCTCCCTTTATCGCTCACTACTTGTTAAGATCAACTATCATAATTATTATTTGGTCATTCGATACTCAACTATTAAAGAAAGCAGACGCTTAAAATCAAACTTTCGCGTGTTTATTTAATATCATCGAAGCGTTCCTTTACGCTTAGACGCTTGTAGACTTTTTGGCTCTTGCGGCTAGTGTAATCGAACGCAACTCGCACTTTAGGGATGTTCCGCTCCCCTACACTTCTTATTTTAATGGCACAACAGCCCATGGAGGGACTAGGTCGAGCTTTTCGGATCCACTCATTTTGTACGTGTTATACTTATATTTACACGATTGGATGGAACGTACAGTGGCGAATCCGAACGACGAAGTGAAAAGCTTTTCACATGAGATTTTTATTCTTGTCGGCTTGCCATTGCCTGCCAAGAGGTGGTGCTGTGTAGAAAAATAGTTTTTTCCTTTTTTTGATTTACCCTGTGCCGAAATTTGAACCTCGGACACGCTGGATAGCAAGCCAACCAAAATAACACGCTCAAAAAAAATTCTTTCCCAATTTATTCACTGAAACTATTTCGAGAATCTTAAAAAACCGACTTCCGAAAAGGAATTGGAAGCCTATAAGATTGTTCCTCCAAGAAGTTTCAATATTCTCTGTCTTTTTTTGGATCACGTTGGCATAAATCTTCAAATATTTGAATACAGTAAACCCCAGTCAAGTACCACCGCTGAAGATATCAGGATTTTGAGGCACTTAAGCGGGAAAGGCACGTAAAATGGAAATTATCTATGGATATTTACAGAAAAAACACAGCAAATTACTGAAGAGAGAGGTCCTTAACCAGGGTTTACTGCATATATTTTCTTTATGCAAAAGTTCTACTTTATATGGATATTGTATAAGTAGAATACGAGAAAGATATCTCCAAATTTAGAAAATAGCAATATTGTTAATCTTTTATGCTGCATCTTTGAATATACATATGTACGAGTAAACGAGCACATTTGCCTATCTAGATTTGCATGTATGTAGTACATGGTTTCAATATATTTACTTATATTTTCTCAACAAGTACAATTCATCTTAACGCCTCATAAAAGCATTAAGTAAATTGCATACTTATGCATTAACAACACTGCAAAAAACATGAACAGCACTCACATCAATGCATGCGCATAAACAAAGAACACACATACACACTTGCTTACTTATGCCTGCATGCATGCATACATATGTATTCGCACACGTACTCAATCTTTTGTATACACTAGTAATTTCATATCAATTTGCATTGTAATTTACTGTGACAATTTAAGTGCGCATCAACACACTCACACAAACACACTCGTACACGAAATAGACACACAACCATACAATACAACTGCACAAACTTTTATGCATTTTCATATACAGTTTGCTGTTGTTGCTTTATGTGTTACATATTCTACTCCTGTTACTACTTAATATGTGTGTCCTAAAGTGTTTGTGTTTGTGTTAGTATGTAGTAGCAGTGGGAAACGGTTGAGTTTTCGTAGTATGAGTAAATTTGCTATCGCATTTCGTAATATGTTTTAGCAAAATATTTCTATTTTTAATAGTTAAGTATACTCCATGAAGAATGAAGAAGTATGTGTACCATGTGTATGTGTTATGTCAGCATATAAACGTATACATATGTACATATACTAAATATATATATATATATATATATGGTATATATATATATATATATGTAAATGTATATATATATAAATATAGATAGATGTGCATATAATAGCGTATTATGTTTTGCATCGTTTCTAGTATGGCATAGCTTAAAAGTGCACTGTACATAGAAAGTTATATATTTTTTGTGTGACTGTGTTTGTAAGTATGCTTGGCTGTCAGTTTTCGTGTGAAAGTGTATCTGTCTTGTATCTTATGGTTGATGATAAATTTTAATGTGTGTGTAAGAGAGTTCGGTTGTGCGTCATTTACTTCGTTACACTCTCAAGTAACAATTTTATGTTTAACATTTTTTGTTTTACTGTATTTTGTATTTTTTTTTTGGTAGCGAAAACCTAAGATAGAATTTCAATGTACTTAACCCACCATCTTCTTTCTTCCTCACTCTCCATCTCTTTCTCGACACATTTGCACATAATATTATTTTACGACGCATGCACACATCGAGAAAGGACTCAACATTAAACACACTGAAACCATGCATTTTATACTGACATTTTAAAACAGGGTGTTTTTCGGTGTGCTCGTTTCTTTGCAAATATATAGGTCAAGATGATTTTAAAAGAGTTTTCGTTGCATAAAGAAAAACTATTGATGAAATATGAGTTTTGAACGAACATAATTTACTTTCATAAAGGAATTTCAGTTAACATCAAAATGAGGTCTTTTGGGAATGGTTTCTAAATTATTTCAAATAAAAACTGTCGTATTTATAGAATCAATTAATCATTGAGTATTTATGTACTCATATATGTATGTATAAGCATAGAAATAATATGATTCTGAAAGTAAAATTGTCAGCACCCATTTTGTATATATGCATCAGTTCAAGTAACCAAATAAACTGTGAAGTTAGTAGTTCCATGTGTACATATATGCATGCATGCATACAAACACATTTATAAATATGTGCGAGTATATATGTCCTTCGAAATGCGTGTGTGTGTATATTTCTGTATAAATTTGATAGCACTTAAAATTTCCTGATGGTACTCGTATCAACGTAAATATTGATATCAAAACTACACAAAAACAAATACACTCAAATCAAATGGCATAATATTCATGTATGTATGTGTGTGTGTGAGTGTATACCCCCAGTGAAAAATTTAAAAATTTCTTAATCATCCAGTTTTAAAATATATTAATTACATATGTATTACTACATACATATAAAAATTAACAAATGTTTAAAGTTTAATTTAAAAGTTTGTAGATACAATTATTTTAAATAATGCATTGATCCAAAAACTGATTCCTAGTCGATGAGCCAAAACGCTATGCAATTTATTTTTTTTTGTGAAATATATTGTTATTGTTGATATAAAGAAACGAACAATTTTTTTTCTTTACTTATGATATTACATAATTTTTTATGATGGGTATAAGTTGGCATACGAATATATGTATTTATAAGATATCGTTTGTACAGGGTGGACCATTTATAATTTGGAATAAATTTTACTGTAAATAAGAAACAAATAATTTTTTTTTCAATGCAGTTTTTATTATTCGAAAGTACAATCCTTCTTGTTAATGGTGGAATACTATTCAGTACCTTTTCGACTATATGAAGCTGTACTTGACCGATTTCGTCCTTAAGAGCTTCAATCTGCTGGATGGTTAGCGTGGAACGGCTAATGACGCGATTTTAAAACTTCCCAAGCAAAAGATCGATTGTTGCACGGCTTGTGTGACACGGAGCGCTATCCTATTGGAACCAAATGTTGTCTAAGTCCATATATTCTAAAATATGCCACAAACAATCAGTTATCATTGTGCGGTAGTGTACACGATTCACTATAATGCATCTTCCTTTCGCTGAACAACAGCAGCGTTTTTTTCGGTTGTGCTCACTGTAGGTGAACGAGAACGTGTTGTTTTATCCAATAAAGATCTAGTTTCACGCAAACGTTTCTCAAATTGATCCAGAAATCGAGTGGAAGGCGTTTCTCTAGTACCGAATTTTGAATGTAATTTTCCTACACTTCGGTAGAAGATTCACCATTTCGCAAGTACATTTTTAGTACTTGCCAACGTTGTTCAAAACTTTATATAAAACTAATTTTCCGTAATAATACGAATGACATTAGAGTTGCCATACTCAAAATAACCAGTAGATCTAATTTCAAATGGTAGATGGACCACCCTTTACATATATTTATTCAAAAGCATTTGTTGTTTGTAAACAACAAAAATAATTCAATGCAACTAAATTTGTTTAAAAAGTTAAAGCTATAAAATTTTAGCTTACTTGTCTCCAGCAGTAATACACAATTGCATAGATATTAAAAATAGTAGAATAAATACAAAAAAGCAACTCATACTCTTATGCAAAAAAATTACTAAAGCAAAGTTCTTTAACTAAACTTAAACCCGAAATAAAACATTATTTTTCATTCTGCCTGACAATATGTAGAACTTTGTGTGGGATGTAGACATTAGGTTTTGAAGTTATTTTAATTGTGCATATTAAATTTGGTTCCAGTTGCTTCACTATTTCCTTTGATATTGCCCTTTTAACGGAAATACATACATGTGGCTTTTGGCCAATATTGACAATTATCGGAACAGTTGCTAAAGACACTTATTCGATTATGTGTATCGAATTTTGTTGAATTAGCTTGAGAATTTCCGTCAATATCTGTCTTCGAAAATTTATATTGTATGGGAGCTACCACGCCCAATTGAGCGATGTTGCCCATTTCAGAACTTAAACTCTTCTTTACTATTCAAAATTTCTTTGCGCCCTCTTTGCGCGTTTTTCATTACTTTTTCGAGCATATCAGGTCGTATAGGGATGATTTTTGCACGAACGTTTCCCTAGAGCTCGTCAATGGTCTGAAGCTTGCTGGCGTACACTTTGCTTACCAACTAAACCCCACAAAACGAAGTCCGGAGGGGTGAAATCTGGAAATCTGGGTGGTCAGTCAATGTCTACATTTTTTGACACCATACGTCCAGGAATTGCATTGTTTGATTTGCAGTGTGTCATGGCGCACCATCATGTTGAAACAGGTAACCATCCTGACCTTTATCAGACCTTACACATACATAATGAGCCAATATCCACCGATATCGATTTCCAGCGACTGTTTCGCTTTCTTTGAATAAAAATGGCTAAAATTATGGTTTTGGCTCAAACACCGGCTCAAGCAGCCACTATTGCAATAGTGTTTCCTAGATCCATGTGCATTCTTCGTTCCCCAAATGTGGCAATATTGCTTGTTAACGACGAAGGAGAGTGTGAAATGGGTCTTGTCGGTCATTAACATTTCCTTCCAAAAATCAGGTTCAGTGTCAACTATTCCAGCGACTGTTTCGCCGTATTCCAAGCGACGTGGACGGTCTGTCGGTAATATTCTTTGAGTCAATTGCACTTTATACGGAAAAAAAATGCACCGCAAGTTGGTTCCACTGACGGCAAAGTGCTGATCTCGGTGAAGATACGACACATGTAGGTTCTCGGCAACACTCTATCTAGTTCCGCTTCAAACAGTACATTGAAATGTCTTGGACGTTAATGAAAGGCTTATCGACGGTCTCCCACTGTCCCGTGTTCAACGAAATTAAACGACGAATAGTGTTGTCAGACGGTGCTTGTTGGCCACGATATTTTCGATGATATGAGTTAACACAACTGAACCACTATTTTCAATGTACAACGCCAATATTTCTGTGTGGAGCGATTCGTGGTTAAAATTATACTGAATTGACGTTTCAAAAACATGTTCACTGAGCCAATCGGTTGATAGGTGTTAAAATTTTTCAATGTTTATATACCGACATAAAATAGGTCCCATCCTGTACATATAAATATGTTCATACCTAGGATGTCAAATGGTGGAAATTACAAAACCGATAATCAATCAAAAAAAAAAAATTTTAAAAATAAAATTAAAAAAAGGCCAATATTTCTCTATATACTATTTATAAAACTAGTTACATTGGAACATTACTTTTTTTAGTTATTTTATAACAAATAAATAACTTATTAAATCTTATGAAGTATTTTCAGGCGCAAGAAAAGAGATGAAGAAAGACGAGAGTTGAATGATATCGAAATGTTGCGAGACAGGAACGAGGTCCGAAAATTCTTTGTAAGAATAAGACGCCTGACTGATGGTTTGAAGACCGGGGACTCTTCTTGCAAGGATGAAGACAGAAATCTGGAGACAGATGTTCAGGGCATAATAAGATTATGGACGGATTATGGACTTTTCGCAGCTGCTTAATAGCGATGACGGCAATAATCCCGCCACTGTGGAATCTACTCCGAAAACCCACAAATGAAAGCATGCCAAGTAATTGAAACCTCAGCATACTCTGCCCAATCCATAATAAAAGTTATTCCACGATCTGCGCCAACTACATGAGATAAGCCTTCTTAATATTGTGTACTGTGCGAAATACTGAAACCCATCGTTAACAAACTGATTGGACCTTATCAGTGAGGCTTCAGGCCTGGTAAATCCACCATCGACCAGATATTCACACTACGCCAAATCCTGAAAAAGACCCGAGAAAAACAGATCGACACCCATCATCTATTTGTCGATTATAAAGCCGCCTTCGACAGCACGATTAGGGATCACTTGTATGCTTGCAAAGCTCATTCGTCTTTGCAAACTGACAACAGACCTATCCGCACCATTTGATACTAAAAGAAGTTTCAGACAAGGTGACTCCCTATCGTGCGACTTCTTTAACATTATGCTGGAGAAAATAATTCGAGCTGCGAACATTGACATCTCTGGCACTATCTTCTACAAGAGTGTCATGCTGCTAGCATACGCTGATGATATTGACATAATTGGCAAAAACGCTGGAGCAGTCAGGGCAGCATTCTCCAACCTGGAAAGGGAGTCTTGTCGAGTGGGTCTAGTGGGGAACAAGGACCAAACGAAATACCTTGTGTTAACATACAAAGAGTCACGGCATCTTGGACAAAATGATATTGTTGACAATTATACTTTTCAAGTCGCCAAGGATTTTGTCTATCAAGGATCTTGTCAACAGATGTTACTACGGGCTCAGTAGTTAAATGAGAAGCAGAAACATCTCTCAGCCGACTAAAATAACGCTGTAATAGTCCCGCATCCTCCTTGTCCTAATATATGGCCCAGAGACCTGGATATTGACTACCAGTGATGAAAAGCTGTTAGGAGTATTCGAGACGAAGATACTCCGTAAGATCTACGGTCCATTATGCGTGGACGAAGTGTATTGAATAAGATGGAACTATGAGCTGTACGCCGACACTGATACAGTCAAGCGTTTAGAAATCCGGCGGCTTCGCTGGCTGGCTCATGTTGAGTGAGTAGCAGAAAGCGCTCTGGCTAGAAGGGTATTTTATTCGAACCACGGTGGACGAACACGCAGAAGAAGACGTCCTAATCTCCGTTGGAAAGACCAGGTACGGGGCGACCTTACTGCACTTGGCCGTATAAACTGGCGCCAGCGCGCGCATGGTAGTGGCGAATGGCGAAGCTTTATTGAGGTGGCGTAGACCGATCATCGGTAGTAGTACCAGTTAAGTAAGTAAGTACTTAGTAACCAATAGTGCCACTCATACCATTAGCGTCAACTGCACATGTTTGTACATATACGTCCCTATATGTGTGTGTGTCATGCACTATTGTTTTTATATTATGAGCGTGTATGAGTTTTACTAAAAAATGTCTGTAAATGTACTATGCTATAAATTCATACATGTATATATGTATTTGTTTGCCTGTGGCTTCATATATGCTAAATATTTACATTTACTGGTACAAGTATCTACATACCAATTTCTCTCGCAGTTGACACCAGAAGAACAAAAATACAAAACAAAAAAATTGAAGATTTTAGTAGCAATCATTTTGAAACTGAGTTGAAGATATGCCCGAGAATGTGTATAAGTTTCTTTGTTGTGCAATATATGTAAAAACATGGTGAAATGTGTGTTAAGACACATACTGAAAGCTTTGAAATGACAAAATATGTACATACATATATTCAGACTTGAATAGAACTTTGAAATAAGTATGTAGATGTGGCTAACTACAAAAGTGGCACAACGTGGAGGAAACGTGAAATAAATTATATTGCTTACCTGTGGATGAAGTTATAAATTTATTTTATGGAAAATATTATGCCCAATTAGTAGAATGACATATTATTTCCATAAATTAATTTTTTATGCATCTTTTTAGAAGGCAACAAATTTGTATATCCTTTACTTTTTAATTTTTGAGTTGTGTCACTTTTGTAGATAGAATGCGATATGCATGTATGCGTATGAATCCACGCTTTAAGTTTGTGGAGCTAATTTTAAATATGCAGATATAAAAAATATTTTACAATAATATTACTATCTTAAAATTGAATATTAGAGCCTTCTTTAATATAAAAATTAATTTTTGTTGTTTTAAAAAATATTAATCTAATATTTGAAAATTTTGAAAGTGAAGTATAGTATTGACGTGAATGTAATGGATGTAAAGGAGTTAATGTTGTTGATAAAGTTGGCCGATTTCTTAGATTTTTTCGAACTTGGTTTTGCATGTGTAAATTACAGTTAGTTCCTTGCAATATCGACAAAATCCATGCTTATGGAAAAAAACAATTTTTTATACTTAGTTCTATTTAAAATTTAAATTTGAGCACCGGCTACAATACATACGACGATCCTAGTGTGAATTGGTTGCATCCTCTCAATAGCCACCCTGGAAATAAAAATCTTTGATTTTGCCTGTAGCGAGATTTGAAGCCCAGACAATCTGCGTAGCAGCCCAGCGCACTTAGCAACTATGCCACGGCGATCTGATTATGCCAAAATAGATTATAGTGCAGAACAGTAATCTTCCGATATTTTTTCCAACATTTAAAATTCAATATGTATTACTAAAATGCTTTGACTTAATTTTCTTAAGCTTTTCTTCTTTCTCTATATAATTCGTTTCGTGCAAAAAAGGGGAAAGAAACTTTTTCAAATTACAGGGTGTTTTTTTTAGAAGTGTGGTTTTCAAGAAGAAATAAAACGCATATAATTTAATGTTATGGCCAAGAATTTAGCTTTATTATAAAGATAAGGATTTGCCATTATGTTTTAAAAACGATTTCGGGCAAGTGGCCGCCGCGGCTGGTTCGAATAAATTCCAGCCGAGAGGCCCAATTTTCGACCACTTTTTGCAGCAATTGAAGCCGTATGTCAGTAATAATGCGACGAATATTCTCTTCCAAGGCGTCAATCGCCTGGGGCTGATCTGCTTAGACAAGCAACTTCACATAACCCCACAAAAAATAGTCCAGCGGTGTTAAATCGCACGATCATGGAGGCTACGCCACAGGCCCACGACGCGAGATAATGCGCTCACCAAAAGTTTTCTTCAATAAATTAATTGTTTCGTTGGCGGTATGGCATGTAGCGCCGTCTTGTTGGAACCAAAGACCCAAGTTCGTCCACATGAACATCCTCCAATTCAGGCACGAAACGTTATTAATCATGGCTCTACAGTGTTCCCCATTGACTGTAACATTATGACCGGCTTCATCTTTGAGGAAATATGGACTAATGATTCCCTCTGCCCATAGAGCATGCCAAACAGTGACTTTTTGAGGATGTAACGGCGTCTCAATAATGGCTTGTGGATTATGATCACTCCAAATGCGACAATTTTGCTTATTAACGTACCCATTCAACCAAAAGTGAGCTTCATCGCTGAACAAAAGTTTCTTGTGAAAATCGGGATCGGTGGCAATCTCGATGTGGTAATAAATTTGCACGATTTGCAAACATTGTTCAGGAGTAAGTCTATTCATTATGAAATGGCAAACCAAATTGACCATAAATCAAGTGACAGCTGTCAAAAAGACCAACTCGGAAAAAGGTTTTGTCAGATTGAAAACCACACTTCTAAAAATAAGCACCCTTTATATAACAGCAACTTTAACAATTTCTTCATTTTTCATTTTGATGTTGTTAGCTTATATGTTGTATGTCTGCAATGCTGTTGTATTATGTTGTCCATTGCAGAAAATCCTTTAATTTATTTTTTTATTGTCGCCATCATCTTCATCATTGCCATTTTTCTTATTACTTATTTCGCTCGCTGTCGTTGTTGCGCTGGTTTTCTTCTGGTATTGTAAAGAGAGAAAGAGAGCATCTTAGTTCATTTGATCGTATTGAATTTCACATTTCTCATGCTGTCGTTTTCACTTTATTTGCTCATTTTATTATAACGAGCGCCACAAAATATACTTTAGATTCCGGTGCTTCAACAATGGCCGCACCATTCTTCACATTCACATATGTACATACCCTTTCAGTTGAGCTGCGTTTTATATTGAAGTTAAAGTGGGCGTTCAAACACGTACACATTTGTACGTATGAGTTCATTACGAAACGCAGAAATACCGAACTCTTTCCACATTCTCACACACACACGCACACACATATATGCTTGAAGTTTTACTACTACCATCATTACATATAAAACATAATACTATTTCCTATTTCCTGCTATGTTGTAAAACAACTACTACATCTACAGCATCTTATTATTTAGTATAATGTATTTATTGTATGGAGTATGTTCGATATTGCTGATACATACATACATAGTACTGCTGTTACATAGCATCTACAGATACGAGTATATACAATTTCAACATCTTCCCATAATTCATGCTGTAAAATTTATTGATATAAACAACAACAACAACGACTACGGCGACTTATTTGCCTTCTACTTACAATTTCTTTATACGAGTATGTAGTTAAGTATGAGTGTGTATTGTAAACCATTTTCGATTTGGAATTTATTACAACAGACATTTTACTAGGATATCCGGTTATAGCCTTTTCTAATACACTTTGCCTAGTGTGTTTGCTCACTTGCATATGTATATATATGTATGTACGAGTATGTACTTGCTCACTTGCTGGTTAAGCTTGTTTCAGGCTGATTTCAAGTACATACATACGGGTATGTTCAAACATACATACAACCACACATACATACATACATACATAGTTACAACATTTTTACACAATTTATTTTGTTGTTTACGTTTCCTTGTAGTTGCATTTTCTTATTGTTTCATCCTTTTTTTCCTCTTCTGACTTAATTGCAAACTTGTTACATTGTCTCAATTTAATTGTGTATTTGTATTTGTATTTGTTTCCTTTTTCTTTATTTTATCGGCATATTTTATTACTACACTTTAGCAGTTGCTTTAATTGATTTTGCTCCTGTTCTCTTGTTTTCTGTTGCCTTTAAATATGTAATAGTATATTTACTGCACATTGAAGTGAAATTAAATACTCTCTAATTTGGAGTAAATTGATAAGTATTCAGATTTGTGTTAAAATCGATTTTTAAACTTTTTATAGAAATTCAAATGAATTAAATTTAAAGTTTCTTAAGATTAGGGTAGTCATTATTTACATAATAAACTTTTATTAATATTAAAAGTCTTAGAATGATCAACTTTAGACATTAATAAAAATTTCGAAAGATAAATTTTTACACGGCTTGTGTGACACCGCGCGCCTTCCTGTTGGAAACAAATGTTGTCTAAGTCCATATCTTCTGAACTAGGCCACAAATAATTAGTTATCATTTTCCTATAGTTGTTCAGGCGTACTATATCGACCCAATTCGTTTACCGAATATACAAAACTAATTTTTCAAACTCCAAATAACCAGTAGTTCAAATGCCAAATGTTTTATGGACCACTCTTTACACAATGACATCTTCTGAATACAGCAATAAATGAGAAACTTATTTCTAATAAGAAACGAAATTTATTAAGTATAAGTATAAAATCTGTTTATCAAATTTAATTAATAACAGAGGCGTGCGTAAATAAAATTACAAATATTGCAAATGCATTTAAGTACTAAGAAATTACTACTTATAACGTGTAAATTCAATTCCTTTTGGAAAGCCATCGAAACACACATAACTAAGTGCGAGGTATTTCAAATTGCAATTTTTCCACAAAAAATCGTATAACAAAAACAAATGAATGATGACAGCGAAAAAAGCAACACTTCTGACAAAAGAGCAATATTCATTAATAAAAACTTTTTACTGACTGTTTTGTCTTATTGTTGTCTCCATTTGATTGTTTATTTAACAATAAGAGCACAAAATGTTGATCGTAAATTTTATTATTAAGTATATTTACTTTGACATTTGTGTCAAGTCACAAATATAATTCAAACTATATGCAGAGAGAGCAGCAAACATTGTTGATTGCAGATATACTTATGCAGTATATTTAAAGGAGTATATATGTTATGTACATATACATATATAGTTCTTATATTATAGTAGTGCACAATGCTATAGCTATTGTATATAATGTATATTGTACATACTCACCATCGTGTGAATCGTAGAGATAAATTATTTTCCGCCATCCATAAAATTGTATTGTATCAATGATCGCCTGATGATAATCCGGACGCATACTTATAGCGAAATCGAGAAAGCCAGAGGATGGTGTAAGCACCTACACACACACGTGCAAATGTAAATGCGTCGACGACAAGGACGACGACAGCGAAAACGATGATGACGACCAAGAATACATTAAAATAGCACAAAAACAAAAAACAAAAAACAAAGATATAATAAAAATAAGACAAAAGCATCAAAATGGGAAAAACAATGCATAAAGTTGGTGGATAAAAAAAGTCAGTAGGTAATAGGTACATAAAGTATATATATATGTATGTATATTTTGCCATATACATACATATATACTCTTCTAAATGTATGTATGTGTATAAAATATGGTGGTGATCTGGTTTGTCCCACTCAATTGTAGTCTCATAGTCGTAGTTGTGCACACGCAGACACTTACACAGTAAACGAGTGAGAGCGAGAGCGATAGAGAATTTTCTTGTTGGTGGTCTCTCCATTTATGTTTTCAAATGATTTATTGTGATTGAAATAACAGAGGCTGTATGTGCGCCATTTATATATGAAAACTGGCGGTGAAGGCAGTGGCGGAAGTAGAAGCAGCAATGGCTGCCCCACAAAGAGCTACATACCACAACATAGCACAGTTTCACGAAGAGCTATAGAAATTAAAAACGTTACCAGTGTAGTGGTAACTGAACCGATAAGTATATTTTTTGTAGCAGCAAATAAAAATCGTTATATGGTACAATGCATGAAAAACTAATAAGTTGTTAATACCATAGATGAGATATAACTAGTGGTGAAAGTCATAAAGATCTAATATAATTCGCACTAATTTGCAGAGACCACGAAAAAGTGATTTTGTTTAATTCATACTGATTATTTGTATAACATATTTTTTCGCCCTTAAGTTGCTTAGTAGTGGCTACAGGAACTTCTGAAATCGATGAGGTTTATAATTTTTGGCCAATATAAACATTTTTATTTATCGAGTTTTTCTGTTTAAATAATTGAATTCGACTCCGAAATTAGTCGATTAAGATATTTCGAAGTTTCGTCTCTTTTTTGAACATTTCATTCCACTGTGCAAAGTCGGTGTTTAGCTTTATTTTTGCGAGTTTTTTTCAGATTTTATTATGATTTGTTTGTTGTGTGCATATTTTTGGACATTTACAACTTTATTAAGTATTTCATAAATACTGCATGTGTATTTGTGTGTGAGTGTGCATTTATATTTTATGATGTAGCCGCTACAGCAACTGCTTGAAATTACTGTTACTGCCGATGATGCTGCTGCTTCTTATTACCACTGAGGCGTATGATTAACATTTAATAAAAATGTTATTAAGTGAAATTTATGTGCGTCAACATGAAAGTGATTTGTTTAATATGACTGAAGAGTGCTTAATAAAGTTAAGTAAAAAAAAACATTCACACACACAAAAATTTATTAATTGAATTTTATATAATTAAAAAAACAAAAAAAAAGTTTTTCAAATAACAAATTTAAGTTGCACTTTTAGTTTGCAATTTGCAGTTATTTTTTGCTAAATGTGGCACACAAAACTTTCCACATCAATATTTTATATAAAGAGTATGTGTGCAGTGGAAAAAAGTGGGCGCACATACACTTAACCTCTTTATTTCACTCGAATAAATCACAAATATTTCGAAATTACAACAGACAAACAAAAAAAAAAGTGTATGCAAAATGCTATGTGCACAAAAAAACTATGGCAAGTGTGGCAAGAGGACGAGGAATAGTGGTAAATGAGGGCAAACGTGTATGGAGTCTGTTTTTTTGTTTGTTTGTTTGCTTTTGTATTTGTAAATTTTCCCCCTTACTTTTTCTGGAAACCATGGTGTCACAAATGGCATTTGAAATGTATTGCTATACGAATGCAATGTATCAAATGAATCCGGTGATACAGCGCCCAACATGGAATAAACGCCACGCGAAAATTGATTGCATACTGTTTGTGATTGTAGTTGGCGAAGTTGTTGTATTTGCAGCACGAATAAATTGTTGCAGTTCGGGAGAAAAACGGCAGAAAAGAAAACACAGAGGAAAAGAAAATGTAGTTAAAAAAATGATAGTAATTAAAATAGAAATGAAGCGCATATGTACATATTTAAGTTTGTTTGTTTTTTTTAAAATTTTTAATAAAAGAGCGCATTATTAATGATACCGTCTGCAGAAGCACTCTTGCTTTTTTGCTTCCTTGATATCTATTATCATATGCATGCATTGTTTTCACTTTCACTTTTGTTAAACCTACTTAAACGCGATAGCTTAAAGGCATCCGCTGTGTTGATGACATCCACGTATGCTTGCAGCTCAAATCGCCGCGATGACACATTGAGATTGTGATTAAGCATGGCATATTTGAAGGCTGATTGAACTTCATCGGTGCCCTGCTCGAATATTGCACCTGAAAATAGAGACAAGATTTGTAAAAAAAAATGATAATAATGAGCAATGGGCTTTTCATGTCAGTTTAATGGATAATGATAATAAATATTTAATAATTTTGTTTTATTTTTTTCATTAATCCGCATCAGTGATGGAGAGAAAAAGACTTAAGTCAAAAATTTTCGTGGGTAAAGGGTATCATATTTAATTAAGGGATAATAGACTTTGTCATCTGTTTTGAAATTTAATTTAGAATAGCTACATATATGAAGTAGGAAGAAGTAGATCGCTAAATAATAAAAAATTTGAGTTTTGGTAATAATTTTCCAATATCAAAATGATCAAAATTTTTTATCCCAGACCAAAAGTCTTGTATCAAGGTCAATATATTTTATTTCTGAATATTATAATTGAATAAAATTTTACATATGCAAAAGTTATCGCTACATACAAATCTGCTTGAAAAATTTTTAAATTGTAAATATTTAAACCAGTCTTTAGGCATACAAAAATATTAAAATTTACTTGTATCATAATCACCAAATAAAATCGCTTAAGTGATCTCATTAAAAATTGTTGTCAGTTTCGTTATATTGTTGACAAACAAACAAGACAAAAAGAAAGCCGCTTAAAACTTTTTAATTGCTTAAAATTGTTTCACTTAAGTTTTTATTATTTATATTTCTTTTCGTTCCCGTTCCTATTTTCATTTTCATTCCCATTACCATCCCCATTACCATCCCCATCACATTTCAGCTCCTCCACGTTCGATTGAAAACTTTTTAGCATTCATTTTATAGCCATTTGCTTTTCAGTCAGTTGCCACAATTGTTAACACTTTTGTCTTTTTCTCATTTGTTTGTAAATGTATTTGTGTAAATGATTTCCATTTTCCGCGCGTCATCATGTTGGCGTTGCTGTTGTTGTTGGTTATTTACACGGTTTTAAAATGGTTTTTCAATACAAACGACCATACAAAACTTTCGCCATAAGCTGGGTTTGGCTTTTTGTTGTAACTTCTCTTCGCGCCACTGAAAAATACTTTTACTTTATCAAAAAGTGAACGAATGGAAACAACATCAACAACAACAACAAAAATTAAATCATTTATATGCTTTTAGCTGAACGCAATAAATGCGTATGCAAAGTATAGAAAACATTCACAATTTTTCGTTTTTCAGCTATCGAGTAAAATTTTATGTGCTCTGACAATCTCCACAAAAGCTAAATGGCAATAGCAGTAGCCAGGCCAGCAGTGTCAACAACGCGTTAGCGAAATTCAGTTTGTCAGTGCGAATGTCACTAACTATGAATTAGTTACGTACATACATATACATATACAATATACATTTGTATGTATATACTTAACATGTAGGTTGCGGCAAAAATGAGCTTTGCATTCTACTTTATTCAGAATATTATTTGAAATATAAAAAAGTTTCACTTTGGTTTGGTTTTCCGGTTTCGATATTACTTCATGAACTTCCATGTTTTTCCCCCGTTTTATGGATACACTGTGAGTGTTTTTAAAAATGTGTGATAAAAAAATTTATTGTAATAGTAACATAAATAATGTGATTAGCAGTAGCGTTCATTTGGCTGCGTGTAAAAGCTGTGGATGCAATGGGTGGCAATTCAATACTACTTAAGTAGAAAATTTTTAGGTGAATAATGTTAAATTTTTTAAATATTTTTTAATGTACGTAATTGTATTGTTTAACTAATTTTATGATTCCATTAAATTGAAACCAATCCTATGCCAAATCTTTTGTGTATCTATAAAACTCCAGTGTTTTCGATCATTTCATGGCAAAAAATAGTCTACAAGCATAAAGTACCAACCAAACAAATTGCTGTATGAACCAATATGTAATTTAAACAAGAACGTATGTGAATGAAGCACTCATAGGGTGTTAAAACGAGACGTCTTTCGCCTATGTGTGCCGAAATCAGAGATGCCAAGCCGTGGGGAATTTCCCATTTTGTTGGAAATAAAAGAAATTAAAATGATACATTTCGTATTTATTTCTTTTATTACATGGGATTTTGCATATGTAATGGTAAGAGTACATAGCCAGTTTAAGCATCCTAGCAGCAAATTTTTTTCGTTGGCCAAGTCAAAACTACTTTACTATTGAATTTCGCATCCATTATACTTAAGAGGATACATTCATATATTTATCTCAAGATATGTAAATTAGTTTTCGGTAAGTTGAGCAAGTGTTTGCAGAATATCGAATATGTGAATCAATCTTTCAAGCAGATCCAATAATATAAAATATTTCCCTTTTACCCAATATACTAAATACTTTTCTATGAAAATAATTTAAAATATATTTATTACAAACCACAATTCCATTTACTCCTATTTTGAGTGGAGCATAAACGCATTTGTGCTAATACTTATACCATGGACAAACAAACAACTGCAGTAATAATAATTATGCGTATACAGCACGAAAACAAAAACAGAGAATAACAACGATTTAAACACTCAATGTGTGGTGCAAAAATTACATAATTCCCCAACACCACATAAAATGCACTTAATTATCGACAAGAGCATTTCCACTGCTACTACATACACACACACACATGGCGTATAAAAAACATAAATATTTATTTAAATTAATTTAAATAAATAAAATGGGTCGCATTGCATTTGTTGAGAGACACTAAACAAATGCACGCATGCATACACATACACACCATTTCTCCGCAGACACATGTGCAATTGCAATTAAGCGCATTAAATTACAGCATTAAATTAATCACTCAAAAAATAAATACATATACTTATTAAAAATAAAATGTATAAAAATAGAATTCTTTGCGTAAAGCGCTTTCCTTTTTCGACGCAGAAAAAGTAAATTACACATACTTTTTATTTCTCTTTTTCACAAAAGAGATTCTCTGTTTATTTGTGTTACTAAAATTTTCGCACGTTTGATATAAATACGGTTAAGTGAAACAAACAAAAACAGAGAAGTACGAACATAAAATACTACATATACATATAAATAAAATAAATAAAATGTTGAATGTAAAGAACAAAGTAATCCTCGTTTACAAGAAAAGCCACGGGTGGCAAAAGCAAAGAGATTTTATTTCGATTTCTTTCTTGCATTTCTGCAAACGCGCAGATTACACTAGCAGCAAAGTTTGCTGCTCCTGTTGCAGCTACTATTGCTGATTACTCATACACACGTCTCCATATAGGTACACAAAAATATGTAGCTCAACAGGATGTTAGGTGTTACGAAATGAATGCGGTGCTGCCACATATTAAATTATTGCATTCTGCGTATGGTTATTCTTTTGTTTTGTTGGTTTGTTTATCGAAGCAATGATGTTGACGATTGAGTTTGAGTTAGCAGCTACTTTAATGAGACATTGAGTTAAAAGAAGAAAAAAAATTTTTTTTTTTCATTACACGAGACTGGAATATTGAAGAAGACAGGATAGCGTAATTAGCCATGCACAGTCTTAAATACTTGCTTTGGACCTTTCTAACTAAATGTGTAGGTGCTGAGGTCGGAGAATTTAAATTTGCTTTCGCTAGTTTATGGAATCAAATATTTGTTTGTTATAATTTATTTTTATATTTGTTTAAGAAAAGAAAACTCAGTTGGGCCTGAGCAGATAACTGAAGCCATTATTGATATATTAAAGTCGATCTTATTAAAAAAATAGAAGAGAAAGAAAGGGATTCAAATATTTCCTCCTTATTTTTAATAATTTTTTTTATTATTTCTTTAGTTAATGTGAACTAATAATGCTGAAAAAATTGTCATCTTGTTGACACCTAGCATTGGTTTTCGAAATTCAGAAGAGGTTGTAAGTTTTGTTTAAAATAAAAAAAATTGTATTCTATTTACTTGATTTAGTTAATTTACCATGTATAGTATTTATTTTATACTTCGAAACAATTAGTTTTTATAAATTTCTTGAGATTAAAAACTGTTAAAATATCTCATATGTCAAGAACTGAACTGGAAAAATGGTAGACGCATTGATTGCGAAGTCTTTAGTTAGTTTTTTTTACTCACTTTACTTTACTTTTAATGGCACAAGAGTCCATGGAGAGCCTAGGCCGAGCTTTCGCATCCACTCATGTTGTGCGAGTTATATTTGTACATGAATGTAAGGGACCTACAGTTTAAAGCCGAATCCGAACGGTGAAGTGAAAATCTTTTCATAGCAATTTGTACTCTTGTAGGTTTTGCTTGCCTAAGCCATTGCCTACCGTGTAAAAAATTATTTTTTTACTTTTTTTGATTTTGCTTGTGCCGAGATTCGAACCCCGGACACTCTGCGTAGCAGTCCAATGCATTACCACAGCGATTATCACTAAAAGAACAGAACTAATGTGAGCTCTATTTATTGTTGCTATTAGCCTATTCAACTGACTTTGGCCACTGAAGTGGCTTTGATCACGTTTGTACGCCTTGTAACTCCTTATTCATTAACTCTACATGCAAAGTTTTGTAAAGCATTGTTCCCATATTAATATATTCTATATAAATGTTTATAGAGAATATGAGAATTTAAGCACTTACTGCTTGCATGCCTAAAAATATCATGAATGTGGCAACACTATGCACTGTGATCTACTTTTCGGCTAATGTCGTTTGCATAAAGAAGTGTTAATGCAGCAATTGTTAAAAACTGTTTTAATATCAACACAAAGAGCAGTGGCAGTAGAAGCTACAGCCACACGGCTACATCGTCACACGAATGTTAAAGTAAGCAGTAGCTATCGTAGCCACAACGGCAATAGCACAGCGGCTAAAACAAAGTATGCACATTACATTAACGAAAGGAACGTCGGAGACCCTTAGTAGAAGTTGAGCAAGCAATGCGGTGATGCGGTGCTCTGTGCTGTCATAAAAGCATTGCACAATTTTGAGCGTGTTCGTACGTGCATTTCCGTTGGCATGCATGTACTATATGCCATACATTCAAATGTACATGTGTGTCTCTTTTTTACTACCTTTTTAGGATACAAACATAGTCGAAAGTTTCTTCTTTTTGCATATGTATGTATGTCATGCATGCGGATATGCGCTAAAAAATAGGTAAATAAATAATAGAAAAAAGAAAAATAATTTCTTCTACTAACTAAAAACTGATACTCATGGCACACAGTCGCTCTTGCTTACCTAATGGGATTTTCTCGGTTAATGATGGCTGTGCAACGGCGGTGAAATTTATCCAAATGGTTGCATGTGTTATCCATAAAAATGTAAAAAATTTTAATCCGAAAAGCATTTTGAATGTGCTTTTTATTATTTCGCTCTTTGCGGGGGTGTAGAGTGTGGTGCAGGGTGAAGAGGGTCCTAGTCGACGTCGTTGCTGTTGTTGTTATTGTTGTAGCCGTCGCTTGTGTTTTGTGACTTTGGGGGTAAAAGTAGTGGAAAAGTGGTTTTACTTCTCTGTTACACTCTTTTGTTAATGTTTTCCAATTTTTGTTGGTTGTCCCTTGTTTTGTGTAAAAGCGATAGAAATTTGTTATTTTGTTTTTGATTGTAAACACACCTACATTAATACAAGGTACACAAATATAAACACACTTTTTTGTTTTGAGGTCAGCAACACTGGAAATGATGACGTTCTTCCCTTAAATGGTAACGTTTTAATGAATGCTTGCTGTTGCCGAAACAGTTGCTTGCCTTGCAGTTGTAGTTGGTGTTGAGAATTGAAGTATGATGTTCTGATGACAACGTTGATGTTGACGAAGTTGGTAATGATGCTGGCTATGATGATGATGATGACACTCACAAGAAGCTGCTGCCATAAGACAGTGGAGCATTGCTGCAGAAAAGTTGTTGCAATTATTTCACGTTAACTAACTCGGATTCAACACTGATTTCACACTTTTGTTGTTTTTTACTTTTATTACTTTTCTTTTACATATTTCCATAAATTTTGCATACCAATTTTAGTATTCAAATATTTTGAACTTTATAGTAAAATTAATTTTTTTTTTAATTCTTTTAATTATGCAAATTTAATACGCAAAATTGTCCACTTATTTTCTCCACCGTGAAGGTATACATACTATGAATCCTTTTTTCTTTTCATTCATACACACACATAGTAGATGCCGATGCCAATGTAGTATGTATCTTAACGTTATTGCGCTGCGTGTGTTGTTGTTGTTGTTTGTGTGCTGTTGCTTTTGCTGCTGCTGTATTTAAATTGTGCACCTTTCATCTCATTTAAAATTGCACACGATGAGCCCTCGATGATGCTCACGTGTTCACTTTTTGTTCACGCACGTGCCTTTTGCACCTGCTTTCAATTATGCAAGTGCCTGTCCATGTATATGTGTGTGCGCGTATGCTCCGAGTTTCTGTGTGCTCGTGTGCATGTGTGTCAATTTATGTTGCTACTGCGTGCGAGTGCACTGAATGCTCTTGTGCGCTTTGCTGTATGCAAATCTACCAGTATGTACACTCTGTATGCTTTCACTTGGATTTGAATGTATGTATGTGCATGTGTATGTATGCGTGTATGTATATTTATACTTTCGGGTCGTCAACGTTGTCGTTGTCGACGACGTTGTTGCTTGTTCGTGTATGTTTTGTTTTGAATTTTTTACGCTCGTTAATTATTTAAAATCCAATGGACTTGTTCGCCATGTGAGTCAGTGTCAACCTTACAGTTGTTGTTATTGTACTCATCTGCTTGTTGCTGTTGTTCTTGTTGTTTTCCGTGTTGTAGTTGCCATTTGCTGTCATTAAGCTGTCGGTGAGTTTGCACAGGAACTGTTGTTAACATTTTAAAACAATTTGGTTTTTTTAGTATTGGATATTTTCAAGTTTTTCTTTTGAACTTGTTTTCTGTTCATTAAAAAAAAAATTTCCGTTTTTTATTTTACACTTTTTGCAGTTTTACTTTTCACTTATGGTAAAAATTTATATGTTATTTTTCGCATATGCGCTCACAATTTTGTATTTGTATTTTGATTTGATTATTTGTTTGCATGTAACAAACCTCAGGTAATTGTTTGTTTTCAATATTTCTTATTTTCATTTTATTTAATTGTAAATTTTTTAAATTATTAATACTTCATGATTTATTGTAATCTGTAGCTGTAACAATTCAAATAAACGACTCTAATGTAAATTCTTGAAGAAACAGGACTGCTGGATATACTTATATATTTTTTTTTATATAAAGGCTTAATCAAATTTTAATGCTAAAAAGTAATGAGTTTTAATTACTGCTATCTATGGTCCTTAGATTCGATACTATTCGAGAAAGTTGAAAAATAAAAAATTACATTTAATTTTCTTGGCTGGCAATGAACCTTCAAGAGTCAAATTTCATTAGAAAAATAATCCGTTTACTATCGATCGGGTTTGGAATAAATCTGTAGGTCTTTCCATTCCTCTAACTACATATAAAGGTTGTGCAATCAAAATAATGTGACAGCATTCTCTTCAAATAAACATATCACACACAACTTGAATGGATATAAGAAATTTGGCCTTGGTTCTAATTGGATCTTTTGCCATAGATATAAGAGTAGTTGCAAACGATTTTTCCAGATGAAATTATGTCTTATTTTTTACTAAAATTAAGATCTAGAGATACAATATTTTTGAAAAAAAACCTAGGTTAAGACCTCAACGGGCTATCTATGTATCTTCTGAACCTCGGACACTTTGCGTAGCAACGCACTACCAACGACAACACAGCGACCACATTAGCCATTAATATCAGTAGCTATAATTAACTAACCACGTAGGCATTTTATAATAGGAATTAAAATTTGTTAATAAACCGGTGTGTCGGCATAAAATAAAAAAATTATACCATTTTTCTCTTTTAGATTCTTATCTAAGCTTATTTTTGGTATGAAGAATCTGAGTCTCCAACTCTGTTTGGTAAGAAAAATTATTTTTGAAACATTTATAAAATTGCCTACTTTCTAAATAAGTAGCAGGAGAAAAATATAATATTGCAGAAGTATCTTCCAAAGAAAACAATAGGTGGGGTCACGGAGCAACAAATTAGCCTTCATTTCTTGTTTCAAGGAAAAAACTGTTCTCAATAAATTTAACTTCTCTATTTTACACATTAAAAACAATTATCTTATATCATGATATATTTTTTTTACGAACTGTCTCCCTCTTGAAACAAGAAACTACGATTACTTTGCTGTTATGTGGCCCCATCTATTTATTTCTAAGGAACATTTATATGTAATATTGCTTTTACCTCCGACGATTTATCTAGAATGAAGGCGTGGTTTTTCCAACGTACCAAAAAACCTCCATTCGCATTTTAAAAATTAAAAAATGGTGCTCTTTGTAGTTGGTTATTAAAGTTAATAAAGGTATCAAAAATATATAATAGTTTTATATTTTTAATTAAATATGTAATTAAAGTGCAAGCGAATATTCTCCGCTCATTCTTTTCTTGATCTTTTGGTTAATTCTTATTCATTACATTGGCATGCAATGAAAAACCACCAAGTAAAACCAAATTACCACCCTGCCTTTCGGTTAACTGTAAGTCGAAGCAAACTGAGGGCTATGTAGGATATATGGTACTCGTAACCAAAAAAAAAAAACGTTCAACGATTAATTAAATACATTTAACCCCTTCAGAACTTAAAGAACTAGAAATCTAGAAAAGTTTCATATGTTTACTATAAGTAGTTTATGGGTAATATTTAAAATGGGTTATGTATATGCAATCCATTTTGACGGAATTGTTAATAGGAAAAATGTGTCACAAATATTTATATTTTCGAAAAAATGTCATGCTGTCAGTCAGCAGGAGTTAAGCTAAATACATACATAAATTCAGAACCGAATTTCAAAATGGAGTTTAATTAGGAAAATTTGGAGAACATATTGATAAATATTTAATCAAGACTGAAAGTCATGGATTGTTAATAGAAATCAGTGGAAAAATGTCTCTAACTACTAAATCTTTTTGCTTCTTTTATGGCACAACAGCGCATGGAGGGCCTAGGTCGAACTTTCTGTATCCATTCATGTTGTGTGTGTTATAACTATTTTTATATGAATGGAAGGACTTGACCTACATTTAATGCCGATTTCGATTACAACTTTAGGCAATTTTTATTATTAAGGTTTGTCATTACCTGCCAAGAGGTAGTAATACAAATATTCTTCTTCTTTGCCTCTGACGAGATTTGAACCCGAGCACTTTGCGTAGCAGTCCAGCATTTTACTAACTACACTACGGCGGCCACTAACAATTATATTATACCTACAGTATGACTATGCAAGCCACTACAAATCAATTATTGTCCTCTTGGAGATGTTGATTTTGATTGATAATAAATTTGTAAAATCAAATATCGTATCATCTTGATAATAGAAGAAGATGTTAACAGAAACAAATTTTTAATGGTTTTCTGATTAACTTTGTCTGGGATTAAAGAAGTGAATTTTTGGAAAATACTTCAATATACTTTCTGAGTTCATTTAACTAAGCACTTAAGAGTTAAATACTGGCTTAACATTTGTCCAGCATTTGAACTAGTCAACTATGATGTTACCAGTATCGTATTTTTAGATTTCTATACCATGGAAATAGTTTTAATTGTTTATACCTACCATTTGTAATAGATTATTAAATAGTTTTTTATGCTTCAAGAATTATTACTATTTTGCTCCATTCTGTTTCTTTCTCCTATATTCCTCTTTATACTTAGTAAACTCTACGCGCTAGTTACATTTCCATAAAATTTTATTGCCACTTGCAAATGCTGCGCGGTTCTCAACGCTTGTGATTATTATTGGAGAAAATTAAGAGAAGAGGTGGAGAAGAAGCATTTGCAATTACAGAATGATCCCATTTAATTAATTTGAAATTGCAGTCAACTTTATAATGACTTCCTTTTAGAGTTTCCTTTATGCTTCAAGCAGCGCGTGTTTAAGCGCACATATAGAAAAATACATACATACATCGATACTTATTACACATAAAAGCATGTGTATGTGTGCGCTGTTAGAAATTCAAGTGAGTGCTTTTGTAGCTAACTGCTCAAAGCTTTTCCCTTAATTAAGTAATTATCTCTGTAATTTTTTTTCTTTTTTAGACAATTTCTATTCCATTTTTTTGTATGCCGCTGTTGCGATTTTACATGCTTTGCAGTCGGCCGCCCTCTAGCGACCAAGAAGTATGTAGTTTAGTTGCTTTTACCAAGGACACATTTTATCTTTGCTATTGGGGTGTTGAGTTTCGTTTACGAAAGCATCTTATGTTGTTTTTTAGCTGCTTTTGATATCTATCTACGATTATAAAATAGCAAAGTGATGATAATAGAAACATAAAAACATCCACAAAAACAAAAAAACAAAAAAAAAAAGGAATAGGTAACAAAGTAGGGAAAGGAAAATCAGCGAATATTTTCAAATCGCGAAAAAATATGTAACATCTCATTGACCCAAGACAGTCGGAAGTATTTGAGGTAGAAAAGGTGAGGGGGTAGGGACCTGGAATATGCGCTGGCGTTGTTAGGCGTTAATGAGCCAATGACAATGTTGAAATTAAAATTTCATTCTTCCTTCTGTGTGTGTACTTTACGCTTGTTGTTTTGTTTTTCGTTTCTTGAAATTTTAACGACTTTACGCTTTTGTTGGCACAATGTTCACCCCCACAGCGACTGTTAAACTATAATGTGTGTGAATGTTTCCAGCATGCTTATGAATTTCATGTGAAAGATATAAGCGAATACAAGACAACATTTGCGTTTGGCACGAATGCCGCACAAAGATATTATCTTAAAGTAATTGCGGTTATTTGCTTAGTAATGAGATACTTTTTGTTTTTGTGTTTGTCTTTTTTGCTCTTGCTTATTTGAGTTGCTTTGACACTGATTTATTTTTCTATTCTGCAAATTCCTCACATTTTTTTGTCCGTTGCTTTTACTTCTCATTTTTTCTTTAATTTGATAATTTGAGCATTTTTCGTGTTGCTGTTTATTTTGTGCTTAGCTGCTTTCTTTTGTATGCGAGTTCCAGATACATTTTCTTTTTGTCGTGTATCTATCTTAATTTTGCTTTCAGTTTTGATTTTCGGCATTTCCATTTGCGGGCGTTGTAAGCTCAAAAAGGCAATTCTTAGTGTTGTTGCTTAGTAATGATGACACATATTATTACTTCACTATCATAAGGCAAACAACTCTCATGCTAAGGTTCTACACAAATTTTTGCGAGATACAGCATTTGCACTGTCAAAATGTCATTATGCCAGCATCAAGTCAGGAAATACACTATTATGCTCTGCCGCTATTGCTGCTGTGTGGGTGCAGCAGCACTGAGACTGGTATAAGTAGATGCAGAGGCTGATGCTAGTGGTGTTGCCGATGTCAATGTTGGCGGTACGAGTTTAGTATTCACATCCGTTGACGCAATTTTAACGTAACTTTTTGCCAAACAACAAAAGGTTTTCACAAATTCACACAAAAATTACATTTATCCACTCTTTGTAGTGAAGAAAAGAATCAGCAGAAGCACTTTTTAAGCCGCTTTGCATATAATTTACATAATCCGCGTATAAAAATAAAAAAAATTGGTAGTTTTCGCTTTCTGCTTTCTAAAGAAAGCAGAAAAATAACTGCTCCAACTCACAGCATTATTCTTCAACATACAAACAAATTTTTTTACACTTGAACACAAAAAAAGAAACGCTTCGATACTTCCATCAAAACTTTTCCGTGGTTACCATCCGTTACAGTACGCGTTCTAATAAGTACTAAAATTATTTTAGAATCACGTCAATGCTTAAACATATAAATATTATTGTTGTTGTTTTTGTATTTGTTAACACTTTCCTTTCAGATGAGATGCTCCTGTTACAGCCACGCAGCATCACAAATACCGAATCTTATACGACTCTAAAGTAGCCAGCATCCTTTATTCGTGTTTGGCTTCGGTTTACGATGCGCTCTCGTGCTGTTAAATGCAGGATATGCTCAACTTCATGCTTATTTCATACACTTACAGCACACGAATTTCTCTTTTAAGCGATACTTCTTTTTCCTTTTTTTTTCTATCGTGAGTACACAGCATCCATTTCCATTTTAACGAAAGGTTTCGTTTCAATAAACGAATACAATACGAATACAATACGGGTTGTTGTTGTTGTGTTCAAATTTACAGTTAAGAGTATGGGCTTCGTGTGTAAATGTACTAAAATGAGTTTGGTTTGGTATCTGAATTTTCGTACTAAAATCATTGTTTTTAATATGGGAAATTTCTTACCAAAATGAGTGTTTCTCATTTTGAGTTTCTGTTCTAATATTACTCTATTTTCTGTAGATTTTTTTTTTTTTGGAGCTTTTGCGAATTTACATATTAGTGTGCGTTTGTGTTAATCGAAATGTTACTGACCTAGTAACCGTTTTTCAAGTTTACTCTCAATCCATGTAAAATAGTGTAAGAGAGAAAATGTTCGTATGAGCAGCAAAAACTTGTAAATAAATACTAAAATTTAGTACAGCGAAGAAAGTAAAGTAGAACTATTTATGTTTTACAGTTAATTACAATGCAATACAATTATTCTCTTTAAATATTTTTTGGTTCTCAATAAATATTTTTGCAATCGTTATTTTATATATATGGTATCGAAAGATGAAATCTCTGTTTGCTTTTTGCGAAAATGTGTTCTAAATAAATAATATACTGGGAAAACTTGCTCGTTTTTAAGATTTCCTTTCAATTTTATACAGAATTGCATTTATGAAAGAGCAAATTCGTTTTCTAATTCTCTTTTATAATGTACAATCCGCAGTAGAGTTAGCATCAGTTCGCAGCTAAACTTATTTTAATGGGTAAATTGGAGGTCAAAGTTCATGCAAACTAGTATTTTTGTTAAACAAAAAGTAATTTGTAGGTTTTTAATTTTATTATTTGTTACTAGAAAAATTTGTTAGTAATAAATTTTTTTTGGAGTGGAACTTCTTATGGAGAGGTTGGAGAGGAATTTTTTGCGTTGGGAGTAAATCTAAAATGTTATGCGTGATTTCATTCAAAATTATGCACAAAATTTTCGTTGTAATTTATGTAATACATTTGCTCATGGCTATAGTTGTTTTGTTGTTGCCTTTGCCATTGCATTCTTTGAGTTGTTCATCTATGATTTTCATCTAATATGGTTTTTGGACGTAAACTTCAAAAAACAAGTAAACCGTGTGAAGTTTCTTATACTCTTTTTGCCAGTACTTAACTCTTAAAATAAACAGTTTGTAGAATAAGTAGTTATTGTTACACATTAGTGCATTTACTAAAATTATTATGTAGTTCTTATTACTATAGTAATGTAAAAGCAAAAGTAAAAAATGTTTGATGAAAATATAGAAATAGCCTTGCCACAATCAATAAAAAATAAGTACAATTTAATGGATTCCGAATTGAATTGGTTCTTATTGGAGACTTGAAACAGCAGCAGTGGAATCAGAAGCATAACAAAAAAAAAAAAAAAAAAATACAGCAGCATCAGCATCAAGAAAAAGGCACTTTCGATACCCTTGAGATGAATCCATTTTACATGCACTAAAAGCTTTTTTACGTATACTTTACGTGGTACAACACGGCAAATGTATAAAATAGAGAGAAAAGTTTGCTTGATGTTTTCCTAAGGAAAAGCATAAAAAAATTAATATTATTTTTGACAATATTACGATAAATTCATAGAAATATTAAATTATGGAAATTTTTTATGTATAGAGCTGACAAGAACTTATAAAATACATATAAATGTAAAAATAGAGCAATAGACAAAATTTAAGTTTATATAAAATAATAAATAATATTATAGGTGAAAATCTACTTTTTTAGTCTATCTACTTTTTTAGTTTTTTCTTTGTTATGTGATCGCTGCGGTATAGTTGATAGTGCATTGGCCTGCAACGCAGAGTTTCTGGGGTTCAAATCTAGACACAGGCAAATTCAAACAAACAAACAAATTTTTCTTTACGGCACCACCTCTTGGCAGGCAATGGCAAAGCTATAAGAGTAAAAATTTAATATGAAAAGCTTTCCACTTTCCCCTTCGCTGTTCGGATTCGGCTTAAGACTGCCGGCCCCTTTAATTCATGACAAATATAACACGCACAACATGAATTGATGGGAAAAGCTCGGCCCATGCCCTCCATGGGCTGTTGTGGTATTAAAAAATCTTTTCACTACCTAAAATGTAAAAATTAGATAAAACCTTTAAAATTACGATTAATGGTTTTTTGCGAACCCTCGGAAATTGTGTGACTGGGCTCCCAAAAAAATCAATTCTCTTTCCCTTAATTACTAAACTTAACGACCAGCATGTCGTATGAGTGACAAATATTTCGAAAATGCCTGAATATTTTTTTTTATTTCTTTTAAATAAAAATTTTTCAACAGCTTTAACATTCCAACATTCATTAACATTTAACATTCATTAAAACTGTCAATATTGTCTAGTGACTTTATGAAATTTATTATCCTAAATTAGATTCATAGCATTAATGTTAAATGAATTTTCTTACTTATGTAAACATGCACATATTATGCAATAAATAAATTTTGTAATGTGTCATTATTCATTAATAATATTGTCAACAACAGACGCTATACAACACGATTTACTATCGTAGTTAAATATGCAATTAAAAAAAGAAATGTTAAGAAATGAAAGTGATGCTTGCAATTAAAAAATTTAAAAAAATTTATATTATTTGTAAAAATATAGGAAACGAAACAGATACAGAAACCGATTTATCTTAAACATTTTTATAAATATAGTTAAAAATGTTTCAAATAATATCTTTGTAGACACACCCCAAATAATGATATTTTTGTGTATATGTACTTCAGTATAAACATGCTGCAGAAAATTGTAATCCTCCTGATCGTAGATGGTCACATATGTTCAGTTCAGTCGTACTTTTATTCAAGAAGCAACGAAACAAAAAAATTCAGGAAATACAAAAAATTTTCTAATGTCATTTCTAGAGTTTTCTTGTACATTCTAAGTGTAGATATTTCATGAATTTTATTTCATTCTTGACCTGACTTAGAATTTATTTTTGTACCAATATTTTTTATATTTTCTTCTTTGGTCATTTGTTGGAATGCTGTATTTAAGTGATGCTGCTGCTATTGCCTCTTCATGAAAATATTTTTATTGGTGTTGTTGTTTGTGTTGAGTGCCACTCCATACGAATTTATGATGTGATTTTACGAAAACTTTAACGCATTGTAGTTCTACTTAAAATATTTATAATATGTACATATGTGTGTATGTAGGTATGTATCTATATACATATACTCTAGTATCTACGAGTATATGTTAAAGCTATTGTATCAATGAAAATTTAGTAAAGGATACAATCGGACTTGTTAATTTAATATTAATTCAAATATCATTAAAGTGTGATTTGACTAGATACCAGCAGATTGTTTTGGAAAATATTTGAAATAGTCTTATACCATGTTCCCCTTGAGGCAAAATTGCGTCGTTTCGCTCGTTTGCATGGTTTTGACTGAAACTGCATTGATATGCTAAATTTCAGCATATAAATAATTGCCGAATGTAATCACGGAAATAATGCATTTTCGCCGAAACTGCATCGAAACTGAAGACAAATTTGGCTACAACAACGAATTATTTCACTGATATTAATATTGAAATGAATGTGAACTGTGAATAGTAGAAGAAGAAACATTTTAATTTTGATTCCTTTTAAATAGAATAGAATTCATATTTAATTGATTCATTGATTTTTAATACCACAAGTATTTTAGTTATTTATATGTTTACCATCTTCCAACACACTCTTTGCTTTGAAGCTAATGAGGCTGCAACCCTTGCAAGCATCATTCATTGTCTCTGCAAATTCAATATGATATCAACTAACAATCGGTGACGCTGCTAAATATTTCGTCTATCATTTTGAATCTCTACGTTTGGAAGCTTGGAGTACTTCTACTATTATATTCTATTATCATTAGCAAAACGAATTATTTAATTAAGAATTCTTTTGGTAGAAAAATATGACAAACTTTATTTTACATAAGTGTTTTGATTACTAATCAAGCGAGTGAAAAAACTATCTTACCTTGATTTTCTTATCTATTCTAGTCCCCTTTTGGCTGCTAAAAAATTAGAACTCTGGAACTGGAACTCCTACGGGAGTTCCAGTATTCCAATAAATATGGATAGGTTTAAATTAAGTGGGTATGTATATAATCAAAATTAATTCATTAATATTTACATTTCCATATTTATTTTCCAGAGTAGACTTTACGAGAACAAAATATTAAAAAAGTTGGTACTATTTTGATTGATGGCAATCCTGTGTCACCAGCAACCTGTGCTACTCCCGAGCCTATGTTGGCTGAGCCAATGTCTTTGGCTAAGGAAAACAATTTGGTCTCAAAGATGCTTCCTGACTTTCCGTTTAGCTTGTTAAATAAGCAACAGGTTAATAGCCTTCCAAGAGGTCTTGTTGTGATTCCTCCAAAGAAATCGGTATTTGTTTCCAGATTTTCAAATTAAAAAGATCGTGTTTCTAAAACTGGGGAAGGTATCTTATTTGCTATGAGTAAAAACCCTATATCCATATGGAAAAACTTTTCCAGACGTAAATAACTTAGAGTTTATCTGTGTTCGCATTCAACTTGGAAATCTACATTTTTACTACCTTCTTTTACATTCCATCCAATTCTGACTTAAATATTTACTTATGTCATGCTGCGCTTGTAATGTTCGTGAAAATTATACCATTTTGGTCTGTAGTGATTTCATCCTACCACATGTTTGTTGGAATTTGTGTGATGATACTCAAAATCTAGTACCCGTGTCGACGATATTGCGTAGTTTTTGGATTTACTTTCGGAGTTATGTTTCTTTCAATTAAATAGTTCAGTAAACAAAAAAGTTAAAATTCTGGACTTGATTTATGTTAATGAGGCATCTAAAATATTCTATATGACAGTTTTAAATTATGTGTTCCTATACAAAAGTTTACTACTGATTAAAAGAGCTGCACATTGAAAAATAAACAGCCTCGCTTTTGAAAGTGTTTAAAAGATCTGGCGATCAAACTGACTATAATTCATTATTACGATATAAATACCAAGAGAAAGAAATGTTACCAAAATGATATGGGGAAAGTCAAAATTGACATTCATATTGACGTTAAAGCTTTTTATGACTTTTTTAACACCAAACTTAAAATAATTGGTTTTCCGTCCACAATTAAATTTAAGAATCAAGTATCTGTTGATGAAACAATTGTATCAACAAAAAGTTTAAATGTTAACTTATATTGGGCCATATAAAAAGTATCCGCGGTTATTTGTGTTGTTACCCACAAATCTGGCAACACTAGTCCGATTATGTCAAACGAACGTTTGACCAAATGGTGGCTAATCTGAAAGGTGACGTTTGTTTGAAACGTGGCTTTTCAATTGAATTTTATGTGAAGACAGTTGTGTAATTCGTCGCTAGTGTAAAAAGTTACATTGATTTGAAACTGAGTGAAATATCTGAAGGAATGCGGTATACTTACTTACTTTTAATGGTACAACTGCCCATGGGGGGCCTAGGCCGAGCTTTTCGCATCCATTCAAATTGTGCGTGTTATATTTGTACATGAATCGAAGGGACCTACAGTTTAATGCCGAATCCGAACGGCAAAGTGAAAAGCTTTTCATAGCAATTTTTACTCTTGTATGTTTGCCATTGCCTGCCAAGAGGTGGTGCCCTGTAGAAATATTATTTGTTCTACTTATTGATTTTGACTGTGCCGAGATTCGAACCCCGGACCCTCTGCGAAGCAGTCCCACGCACTACCACTACACCACAGGAATGCGGTATGTGAAGCTTTATTAGGATAGAATAGGTAAAACCGCTGCAAAAACATGCGGAAAATTTTGTGCTGTTTACGGTGAGGATGCTGTGAGTGAACGCTGGCCCAGAAGTGGTTTGCTCGATTCCGTTCGGGAAATTTCGATACCGTTCGGGAAATTTCGATAACATTACAAATATCCCAATCAATAAATTCGTTAATTTCCTCATCTCAACACAGCTTTTTAAAAGGAAGATCAACTGCTTCTAATCTTCTGGAATTGTCCACTAATGTTGTAACTGGAGTTTCTAATAACCAACAAATTGATGTAATATATACTGATTTTAGTGATACTGACTGCACTTGGCCTTATCAACTGGCGCCAGGGCGCGCTCATCGCAGAAGTGACTGGCGAAGCTTTGTGGAGGCGGCCAAGACCGATCATCGGTTATAGTGCCAGCTAAGTAAGTAAGTATACTGATTTTAGTAAGGCATCTGATAAGGTGAACCACGATTTAGTAATCAAGGTTAGAACATTAAAATAAATATAAAGTGTAGTTAGAAATATAAGTTCACAGCTATTAAAAGCGTCATAAATTTCATGTCAAAATGGAGTAAAAGTTCCACTATCAAGTAAACCAAAGGTAAGAAGTACTTAGTAGTTATAGTTGTAAAAAGGGAGGGGAAAACGATTGAATTTAGTGAAAATGTCAAGAAACATTTACATTTTGCATTTTTGTTTTCACAAAATCTTCCTTTTTTAATAATTGTACTAGTTGGTAATTCTTTATTTTAAATATAATAAACTTTTAGTTCGAAGCCAAAACGAAACGGAATTCGAAATTTACTAAACTTTTTGTTTTGAAATTTAAAAACAAAATACGAATAAATCAAATTGAGGTCGTTGAATTGTTAGCAAAAATATTTCCAACATGCTCATCAAATCTTGTACGTGTGCTTACAAACATACAGGGTGTGTTATGTAAGTAAAGTTATCTAGATGAAAACAAAAGGATATTTTTTTTTTAATTTTTCGAGTTATTTTGTTATAGTATTGAACAATACTAGACTATGATTGACATTTGAAAGAAAATTGTGAGTTGGAAGTTGTAGCATTAGTTAATAATTTCCACACCTGAAGATACAAGCTTTTTGGCCTTATATACAAATCTATAAAACTTATTTTTTATTATTCCCCCAGGAATGAACATCAACAATTACGTTGCACATACATACGTATGTGTATGTGAAACTCAACTCCAAAAACTTAATTTTCAATAAATGTGTTAAAATTGAGTTTACCTTAAAAAGTTTTTAACCAATGCTTTTAACTTTCTATATAGTACGTACAATTCTTTCTCTTTAGCTTAAAACATAAAATAAACAAACAAGATAAATATAAAAATATTGAGAAAACAAAAGCACACAAAGGCGTGGTGTGGGTGCAAAAAAGTTACAACAAATTCGAACTGAAAACATATAGTCCCAAATACCAAAAATTGTTGCTGTGACCACAATTTGTGTGTGAACGTTAACAAAGTTAAAGCACAGAAAAATTAAACAGTGAAACGTGGCGTACTCATACATGAAATTGCGATTAAATGCGAAAAATATGAAAGTGTCAAAAAGTTATGTTCAGAACTTGACTGTATTTATGTATTCTGCGGTTGAGTGGCTGAGTAAAAAACTTATTGACAAAACATTAGACATCAGTATTTAGGTACCTAACACAAAAACAATTTTCATCTTCAAGTTTAATTATTGATCATATAAAAAGAATCCGCGGTTGGTACCCACAAATCTGTCATGTAGCTGATGTTTAGGGCCTCCGCTACCTCTTGAAAGCTAGCGTGTCGATCCTGCTCCACCAGTTGTAAAATTTCATCGGCTTTTTCAGTGATTTTTAGTGCATCTTTCAGTGCATCTTTCATCGGCTTTTTCAGTGACTTTTAGTGCATCTTTCAGTGCATCTTTCAGTGCATCTTTCAGTGCATCTTTCATATCGAAATTTCCGGAACTGATTTGAGCAAACCACTTCTGGGTCCGGCGTTCACTCACAGCATTCTCATCGTAAGCCGCACAAAATTTTCCCCATGTTTTTGCAGCGGTTTTACCTATTCCAGCCTAATAAAGCTTCACATAGCGATATTCAGATATTTCACTCATTTTCAAATCAATGTAAAATTTTAATAATATGTAGCCTGAAATGACAGCTTTCAAACATGTGTTCATTTGACATAATCGGACTAGTGTTACAAGATTTATGGGTACCAACACCAAAAACCACGGATGCTTTTTACATGGCCCAATATACAATATGTAGTTGAATCGTTTGATTGATAATAATTTCTTAATTTTGGAATTTAGTAATTATTTCATAGTTTCATAGACAAGAAAAGTGATTTAAATCATTTTATTACTATTTGGCATCGAAATATATTTTTCACTTAACAAATATTGAATAAGTGCAAAACCAGAAAATGAGCACAATGTACATATGTATGCATTCATATTTTCACAAATCATTTAGGTTAAGTTCTTTTAAATTTATAAAATTTTATACCACAACAAAAAAATGCTTGACATTATTTTTTTGTATTGTATTTTTTAAACCATTGTGTATGGATATATGTGTGTGTATACAATCTGTATATGTATAGAGAGTATTTATAATATCCATTTTTTTCTCTTGGCAACCTGACAAATATTTAATGAACAAGTAGCAGTTTCTTATTTCTGAAACTTTTTCCGTTTGCATTTCTTTTATTCTTGTAACTAAAATTGGCAAAGAAAATAATACAAGTAAATGCTAAAAGTCATAAAATTGAGTGGGTGTTTTTGTACTTTGTCACTGCATTTAGTTCAAACCCACTTTAAGATGCATTCAACAGAGCGTAGAAAGAAATTTTTAAATTTCAATTGCAATATTCGTAATATACGATTACTTAAATTTGAGAAAGGCAAGTTTTTTCATTTACAGTTGAAGTTCCTCCGGTGATTTCTCTCGAGATCCTGCAGGTTTCCCATCAGCCAGTTTTACGCTATGTAGTGGAACTATTTATTTAGAAACTAATTTTAATGAATATGTTATTAATTTCTACACACGTAAACAATGGCACTATACCCAAATAAATGTAGTAAAATGATTTAGCCACATTTCTATTTACTATTTTCCATTGGCAAATAATTTTGATTTTGGCAATAACAATCAAAATGTTGGTTTCATTTCAAAAAAAAACCGACAGAACAGAAAACAAAAAAAGTAAAACAGAAGAAAAACCAATAAACTAATGATTGATGCATACATAAAAAACTGTTGAAACCCAATAATCTGCTGAGTGTTAAACGTAAAAAAATTCAATAAAATGCAAATATGAAAATGGGCAAATAAAATATGTTTTTATGTACGACTATAACGACTATACGACTTTAATATAAGTGTTAAAATCGACTTATATAAAACCAAGCAGTGTAATAAAATTAAATATAATAAAATTTTTATTCTGAATTTGAGTTCGTAGCAAAATAAATTACGACATGGTAATAAAAAATTTTTAAATTTTCAGAAATTTTGTAACTCCATCTACTTTCCATTAATGGCACAACAGCCTATGAGGGCATAGGACGAGTTTTTTCGCATCCACTCACATAATAAAACATGGCTTTCTTTCTGAAAAAGTTATGGATTATATGCTCTGATCTGGCTTTGTCTAGCGTTACTAATATTGAACTACTAAGAGTTATTATTTTTGCCAAAATTTGTAAGCAAGGAACATCTTAATCGGTGTATGATGCTCTATTTTCCAAATATTTTATTGATCTAATAAAATTGTTATAGATTAATAACGATGTAAAAAGCACAGTCCTGTTCTTAAAAACTTAAATGGCGTGGATTTGTGAAGTCGGGAAGTCGGGAAGTCGGGATCCCTCAAAGTTATTGTGGTTGTTTGAGCCTGTTAGTAACTTTTTTTTTTTTAATAGTTATTTATTTATTTGTTTTTATTTTCTAAATAATTAATGTTTGATATATTCGAACATTTGTGATTTCGATTGCTTCCAGCGGCTTTAATATACATCGCAGTTCAAAGCTGAAGAATTAGTTTTTAAGTTTGAGAAGCTCACTATACGATATGATAACTATTACTATTCCGGTG
Source organism: Palloptera scutellata (assembly GCA_958295655.1). Taxonomy (NCBI): domain Eukaryota; kingdom Metazoa; phylum Arthropoda; class Insecta; order Diptera; family Pallopteridae; genus Palloptera; species Palloptera scutellata. Next base: position 20,982,479 of record OY282449.1, on the reverse strand, counting down.
GTTATTTCACCCGTTTTGGTGGTGTCTAGAGGACTGCTTGGGAACTCGGTGGTTAAGAATGTTTTAATATATGTGAGCATGAAGAGGATATATGAATACTTGAAATGGTTTTGCAGAGTAAATAAACTATGGAAGTAAATTGCAAAAAGATATTTCATAATACCTATATATATTTTGTGTAACTAAAATTAATTTGGGAATTTAACTTTATAGCTACGTACATTTACGTATACCTGAGAGATGTTTAAATGAAATAGCAACGCAATTCAATTTGTCTATTTTAATTAGGGCATTATGTGTTTGCATGTGTAGAAGTTGACTAAATTTACTATATATAGTATAACTCCATATATTCGCATATGTATGTACTAGATAAAGCTGTCTATGTGTGTATGCATGTTTGATACTGATTGAATTAGGTACAATTGAGTATTTGACAGATTTGATTGATTGAATTCGTTTGACAGCTACAGCAACAGCAACTACAACAACTACATTAATGGAAACAGCATAGCAACCGCAACAACAGTAGCAATAATCACTTCAACACAAAGACAATGACAATAATGGTGACTATGTATAATGATGATTTCTCACTGGAATTGCAAATGTATCTTTGACGCCGGCGCTTGTTGTGTGCAAATCATGTTTGCACTACTAACTAACACTGCACATACTCGTAAATATATATACATACACATATGTAGGTATGTATGTATATAGTATACTCGTAGTTACGGCAATATTTGTTAAATGTTGTAAACAAATGAGACAATTATCTGCTGCTGCTCGTAACTAAATACATGAATATGTTGTATCCAAAGGAAACCCTATTCCCTTTAGATCTACTAAAGCGGTGTTTTCGTAAGTAAATATTGCAAATGCATGTGTGCATACGTTAGAAAAGCAATAAAGCGTAAAACATTTAAACGATACAGTTTAAAAGAAAATTCTTCAATTATTATAAACAAACAAGAGTGATCAAAATTATTCTACTCAATTGACCATTAAACAGAAGAAGAGTAATTTTACTATAGGCACTACACACACACAATATTGGTTTTTGTTTGATTTAGGATAAAATGCTTACGCCACTTTTTATCATGTCTTAACGTTCCAAATTCAATAATTTCTTTAAGTTCACTATTTGTTTCTAAATGCACCCTAAAAAAAGTTTCTACAACAATATTATCTACTTGGTGAAATATCTTGAGTAAAACGAATTGCTTAATGACCGCCAATGCGGTTTCCGTCGAAATTGCTATACGGGCGATCTCATGGCGGTCCTCACTGAGCACTGGTACCATAGTGTCCATTGCTTCGGTGAGAGCAAGGCGGTTGCTCTGAATATTTCAAAGGCGTTTGACAGAGTTTGGCATAAAGCACTAGTGTCAAAACTAATTGCGCATGGGGTCGGGAGTAACTTCACACGATGGATCACGAACTTTATAAGCGGCGCCTCTATCCGTGTTGTGATAGACGGTATTGTTTCGGAAGATCGTGCCATTAATGCTGGAGTGCCGCAGAGTTCGGTCCTCTCCCCTACACTTTTCCTTATCTTCATTAATGACCTTCTGTCATTAACGAAAAATCCTATTTACTCGTTTTCAGATGACAGCACCATTTCTCATTCATATGCTCTTTGGAGATTGAGAGGAAAAGGAACGTTATGAATGACTCACTCAATAAAGATCTCTAGTCAATCTCCGAGTGGGGTCTTACGAAGAGAGTTGAGTTCAATGCGCGTAAGACCCAATGTTGCCTGTTATCTCACAAACGCGTCTCCCAATCCCCCGTTAACCCCCTAGATATGAGTGGGATAGGTATTGCGCAGACAGCGACTCTTGATGTTCTGGGCATGTCCATCCAATGTGATGTTCGTTGGAATAAACACATTTTTGACGTGTCGAAAGAAGCAGCCAAGTGTCTCCGCTTTCTTAGGCGATATAAAAAATATTTTACTTCGACTGATCTCCGCATGACCTACACCACCTATACACGTCCTAAGTTGGAGTTTAATTCGCACCTATGGGCGGGAGCTTCACGAACACAACTGGAGCTCCTGGACCGTATCCAACATCGACCGATAAAGCTAATAGGAGACAGTAGAGTTTCCAGCTCTGTTGACTCCTTGGAACATCGTCAAAACGTGGCTTGCGTCTCACTATTCTACCGTTACTTTAACGGTAGATGTTCTTCTGAGATGCGGAAGCTGATGCAGCCAGTTTGTGTGTTCAACAGAATTACACGGTCAGCAAGCGGAACTCACGCCTTCCACGTAGACACGGTGTTCCAACGCACTACGCATTACAGAGAAAGTTCGTTCACCTGTCGTACCGCGCGTATTTGGAATAAGCTCCCTGCAACAATTTTTCCCAATTATTATGACCCTTGCAAGTTTAAAGCAAACGTTCATAAACACTTCTCCCTCCTTTTTCCTCCCAATTATCAATCTTCCTTCCCATCAACACAATGCTCTGCATTTATAGGGGTAGGGGTACCTTCTTTGTGTTGATTAAATTTAAAAAAAAATTAAAGTTTATTTTATTTACAAATCAAATGGGTTCATTTCTGTTATTGCTGTTGATAGAAAAATATTTCAGGGCAAATGACCAAATTGATACCGGCTGTTGTGCAATTATGCAAGGTAGGAATGAAGCCGTGACATGGTAATTTTTTTGAAACTGTGTCTTTTTAAAAGTTCTTAAATAATGTTGATTATTAGCACTTAAGGGGCTACATTTTTAAATCACCAGAACCATGGATTCGCTACTGAAACTAAAATTTGTATTTCGTTGTAATTTGTTTTATTGCTGTGAGCCAGAGCATGTGGCTCTTAAATTTATGGACCGCAATATATTCTGTGCAATAAATCAATGCCAGCAAAATTATGAAAAATAATAGGTTTATTTTTTCCTCATGTATTGTTAAATTCCTGTGATATTGTTGTATTATTATTTTGATATTCAAAGTAGTAGGTATTTAATTTAAAGTTAATATTAAGTTAATACATGTTGTAATATGGTAACTGTAGACAATATTTCATTAAATTATGTTCTGTTAATCCCCGTTTGGTTTTCAGTTTAAATTAGTCTTCACGGTAAATTAAGTTCCATAATAAAGGATAAACTAGCACAATAGGAAAAATAGTTAATAAAATTAATGTCCTATATTTCACTCAAAACAATTCAGCTGAACATGATTTGAAAAATAAATAAGAATTATAATCAAATGTAAAAAAAGTATTGATTTATTTATTGCTAATTTCCATTCAATAAAGCAGTATTTCCATTAATTGCGATGAGCAAAAACCTTGGTGTTTGTAGCATAAATAGCGGTTGAATTATGGCAATTATGCAAATTAATAGCATAAATACTTGTGTTACTAGTGAGTGTATGCACAATAAGATTAAATGCCATTCAAATTTATGCAAACATGTAACAACGAATGTATACAAATCAATGCATAATAAGCTAGTAATTTTACTATACTTAATTGAACTAAATGCGTTATGTGCTTATGTGCACATTGTAAGCCAAGAAAGACATACTCGTACATACATATATTAAATTTATATTATAGGAAAGAGATTCTATCATAACAACTTTCGTATAATTTCTTTTATAGGAAAGAGATTTTATCATCACAACTTAGGTATTTTTAAATTTCCAAAAAATCAGTTTTATAAAAGCTAAACAAATATGCCAAAAGTATTGGAAATTCGGCAAAAAATGAAAATAAATGTTACAATTTGATCGGAAACGGATGAGGATATGTCAAAGCCATTTCCGTTTCGTTTAACTGCATAGTACAAATAACTTCATGCTCCTACGATTGGAAATGCATTCACATCAAATGTACTTTTGTTTAGAGCACAATTTCAAATTGATGCATGCACATGGATCTGAGAATTTGTGTTTGATTTTTACTTGTATGTATTTACACATTTGCGATAGTGTGCGCACATTTTAGATAGTGTATGTACTATAATTGGAAATATTTTTGAGATGTCTTCGAGACGGTGCATCATTTTCGATGAGGATTATTTGGTTGGGAATGCTTTATCGATCTATCCATTACAATGACAATTATATTATAATAATTTAAATAAAATAAATTAGGGAGATAGCAAATGAAGGATCTCATGTAACCTCGTATATAATTATCACGACGCGGTCAAAATTGTAGTCACTCGTATCTTCTTAATTTAATTTAACTTAATTGCAGCTATATATATGTAATATCTATTGTCTAATGGCTGAAGAGTGAACTGTACATACATATAACGCTATCACTTTTCTTCAACCACATATATCTAAAAGTTCCATTTTGCAGAAAACGAAAAAAAAAACAAATATCTTTAGATAAACTATAGTGTTCAAGAAGGCTTGGTTTTTTTTACAAACAAACTCACTGAGAACAAACTCGTCTTGCGCTTGAGGTTCTCCTATGAATCCATTTTTCAACGGCATCAAAAATTCGGTGTAAAAGCAACGACTTATATTCGTTCGACTTCTCTCGGCTTCAAGTCGTAGGGCACCCGATTTTCTTCTTTTTGAATGAACCCCAATGATGGTAGAATCTTGGAAATTGTTGCTTGAGTTACTTCCGATGATATTTTCCATGCGTTTGGCATCTTCGTACTTTTTCACTTGGCCAGGGTGTTTCTTGTCTTCCTTGTTAAATCTACACCATTAAGGTGTCGAAACCAGAATCTGAATGTTTTAATCAGTGGGATATATTAACCGTAAACTTCCAACAGCCGCTCTTTTTTGTTTCGAATTAAAGAAGAAAAGCGGGATAAATTTGATGTTGTTTACAGTTTGGCAAATTGACTCACAATCAAAACAAAAGTTACATGACGTATCTAAAACATGAAAGTAGCTACAATATTGCCAGATGTAATGCAAGTAGTAAAAGTAATGCCATCAATTTTGGATCTTACATTTTCAAGTTATTTATATTATTTATACCAATATATCAGCAGAAAATCACGTTTAGCAACTCAATTCCATATGTTAGTTAAAGCATTCTCTAGATAATTATATTATAAATATTATAATAATACACATACATACATAGACAAACACATTCCAAGTGATTTTTACTGACATCTTATTCGAAGGCCATAATACTTTGCTAAGTAAATCGAAGGGCAAGCTAAGATAAATTCAAGTGTGCACAATAAGGATAAATTAGGAATTTGTCATTTGTACAATAATTTCAAAAACACTTTATATAAATGTGTGTATGTATATTGTGTTATGTATATTTTGCAAGTAGATAAAATGGTATTTTGACTGTTTAAGATTAATATGGACAAAGTGTCACTTAGAACCTTTCTCATTAACAATTACAATTGTTGATCATTAAATTATGGATTTGATGTTGATAGTTGGAGTGCTCTTTAATATTACATACATACCGAAATGATTTACGTCACTTAGGCCAAATCATAAAAAATCACTTTTGAAATAGAACTTCCTTTACTTTACTTTACTTTTAGTGGCATAACAGCCCATGGAGGGCCTAGGCCGAGCTTTTTCGCATCCACTCATGTTGTGCGTTTTATATTTGTACATGAATGGAAGGGACCTACAGTTTAATGCCGAATCCGAACGGCGAAGTGAAAAGCTTTACATGGCAATTTTTACTCTTGTAGGTTTGCCATTGCCTGCCAAGAGGTGGTGCCGTGTAGAAAAATTATTTTTTTCTACTTTTTGATTTTGCCTGTGCCGAGATTCGAACCCCGGACATTCTGCGTATATAGAACTTCCAGTTCACATTAAAATCAAAATCCACGAATAATTAACACAGTCCAACAGAGATACTATGGTGAAATACTGAGAGAAAATGTTTTGTTGAACATTTTTACTGAAGAAATCTATAGTCCATAGTTGCTCGCCTTGGCTTTTTTATACGAATTTTTAGATAAGCGTTGTCATGTCAACGTAATTAATAGATAAATAAATAAATATCAAGAGTTGGAGATTTGTTGTATGAGACAAAGTTAACTTTTTGTTTGCCTATACATTAATCGTTTATCCCTTTTCTTAACTAAACCCATTATTGAAGGGTTTGGTAAATTTTTTTTAAGAAAGTTTGCAAACTTCTATATTATATAGAGCACTGAGAATTTTTTTTTATGTTTAATTAACAGTTTAAGTACAGTAACTCTCTAAATATGAAAGCAACTGGAGGAGGTAAAAACAAAAAGAGTTTATCTGTTCATCGCAACCCTTTTGGTTCTAGACATCAATACTCTAGATCTAAAAGTGTATGTAAGTACTTACCCGTTGACTAAATTGACAGTGCAAGTAGATGCATATTAAAATGCAGTTAAACAAATAAACCGGGACATGCTGGACTAAAACTTTAAAACTATTCAACACAACGTCCTCTTTCAATGTTGTATGTATTACAGTTATTCTGTTACGAAAATACTATTGGACTGTGTTCAAGCCATCCTAATGCACCTTTCCTTTCCTATTCATTTCCTCTATCCTTATTTCCTTTTCCTCTATATTTTGCTTTCTTTCTTTGTCTGTTAGGTCTTCTCTAGAACACTTTCACACCGGTCGGTTGGGCTCTTCAATATATTTATTTTATAATTTTTCCTTTCAATAAATTTGTTGATGTTGAATAAATAAAAAAACAAATTGCTTGTGTTGATATCTAATATATTGGTTTTTGATATCTAAGTATATAATTCATTCCCGAATTAAACAGACTGCGTTATTTAAAAATGTATCCAAAAATAATTAAAACTTAAGATTTCGTGATTTTCTTTCGTTTTAAATTTAGTTTTAAAATAAATAAAAATATTAAATTATTTTCTAATTTCTCTCCCTCCAAATAGTAAGTATTGTGTATTATTATTACATATTCAAACACACTTTTACTCGTAGTACGCTGCGCTACTTTTTAAATGTTATTTTAATACTTCAACCAAGATTGTGACTCGCGGCTACGAAATGTTGGTGGTGCCATTTGATGGTAATAACAACAAATTGAGTGTCAAAATAACACTCGCTACGCGAAATACTTACAACATTTCTTAAATGATTTCCTTTAATATGCTGCGGGGTATTTTTGTTGTAAAAATATATAGTATATACTATGTACATATGTACGTGGTATGTCCAAACACAATCTTTAGAACTGACAACAAACTAAAGACGGAAAACACTTCAACGAAACATTAACGATACTTGTGAAGACAATAACAATTTCATGTTGAGTAAGTGGATGAATGAATGAAGAATGCAGAAGATTGTTGCTTGTGTACGTTCATTCATGAGTACCTTTTTGGTGAGTATGGCAATTTAGCTGTCAACTTGAGGAACTACTTTAGTTCTTTTCATTACTCTTCTATATCTATATAATGATTAGTTTTTCAGAATTCTAAAATAAAGCATTGCTTTGAATAATATTTTAAATTTGCTTTGTTTTTGCATGTGAGAAAAATATGTAAAAAAATTTATATCTCGGCTCCTTGTTAGAACAAGGAACAATAGAAACAAAAATACTTAGATATATAATATTTATTTTACATAAATATAAATTACATTAAATAAAATAAATTACGCCATTATGTAAAAATATGCTCACCGTTAATCTTTTTCAATTATAGCTACGGTACAATTACAATATACATACTTACTTACATATATCTAAATTTCTTCATTACTGCTGTGAAATGTGTTGCCCAATTTTTTACATTTACTTACCACATTTATTATATCGCTGATTTTCAAAGAAAGCAAACAAAAAAGAAGCTAAAAAGAAGATGCATACTACGTACTTTGTTTTTATTTGTTTTATTTTGCAGAAATTCATTTTATGAAGCGGCACATAAAAAATGTATTCATGCCGCTCAGTGTATGTGCGCACACGAATGTCACTGAAGGAAGAGAGTCTTCAGCGTCGTATATACATACCTACATATTCGTATGCATACAGTAAGAAAATGGGAAACGGAAATAATCAGTGCAATTTATTGAGAGAAATCGTTCCTAAGACGCTGCTGAAGCGAGACCAAAACGACGAACTATTGCTTGGTTATTTGGTTTGCGTTCGCCGATGCAGTTTATGCAGTAGATCTATTTATTTCCTTTCTGCTACTTTTTTAATATCAAATTTCGTTTTTTACAAATAAAAAATAGATACGAAGAAAACCAAAGAGCAGGAGGAAAAGGAAATCAACGTTAAGCCAGAAAACCAATGTCTGTATCTTATTCAACAACTATGTGGTGGTGGTCGTGGTAGCGGTGTTGTTGGTATGGCAATACACTTTGCGGTTTTCCGTTTCAATGCAAATACTTTCAGTAGTCGCAGTAGTGAAAGATATTTATTTTGCATACAGTGGCACTTTGTCAGTCAGCAGCATTGCGCAGTTACAGTGGGATGCGAATAAATTTATCTTCCTCGCTCACTCTTTCACGCTGCTTTCATTCTCATCTACAGTATGTACTCCGTCACTTTTTAACTTTTCGGTGGAAATGTAATTGCGTTTTTATGGGTTTTTGTGAAATTGATTTTGTGGCTACACAAAACTGCAAAAGATTATAAAACAAAAAAAGAAAAAACATAACTTTTTCTTGTTTTCATTTGTGTTTACTTTTTTGCGATAGCATGTTTGCACAAATTAGTATAATTAAGAAGATACATTTTTGTATTAGGTGGAAGCAATAACTTTTTGTTTATTAAATCAATTCTGTTTAACAATGATTCGCCATCTGTTATTCGAAATTCCAAAATTGAAATGTATGCTGATGATGTAGAGTTGTTCTTATCTTATAACTATAATCTATAACTATAAACTATAATCCAACAAAAACTTCTGCAAGAAGATCTTGATAATTTTTCAAAATGGCGCCGATTATACTTGATGCTACTCAATCTGGATAAATGTATGTTAATTTTTACATTTACAAGGAGACAATGTATATCTGGTAAATATTCTTTACAGGATCAGACTCTGAGTCATTTATTGATATTTGTTGATGTGGGTGTGTCAATGAACTCCAAATTAAGCTTTAACTTACATATCAACTCGTGTGTGTACAAAGCTAAAAGTGCTTTAGGATTTTTTAAACGGTGGTCAAAGGAGAGTAACGTCCCTTATACAAGATTAGACAAATCCTTGAGTATGCACCTCCTGTCTGGAATCCTCAATACTTATAATTGCTACACAAGTAAAATTGAGTTCTTATTTTTGCACTGAACAGTTTTTTTTTGAATCCTCTTTTAAACCTTCCTTCCACCGTATGAACATCGATTAAAACTTATTTATCTACCGACATTGATAAGCAGAAGAAAAATGTTGAATCTAACTTTTTCTTGTTTTTCTGGTAAAGCTTTTGAATGGCATTTTATCATCTTCGTATTTATTAAACCAAATAAACTTTAATATGCCCTGTAGAAGCTAACGTTATTTTATTCCTATTAAACTTGACATATGCAAAACAAACTATGCTCAAAATTATCCTTTTCGTGGAATATGTAGAGATTTTAATGAACATTATAATCTATTTAACATTTCCGATTCTCTGGACCACATCAACACAAACTTACTTATCATATTAAATCGATAAACAGCAGATGATTTTATATCTGCAGTTGTAAGGAATGAATATTTATATTTACGCGGCTTATTACATATTTTCGTGTAAAGCCATTGCGTCGGTCACCAATCCATAGGTTATGCGGATGCGCCCCTCGGTCGTGTGGGGCGGGAGAAGAGTCCGTTGGGATTCGTTCGTTGAAAAAATAAATAATTAAATACACAATCTGAAATAATGAAAATTAAAATGAGCTCAAATAACTACTATATGTATCGTTTCTATTAAGCAAGTGCATCAATAGCATTACAAGTTATGCAATAGTTATGCTAATTACATTAGCTATGCAATAGTGAACGACTTTTTGATGTGGTTACGCTGGAACCCTTAATTTTGTTATGTTTAACTAGATAAAAAAAAATTTTATTTAATTTTGTATGGTTGCCCCCCTAAGGGTTGGAGTTGGGGGTAAGTACGATTGAGGAAAATGTTGAAAGAGGGAAATCAATGGAGATTAGTTTTATTTTTTGTTTACACCTCATGGGAGTGGGGGAGTCCATTTCATAAAAATGCATATCACATGCTGTAATGCAAAACACATGCTGTAATTAGTTAGCTACTCTTTTGGATGGGAGACTTTATAGGGTTAAAGATAGGGGGTAAGTATGTTCGGGGAAAATGTTGGAGAGTGAAAAATAAGTGAACCCTCTAGCGACAACTTCTTTCTGTCGGCTGACTGGTTGATTTTCATAAAAATGTCAACTTATTATTGGAGCCTCTTTAAGGGTTAAAAGTTTGGGGTTCGTATATTAGAGAAAAACGTTATCGGGTGAGAATTAATGAAAGCATTCACCGTACTTCAGGATTTGGCCTATTTTAAAAAAAGTAAAATTGGTATTGGTCCTTTTTAAGGTTTGGAGACGTAGGGTCAGTATTATATATAACACAAACATTTTGGTCATTGAAAATTAATGGAGGTCGGATTTAAGTTTTTACCCTCTTAGAGCAACTCCTGATCAGCTTTAGAGCAATTTGACGATTTTACTCCTATTTTTTTTTAACTTTGTCCTCGATGTGGCGCTACTTACCCTCACCATACCTCTTCACATTAGAAAAACACATACTGTAATTAGTTGGCTACTCTTCCTGGTTTAATATCTTATTGATATTACTGTAAAAGCAAAGCTGAGATTAGTTCATTCGCTTGTTTGTATTAATTTAACAGGAAAAAGATAAAACACGAGTTTTATCGAGTTGTTTCAGGTGAGCAGCGGTGAGAATTTTTCAATCGAATGGAACTTAAATCATATATATTTTTTTGCTAGATAGCCCTACCAATATTAGGAGAGATACAGAATAGGTCGCTGTGGTGTAGTGGTAGTGCGTTAGACTGCTACGCAGAGTGTCCGGGGTTCGCATCTCGGCACAGGCAAAATCAAAAAGTAGAAAAAATAATTTTTCTACACGGCACCACCTCTTGCCAGGCAATGGCAAACCTACAAGAGTAAAAATTTCCTATGAAAAGCTTTTCACTTCGCCGTTTAGATTTGGCATTAAATTGTAGGTCCCTTCCATTCATGTACAAATATAACACGCACAACATGAGTGGATGCGAAAAGCTCGGCCTAGGCCCTCCATGGGCTGTTGTGCCATTAAAAGTAAGTAAAGTAAGATACAGAATAAACATTTACACATTCATTTCATATGAACCGAAAAGATTGGATTTCCCTAACCATCTGGTATTCTTCTTTTCAAACTTCACTTTTATTCAAGTTAATTAAAAATTAATGATCTCATATATAAGTAAATCTATAGGGAGTAAAATGCTACAATGTACAATCAAAAAGAATAATTTTTATATTATCATAACCAAGTATTTAAGTATGGATGAACGAGTATATATATGTATATAATATATTATATATACTCGTATGTGTAAATATCATTTCATTTCATATTTATATGTTTATTTAACTGCATAAATCCTCATTAATGTAAGCTCGCATACTATAAAATATTAATTATGGAAATAACTAAACACTCACATTCATTTCAGCACTTTTCGTTTGTTTTGTAATAAATTGCTTATATTTATTTTGTATTACTTTTTGAATGGACGGATACATACCTAAATAGTTAAATGCATAAATGCAAAAATGTGTAAATTAGCTAATTTTAAAATAGCTCAACTATAATTAATTCAAATTTATATAAACTTAAATGATTTATGCAAGAGTTTTTCCCATATTTATGTAGATACTTGTATAAATATAAAAGTAAAATAGTCATAATTGCATAAAAGTATTACACATTGAAAATTATATTTAATTAAATTTTAACACATAGTTTGGAAAATATTTTTATAAATATTCATACTTACATATGTATGTAGTTTTCATTTTGTATGCAGTGTGTCCTAAAAGTCAAAGTTATCCCTTCGGGGCCAGCTCACAACTGACCACATTATCAAAATATAACCTTAGTTATTGCTGTCAGATCTTTTGGATTTAAATAATTGGTTCCGCTGTAACTTTATGTCTCTAAACTTAAACAAGTATAAAGTCATCGTTTTTCCTAGAAAGCAACCTATTTTTTTAAGTATGGTTTAGGTGATCACGAGCTGAAATGAACTGGGTATCAAAGTGGATACCAGATTAAAATTTAACTTACATACAATATTAATTCAACTATTAACTATTATTGATCTATATGTTTCAAAACAGCTGAATCGGTCACCAAATCCGTACGACATGCGAATGTGCCCCTCGTGCGGTTGGGTGGGTAAGTGAAAAACCACTACATAAATATACCGCTATTGATCACATTCGAAAATATATAATACTACGAAATGTATTATAAAGGGATAATATGTATATCAAAATTTAACATATTCCATTAAAGTCAAATATTTTGATATTCTGGTCTAACATAAGTTGGCCTATCAGTCGTTCAAGAGATGACATTGACTTTTGGGCTACCCTGTATAAAATAACTACCAGTATTCTTCAAATTGTAACTGAACTGGAAACAATTGAGGTAATAAAATTTTTGTTATTCAAATTAAATATATATACATACATATGTATATATATCATACATATGTACGTGTTCATACATACTTGCACATCATAGGTACTCACATATTTATTTTATATTTAAGCATTTGCGAAAATACAATAATAATTTTAATGATTTATATTCAATTAGAGATTATATTACTTTGATAGTGATATAGTTTTACAAAGTAAATAAGGAGGCAAAGCTTACAAATAAATATTTACTTGCAAGTAAAAAAAATCGATACGTCTATTTTTCCATAATTACAATAAAATATTCGCACATTATTATTTAGTTAGCAACAAAACTTTGTATAAAATTGCATAAAAAGTAATAATCAGTTAATTGAGTGTCATGATTTCCCCCTTTTTTTAGTCTGAAGCTTTTACTATTTACGATGAAAATACATTAAAAAAAGTATAGATAAATTGAGTACAGTATTTGATTTCTTATAGAGATCGTAGTTTGATATAACACATGAAACTGCGTTTAGAATATTTCATCAAAATTCCGGTATACTTTTAGAAATATTGATATAAAACTCGTCTCCAGGAAAAAACTCTTCTTAAAAAACATTAATTTTAAATATTATATGATATTGGTCCGAGAGAAAGTTATTCGTTTTGACAATTTCCAATTTTTTTAAAATTTATTTTACATTTTTGGGGTTGGGTGGCTGTCTACAGGACACATTGTGATACCACATATTGGACCTACAGTTTAGCGCCAGTTCTGAACGGCGGGGTGGCAATTTATCACTTGGTGGTTTTACCATTGCCTGCCAAATGGTGTGCTTGTAAACTTTCTTATAATTTTCATTTACGTCATATCGGTTGAAATGTTCGAAGTTTATGAGAATTAACCACCAGACTAAGAGGAGAATCAAACCCCCAACCTGCTGGCTGAGTGTCTATTGATCTATCTACCTACTAGACTACCGAGGTCGCCTATTTTAGGCATTATTAATAACATTTTTTTCGTATGATCCTGAAGAGCAAGCGGTTGCGTAAAGCCTCATGGATAATGTTCCTTACTTTACTTTACTTTACTTACTTTTGATGGCACAACAGCCCATGGAGGGCCTAGGCCAAGCTTTTCGCATCCACTCATGTTGTGCGTGTTATATTTGTACATGAATGGAAGGGACCTACAGTTTAAAGCCGAATCCGAACGGCGAAGGAAAAGCTTTTCATAGCAATTTTTACTCTTGTAGGTTTGCCATTGCCTGACAAGAGGTGGTGCCGTGTAGAAAAATTATTTTTTTTACTTTTTTTTTTTTTTGATTTTGCCTGTGCCGAGATTCGAACCCCGGTCACTCTACGTAGCAGTCCAACGCACTACCACTACGCCACAGCGACCACGGATAATGTTCCTTATAATAAGTAAATTAGTGTTCCTGATCAACAAAAATGTACCAGCCTGACCATTTAGGAGTTAACGACTTGGAAACATTTCATTTTTACCTATTTCTTTAACAAATTTCTGAGGGGAATACTTGAGACTATTTTCTTCAAAACATTTTATTCGTTTACATATTTATTTCTAAAGGAAAGTCTGGAAAAGTATCCTTACAAAATGAGAACCTTTTCAGATACTTGGATGTAAAATACATTGACCGAATTTCTTAGATATTCTATCACCAGCACTCTATTCTAATGTACATATTTACATAGTTCATTTTGTTAAAAAAAAGGATATGTTAAAAATATTTAAAAACATAAACTGGCTCACAAGCAAAGTATCACCAACAAGTGAAGATTATGTATATTTCTGGTTTTACTGCAATCAAGTTAAACAGTAGGTTATTAAATTTATTAAGTTCTAAGTAAAATTTTAACTTTAACATATTCTACTACTAGCATATTTCTAAATGCCATAAGCCTTGACTTTTTAACACCTACCAAAAAAAAAAAACATTTATCATTTGTATATAGTAAGACAAAGAGAAAGAGACAGAGAGAGAGAGAAGGAAATAGGGACAGCCCAGGGCGAGTCATTCTGAATTTACATTTTTTGCAATTCATTCGATTCTTTTGTTTTTTAAAGTTTATACATACATACAAACAAGTATGTATAAGTATATATGTATAAATCAGTTCCTTTCAATTTCCGCCCATTTCATTGTCTACTTGTATGATGTTGGTTGTTGCTGAAGTTCTTGTTTTCCATTTCATTTCCATATGAACACTTCGTAAATCTTACGCAACTCTGCTGGGAAAAGTGTTGATATTTATGGTGTTTTGCATATGTTCTATTGTTCGAATGGCATTGAGCAAGTTAAATTGCCTTTAAGCTCAATTTAACCCATTTTTTACACATTCTTTCTCTCTTTCCTTCTTTATATTATGGCAGAAGTGGTAGTTGTTGTACTTGTTAATAGTTGTACTGTACGTAAAGAATGTACGAATGCATATACCTACACATATTACGTATATTAATGCGTTGTCTTTAGCAATTTTTTTTTAGAATTTTGTCATTCGTTCATTGAGTTCTCTTACAAATTTTAGGACAGAGGGCAGACAGTGTTGAAAAATCGAAAGAACTAATTTCTTATATACAAGTACGAACTTTAATCTTGGTGAATATGAAGGAAATAAAGATTCTACTTCCAAAAAACCACTGATGGACAAATTATTCCAAACAACCACAAGTAAATTGAAAGCAAAACAATTCCAGATATACGACTGATAACAAATATAATGGAGTTTCTTATATACCAAACTTGACTGATATCAAAATATTAACAAAATTCAATAAAGCATTAATCAAAAGCAAATATTTTGTGCTCACAAACCACACAGCAGCTTACGAACATTTTTCACGAACACAAGAGTGTGTGAAATAAATATTTTGTTAAAGGTGGGAGAAGACTGCAAAAATATAAACATACTACATTATGGGGGCAACAAAACAAACATTGGGCACACAACGTGTACGTGAGAAATCAAAAGGCAACAACAGCGCTAACTAGCACAACACGTAAAACATAGCGGGCATATAACCGATTTTGAGAACGGACAAACATTAGACATAAGTAGAACACAAAGAAAGAAACAGAATGACACTCGAAACATTGAGAATGCAACAGACAACGAACACAGCAGTTAGCCACAAAAGCATATAGCCATCATAAACCAAATGAACGGGGTAGTTGTTATATGTACTCTTATAAGAGGACAGAACCACGAGAAATGTAAGAAATGTGGAACAAACAATGTAAATAAATGTGCAAGAAATTGTACCCTGGGTATTTTTTATAAGTGTATGTAATATGTTTTTAATAATGTTTTATTTATTTCTATGTTATACCATATTCAAACATAACGAAAAATCAAACTCCCTGACAATGAATGGCATTACATATATTGAAAAGCATAGGAGATTTTGTAAAAACAAATCATATAAAAACCGATTTGATCTAACTGACACAATTAATATGAAAAATTTATTTTACTTCGTTACTTAGCTGGCACTACAACCGATGATCGGTCTTGGCCGCCTCGACAAAGTTTCGCCAGTCGCCTCTGCTATGCGCGAGCTGGCGCCATTTGATAAAACCACTTCAGTCAGGTCGCCCTGCATCTGGTCTTTCCAACGGAGATTCTTCCACCGCATATTCTTCCACCGTGGCCCGAATAAAATACCCCTCTAGCCGGAGCACCTTCTTCAATTCGCTCAACATGACCCAGCCAGCTAAGCCGCTGGATTTTTCTACGCTTGACTATGTCAGTGTCGGCGTACAGTATTTTCCTCTCGAACGCTCCTAACAGCCTCTCATCACTGGTAGTTAATGTCCAGGTCTCCGCACCATATATTAGGACAAGAATTATGGGACACTATTAAAGCTTTATTTTAGTCGGCCGAGAGAGGTCTCTGCTTCTCATTTGCCTAGTGAGCCCGTAGTAACGTCTGTTGGTAAGAGTTAATCTCCAATGTCCAAAACGCAGCGACCCTTTGCTTGTTGAAACAAGTTATTTCGTTTTGTCCTGGTTCACCACTAGGATCGGTCGACCAGACTTCTTTTCAGATTGAAGAATGCTGCACTGACTGCTCGCGCGTTGGTGCTAATGTTGTTAATATCATCACCGAATGCTAGCAGCATGACACTCTTGTAGAAAATAGTGTCAGAGATGCCGATGTTCGCAGCTCGAATTATTTTCTCCAGCATAAGGTTAAAGAAGTCGCATAGGGAATTACCTTGTCTGAAACATCTTTTGGTATCAAATGTAGCGGAGGGGTCTGCCCCAATTTACACTGAGCTAGTGGTGTCGGTTAGTGTCATTTTGCAAAGACGAATGAGCTTTGCAGGGATACCAATATTGAAGCGTACAAGTTATCCTTAATCGTACTGTCGAAGGTGACTTTATATTTCCCGAGTTTTTTCCAGGATTTGGCGTAGTGTGAATATTTGATTGATGGTGGATATACCAGGGCTGAAGCCACACTGATGAGGCCCAATCAGTTTTTTGACGATGGGCTTAAGTATTTCACAAAGTAGGCTCGATAGAAACTTATCCCATGTATTTGCCGCAGATCGTGGAATGACTTTTATCATGGATTGCGCAGAGTATGCTGAGGTTTCAATCACTTGGCATGCTTTCATTTGACCATATTCTGCATAGAAGCTCATGCATGCATTTTTTGAGCTCTCAGGCTCCAGTCTGAAAAAACTCAGCAGGCAGGCCATCTGCGCCTGCAGCTTTATTATTTTTTAGCCGAGTGATGGCTCTTAAGACATTCTCATAATCGGGTGGCGGTACTTCAACGCCGTAAGTGATTGGGGCCATCACCATTAAGAAGCTGTGAAAAGTGCTACCTCCATAATCTCATAACCCTGGGCATCAGTCACCATATTTAATTCTGTTTTCGACATTGGAGGAAGAGGTCTTCAAACCATCAGTCAGGTGTCTTATTCTTTAAAATTAAATTTCGGACCTCGTTCCTATTTCGTAACATTTCGATATCATTGAACTCACGTCTTTCTACAATTTTTTGAATAATGTTTTTTTTTAATTTTTAAAAGAATAAATTAGAGAGAGGTGTTACAGATCCACCATTTAAAATTTAAAGATAGTAAAATTTAAAACTCGTTCTTGACTTTAGTCGATATATGCCAAATTCAGGAAATTTAGAAATGTTCTCCCTTTTTACAAGCCCGCCAAATTGACAACTGAGTTAATTTTATGGAATTTATCTATTTAGTTAGATCAGGAAGCAATTCAGCTTTCTCTAGTGGTCTTAACCATAGAACCAGCATATTGTTATGCCAAGAGAGCATCGACAAAGTTAACGATAACTGAATAAACTGGTAATTAGTAGAGATTCTCACTGATATTGCGTCTTGATGCAAATTTAATTAAGCATTATTCTCTCAATACTGTAGTATTACGAGTATGTATAATCAAATTAGCCAGACTTTATACAAAAAATTGTCATACTCTTAAAATAATAACGAAAATAGCAACAGATTTTCTGCCTTACTCGTATAATATCAGCACAAACAACAACAGCAACTACGACAACAGGTAATCGGCTTTAAATATAATATTGCAATAAAATTGATTGAAAAATAATTGAGAATTGTCGCAAGAGAAAAAAAGGTTTCGAAATCACTACCGGCATGCAGGTATACATTTACATATGTAGATACTACAGTCATACGCAAACATTTATCCAAATATATACACATACATGCACAGTTAAGAGTGTATTAGATGTACACACACGTGCACCTCATATGTGATACCTTTACTTTTGTGACATTGCACGATTGCAACAATAGCATCAAAACTTTCAATCACACCCACAGGAAAGTAATCCATAACAAAATAAAAAGAGAAAAAGAAGAAAAAAAAATTACCAGAAAGGATATTATTATAAGCATCCAACATGGAAAAATGTATATTTTAGAATATATGTGAGAATGTATGTGGTGTGTGGCTGTGAGTGTGTGTGTGCATAAAAAAGGTAGCATAAAATATTAAGTCAACAGCAAGCAAAAAAAAAGAAGGAAACTATGAGAAGGTGTTTTGAAGCGATTAGGGTGCAGCAGCTTGGCATGAGAGAGAGAGAGAGAGAAAGAGAGATTGAAAATGAAGAAGAGTGTAGAAGAAGAATATTTTCTTAAATGAAAGTAGCTCGCAGGAAGGATATGCTTTACAGAAGTGTGCATGCATGTGTGAGAGTGCTTCTATATAAAATTTGTGTGAGAGATATACGAGTATGGCAAAAGCTTAAAGAATTAATGTGTGGAGTATGTTCTATGAATGGCAGGACAAAGAGAAAAATTACATGAAAGATAAGATTGAAAAAATAACAAGCTGTACACACAAACACTCACACACGTAAGTATATATAAAATGAAGAATCGGTTTATGCCATTAAAAATGAAACTTAAATAGCTTCCTTTTTCAATTTTAAACTTTGTCATCAACAACAAAATTAAAATTTATTAAAATACGTAGTACAACCAAAAAAGTTTTTCTTTCTAGTTTCTCTGACTGTCTCTCGGTCTATATGTCTGTCTGCTGAGCAACTGCTTTGAATATGGGAATGTTGTTGCTATTGCATTTAATTTCAAAAGTTCATTGTATACATTTGAAAACTTACTTGCTGCTTTGTAGCTAGGTATGTAGTTGCGTGCGGTCGGAATTCCTGTCAGAGTCCTATGATATTTTTAGTTGCATACACATATTTCCTTAAGACATTTCAGCAAGGCATTCACAGCAAAAGCGATTAAATGAAAACAAGCCCAGTAAAAAGTCTTCAAATACGTATAAGATAAAATGAGACCAAAAAAAGAAACTGAAGAGAATAAAAAATCTGCTTGTATATAAAATGAAATGAAGTCACTTTAGCGTGTAATTATCTGTTGTTGCTGTAGTTGTTCTTGATACTATTGCTGTTTATGTTGATGATGATGACGATGTTGATGTAGCTTTTCAGCATGTAAGACACAGTAGTAGTAGATGCAGTAGTCGTCGTCATTGTTGTTGTCGTCGTTATCGTCGTAGTAGTTGTAGATTAAATTACTTCCTTTTTCATTGCGCAGTTGTTGCAGTCATTTAATCATGTTTATGACAATGAAAATGATAATGACGACAGTGATTGTAGTTTTGAAAATTGCATCTGAGAGGTATTTACGCTTGAGTGTGTACATTCATAATAATAGCAGTTGCAATCTTTTCTGTTGTATCATATTGTTGCTGAGTACTGCTTTCGATCGCTGTATGTATGTATAATATGAACTACTACACTTTGCTAAACTTGACTGCTTTGTGTGATATTATTAGTATTTTTAATCTATCTTGTTTCTCTCGAAGTAAATCACATGTACGCTTGAAGTAAAGCATATGCAGAGATGGAAAACTTCAAGTACCAGTACAAATACTTACTTACTGAAAAAACTCAAGTACCATTACTTTCTCAGTCTTTCGATTTAAAGTACTTTCAAATACTTTCAAGCACTTTCAATGACGTTCAAGTACTACACAGGGAAAAGGGATAAGCACATAGGTTACATTCTTTGGTGATATTAGCGTGTCTTAAAAAAAATTTTATACTATACACACAGGGTATACTGGTTTTAAAAAAATAAAATGGATGCAAAAACCAAATTTAATCCACCGTTGAATGAAAAATGTGTTCAGAGAGTGTATAAGGTATATAAAATTAGGCCGTACCCGAACTTTACTTTCGAGAATTTTTATTTATCATTATTGAAAGTACTCTAGTGTTTTTAAGCAAGAACTGGTACTTGTACTGGTACTTGTATTGGTACTTGTATTGGTACTGGTACTGGTACTGGTACTGGTACTGGTACTGGTACTGGTACTGGTACTGGTACTGGTACTGGTACTGGTACTGGTACTGGTACTGGTACTGGTACTGGTACTGGTACTGGTACTGGTACTGGTACTGGTACTGGTACTGGTACTGGTACTGGTACTGGTACTGGTACTGGTACTGGTACTGGTACTGGTACTGGTACTGGTACTGGTACTGGTACTGGTACTGGTACTGGTACTGGTACTGGTACTGGTACTGGTACTGGTACTGGTACTGGTACTGGTACTGGTACTGGTACTGGTACTGGTACTGGTACTGGTACTGGTACTGGTACTGGTACTGGTACTGGTACTGGTACTGGTACTGGTACTGGTACTGGTACTGGTACTGGTACTGGTACTGGTACTGGTACTGGTACTGGTACTGGTACTGGTACTGGTACTGGTACTGGTACTGGTACTGGTACTGGTACTGGTACTGGTACTGGTACTGGTACTGGTACTGGTACTGGTACTGGTACTGGTACTGGTACTGGTACTGGTACTGGTACTGGTACTGGTACTGGTACTGGTACTGGTACTGGTACTGGTACTGGTACTGGTACTGGTACTGGTACTGGTACTGGTACTGGTACTGGTACTGGTACTGGTACTGGTACTGGTACTGGTACTGGTACTGGTACTGGTACTGGTACTGGTACTGGTACTGGTACTGGTACTGGTACTGGTACTGGTACTGGTACTGGTACTGGTACTGGTACTGGTACTGGTACTGGTACTGGTACTGGTACTGGTACTGGTACTGGTACTGGTACTGGTACTGGTACTGGTACTGGTACTGGTACTGGTACTGGTACTGGTACTGGTACTGGTACTGGTACTGGTACTGGTACTGGTACTGGTACTGGTACTGGTACTGGTACTGGTACTGGTACTGGTACTGGTACTGGTACTGGTACTGGTACTGGTACTGGTACTGGTACTGGTACTGGTACTGGTACTGGTACTGGTACTGGTACTGGTACTGGTACTGGTACTGGTACTGGTACTGGTACTGGTACTGGTACTGGTACTGGTACTGGTACTGGTACTGGTACTGGTACTGGTACTGGTACTGGTACTGGTACTGGTACTGGTACTGGTACTGGTACTGGTACTGGTACTGGTACTGGTACTGGTACTGGTACTGGTACTGGTACTGGTACTGGTACTGGTACTGGTACTGGTACTGGTACTGGTACTGGTACTGGTACTGGTACTGGTACTGGTACTGGTACTGGTACTGGTACTGGTACTGGTACTGGTACTGGTACTGGTACTGGTACTGGTACTGGTACTGGTACTGGTACTGGTACTGGTACTGGTACTGGTACTGGTACTGGTACTGGTACTGGTACTGGTACTGGTACTGGTACTGGTACTGGTACTGGTACTGGTACTGGTACTGGTACTGGTACTGGTACTGGTACTGGTACTGGTACTGGTACTGGTACTGGTACTGGTACTGGTACTGGTACTGGTACTGGTACTGGTACTGGTACTGGTACTGGTACTGGTACTGGTACTGGTACTGGTACTGGTACTGGTACTGGTACTGGTACTGGTACTGGTACTGGTACTGGTACTGGTACTGGTACTGGTACTGGTACTGGTACTGGTACTGGTACTGGTACTGGTACTGGTACTGGTACTGGTACTGGTACTGGTACTGGTACTGGTACTGGTACTGGTACTGGTACTGGTACTGGTACTTGTACTGGTACTTGTACTGGTACTTGTACTGGTACTTGTACTGGTACTTGTACTGGTACTTGTACTGGTACTGGTACTTGTACTGGTACTTGTACTGGTACTTGTAATGGTACTTGTACTGGTACTTGTACTGGTACTTGTACTGGTACTGGTACTTGTACTGGTACTTGTACTGGTACTTGTAATGGTACTTGTACTGGTACTTGTAATGGTACTTGTAATGGTACTTGTATTGGTACTTGTACTGGTATTTGAACTGGTACTGGTACTTGTACTGCTATTGCACTTGTACTTTTACTGGTAGAATACTAAGTAGTTTACAGCTCAGAATAAAACGTACACTAATCTATCTTTAGGACCGAAAAATATATTTTTATATTTTCAAATATTGTTGATGTCAAAATCATTGTAAAGTTCAGTATACTTGGTTTTTGGAGAAAACATGTTATACTTATGTATTTACTTATTTGTTTATTATAAACAGAATAGCGGCTATAGCTATGGCTACTATAACCATGAGCTAACATATTGTCTTTAGATGTTAACGGCATATTCATGAGCCAGGTCATATGCAATTCTTCTGGTACCCTGTATACATGCCACTACTATATTGCCTACAATGATTACTAGAGGAATGTATGAATACATTTTTATGATTTATCTTTAAATTATTTTGTATACATAGTAGGTATATAATACAATTATCATTTTGAACTTTAATTGCCAATCAAGTTTTTCCAAAAAAGTTTCAAGTACCCATTTTGGATACTTACTTCTCCCTATTGTCTAACAAAATTTTTTCAATTAAACTTTTCAAACTAAACATTTTCCTCCCAGAAATTTCAGCACCTGCAGAGCGCTTTCAAATAGCTTTGCGATAGTGTATACTAAACAAATGTACATAAAACGTTGTACAAACAGTTTTGGGGTAGTTATAAAAAAATATCATTAATATTAATTAAATAAAAAGTCGCATCGAATTGGAGCTAGAAATTTTTAAAATCGAATTTAACACATATTTTGAGCAAACTGCAAGTATACAACGTTTAATTATGGTGCTCATTAATAATATATAAGTGGAAAACACAACGGAAGATATCAACAGTGCAATAATCGTATGCTCGTACTTACTTACCCGTTCATATACTTATGTACGCAAAATTACATAGTTGTATGGTGGTTATACATATTAGTTGCATATGCATTTCAGTGGATGATAATTTAATCGTGAACGTGGGTGGTATAGTAGTAACCACTTAAAATTAGCATACCTACTGTTAGATCGGATACATTATTTCAATTGCAGTCAACTACATATAAATATATATGTACATACATATACTTACATAGTATAGTACTTAACTAGAAACTTTTACATAGGTAGAGCTAAACTAAAATTTTTAATTATGGAATTGTTAATAATGGACTCATTAAAGGTAGGTGAGACTACGTGTGTAAGTTATATATTATATATTATTTCTAGGAACATTTCGAACTGTTCTTTCTTTTCTCATGTATGCACATTCTACATACATACATACATACATATAGTACTTACATATGTATGCACATTAGAGCGGGCCGGTCCCCATACAAAAAAGTATGAAAAAACCACTCCCTATCTGAAAGCTTATGTTGAGAGTATTTCAAAACAATTTTTTTTTTTTTTATACCGCACTAAAAACTGCCATAATGAATTATTATTTATAACTTTGGCAGTTAATATCCGACTTTTATAAATGATTTATTGTTGTAAAAGTTTAAACGATTGCTACATTTTCTTTTAAGGTGTTCTTCATCTTCGAAGTTATTTCTAATAGTTAGGTCGCGTACTCAGAGTTGTACCCCTAAAGGATAATTTTTTTTCAAAAATCTCAGAAAATCATTAAATTCTTGCCCAAGAAGTATTCTATTAGGTTAATAAACGAAAAAGTTATAGCTGCTTAAATTTTGGTGCAATTCTTATTTTAATTACCTAAATAATTTAGATGTTTTGTTGTAGCTCAAACCAAAAACCAATAGAATTAATTAAGCCAATTAATATATTCAATATTTATTGTTATCTATCCAGTGCTTGGGAATAATATTGTAATGATATATCTAATACTTTCAACTTGTGATCGACATCTGATACTTCGTGATCACTTACTGCATCATCCTTACTTGAACAAGTTATGTAGCCAGTGGAATACCGGATTTTTGTGGCATGTCTGAAAAAACATTATATTCAGGCTCAATTTCCATTTCAGTATCATCAACCATCAACTTGTTGTATGAAAGTGTCCAACGACAATAATCTTGGTCCAAACTGATCAATACAAAAATTTATGGCATTGGCGGCAATTTTAGTGGAAGTAGAACAACTACAACTGTTGGTATATAATAAATTATTTTACGATGTTTTGGCACACTTTAAATACCGTTGCATTTTAAAAAAAGCAAATATTCGATAACATAAGAAGAAAATGTGGCAAACGTTGAGCCTTTTACAATAATATATCATTTATAAAAATCGGACATCAACTACCAAAGTTATAAACAAAAATTCATTTAGCGGTTTTTAGGGTGGTCCAGAAAAAAACAAAAATATGGTCTTGAAATACTCTCAACATAACCTTTCAGATAGCGGGTGGTTTTTTGGGTTCTTTTTTTGTGACCCGCTCTAATGTACATACATATGTTTTGTATAGGATTCAATTTCCAAATGCAAATGAAGTTGTTTACCCCTTTTTGACTTTGAACTTTATTTAGCAAAATGATCACGTGTGATTTTCTTAATTATTTGTGAACAGTGTTCTCATACATTGTTTTTGTTTTTGACTCTAGGTATATGTAAACTGACTTTAAATTTTACTATCCTCTTGTATTAATGTTTGCCAGAAGTTGTTTCTATATGTAGGTAACTGTGTACAATATTAGTTTGAAATCATATAAGTAAAATATCAAGTTTTTACAGATCTCTACCTACATTTTAACTTATAAAGTGCATAAACATTATGCACTATTTGTTTTATTTTGTGGTATTTCTGAAGCAATTAAGCTGAAATTGTGGTGAATATCGTAAGCTAATCAAAGATTTGTAAGGATATTGAAAAACAAAGCATCAAATTTAAATTTTCAGAAAAACCTTTTATCATATTTTTTTATAAATTGTGAAACTATCCTTTATCATTTTATTGTTATCCTTTGGTAAATATATGAATATAAATATTTTTTATAATTTTTTTTTTTGGAAATTCGGTTTTTTTTGAGTAAAATTGGCTTTAAAACTGTGTGAAGTGATTCTTGAGCCAGCTTCGAAGAAGCGGACTTCAAAATTCATTTTAGATATATTGTAATCTTTAATTTTGTGAGTCTTGATGGAAAATTGCATTATCCAAAAAACGCTCAATGTTTACAAAAATTCAAAGAAAATCGACCAAATACTCCTCAGCTGATGCGAAGTTGCGCTTAGAGCGTTGAAAAGCAAAAACGATGACCTATTAACATTTTGGATAACATTTTCCCCGAAAGTATTCACTCACCATCTCCAACCCTTCAGGGGGCACCTCCATCTCTAAATAGGATCTGTGACAACCGTATAACTATTAAATTACATCGAGTTTCTTTTACTGTCTGCAGCAAAGATGTAGTTACTTAATATCTTTACACCAAACTTCCTGAATCTAAATCGTTTTAACTTGTGTTTTAATAACTTGAAAACCACTTTTTAAAAATATCGGTTTTTTTTCTGAGTACTGAGTAAAACTTTTGATTCGATGCTGAGTTCAAATATCTATTTGGTGCTAAATAGTGAATAATTTTGAGCACTTAAAATCAATGTTTTCTAGAATCAAGTACTTACTAATTTAAGTATCGATTCTGTGGAACAGGAGCAGATTCCGAAACCTTCATTTTTACGCGACGTTGATTAGAGCGATTTGATCCTCCCGATATGCTAACCGCGAGTTTTATTAGTCAAGTAAAGTATCCACTTTATCGTTCCATTACAAAAAAAATTCATTTAAATTCAGTTATTTTGAATGATAACTATTGTTGCCTCGTTTTTAAATTATATGTAAATTAAAATATACACGCACCATAAATACTTAGTCGTCACAAGTTTCTCCTCTTCTCCATTTACGCAAAGAATGCAGAAGATTGAGGAAAATTTTGAAGCATATGGATTCCCATGTGTGCTCAATCAAATTATTGTAATACGATTTAATACAACATCAACCACAACATATTTTCAAACTTGCACAATCAGAAGTCGAAAGTTTACTGTGCGATAACGTCATTAAGCTTTTAAAAACGTCATGTCCGTTTAACATATTATCTCTGCTGATGTTCATTTTACAACGGACCTACTTTTATAAGTACTATGTGTAAGTATGTAGTTGTTGTTGCATTTAATATTACAGCTCTGGGTTTTCTGCCTAAGGGGAAAATGTTAAATTAAATTTTTTTTACTGCAGTTTTAACAACCGGATCAGGATTTTGCGTTCACTTTTTCTCTACATTCAATATAACAAATTTCTGAATTTTGTTGCTTTTGTTGCTTTTGTTGATGTTGTTGTTATTTTGTTTTGACTTATAAAATAAATCGCTGGCACGTTCATAATTACGGGCAGGAATTTCAACCTGCAGCATTTCATTTACAATTTAATTATGCGGTCCATAACTGTGCTTAATGAAGATTTAACCTGCAATTAGTGGCATTTATCCTCAGGCTTGAATACCTTAAAAAGTTTGCGGCAGGCGTACACTTACAATGTGCCCTGGCACTTACAATGTGCCGTACGATTTTACGAAATTACGCAGAAAGTAAGAGTGAAGTTAGGAAATGAAGTGGGAATTGAATTTAGTGTTTATTTTTTTATATAATAACTGTTTTGTACCAATTTTTATGAAAATGTAAGTTGGTTTTCTAAAGACGAATATTCCCTTTCTCTCTTTTAGTTAATTTAAAAATTTAATGAAAGAAGAATTTTATGAGGATATAAAAAGGAATGGTAAAATTTTTCATAGATAATAACTATTAAGGAAAGTATATAATAGAAGATCATTTTAAATACATTATATACCTAGATTTTCGAGGCCATTTGAGCTAAAATAAAGTTTCTTGATTAATCAGAGCTTAAATTTGCTTCGACAACAAAGATACTATTTTGCACTTTTATGCTGAATATAGAACCTAAGCTTTTATTTGAAATATCATAGTTTCAGTCTAAGTTAACTTTTTAAACACACTATTGTAGGTATTCCAGTTGTTACAATTAGTATATAAGTATATAGCTACTATTTACAAACGCCTAAGAGATCAACAATCCCTAATTCAAGTGAAAACAAACATTACACTTTTTTATATGAAACAAAATTATGTTCTCGTTCGGTGTCAGCGAAAAACATTTTTCAAAGTATTTCCACTGCCATTTGATGCATAAAACAATATTTTCTACAATTGCACTTCTGCATAAGCACACGATTTTATAAAGCTGTCAACACATTTAACAGATATTACCAACTGAAACTGCCATTTTTGTTGTTGGTCAAGATAGCCATTTTAAATTTTATTAAACAATTGCGGCCAAATGCACATGGATGAGTGGATCGGTGCATGTGTGTAATGAGAACGAGTTGTTGCATAAAATGTGCGGCAACAATCTGTATATTTCCAGTTATGTAATTTTGTGGCATAGACATACTATGATACATACATATGGTACATACATGCATACATCCATAACAACAAACAACACGAGCTGTGCAGCAGATTTGCGTGAACGCGTGAATAAAAGTGTAATAAGCTATAAACCGACAGACAATTTCACGCTGCTATGACATCAAGTGCTGTCGTTGGCAAAAGGCAGTTGTAGTTTCGATATGAATTCCGAATATCTATCTGAATTATATACAATTTTTGCTTATATTTAATATAACGTGTAATTTTCATTTAAAAATACGAAAATTAAAAAAAAAGTAATTTTTTGCAAACTTTAAATGAAAGTAGTGACACAGTTTAGCAAAACTCCATACCAGCTTTTGCTTTTTAACCTCAAAAATTTTTCCTTTGGGGCGTATGAGCGATTTTACATATATATTTATACATTCATACACTTTTAGTATTATGCCAATAAGTTTTTAACCATTGATAATTTCTCTCTACTGTCTTCAGCAAAGTAAAAGCTATTATCCTAACCACCATGCATCATGCTTAATCGAACAATTTTTCTTCACTAAACATATCAATTTCAAAACTAGAGTACTGCATACATACTTAGCCAGCAACCAACGCTTCTCCAATCTTCATCTGGGCGAGAATAGTTTATTTGTTACACTGTGTTATTTATATTCCTAGAAATATTTGTTTAAAAGAGTTTAAAAAATTCATTAGCTACAAAATGACATTATTTACCATAAACCGGTACATAAATATTTCATAATTACAAATATTTCTGATTACATTAGAAATTCTTTTACTTTTAATGGCACAACAGCCCATGGAGGGCCTAGGCCGAGCTTTTCGCATCCACTCATGTTGTACGTGTTATATTTGTAGATGAACTGTAGGCTCCAGTTTAATGCCGAATCCGAACGGCGAAGTGAAAACCTTTTTCATGGGCAATTTTTATTCTTGTAGTTTTACCATTGTCTGCCAAGAGGTGGTGCCGTGTAGAAAAATAATTTTTTCTACTTTTTGATTTTGCCTGTGCTGAGATTCGAGCCACGGACACTCTGAAATAGAAATATTAAAAAAAAGCGAAGGAATAGCAGACTTTTGTTATTACTACTGTGGGCAAA
Source organism: Palloptera scutellata (assembly GCA_958295655.1). NCBI lineage: Eukaryota > Metazoa > Arthropoda > Insecta > Diptera > Pallopteridae > Palloptera > Palloptera scutellata. Next base: position 20,953,536 of record OY282449.1, on the reverse strand, counting down.
AGTTAGTAAGACTTTGTTCATAATTTCAAATTTTTTTATTCATTCTTCCAAATCTATTTCGTCCCCTTCAAAGTAATCCCCCCCGGTCCCATTACACTTGTGCCAACGTTTTTTCCAATTCTCGAAACAGTTGTTAAAGTCAATTTCCGGAATAGCCTTCAATGCGCTTAGCGATTCATGTTTAATGTCTTCAATTGACTCAAAACGGTAACGGTGTCCACGAAGCGGTTTTTTGAGTTTAGAAAATAGCCAAAAGTCACACGGTGCTAAGTCAGGCGAATAGGGTAGTTGCGGAACGATATCAGTCGAATTTTTGGCAAAATGGTCTCGTAAAACCAATGCAGTGCGAGTGTGATTTTGGAACCAATCGTGCATTCACTCTTCTTAGGCCCAAATGATGTTTTAAAATGGTTTTCACTGATCCTTCCGATATTCCAACGATGCCAGTAAGGTCTCTGGCTGTTAATCGTCGATTCTCGAGCACCAATTCCTTGAGTTGATTGACGTGTTGATCATCAGTTGATGTTGATGGCCGTCCTGGACGTGGTTCGTCGTCAACGCGTTCTCGACCATCTTTGAACAATTTGTACCAATCAAAAACACTTGCTCTTGCTCGCGACATACAATTATCACCGAAGGCCTTTTGCAACATTCTGAACGTTTCGGCACCACAAATTTGATTCCGCACACAAAATTTAATGGAACTTCTTTGTTGAATTATTTCACTCATTGTGAAAATCGCCGAATGCACTTTTTGTACTTCAGAAAGACAAGCGTATACTAAACACTAATTATTATTTTGATGTGACATTTGGCAGAGATGTCACCGACAGTCATACCAACCTTAAAAAAATAATATTTTGATGAATGGGTTTCCGCGCGAAATTTAAATTAAAAAGTCTTAATACTTTTTGCCCACAGTAGTATAACCGTGAATTATTAAGCATGAATTATGTCTGGTGGCACTAATCTACCGAGCAGAGACACAAGCTTCGAATATATGTATGGAGAATGGCCCCAAACTTTTTAAAATACAATTTTTTTCTAAAATACAAATGAAGTTCGCTATGCACAATTTTCACATAACTGTATAACTGCAAACAAATCCGTGAAAGTATTTTCATATGTTCCAATTTTTAATTTCAGAATATTATGCTTATGATTTTCCGTAGTTCAATTTTAATCGTTCAACTCTCAATTTATTGGTATATGCAAATGCATACAAATACAAATATTACTCGAAACTATGTTATCGTTTTCAAAAACTAACATTTCTAAATAAACGCAATTCGTTTTATAAAATTTTTATTATGCCATAAAAATAATTTTATTACCATATGCTATTTTTTATGTGTTGATGCCAACAACATTAAAAATTCTTGTCAGGATGAAGTAATAAAAGCTTAATAAATAACAAATAGAGGAAGAGTTCTGTGCATATTCCAATCAATAGCAATATTTACGAGTATACTTCAAAATGAATTTTGTAAATTATAACTGCATTGAATTGCTTTTCCCTGCGATGTAGTAGGTAGTTGGTGGTGCTTTGCCCTACAAGCAAAGTGTCCGGGGTTCAAGTCTCGGCACAAAAAATTTAAAAAACAGTTATTTTACACGGTATCACCTCTTGCCAGGCAATGGCAAACATACAGGAATAAAAATTTCCTATGAAAAGCTCGGCCTAGACCCTCCATGGGCTGTTGTGCCATTAAGAAAAGAAGAAGAAAACATATACTACATGAATATATTTCCTAAAATAGTAATTATACTGAGATATAATAGAATTTTATTAAAAAATTTGGTACAGATATTTCTTTCGATAAGCAGAAGCGGAATCTGGTTTCCAAAAGTACGTTAATTTTGATGCTTCCTTTGGATTCACGATTTTTTTATATATTTCTAATAAAACTCTTCTAAAAAACTCTCTTACTTACTTTGTCATTGTCCCGATTTTGCGACGATCAAATTGAACACATTCAGAAAACCTTTCCTTTTAATGTTTAATGGTTAATGTTTCACAGTAGTGGGAGTAGTTACGATACCTACCTCGATAATAGTTAATATACCTTAATACTTATTGGTTAACGGCTATAGTTTAAATTTACTGCGATTGGAGTCTTAAAATTATCAATTTATGAATTTCGACGTCGAGAGATACATTTGTTTCTTTCATGGCTTGCGGTACAGTGGTCACTAAGAGTTTACGCCAAATATATTTATATTCTGGATCTCGAGAATTGACGTAAGATAAAACAAAGGGTAAGTAAAAAAAAAAAAAAAAAAAAATTTGGTACGAACCAAATAACAATGTTTATTTCCATACATTTGAAGTGTGAGTAATTCTAATTCGCTCTTAATTTATGTAGTTTAATTTTCCTTAATTTCAGCTTAATAATTTCATCTTATAATATAAGATAATATATATAGATAATATAATATAATATACTTACTTACTTACTTACTTAGCTGGCGATACAACCGATGATCGGTCTTGGCCGCCTCCACAAAGCTTCGCCAGTCACTTCTGCTATGCGCGCGCTGGCGCCAGTTGATAAGGCCAAGTGCAGTCAGGTTGCCCTGCACCTGGTCTTTCCAACGGAGATTAGGACGTCCCCTTCTGCGTGATCTTCCACCGTGGTTCGAATAAAACACCCTTCTAGCCGGAGCGCTTTCTTCAATTCGCTCAACATGACCCAGCCAGCGAAGCCGCTGGAGTTTTATGCGCTTGACTATGTCAGTGTCGGCGTACAGCTCATACAGCTCATCGTTCCATCTTATTCGATACACGTCGTCCACGCATACTGGACCGTAGATCTTACGGAGTATCTTCCTCTCGAACGCTCCTAACAGTCTCTCATCATTGATGGTCAATGTCCACGTCTCTGCGTCATACATTAGGACGGGAAGGATGAGGGACTTATAGAGCGTTATTTTCGTTGGTCGAGAGAGGGCTCTACTTCTCAATTGCCTACTGAGCCCGTAGTAACACCTGTTGGCAAGAGTTAGTCTCCGCTTGACCTCAAGGCTGACATTATTGTTGGTGTTTATGCTGGATCCTAGATAAACGAAATCCTTGACGACTTCAAAAGTGTAGTTGTCAACAGTGACATTTTGTCCAAGACGCCGTGACTCTTTGTTTGTTGACACAAGGTATTTCGTTTTGTCCACTAGACCCACACGACGAGATTCCCTTTCCAGGTTGGAGAATGCTGCACTGACTGCTCGAGCGTTTTTGCCAATGATGTCAATATCATCAGCGTATGCTAGCAGCATGACACTCTTGTAGAAGATAGTGCCAGAGATGTCGATGTTCGCAGCTCGAAATATTTTCTCCAGCATAAGGTTAAAGAAGTCGCACGATAGGGAGTCACCTTGTCTGAAACCTCTTTTGGTATCAAATGGTGTGGAGAGGTCTGTCCCAATTTTCACTGCGCTGGTGGTGTTGGTCAGTGTCATTTTGCAAAGACGAATGAGCTTTGCAAGGATACCAAAATCAGACATTGCGGCGTACAAGTGATCCCTAATCGTGCTGTCGAAGGCGGCTTTATAATCGACAAATAGATGATGGGTGTCGATCTGTTTTTCTCGGGTCTTTTCCAGGATTTGGCGTAGTGTGAATATCTGGTCGATGGTGGATTTACCAGGCCTGAAGCCACACTGATAAGGTCCAATCAGTTTGTTGACGATGGGGGATAATATAATATAAGTATAACGTTAACAGTATTTTGTCTTAAATATAAATGTTTGTAAATGTTATTAAGGAAGTAGAATGTAGAGTCTGCATATATCCATTTGGACTCGCTTTGTTCATACACAAAGTTGACTTGTTATGAAAATCTACCAGTTACCCCACAGCTGATCAGGAGTCGCCTCTAGAAAGCTAATATATATCCTTTAAAGTTCCGTGTAAGACATTTTCTTCTAATCCTTAATGGAGCTTTCCTGCTCCCGCTCCCAGGGTTATCTTAGGGGGGTAGAATGTAAGGCTGACCTCCATCAACTTCCCGTCTCCAATTACTCCAATCCTTGTAATTACTCTTATATAGAACTCTTGAGTACACCAAAATAAATTTCATTTTACTAATGTTACTGCCAAAGTTACCAAAGCGTATATAACTTATCTTAAAAATATTAAATCTTTATTGCTAAAATACTTAACAAAATATGCATGCAAAACATTTATTTGTGTTTACAACGCCAAGTAAAACACTAATTATAATCTACCTCAATCTTTTATTATTCCATGCTCTCCATAATTTGAAAATACTCGTAGTACCACATGAAGAGCAACATAATCGAAGAAATTTCGCTTATATGCACTAATTTTTATATGTTAATTTTTTTTCGGAACTATATTTGCCGAGACTATTCGTTAATAACCATTTACTACACTCCAAACTTCCCATCTGCAGCGAAAAGTAAAAAGGTTGAATCAATATTGTAACGGAAGAAGGGATGGATAATATTGGATTATAAAACGGACCCATGGCGTAGTTGCTTGACATTTTCAAAATAAAGAATGATGGGTGCTTCAAATTTCTGGAAGATCTTAATTTTTAATTTTTATCTTAAATTTTTTATTTTTATTAGATACAACGAGAGTTATGAGTTCTGAGGAAAGACTCTTTCATACTTCTACGATAGCTTTAAGTTACCACTATGAGAGTTAAAAAAAAGTCCAGGTTCTCATACAAATCATTATCGAAATTTTTTCCGAATCAACTTTAGTAGAATCTCGCATTATCCTGTTGTTACGTAGTAAATATTTTTTCTTTGTTGGGTCTTTTTAATATGCGTGGATATCCGAAGAAAATTATATGGAAAGTAAATTTCACATTTTTTAAGATACTAAATTTAAAAATATAAACAGTAAATTTTCATATAAAAATTACGTTTCGCAGTTACTTTTCATTCGTTTCTATACGACTACAAATAGTTCTCATTTTATTAAAAAAAAAGATTTTAGCACTACAATGGTACAAAAGCGGTCAATTGACGGTTTTTAATATTTGATCGATAGTAGCTTTGAGATTATTTGAAATAAGAAGCTGATACTACTTTAAGCTACTAAGTATATTAATCGGGGTTTTTCAGGTCATCCATTTACCTTACGGTCAAAGGACCTTACTTTTACTTTTAATGGCACAACAGCCCATGGAGGGCCTAGGCCGAGCTTTTCGCATCCACTCGTGTTGTGCGTGTTATATTTGTACATGAATGGAAGGGACCTACAGTTTAATGCCGAATCCGAACGGCGAAGTGAAAAGCTTTTCATAGCAATTTTTACTCTTGTAGGTTTGCCATTGCCTGATTTTTTGATTTTTGATTTTGCCTGTGCCGAGTTTCGAACACCGGACACTCTGCGTAGCAGTCCAATGCATTACCACTACGCCACCGCGACCACAAAGGACCTTTGACCTTCCACAAAGGAAGGTCACAGGACCGCTTCAAATAAATTGCAGGTACAGTAAGCTTATAATCAAGGAATTTATATGTAATTGACTTGAATAGTAAAAAGATATGATAATTTTTTCATTTTACAATAATATTTATGCATTAAATATTTTTCTTTATCGTTTCCTCAATCGGATAGTTAGCTAAAAGCTGAATGAAATATCCGCTAAACTCAACTTACGTATTATATTCGTATGTTTGTTCATGCTAATGACAATGAATTAGCTAGATTGAGCATAGCAATGCCACTTTTACGATATAAAAACTACCGAGGTATACCGCTGGCAACCTGTAAGCCCAAAGTACAAACAACGATCTTGAATCAGGTGAATGTGAGATGGCTAATTTGTGATGGAGAAATACCAGCCAGATATGGACAAAGAATAACTCCAAACGCACCAAGAAGGTAATATCTCTAAATAGAATTCAAATACATGAAGTGGTGGCTGCAATAAATGCTCACTGCCTTATGCAGTGGGTAAGCTCTCAAATGACTTCTGTAGAAGCTGTAAAAACGAAGAGCTGAATGAATCAATTTCTTACTCAGACTGAATTTGCCCAGCGCAGGATTTTTGCAAGCAAAAAAAACCTAGGTTAATACTTTGTAAATGACCCGCACGATTTGTGGTCGGTTGATAGACCAGGAAAAAAATTATAATCGGACTACAATGAACCGTCTTTGGCTTAAAAGTGTCCTGATGGATAGATAACCACTTAGCCTAACTTATCTAAAACATATTAAAGTATATTTTTTATTGTATTATACATATATCTGAATTTTCTTAAATTAATCGATTTTGTTAGAAACTTAATACACTGTTAATTGACCGCTGGTGGCCCAAGTAGGTATGCAGCCAAAGCCGTTTCATCTGGTGTTAATTTATAAAGAGAAATTAGGTATTTGAAAGTGAACTTCAGACACCAAACAATGGAGCGTATTCAATTATAGAAATGGAAGAGTCTTAGTATTAAAATCCACTGCAGCACTTCAATTAATAAACGATAGAATGTCGCACCGGAGATCAGGACGGTATCGCATTAAAATATGCATGTATATATGTATTTAAAAAATATATAGTGCCTTTTTATTTTCCGACAACTACGTAGTAACCATAACCATTTCATTAAATGGTATTTGTATCTTTTGCCACTTGTTGCACATCATTACTTGGGGCATTTGCATAATAAATTGCTTTCAACATCTTAAGAAGAAAGGTTTTGCGTTAATGAATATTTTAATAAGGCAATTGTGTAAGGTATACAGTTTATGTCAAATAGAATATGATTCAAATCTGCAAGATGTGCTTTCAAAGATGTTCCATGTTATGCTTAAGTATGGGATGGTGTAAATTAATGTTTAAGCGTGTCTGATTGCGCTCAAAGTACTCCTAAACATTTTAAGTTAACACATTTTAGGCAATGCACTTTATCAAGGATCGCTGATTTGTTTCATAGATATCGTTTGTTGAGGAACATTTTGAATTCTCATTTCATTTATTTTTATTAATCAAAACATTTTAAAGATTAAAAACAATTTTTTAAATAAGTTACTACATATTCACAACATAATAGTAATTTACATACATATCTTATGTATGCACAATCTTTTTGAAAAGTAAATCACTATTATTATTCTTTTCGACAAATCTACATTTTCATAGACTTTATTTACATTTTCAAAATAGAAGAAGCAAAAAGAAAAACAAAATTTTCAGGTATAACAATATATCATGATTTTTAGCAATTTACACACTGAATAAGTATTTATATCCATAAGAAGCAGCTGCCTCCATTACTGCATTTGTTTGGAATGTATAATATATATGTATGTATGTCTGTATGTATTTTCGTCTATATACGAGTACTTACAATATATAAATTTTATGATTATTGTCGCAACAAATTCTGTTCCATGAGCTGTCATTGTAATAAACCCATGTGCCCCCAAAAACCAAATAAGCAAATGATGATTTCTTGGCTTACGAAGAGGTAGAAGTAACAACCAAAGTAATGTAGTTGTATTTGTGTACTACATAATGCTCCACTTGAAGTTACCGACAATCTGTACCTCTAGGTTTCAATATACTACACACACACATAAAAATATCTAGAGCATAGAAATTCAAAGAAATATTTTGCAGCTGTAGTATGCTTGTTGTATATTACATACTTTACACACATACACACACACACAAACGCATAAAGAAGTAAAGTAGAAGCAGCAGAAAACCTACTTGAATTATAATAATTTATGCAATAAAATGCTGAAATTTATGCGATTTCACTTTGCAGTTTTTTTGCTGCTTTTTTGCTTTACCAGTTAGTCGAGTTCATAGCGATGAGTTACAGTGGTGTAGTTTGCTGTAAATGTTGTTTGTACATTTGTGTTACGAATTTAGTTGCAAAGCTTATATAGTACATACTTATATAATATACATGCATACCTTTTTGACTTTGAAACTTTGAAACCAGTAGCTTCAGTTTGCTGTCAATTCACTCGTTAATCCCTGCCGTGTTTTCCACCCAATAGAACAACTTACTACAAGTCTGCATAATTAAACATATGCCTATATATTGTATATACTTACTTATAATTTTTAATGGAATGACGTAAAAGCATTTCATAAATATACTTTGTCTAACTACTGCTTGAAAAGTCTTGTATAAATTTTGTATTAAACCAAGAAAAATGTACTTAGTGAGAACTCTTGCAACTAATGCAAAGACGTTGAGGTGTCAATATGAATTCATCAAAATTTTCGTTGCTAAGTACTTATGTACGAGGGTAGATCAATAAGTACCAGTGTGTGAAGACAGGTGGCGTTGCTGAGGGAAGTTGGCATGAGAGAGTTGGCACCGTCGTGTACTGCCATCTGTCACACGACACCACACTAAATTTCAAACTGATTCACATGTTAGTTTTTATTTGGCAGCCATTACTATCACACGTGTTTAATGTTTCGCGATAAAATGGAGAAATAACATTATCGATCCGTAATTCGCTTTTTATTTTTGGATGGAAAAACATGCGAAAAAATAAAAGCGAAGTTGGATGCTGTCTATGGGGACCCTTCACCATCTATGACAACCGTAAGATATTGGTTCAACGAATTTAAACGTGGTCGAACATCTGTTTTTAATGAGGAGCGCCCAGGCGGCTCAGCAGACGTGGTTACCGAGGAAATCGTTGAAAAGGTCCACGACATGATTCTCGCTGATCGCCGAACGATAGTGCTCGAAGTAGCAGAGGTCGTAGGGTGTCATACGGAACGGTAATTAATATTTTACATAATAGGTTAAGCATGAGAAAGGTGTCGGCCCGATGGGTGCCGCGATTGCTTACCGTGGACAACAAGCGGATACGGAATTGTCGCGGCCAATTGAACTACGAGATGCTGCCGCACCCACCGTACTCGCCCGACTTGGCTCCCTGTGACTTCTTTCTGTTCCCCAACATGAAAACTTGGTTCGGGGAAAAAAATTGCAGCTCAAACGGGGAGGTTATCGTCGAGACAGAAGCGTATTTGAAGAGTTTGACAAATCGTATTTTTGGAGGGGTTAAAGAAATGGCAGAAACGGTGGGAAAAGTGTACTGTACTAAAAGGAGATTACGTTGGAAAAGGGGGGAAAAATTTGTCAAAAACTTGCCTCTTCATTCCTAATACGGGTACTTATTGATCTACCCTCGTAAATTTGTGCTTACAGTGTCGAACAATTCAATAAGAACACCTTGCACTATAAAACTTCCATTGATTTTTTTTTTATCGGACTGTTTATTTCAAACAATTTTTATAGAGAAGAAAATGGTATAGTATACACTTTATAAATTTCTAAGTGGCAACACTACATTTAAATATTTTTTAGGGATTCCCAAACAAAAAAGTTGAAGCGAAGCATTCGAAGGCGGACAATCTAATAAGAACAGTAGACGAAAAAATTTATATTTGAAAAAGAAAACTTAAATATGTTTATAATTTATACTGGTAAGCATTTAAATGGTAGCATTGAGGGTAATTCAAAAAATTAAATGTGGGTAATTCAACAAGTTAAATGTAATAATTAAATGCAAAATGGGTCGCAAAGCACTGTAGCAAGGAGGAGCGTGATTTGGTGATAAAACTGCGCATAGATAAAACTATTAGCAGATCCTCGACATTTGTCTACCAATCTTTATTACCTCAAAAATTTCATTGCAAGAGAGGTAGGCCCCGCAAAACTACAAGTGCAGATGACAATCGCATACAAATTTTGGCGGCACGCGATCCATTTAAGGCAGCTGCCGCAATTAGAGGGGAGACAGCGGTTCAAATTTGTGCTCGATCAGTAACAAGACGTATGGTGGGAAAAAAAATGTATGGGAGAACAGCACGAAAAGTAACAATGTTGACAGAAAGACATCGAAAGTGTACCATAGAGTTCGCTGAAGCGCACATTGAGTGGGATGGTTCAATTAATGGAAAAAAATGGCCTAACGTATTATGGACAGACGAAAGCAAGGTGAATCTTGTTGGAAGTGATGGCAAACGTTGGGTTAGACGCCCGAAAAATTCAGAATTATGACGTTTAAGCACGGAAGTGGAAGCATCATGGTATGTGGATGCTTCTCTTGGTATGGTGTGGGCCCTTTGTATTGCATAAAAGAAACGATGGACAGATTTCTTTACGTAAACATCCTTCAGGAGGTGATGCTTCCTTATGCTGAATGGGAAATGTCCCTGAAATGGCAAATGCAACAGGATAACGACCCCAAGCACAGCTCAATCCTTGCGCGAGATTTATTTTCCCATAATGGAAATTCCGTTATGACCTTCTGACCTTCACAATCTCCTGACCTTACTCCAATCGAGAACTTGTGGAATACTGTCAAAGAGACGATTGTCAGTACCAGAGCTAAAAACAAAGACGAATTGTGGCAAAGTATTCAAAGAGCGTGGTATTCCATACCCCAGGCTACTTGCGCGTCTCTGGTGGAATCAATGCCTAGAAGGTGTAAGGCGGTTTTAATTAACAAAGGCTATTCCACAAAATATTAGCATTCGTGAACAATTTGAGTCAATATTTGATAATTTTGAAATGAGATTTTATGTATAACTTTTAATATTCTTTTTTGTGCACTGAATTGATTTAGTTTTTAAGAAAAAATTAAACTTATGGAATAAATGAATAAAAGTAAATACCTTTTAAATTTATCATAAGCCTAGAGAATTATTTTTTTTGATGTTTTTGGTTTCAGAACAAGGTGTTCTTATTTTAATTGTCCGACACTGTATGTAAATTTGTAAATTACTTAAAAATATGTAACAAGCATATACCTACCTTAATGTATGTTAACCTTATATACGTTACCTTAATGTACAAGAGAAAGGCTTAAACTAAAATTTTTATTTTTAGAGCCCTTTTTAGTTAGAGCCCTCTTTATATTTCGGTAACGATATGTTTAATAAAATCCAGAAATATTCTGTGTATCCATTTTATTTAATGTTAATGAACTTTAGTGGTCTCTGTGGCGTAATCGGTAGTGCGTTGGCCTGCTGCGTACAAAGGCATAATCAAAATTAGAAAACAAAAAATATAAATTTGTTTTACACGGCACCACCCTTTGGCAGGCAATGGCAAACCTATAAGAGTAAAAATTGCCTATGAAAAGCTTTTCACTTCGCCGTTCGGATTCAGCATAAAACTGTAGGTCCCTTCCATTCATGTTCAAATATTACACGCACAACATGAGTGGCTGCGAAAAGCTCGGCATAGGCCCTCCATTGGCTGTTGTGCCATTAAAAGAAGAAAGACAGCAATTGATCTTCCGTTGAGACTAACTTACAAATTTTGTGATCATTTGGCAAGGCCAGTTTGTAGTTCAGTTTATTCTAACTATTTTTGTTGTACTGCTTTTATTTTTAAAATGATTTCTAAGTTAATCTTCAGTATAGTGAATCCTGTTACTAAGCTTTCGATACCCACAACTTTAATTATAAAATTTATTTAATCAATTCAAGCTACTTACTCTTGGTTTCAAATCGAAATTTCAATTTAATTTTTTCGTGATCAGTTTGACAAACCGTATTAATATCTTCTCTCCTTGATTCTTTGAATATATATTTGTATCCGCGTAACAAGGAATAACTTAATTTAGAAGAAATTTTTTAAGATGTCTATTATCTAATTGGCGCTTGTATATTATTGCTTTGAAAAAGCTTCAAGTCAAGTCTCACGCTGCACATTTATAAAACAAAATGTACAAAAATACATTTGCAAATCAAAATATAACAAATCACTAATAAGACATTAACCTTTTCCCATGCGATGATGCTCATTTACATGCGCAACATACATATTTTAATCAAAATTTATTTACACTAAAAGATTTAACATTCATATGTAAAACACATAAAATCAAAACTGAATTGTTAGGAACATCCTTTCGCTGCTACTCTTCAAGGTAAAAACAAGAGCAGGAACAACATTTACAATAACAACAGCAAGGACGACAGCAAGTTGAAGAAGACAAAATATTTTACAAGCAACAGAGTAAACAAAATTGGTTATAGGCTGAAATACTAAAACAGCAAAAGTAGCAGCAAGGTGAATATGCGTATCCTTGCATGTATGTATGTATGTATGTATGTATGTATGTGTGTTTATGTAGTTATCTCATATACACACAACATACACACTACACACAGTACAGTACGTGTTTTTAGGCCTTCATAGTAAAATATGTATGTACTTTTGTCGGTATGTGTTTGTAGATACTTATACATACATATGTATGTAAATGTAGGTAAACTACATCGTACATACATTTTGTAGTTGTTGCTGTTTAAAAAGAAACCCAACAATAACAACAATAGCAAAAGCAAAGGCAGCAGCATCAGCAAAGACAACAATAACAAATAAGCTTGTTAGCATAATGAAGGTAACAATATCCGTAAAAATTACTGCAGTAATACATAGTAGTCGTAGTAGGAGCAGTAGTGGAAGCGGAGTAATAGTGCAAGTCAATGTGTTAGAAGTGGAAATGTGGCATTGTAGCATAGCGGCATGATGATGGCGGAACCGCACAATAGAAAATGTCAACAATCAAAATAATTGGATGTGAAGCACACTAATCAGGTTGCGGAAAACACCCCAGAGAATTCTAATGAATGTTTGTATTGTAATGAAAGTATTTTCCATTGCTAAGTATTATTGAGTTTATACTTATACACAGTTTTTTGAGTTCGCAGGAAATCTTTAAGGATATTCTGATTTGTGGTTTATAAAAATAAAAATTGCTACATTTGTTGCTCTGCAAATATGTAATATAATTAATGAAAATCTGAATTTATTGTGCTAAGATTCCCATTCAATTCCCATAATAATATAAATATTAGTATTCTTCATGGTTCATCATTTTCAACTGTAGTTAAGTTTACATACGCGTACATAATAGACGTACTTGCATATGTAGAATATATTTGGGAACACATACATTGTTTTTACTTTTCTGCCATAAACCTGAATTGCATGAAATGTTTAATTAAGCGCGTCATTACTTCATTAGCACACAAGAAACATTAGTCTGCATCTTTTCACTTTCTTTCCTTTACTCTGTTCTCGTTTCTATCATTTCGAACATTAAATTGAATATTTAAGCTACTAATTGATACACTACGGAACAGTGTAAGTAAATATTAAAATATTCTCTTGCAGTTTACAGTCGTTCTTACATATTATTGTAAGGGTAGGTACTTATGTACATATGTGTGCATGTTTGTTAAAGCAGCACTTTGCAGCTGCAACGCTATGTCACTTTCAACATTCGTCATCATCAGCTTGATGATACTTGCGACTACATGGTGCATGCACATATGACATACATATGTACTTATGTACAGCCACACGTCGTATACGTAATATTTGTAAATGTCATTTAATTATTACACCAAGAAATGAAGTAAGCAAGTAAGATTTTGTCTGCGTGCATATGTATAAATCGTATATGTATTTTATGTACAAAATATTTAAGATCTTCTTTTGATTTAAATATTTCATGTCAAATTGTTGTAATTTATTGAAATTAATTAAAATTTCAAAATGAATAAGAAGTAATAGATAAAATTAAAAATTTGCGAAAAATTTAAATTTAAATTGACGACTTAAGTGATTTTAAATTCAATAAAGTAGAATAAGATACCATAGCAAAACGGAAAGTATAATTAATGTAGTAAAAAATAAATATGGTACATTTAAATACTTACAATGTATTCAAGGTACAAAAATGGAAATGTCAGCAATATTGTATTTAATTGGTTACAGGTACAAAGTGGATACTTTTGAGACTTGAATTCATAGCAAAATATTTTTTTTATTATACTTAGTTACAATGCCTTTTACTTATGTAATTTACATTAAATTCCTTGCTTAACCATAATTCAATGGCAGTCCTTTATTATACATAGTACGTACTATACGTTATATGTAAGTAAATATACCATACGTATGTATATTTGATAACCACAACCACTATTGTGAAAATTTTGAAATGAGTAAACACCAAAAACAGTGAAATCTTATATTCGTACAGTAAAAACTGAAAACAAACAACTCAATTCAAATCACCCAAAGGCATTATATAATTTAAAAAAATATATGTATAAGACTGTTTGTCTATATGTGAAGAGATATGTCTATGTATGTTTGTCTTGCAGAATTGCTCTGAGATTGCATCTTCTAGAAATAAACAACTTCATGAATGATGTGTATACTTACGAGTATTGCAGAAATACTGCATGCAATATAAGCGAATATTTGTTTCTATGTGTGCAGATACAAGTATATGGGTTTTACCAAAACAATGGTTGTAATTATAAACAATAAATATATTCACATCTATATACTGCTTTATGTATGTACAGGATGTTCCATCTTTTATGTTGGTATGTGAATATTGAATAACTTAAAAAGAAATCAACCGATTTCCATATATGAGGTAGTTTTCTAGTATTTGATTTGATTCTTAACAGTTTACGCATTAATATATATGCTGCGTTTTCCATCACTTTTTCGAGTATCTTTTGCTTTATAGCCATGATTTCGGCACGAATATTTTCCTTGAGCTCGTCAATGGTCTGAGGCTTGCTGGTGTACACTTTGGCGTTTCAAATAACCCCACAAAAAGAAATCCAGAGGTGTCAAATCTGGAGATCTGGGTGCCCAGTCACCATTTTTTGGCACCACACGTCCAGGGAATTTTCATTGCAGAAACCGCATTGTTTGATTTGCAATGTGGTATGGTGCATCATCTTGTTGAAACCAGTAACGATCTAGACCCTTTTCATTCATTCGTGGGCAAACATAATGAAGCAACATCCACCGATATCGATTCTCATTGACTGTTTCTGAAGAAAAATGGCCCAATGATGTTTTTGACGCAAAAACCAGCCGAAGCAGCCACTTATCGTGCAATTTTATTTCATGGATCTAGTGTTGATTCTCCGTGGGTTCTCGGCACTACTCTCTCTTACCGGAAGGCCTTGAGCGTTGATGAACTGCTCTTCGACGAGCTCCCACTATCCCTTGCTCAACAAAATTCAACACCAAACGATGAATAGTGTTGTCAGACGGCAACGATATTTTCAACGATATGAACGTTGAGTTATCACAACAGATAATCTATTTTTAATGTACAGCGCCACTATTTGGGCGTGTTGTTTCGGTGTGACGCGGTTAAAATTGTACTGAATTGACATTTGAAAGTCAATCGGTTGATAAGCGTAAAAATTATTCAATGTTTATATACCTACATAAAAGATGGCGCACCCTGTATGTATATGGGAACATGGGAGTAATTTGAAACAGATTTTTAATTCAAAGGAAGCACTTGAAATTAAAGTAGAAAATATTTGGTTACCAGTTGTATAACATTTGATAGCATACTTATTCTTTCACATATCATGTATTTTGTTTGCTCTTCTATGGGAGCCAACCGTTTATAAATTCACTACAAATTGCTTTGATATGGTTTTAAAATATTGGATTTAATCAGCACAGAAATTATTTTTTTATTTATCGCTTTTTCCGGAACTTTCGATTTCCTTGTGAACAAATTTTGAAAATTTATTTATTTGTAGCTTAAAAATCAGAATCCAGAATTATTTCCGTGTATTTTCCGTTCAGGTTTTGTTTGGTGCTTTAAAACCATAACGGTTTGCATTTTGGCTCAACTTAAACCCAAAGTGAAATTTGAGTTAAACAATATTCTGTTGACGACATCTTTGTGCATATTGATACATACGATTAACACAACATAAGTTGAAAGTGTGTCTGTATTCATTCATAAACATTGCTGATTTCTGTCATTAGTATCTAGCTAGCTTCATTTCCATATACTACAATAATTAGATTATTTTCTAACCGAAATCCAATGTTATTCAAACCCAGGCATAGGTCGATCTAGAAAAGACGGAATATAGCTAACTAATTAAAATTTCCTGCACTTTATTTTGTGGATAATTTATTTGTATTGGTCGATATAATCAGATCATTCTCACCAAAATATATTTTTAGTTATTTTTTATGTAGAAAAAGATACAGTCTCTAATAATTTACAAGAATTGAAGACAAATACATATACATATTGTATTTTATAATTCCATGCAGAGTTATTTCAATCATATTGTTGATTTTAGATACTTATATATTCTGCATTTATAGCAACGAGCAAAAAAGTAATCCATAACATATATATTTATTGTTTGTAGCAATTTTTCCAAATAAATATAGATTAATTTTTGTGTAACTTTAAGGAATGCTTTAACCTTTTTTCCATTCAGAAATAAGAAAGTATATTAAAACTTTCCTTAGATTAAATCCTGCTTATATATAAAATGAATGTTTCATATATCAAAGTAATATCTGACTTACATACACTGCATCATACATAAATAAACTCTCATATTATAGGATGATTATGTAATTATTATTTATGTAATTCAGGCACGATAGTAAAATAATGAAATGAATTTGTGCAATATAAGCTTCTGTAGTTAGTATATCTACCCCGAAAATTTTAACTATTACTGCACACACAACACACAGATTCATTCACGCTCATACATCGAGGATATTACATACAAATGCGTGTGGATGCATATACTGAATGTTGTACTTAACTGTATACATACAGTGTATGTTTATGTGCTGAGTATCCATGCGGATGCTACTGTATCTGCGCTAGTAGTTTCTCTCTCTCTCTCACTCACTGGCAGGCGGCGCTTTGCATTATGAAGCAATTTCAGACATTGAAATTAAATTTAATTTCAGAAAATGTTCATAAATTGCACGTTATTGCATCTGCAATGTTTGTCTGTCTGTCCATGTGTGTGTGTATGCGTCTTCTTATACTCGTACATATGCATAAGTATAAGTAATGAGAAATTTTTTTGAAAATTTCTTAAGTAAATTTAGAAGAAATTTAAAAAGTTTCAATAATGAGCCGACATTAAATACTAATGCATAATACATTTTTTGTTTTTGGGGAATCGAATTTAAAAGTTTTTGTATTTTTAGATTTTAAAAGTATCTTTTTGCGAAGACTATCTTGTTTTCAATTCTACGAAATAATTAAGAATTTAAAGTGGAATTAATTCGAAAAGAGTTGATGTAGTATAAAAATAGTATTTCCAATTATATGGAACGTGTCAAGGGCAATCAAGATACGAGTATACAAAAAAAAAACATTAATTAGTTAAGTATCAAAAGTAACGATTCCTTTGTATTCAATAACTACCGACTACTAGTCGGTAACTACATAGCTTTTAAATAAATATCATAATCAGTTTGTATTATAAAAAAAAATAGTTTCCTTAGCTAGCATATAGGTATGTTATGGAAATGTAAGTATTTAAAAAAATACATACATATATGTAGAACGCTCACAATCATGGCACAAGCTGCTTAACTTAAGAGTGTCACTAATCCTTGACATTGCCGCTTCGGCCCATGATACATAAACACACGATAGCGACGACGTACACGTGCCACTTGACTGTAAAATGCTCTACTTAACCAATTGCCATCTGTCTGACACTTTTTGCGTTGCAGCGCAATTTTCTGCAATAAAAAAAGAATAAATTCAGATTTTCTTTGCTTTCTGTTTGTTCATTTTTTCTGCGTACTGCCTTTGTTACAGTTTCTGTACTTAACTTAAATTGACTTTTCATTTGCTTGCATGGCATAAAGTGTGATTGAGATTTCATGAGAAAAGGGGAAAATGCGTAGCGTGAAGTACGACACCACTGCAAATGATTTCATTAAGAATTTCTTTTTTATGACTTAAGTTTACAGATTTAATAAAAATTCCTATACTGAAATTTTTTCGACAAATATTCGTCGAATATTATTCCAAGTATATACATAATATATATATATATTAATTTTTAAGCTCACACACATATACTCACACATATACTCATATATATTTTTATATCTTAGTACCAGGTGTACAAGTATGAAACGGTAATGATAAGTATCTCTGTGTCGCTAGGTAAAACTGTACGCTCTGTTAAACCAAATCATTGGCGCCATTTCTTCGCATTTAGTTCTGCCAACAATATTCAGTTCATAAGCAATGAAGTTTCATACAATAACATACTTTTTTCGCTCGTAAAAATGTCGAATTTTGTGCCTACAAACTACGATATGCGGACATCATTGATTTTCTGTTTCCAATTGAAGAAATCTCCTTTGGAATCTCATCGAATGCTCGTGGATGCTTACGGCCAGCACGCTCTTAGCAAAACACAGTTCAACGAGTTGTTCAAAAAGTTTAAAAGTAGCGGTATTGATGTGAGAAACGAAGAACGTGGAATACCACCGAAAAAGTTGGAAAATGCCCAATTGCAAGCTTTACTCGATGAAGATGGTGGTCAAACGGAAGAACAACTTGCACAATAATTAAATATGACCCAATAATGCATTTCTCAATGTTTAAAATCCATGGTATTGATTTTGAAGATGGGAAGATGGGTGCCGTATGAATTGACTGAAGACAGCAAGAAAACCAAAAAAAACACATGTGAAATGTTGCACGCCAGGTACTAAAGAAAGTCATATCTTCATCGAATTGTTACTGGCGATAAAAAATGGATCTATTTCGGGAATCCCAAACATAAACGATCATATGGTAAGCCCGGCACGCCGGCCAAATCGACAGCACAGCTAAATCGCTTCGAACAGAAGACAATGCTCTGTGTTTTCTGGGATCAGCGAGGTGGTATCTGGTTTGACCTTCTGAAACCAGGTGAAACAGTTACTGGTCAACGCTACCAACAACAATTGGCCGATTGAACCGTGCTTGCACCAAAAACGTCCAGAATATCGAGCTAGGCAACAACAAGTGATTTTTCTTGATGACAATGCACCATCACATCGAACAAAACAGACTCGGGAATTGGTAGATTCGTACAGCTGAGAAGCCCTCCCCCATGCGGCTTATTCACCAGACTTGGCTCAATCTTACTACCACTTATTTTCATCAATGGGGCACGCACTTGCTGAGCAGCACTTCGATTCGTACAAAAATATGAAAAAATGGCTCGATGACTGGTTTGACTCAAAAATTAACAATTTTTTAGGCGAGGCATTCACAAATTGCCAGAGAGATGAGAAAAATGTGTGGCTAGAAATTGTCATTACTGTGAAGATTGAATGTATAACCATTTTTCGTAAATAAACGTGTATTGTCTTAAAAATTACCAGTTTCATACTTGTACGCCTGGTATGCGTTAACAAATTTCTTTCCCCTTTCTTTAAAATAATAAATGCTAATGAATTATGATAGCTGCACTTGCTGCTGCTGCGTCTATCAACACGTGCTTAAAAGCACATTCACACTTGTGGCCTTTTTTGTTTTATGTAGACATGAAGCAATGGCATATGTACATACATATGTGTTCCCACACATACGTACGTATATTTTCGTAATTATGTATATGTACGAGTATGTGTGAATAATACCTTTTGCATGCGTATAAACTTAAACAAAAGATGTTTATCTTTTGTTACTCCCACAATAAAGAAGCTGTGAAATTTCTACTAAGGAAACACGCCTTTTGTTTGTGCCATCACATGTAAATATCTGTAGTTAAATGTTTTCCAGTGATATGGTTAAGTGGAGAAGAAGAAGTAGAAGAAGATTAAGATGAGTAATGAAAAACAAAGCAAAAAATTTAAGGCTTATCGGAGGCAACTTTACTAAAATTGTCATGCATTAAAAACGAGTGTCATTGCCAACTTGAGTATGTTTAAAATTTGTAAATATAAATATTTTAATTAATTTATAAACCAAACATGCATGCAAACACACTACATACATATAAATATGCATAAGTATACACTTTCATGGTAAGTAATGAGAGAGTGAGGAAGATTTGTAGCAATTTCGTTTGTCTTAATTTAATTCGGTTGAGCAAATGTCTAGAGATACTTATGGATGTGTTAAAGCAGACATATGAAGCACCTATACATATGAAAAATCGTAAGTAAAAAAACCTTCTATTTTGCTGGCAATACTGAAAAGCTTTTAATGATTAAATTAACAAATTGCCAAATTTTGTATTAGAGAATCGGGGATCATACTCGCGTATGGGTAACAAAGTTGTATAGTGAAAGAAATTGCTAAATGTTTTTTCCTTTACATGTTAGTATAATTTTTGTTAGCCGAGCATACATTTTCATAGTGCTTTCATATGTTGGTACTTAAGTTTGCAATTAAATTGTACATTTGGGAGAGAAATTTCTTATTACATACATTTGAGTTTATGTAATACACATATTTCTTAATTCCAGCGAGTATTAAAGCAATTTATACTTCTTAAGATGTGTGGTTCATTATGTTTAGTTTGCAAACACATTTGAAGGGTGAAGCGTTAATTTTATAATCTGCAGAAGAAGATCAAAAGATTATATTACTGAATAATTTAAGCATAAGAAAAAATATTTAACATTAATTTATTAAACTATAAACTGATGCCTTGCTCATTACTGCTGATTTTAATATATGAAGTTCCTTTGAGAGAAAAAGTAAAAACCATTGAGTCAGCTAAGTTTTTAGGCAAGCCGTTTTTACGAATTGGGAATGCAAACAATTCAAATTTTTCAAGCCTGTCAAAGATGGAATTCAATTTAGAGAAAGTCAGAATTCAACGAGGGAAATGGTTTCTTCTAGCATGAACCAAATTTTCTTGTAGGTGTGTTAAATTATGTGCTCGAAAAAATACATCTACAGTTGTGTAGTTAGTGGTTTTACATTATATGCTTATCGAATGTCGCTGGTCGTTGCGGCGTAGTTGGTAGTGTGCTGGCCTGCTGCGCAGAATATCCAGGGTTCACATCACCGTTTGGTTTCGGCTTAAAACTGTAGGTTCCTTCCACTCATGTACAAAAATATAACACGCACAATATGAGTGAATACGAAAAAGCTCGGTCTAAGACCTCCAGTAGCTATTGTGTCATTAAATGAAGTTTAAACGTTAAAGAGTTTAAAAGTTAAAGAAGTTTATCGAACGTTACATTTAACTTTAAGCCATAACAGTCACACTTAACATTTTAATGTTACATTATAACTAGTATATTTCCACCACACCCACTCATTTTGACTAGTCCTAAATGCTATCAATTTATCTTCTACCTGCCAAATGTGGATGGAAGGGGGACATCAGAGAGTAAAGTGCACGGGTACGCCACAAACCTTTTGAAAATTAGTTTAGCAAAACGTGACTTTCAAAATTTCACACTTACACATTTCTAAGTTTTTGCTCTGTTTTAGCACTGAATGTGAAGTTTATTGCTTAAATACATGTTAATTATAAAATATGGTAAATAAGAAGTTGTTGTAAACAAAAAACAAAAGTACATATATAATAAGTTCAAACTTTGACATTTTGCTGTGAGCGTGTTGTAGTAACAAGTAAACTTAACTTGGAATGTAAACTTACACAGTCTAACAATATAATTATATGGTTTTGTATTTAAGCCGCAATAAAAGCGTAAACACTTAAAATGCCTTTAAATGTGCAGTAAACGAAGGCGCAGTCAATGTGAGAGCCGTAATTGAAAATGAATTGGATTGACCACATTTTAGGAAGGCTATAAATGATGGCGTCAGAAGTGTACAAGTGAATCAAATCTGTTTAGATAGAATTGAAAATAATTACTCTGTACATTAAATAGGTTTTAGAGACATAAGCTAAATAAAGATTTAGTTATTGGTTTTTCTTGTAAGAAGAATATGCAGAGTAAAATATTTTCCTGCTCTGTATAGAAACATTGCTTATTTTAGTTCATTAACCATATATTATACTGGTTCTAATATTCTAAATAGTATTTAATATAATACATTTCATTTAAACATAATTATATTGTGTATGTGTACATATATTTATAAGTGTTTCAAAAATGGTTGCAATTTGAGAGCGCACATATTTAAATGTTCAACTTTTCTGCCAATTAAGTGCACAAAAATGCAACCAACTTTTTTGCTGCCACGGAAGGTAAAAGTTTTAAGGTAATTGAGGATTTTTTCCACAACTTTTACTGCTATACAGCTTTGACATAGTTGCATGCACGTTTACATCAATCATCAAAAAAATTCAGCGTATTTGATTGTACTTTATATGCATAATTTTAGTTTTTTCCCGATCACATTTTTCCTCATGACTTCTAAACAAGAGCAGAAAGAAAGAGAGGAGAAGCTGCATACAAACACAACACAGGTATACAATAAGTTGATACAGTATTAAGTTGATTTTAGTTGGCAGGTAGGTAGGCGGATATGAACGTATCTACGGTTGTTGCTCATTCACAGCAACAACAAGAACAAAAAGTTCACATTTTAAGCCGCTTATGTTGATTGTGTATGTTTAATTGTTTGTGATGTGAGGTAGGCAAAAGTTTACTAAAAGTAGATTAAAAATTAAACCGCACATGGAAATAGTTGTAGATGTGAATGGAAAAAGTATAGCATCAACAGTAGTGATACAACTTATACTAGTTACAAAAACTATTAATATATACATAAATATGTACTATATGTAGCATACCTAAAAGGGTACCTAAAGGGTAATTTTTTTGCTATTTGGTTTTTGATGTTTATATTTCTGATAGTTCACGCGTGATTCTTGACAATTGTGAAAGTAAAAGATTCTCAGTTGGTTTGCCATTTCATCATGAATAGACTTACGCCTGAACAGCGTTTGCAAATTATCGAAATTTATTATAAAAATTCATGTTCTGTGGAAAATGTGTTACGCAAGTTACTTCCATTTTGTGGTCGTCATAATCGACCTACAGAGTAGGCTATTCAATTCATTGTGACCAAATTTCGCACTAGTTTCCAATCCAGTGTTGAAGAAAATGGCGTTATGTCCATCCGGCGCCAATTGCAGCAATTGGGTTTGTGATATTCGATCTTCTGGAAGATTTTACGCAAAGAGCTCAGATTAATGACATACAAATTAGAGCTGGTGCAAGAACTGGAGCCAGGCGATTTACCACAATGTCGAATTTTCGGTGAATGGGCCTTATAAAAGCTGGATAAGGATCCGTTTTTTTTATCGCAAAATTGCCTTCAGCGACGAGGCTCAATGGATTTTTGGCTCAATGGATACGTGAATAAGCAGAATCACCATATTTGGAGTGAAGATCAACCAGAGGCAATTCAACAGCTACCAATGCATCCAGAAAAATGCACTGTTGGGTGCAGTTTATGAGCATGCGGCATCATTGGGCCGCACTTCTTCAAAGACGATGAAGCCTCAACGTTACGGTCAATGGATAAAGGTACCGTTCGATGATAACAGACTTTTCTGCCGAAAATGCAAGAATTTAACTGGGCTGACATGTGGTTCCAACAGGACGATGCCACATGCTACACTGCACGCGAAACCATGCATCAATTGAGAGGCGAATGGGATGAACAGTTAATCTCACGTTTTGGTGCAGTCAATTGGCCACCAAGATCGTGTGATTTGACCCGTTTGCCATTTTTGTTTTGTTTTTTGTTTCCCTTCAGAATGGACCACTTGAAACATAGCCGTGGGCAATATCTAAATGAAATTATCTTAAAAAGGTTAGTAATGGCAGGAATTGATTTATCGATCCATATAAAAATTCATCTTTATAAAATTTATGTGTTTTTGGAATTGTCAGAAACCAAACTCTTAAAAAAATCACCCTTTATATGTGTCATTGCAATGATTATTTATTATATTTAGAGAATTAAAAGCCATATACATTAAAAATTGTGTATTACTCATATGACATGTTCCACGAAATATTATAAAATCGTATTTCATAGCGTATTTGTGCAAAGCTTAAGGACTTATAAGTACTTAGTACATATGGCTTGTTGCAGTAAGATTGGCATAACTCAAAAAGTATAAATTTCGAGAAAACGCATTTAAAGCAACAGTTATTTCTTTTTACTTAACTCGAAAATTCTACTTTTTGATTTATGACAGTCTTGCAGCGAACGAGCCTAATGTACATTTACTGCGATAAGAAGGAAGTAGTTTTTTCTAAATTATACATAAATGTCGAGGCATACGCTAAAACTTACTTTACTTTACTTTTAATGGCACAACAGCCCATGGAGGGCCTAGGCCGAACT
Organism: Palloptera scutellata; assembly: GCA_958295655.1. Lineage (NCBI taxonomy): Eukaryota > Metazoa > Arthropoda > Insecta > Diptera > Pallopteridae > Palloptera > Palloptera scutellata. Next base: position 20,929,433 of record OY282449.1, on the reverse strand, counting down.
TTTCGCATCCACTCATGTTGTGCGTGTTATATTTGTACATGAATGGAAGGGACCTACAGTTTAATGCCGAATCCGAACGGCGAAGTGAAAAGCTTTTCATAGCAATTTTTACTCTTGTAGGTTTGCCATTGCCTGCCAAGAGGTGGTGCCGTGTAGAAAATTATTTGTTTACTCTTTTTGATTTTGCCTGTGCCGAGATTCGAACCCCGGACACTCTGCGTAGCAGTCCAACGCACTACCACCACACTACAGCGACCACACAACATATTAAATACAATTCCATACTTATATGTATACATTAAGGAAAAGTTGAATTTCTTGTTTCAATAGAAATATGTTGTTTTGCTGAAAGTGCTGAAATTTACATAGATTTTTAAAAGCAACCAAAACTGTAAAATTTAGCTCAAACAATCATCAGAAAAGTTGTTAGTAATTACTCAATCCCTAATTGCAAGTGTGCCGTTTCTTCATTTGTTTATATATTTTGTATGTGTGTGTCGCAGATTTGAAATGTTGACATTTCATAATGAAACCACGTAAAAAATTGAGCACACTTTTTCATTATTTTGTTATTTTTTTATTTATAACATTTTATATATGCCAGAATGATAACGAAATGCCAGAAAATAAATTCATTTTGCATGAACATAGGTATGTAAAAACACATATATGCCAGCGATACAAGCTTTAAAAACAGCATTGAAGGTTTTACCAATAAAAGATAATTTAAATAAAATTGTGTTCAAACAGCAATTGCAATCAGTCCCAGAATAAACATCCACAAAAACTAACAAATATTTGAGAATATTTAACTGATGCTTGGTTTTAAGATTTGTAGTAAAACTTTACATTAAATTTTTAGAAATCGGTTTAAAAGAAGAATTCATTCTGTAACCCAAAATATGTATGTACATTTAATTTTACAACCTTAAGCTTCAATTTCTATTCGAAATGCTTTCTGCCTATGCCACTTTTATAATTAGCATTTAAATAACTTTTCTTTATGCAGTTATCGATAAATCGTTGTTCTTATTTTTCAATTATATAGTAGCAGAGTAGCAGACGGAAAATCTAATAGAAAATAGAAAACAAAAAAACATTTACAATAAATTTGAAATCTAATTACGCGCACCATTAATTATCGAATGTGTGTACGTGAGCGAAGACTACTAAAAAAATAAGCAAAATGCTTAGTGCAATACAAAAAAAATAAATTAAAATAAGAAAACAGAAAAACAGTGAAAGAGGAAGTAAAAGTGAAAAATTTTGCAGTTCGAAATTAAACTTACATACCCAAATAAGGAAGTATTACATGTAGACAGAGAAGAAAATATACATAGTTAGGAGCCAGTTGCGATCTCAGGATTTCAAAAAGTAAGGCGAATAAAGTCACGGTGTCCTAGTAAGTAGTATGCTTCAAATCTCAGCAAGGGAAATTTTTCTACACGGAACCACCTCATGGTTGGCAGTGTCAAAATTCCACAAGTAAAAATGGCTTAGGAAAAGTTTTTCACTTGGCCGTCCTTTCGATTCATGTACAAATATAACACACACAGCATGAATGGATGCGAAAAGCTCAGCCTCGGTCTTACATAGGCTTTGCCATTAAAGAAGGAGACTTAAAAACTAATTTTTAATTTTGGGAATGTTAACATGATGTTCTGAGTATAACAACTCTAAGTAAAAATTAAATTATAGAAATTATACAAATGCCAAATAGCATTTCAAATGAGGAGTTATACGAACCAACCAGGGAGACATCAGACAGTTAAAATGGTATTGGATTGGCCACACTTTGTGCAAACGTGAGAATAATGATTGTGCCAAGCCCTAATGTAAAATACCCCAGGGGAATCTGCCAGGAGTATGGAGAAGGACCGTAGAATCTGAGATGAGTTGAGATGAACACTGCAGAAAACCGTATTCGTTGAAGATCTGTCATAGTAGACGCTCTATGTCCCACAAGGGAATCAAGGACATATTGATAATGAATGCCCTTTTGCTGGCAAACATAAATTTATATACGGCACTGAGGTCAAAGCTCTTATAAATTTAATAATATCAATTTTAACAAAGTTATACTGGTTTCTATAAATTTATATAACAATTTATTCGGAAATCGTTAGTGTATTGAAATGGAGAAGTTAATGGAATATTTCGAATGTACCCTCCGAAGATTTTCATGCGAAGTTTATCTAAATAATAATTTATTGTTTCTTCCTTTGCCTCAGCGAAAATTTTGTTAGTCAAATAACCATTGTTTTTTATTTTTTTTGGTTATTTTCAAAAAAGTATATGGATTAAATTAATAATATTTTTGTACTGCCATGAGAAATAAACTAAAAGTCACAAACAGAACGATTTCAATTAATATTTTTAATTCCTTCAACACATAATTAAATTATATGCTCTTGCCGCTTTAAGCTACACAAGTTAATATCTTAATTTGAGTCTACAATCTGTGCAATAGATTTTCATCAATCACACTCGAATGTCCGACAAAATTACTAAATCAAACTCTTTGTGTGTGTGTATTTGTGTTCTTTAACTTATGGCAAAGCATAAATTAAGCTTACCATACGAAAGCGGTTAATGATAAGCAAGTCAACGATTGAATTCCGTTCTACATTGACCATAAAAAGTAACATTTATAATTGATATTGAAAATGGAGTTGTTGAATGAAATAAAACTGGTTTGATCTTGACATTTAAGCAAAGCAAATACGGAATGAACTCGTGCACAGGTCCTTCACATTAAATTCATTAAATAAAATTTATCGCAAATTAAAATGACAAATATTTGAATCGTAACAAAAGTAGAGCAGCAAAAAGTATCAAATCACACAAACCCGCGGCAAATAAAAAAGCAACTGCAAAGTACAATATGCTTTAAAATAGCTGAACATTTACACCATAATCGACTAAACTATGGAGAAAATCAACACAGGAAAATCGTTACGTTTTGTTCGTTTGTTCGTTCAGTAGATACGAGTATGTAGTGGTGTAGTTAAATATCGTAGAGTGTTGTTTGTTTTCACTTGTACCATGTAGCCAATGTATGTATTGTACTTGTAGATATGTACAAATGCCCGTATGTTTTTGTACTCATACATATGTGTATGTATGCATTAGTATGCAATATGAATGTATGTACGCATGTATGTGTGTAGGTATGTGTGTCGTTGAATTCATAGAATCACATGCTGCTACAAAATGCTGTGTTGTTTGACAAAACAAGAACAGCAACACAGAGAGTAACAGCAACAAAGTGAATAGAAACGCTTCAGGGAGCATGAAGTTATAACATTGTGCACATGCATGCATTTGTAAATACATATCTAGTATGAGGATAGTTAGATACACGAACAGACAGACAAATAAACAGACAGACAGGCAAAAATATCATTTATGTTAAAGAGGTAAATAGAAATGTTTTGCAAGAAAAATTTAATAAAAAATACATGAAATTCATATGGTTTCAAAACTTTTGAGAGCAATAGCTAAGAGGAATACTTATATTTTATTTAAAAAGCAGCTATGACCAAACTTATTTGAGTTTCAGTTATGATGCAAAGATTATCGTGATCCAGTTTTATAAACACATTTCAAAATAAAGTGAAAGGCAGCATACTTTCTCATACTTATTTCACAAAAATTGTTAAAATTGAGTTAAACTTGTTAATTATTAATAAATTATGTAGTAAATTAACAATACAATAGATAAATAATCTAACATTAACTCAAGCTTTGAAATTTCTGTTATAAATATTCCCAGATTCTCATAAAAGAGTATATAATTTGAAAGAATCACGTTAAATTTTTCTGGAACCTTCAGATCTTCTGTTTTCACAGACTCGTTCTATTTCACATACCTTTCATGACTTTTATGTATCTATTTTGTTCAAATGTGTATTTTAGTCAAACCTTTATTTTTACCTTTCACTTAGCAAAGCGCTTTCAAAGACATTAATTTTAAAATCTTCTATTAGCTCTTGGCAAATACTGTCGGCATGAAAGGGCACCTGACACTTCCAAGATACATACATTCATACAGCTATCAACCTAAAGCAAGATATAAAGTGCGGCGTCTCTCAGCCGGTTACATTTGGTATAAAAGTGGTAAAACAAGTAAAAGTAAGTAAAGATTTCATTCAACATTCGAAATATGCAGAAAAATGTAAGAAAAAGAGAGAATATTGCAGAAGCATTACAACTACAAGCGATCAACATTTAAGTACTTGTATTGAGGTAGTGCTATCTAATAATTATAAAGAAGAAAGTATGAGTAAATAAAGTGAGTGAAGAATTTGTAGCATGAGAGATAAAAATTACAATCAAGCGACACATTTATTTAGACTTGAATTTACATACATTTGAATTGAATGCAACTCTTTTATTTAATTTTCTGACGATAATGAACTCTTAGCAATTTTTCTGTATCCTTCATTTATTCATTTTGTTTTCTTTTTACGGAAGCAGTAAATCTCAATATCGATACTCTATATGAATTAATTTTCAAATTTTCCATGGCTTCCGCTTACGAAAGGTAAATGTGTATGTGTTATTGTTGTTATTACCATTGATGTTGTTGTTGCAACTTGATACTGCTGCTGTTAGTATATTTGTTTGTATATGCTATTTTGGTGTGATATGTCGAACGTATTCGTGGAGTGTATGTATGTATACGAGTACATAAAAGGTACTCTTACAAAACCAACGAATAAAGTTTACTTTTTCCATTTTCGCATGCCCCTTTGTGTAAGTAGAATAGGAAGGAAATTTAATTTTATACATTTTTAGAGCTGGTATGTTATGCTTTTCGTAGAACAATGAACAAATATTTGCAATATTAGCACAGTAAGAGGAGCTAGTTGCCCTCCATGGGCTGTTGTGCCATTAAAAGTAAAAGTAAAAGTAAAGTAAAGTAAGAGGAGCTAGTAGTATTGTACTAGGTAAAATATGAAGTAAGATGCTAAAAAGAAAATAAGTACTATAAACTCAAAGAAAATATGAATAGAAACCAAATTTCTAATAGAACTGTTATGCATTTATGAATAGGTGAAGGCTATGTAGCTATGTACATAAAGATGAAGTTATTTTTTTTTTTAATTTTTATTGTATTTAATATGTAGGAACTTTTGAGTGTTACCTAAAAAAATATGAGGAAAGTGTGCTGCAAATAATTTGAAAGCTGTTGTCTCCATATTTGCAGAGGAATATTAATTTTAACATCCCGGCTGGTACAACCCGTTATTAGTCGTATATTAATTTTTTGTAGTTGTAAGATCAACTCTATGCAGGCAATGAATCATTTCAATGTGCATTTTTGACATTTTTTATTCATTACATAAGTATTATTAAACAACGGATTTATTTTAACCTTTTCAAATACATAGCCGTCGTTATGAGCTGATGATTTCTTGTTTGTTTTAATCATAAAATATTTGGTTGCAAAAAACTGCGAAAAAGTATTTAACTTTTTTTAACCATTTATATAATTCAATATTTGGAAATATAGCATATATATAGAAACATAGATACATATTATGCAAATATCCTTTCTCTTCTTTGGGCAATATTTTTGGTCCTCATGAATGTAGTTCTTTGTATATGGTATGAACACAATTTCTTTGTACTTTATTACGCAAATTATGCGATAAATGACTTCGTTTCTTCTTCTTCTCATCACGAAAAACAAAAACTTTATGCAAAGTTGATTCTGGTGCTTATTTTTATGGCGTTTGAAAAAAACTAAAAAAGATTTCCTATAATCCAGAATTAATTTTTTTCACTACTATAACTATTTAACAGTGCACTATTAAAAAAATCCTTTGCATGAGCACAACCGCAACAATGTTGAAGTGAAAATCTAACGACTTTCAGCTAAGCGGCTCAAAAAACTGCAAAAGTTCTGGTTGTTGTTTCTTTTTTATATGGTACTTATGCTACGTGCTAAAGTGACTTTGTTGTTGTTGCTTGCATGTGTATGTATATGACTACATTAATATTACATATAAGTAAGCCGGTATGAAGACGAGTAGTATTATTTTAAGGATTTCTAAACAAAAATGAAGAATATAAGTAACGCTATAGTAGAAGATTTCATGAAATGTCTTTTTGATTCTAATTCCCATGATTTTTAAAACTCTATCCATACATACGTACACAATTGCTATGCTTTACTTTATAATACATACAAATGTACCAACAACATCCACTTCAGGTACCATATTTAATCAGCAACAGCAGCAGCAGCAACATGAAACTAAACACGCCTCTGAAGCAATAAAGTTCAACAACAAGAAGAGCATTTTGTATTCATTTATTGCACGTACAAATTTCACTCACACACACACTAACACACACGGATACGTGCATGTGAAACGTAAACTTTACACATATTCTGTTGACCTGAAGAACAGTAAAGTAGAGTTGTCTACTATATTCCCGATGCTTTTATTTTTATGTACTACGAAACCCACCCGCTGCTGTTAGTGCCAACTTTATTGCCAACATATATGTATGTACATAAAATTTTTCTTCATCTTTTTTTCTTCTTCTTTTTTTTTTGTATGCATTAAAATGCATTTTGTAAATGAGCTACTGCATGAAGTAAAACCAATACAAGAAAATTACATGCACTTGCTTAAAATCAGTTCAAATTTATATCAAAGTATACTCGTATCTTAGTTACGTGCCCTTTTTGGTTAGCTGCATTACGCGCGCATCCATGTTCTTTGTAGCAAGGGGAACAAATGCAAAATCTTAAATGCAAAAAAAAAAAAAAAAAAAAAATTTAGGGAAAATAGTTTTAGGGGATAATCATGTTTTGTTTAGAATGGATCAATATGTGCACATATATAAATACAACTATAAAATTTATAAATTCATATAACATCATTGATAAATAAATGCAGAGAATCAGTTTGTTTTCAAATTCTATGGGGGCAAATTATTGTTTGCTATTTAAATCTTTGTCTTCGGCAATTGTGTGGACGGCAAACAGCTTGTGTGCTTGACTTGATATTTGGAAAGATTCAACAAGTTTAATTTCACAAACTAATTTTTTGCTGTTTTGCAATAGCTTCTGACGGACAATTTCTTAGTGTCATTAGATTAGTTTTGCTAATGAGCTCCGATACGTGATGACCATGTAATTACTTTGTAGAATTTTAAATGCTAGTACAAAAACTAAACAAAATTTAATTCGGAACTGGAGTAAATGTGGTGTGACATTAATTTGTTAAGTAATTTTTAGTATTAGAATTATTGCTAATTATTGCTACATGGTGTATAAAACAGTCGTTCAGACCTACTGACCTTTCCATAAAATTTTTTATATATCTATATGAAATTTCTTATAAAATATTATATGAAAGAAATGTCAACGGAAATAAAACATAATTATGATGTGCGGTAGAAAAACTGATGATGCCACGGTGTTTAACGTACTTTAAGATCGACTTTCAAATCGCTGGCGCATTTATTTGAGGAAAATTTTGTTGTTCTGCCTAATTAGTTTTTGTGCTCAAAAAAATGATTATATTTTTTTCTCATTGTAACAAATTAATTTTTATTTAAATAGTTTAGTATGCAGCATTCACTAAAATAGAAAAATTTTGGAATTACGAATGTAGTTATTTGTTATCTAAGTATATAAATATATCAAAATAAGATTTGTATTTTAAAGTTCTATGAGTTCTGTATTATAGAAAATGTCTCGAGAAGCGTTCGGTCTTTACTAGACTTTTAAATTAAAGGAGATAGAATTTCTTTAGTATTTATGCGATAGCCTCAAATCGGCTTCATGTAAATGCCTCTACCATTGTACCAATATGTACCTTTGATATCCCTCCAAATTCCAGCAACAACCTTTTCCTTAGGCTTAAAATAATTGTCACAGATTTATAAAAAAAAAATGACAAAAATTCATAAATGCCTAAAATTCTCTAGCGCTCAGAAAAGAAAAACGGAAATTAAAAACGAATTACTTTTCTTCAATATCAAACGAATATAATAATAATAAAAAAACAGATTTTAATTTGAATGCTGCCTTCAGGGCACTTGAAATTGAAATTTTCATAAATGTTCAAAGATATTACTTATTGTAAGCATGCATATCCTCGTAGGTATGCCCACTTGCCGGCAAACATGCCTGCAGGCGGGCAGGCAGCAAGGCAGGCAATCTGCCAATCTACATATGTGGACGCATTCATAGGGGTACACTCAGTGTGTTAAATGTATCACAAAAAAAAAAAAAATTACATAAATAATGCGAATGTACCTAAGCGTGCGACTAAGTAAATGTAATATATTCTCACGCTTGCAAACGTGACGGACGTGATGTTGATTAGTTTCTGTGAAAAACATTAATTCTAGGGCATAATGCCTAGAAGCGTTATACATATTGCATTCACATATTTTTCTTTTATTACAATAATTTAATTTTCCAAGCACAATCGACTCTTGTATGTAGCTTTAATCTGCTTTGGCATATCTGAAGGCATCGCTTTGTTTTTATTTTTCTTTTTTTGTATTTTTTAATTGCGAAAATATTTTTCTAAACTGAGTGCAAATTAAAAAGTAGGAAAAAAAAATTCTTTTAATTTTTGTTGTTTTGTTGTACAAATGTATGTGGGAAGCAGCAACAATGCAGAAAAGTGTAAACTGTTGGTACACAATATAGCAGAAGCCACAACAACATCACCAACAGCAACAGCAGAAACTTTATTGCAGCAATTTTAAATGGCAACTACTGCGCTTGACTTCTAATCGCTGTGCATATTTTCGGTGTATGCTTCGTTGCAATTGTTCGAATAAGAAAGAACAAAAGCTAAAACTCAAAAAAAAAAACTTCATGGGGAAACCCTAACAAAAAAAAAAAAGTGTATAAAGGAGTAAACCAATAAGTGCAACACTTGAGATAAAATTTTTTCTCTATAGTTTTTCTATTGTTTTTGGTTTCAGAAAGAATTTTATTTTCCTGTACAAACAATAGCAAAATTAAAAAAATATAAAAAATTACTTTCCAGCTTGATGATTTCTGTTCTTTTTTGGCGAACTGACTACAGAAGTAACGATCTATGAATAGCAATAAAATATTTTCAACTAAATAACAAAAAATTTGAGATAAATTTTATTTATATTTCTTCGTTTGCATGTTGATAAAGAAGAAGCTGTCGTCAGAAAAATAATTTTCATGAATTATTTTTAGATATAATAGAAAATACTATTCTGTATGTTATTGTGGCTTTTCATTTCTAATTTGATTGTTGGCTACTGTGGCATATTTCAGATTATAATCTTTGACAAAATTACAATCGCATTACTTTCAAAATCATTGTTAAAAAAATTTTTTTTTTTTTTAATTATAGAAACTTAGAAAAGTTTCGCTATCGAAATTAGTGGTCATGCTTTATTGTTGTTAACTTTTTAATTGTTTTGTTAGTTCGTGGTAGGCGAGATTTTAAAAATCCACGCGCATAATTGTGTTTCCTGTTCAATAGCTTTATTAAAACTTGAGTGTATTTCACCAAATTCAGAGAACTTTTAATATTTAACCATATTGTAAACAGAAAAATTCCACTAATAAAACCAGGAAGAAAAAGTTTTCATAACTTACTTACTTACTTTTAATGGCACAACAGCCCATGGAGGGCCTAGGCCGAGCTTTTCGCATCCACTCATGTTGTGCGTGTTATATTTGTACATGAATGGAAATTTGTACAGTTTAATGCAAAATCTAAACGGCGAAGTGAAAAGCTTTTCATAGGAAATTTTTACTCTTGTATGTTTGCCATTGCCTGCCAAGAGGTGGTGCCGTGTAGAAAAATTGTTTTTTCTACTTTTTGATTTTGCCTGTGCCGAGATTTGAACCCTGGACTAGTGGCAATATATTTACATGTATGTATGTAGTTCCATTCTTTTCTGCTGCCAAAATGCTAGCAATATGTACCGTAACTGCATTTGTATGACATGCAAATTTGTCCTTTGTAACTCGCAACCGATCGGTGTCCAGTCGAATACGCTTAAATTTTAGCTAGCAATAAAGTTTTTGCATCATTGAATGCAGTGGTAACTGAAGTCACTTTTCAGTTGTTCTCTTTTATTTTTTCAATGTTGCAAATTCAAGCAATAAAAAAAATTCAAATCGTGCATGTTACTCCTCAAAATTGATAAAATTGCATAATCTGCTGTGTTGTTCGCTATTTCGTTGACAAAAGACTGTAAGCGTTTTATTTTTTTCATCTTGAATTCATTTGATTTTTATTTTTGATTCTTTATTTGCTGCACAGTGCAACCACTTCCGTTCGCAATCATCGTTGCAGTTGTTGCGGAAATTGAGTTAATCGATCATGTTGTCATATTCTGACATGTACCATGGAAAGAAGTGAAAGATTGCATTACTTATAGAAATAGAAATTTATTTGGTCGGATACTGCTGAGCCTCGCTGAATATATGTGTCTGCGTTTAATCTATTTTAATACTTAAGTAAGTAGTACTGGTGCAGTGCGTATGAGTAACATTTATTTGTTTTTGTGGGTAAGAGTGTGTACACTTTCAAAAGAAGTTGAGAACATAAGCACTGATAATCAATGTTAAAATAAAATTTTCAAAGTACAACAACTAATATAATCTGATTACTGAGTAATAGCACATAACAAACTAAGCTATTATTTGCAGCAAGTTTCAGCGTATTCTGGTTGCTATTTCTTTTCTCTTGTGTGGAAAGTCAACATTGCGTAAAACTTGAAAACGTGTGAAGATTTCGAAAAACAATGTCACACATATATATATATACATAGGTATGTAGTATATATGAATACAGTCACACGTAGTTAGGTATAAACTAAAGATAGGAAGAAAGTTAAAAATGGCAACAATATCCTTTTTTCAACATTTCTTCCTTTATTTTTTGTAGATTTGCTAATATTTTCTTTGATATTACTTGCAATTTTCATCATGTTTTCAAATACAAACCCATATAAGTGTAGGTAAGTTCAGAAAAATCTATTTTATTGCGGAAGGGATCGAATATTTTCTCATTTAGCTTACGTAATAAAAGCGGAAATGTGTTTGCGACACGTACAAGTTGAAACAAATACACGCACGTACCTACATAAGTACATACAAACATTGGTATTTGTATTTGTAATGACAATGTGAAATTGGTGCGCAAACAAAGAAAGAAAATAAAAGGAAATAAAGATTTTTCCAAACTTTAAATGCGATAATGATGTGCATAATTTTGACCAATTTATTACAAGTTGAGCACAGTAACGAGGAGAAAGGAATAGAAGAAATATTTTCAATGTAATGAAATGATCAAAACTGAATTGATTTTTTGTGTGTTGAAATGCTATGTGTTATGTTGCGTGTTAGTACAATAGTAAAATGGGGTTCGTTGTCATACGTATGAAAAAGGTAACGTAATAATGACATAAATTATAAAATTAATTTCCGCCTTTCACACATAAGTAGTTTTTAATTTAACTTCATGTGTTCTTTCTACAGGGTGAATTTTTTGCTACTTAGTTTTTGACGTTTTTATTTCTGATAGTTCACGCATTATTTTTGACATGTGTCAAAGTGAAAAATGCTCAGATTGGTTTGCCATTGGACCTTCAGAATGGACCACTTGAGGCGTAGCCGCGGCCAACATTTAAGTGAAACTGTCTTTAAAAAGTAAATGGCAGGAATTGATTTATCGATACAAATAAAAATTTCATTCACTTTTGTGAAATATCTGTATTTTTTTTGAATGTTGAAAAACCAAGCTCTTAAAAAATCACCCTTTAATACATAGTGCCACAAAAGTGTATTGCAAAAATAAATGGAATGGAGAGTTTGCACCATTAGCTGGCAAAGGAAATGGGCTTTTTCTTAAAATATTTGAAAGTCTAATTTTATTGCTTATTTTAATAGATTTCACTTCTACTTGGCATTTTTGGAAATTGCTATTTATACTATATTTATTTAGTTTCTTTTTTACTATAGATTTAGAATTTCAAACTCTTTTGGTTATCAATCAATATATCTATCACAAATAAAATGAAACAGTTAAATCTTAAAGGCTCTTTATCTTAATTTAAGAAATTGTTTATCTGAAATGAAATTTATTATCGACACTTTCACCTCTCACCATGAGATAAGTATTTTCAAGGGCATGTTATTTTGTACTAACACAAACATACAAACATGTATGTATATGAATAAAGTCGCGTACAAACAGAGTGATTGTGATTTTTTGTAGGATGCTATAGAATGACAGCAACATATGGTATGTTGTTTGATATTCAGTTGACATTGATTTGTTGCTTTTTAACGTGTTTTGCTTTTGCCAAAACTGTTGGCAATATGTCTATAAAAACAGAAACAAAATGTAGAAATTGAATGACGGAAAGGTTTTTGTACTTTATTTGCATAGTTAAAATAAATTTAAACAACAAAAAATAATAATATATAAAATTTATTTGCAAAATACTTTTAAAAATATACCAAAAAGACCGGAGCCCCAAACAAAGTACATATAGAAGAAAACTGGTTAAATTATTCGAACAAAAATTTCAGCCACATTTAATCACTTTCATTAATTTCGAACCATATCTTTGACATAAAAATATTTATAACCAGCTTTTGGATTTATTAGCGTGTAACAGCTTCTTTTACTTTTTCTTGTATGTCAATAAAAAAGCATAATTACACAATGCTACAATTGTAATCGAAATGTTTATTAAAAAATTTTCTCCTTTTATGATTTTAATTTCTTTGGATTTGTTTTCTGATATTTTTCCATAGAATGGAAATGTTATTTTCACCAGTTCGTACTATCTGCTCTTATATTTATTACTTCTTTTTTTTGTGTAATTTGAAAATGTTCTTTAGTATTTTATTGCTGTAGCAAAAGCAGAAAATATTTTCTAATAAAATTCACGTCAATTTGGTATTTGTGTGTTTGCTACATCAGAAATTATTGGCTGTTGGAAGAACATATTTCAAATTTTGGCTTTTATATTTTTAAGTAAGAATAAAAGAAATATAAATATTTATTAAAAATTTTAGAATACTGTAGACCAATAAAGTCAAAATTTTATATTTTTTAAACTGAAATCAATGCGCAGGGTTTTCTTCTAAGATTGCAAAGCATTGTGTTAATTGTGGAAGGATGGATGATAGGTAATAGGGAGGAGGAAAGAAAGAGGGAAGTATCTGTGATTGCTACTCTTAATCAATTAAGTAAAACACTGAAATATGTAATTTTTATGCTATCCATATTTTGTAGTACCTTATGAAGTTGCCTATGTTTATATTTTTCCCTTATCTATTCTCTATTCTATCTCCAGTGTCAATATTAAATTTATAAGCTGTAGCCGCATTTGTATTTGCTACAAGCATTTGTTAACAGCATGAAAAATGCTGCTGTTGCGACAATACATTTCTCTCCCTTTCATTTTCTTTGTCTGCTATATTTATTTATTTATATAGAAGCAGTGAGTGTAGTTAATATTAGTAATATGCAAAATATTATGAAATGTACCAGTGTTTGTTGTAAATATCTTATAATATTGCAAACGAAGAAGCTTTTAATATAAAAAGTGTAAATATAATTTGATTCTTTGCGATTTCTATGTTAAATTTCAGAAATTAATTTTAACTAACGTATATTTCTTCACAAATAATCTTTTTATAATATGTATGTATAAACTTTATTTTATTCAATATACTGTTAATTTCATTATTTTCGTGTCAGCTCATATAAACTTCTCAGAGGTCAGAATGAATGAAAAAAAAAAATTTTAAATTTTGACTGTTTGGATGTTAAAAATTAGGTTTCCGTTGTATTTGTTTCACAACTACTTCTTTAGGGTTGTGTTTTGGGAGATAGTTTCCATCTAGAATTGGAGTTTATACTTGACACTTTGAAGATGATTTTAGTTGTGTATGCTTGAAAATGTTGATAAAATTTTAATCCTAGATACATTAGTTTGATAGGCTTAAGTAGAAATGTGTATAAGCATTATGGATATTCTTATTTTCCAACGGGCAGTTGTTCTTAGATTTTTCTAGTGAAAAATTGTTTGGATCTAACTAACACATTTTGGATCTTGATAGTCTTCATAATCAAAAGTGAATTTGCGCTTAAATTTTTAATATTTAGTATATATTTATTTTTCCTGATAGCATGAATATATAATATATTACCTGTACTTACCTTGAACCATCATAGGTAGCTCACTCTTCTTCAGATTGTAATGATACATACACCCAGTGGTAAATTAAATCGTTTATTTCTGAATGATATTTTAAAAAAAAGTAGAAGTACTTACTTACTTAGCTGGCGCTACAACCGATGATCGGTCTTGGCCGCCTCAGTAGAAGTACTTTGAACGTAATGTGGTCGTTAGAGAAAAATGTACCTACTATGCAATTTAGCTTATGTTGTAATGAGCCAATGTAATGAGCGAAATTTCGTATCAAATAAATTGATTGTTTTCTAATTAAATTTTTTTTTTAATTTCCTTTTGATATGTTATTTTTAATGATATCAGGAAAAAATATCAAACACAAATAACTGCAGCTGGTAAGATGCTTAATTGATTACATAATTTTAAATTATTTAATTAAACTTTAAAATGAATAACCATCTTCGGTTGTATTGGATAAATTTTTCATTTTTCTCCTCAAGGCTTAAAATGGATACTTTTCTTCTTTATTTAAATGGCACAAGTGTTTTATACCGAATCTAAACGGCAAATTAAAAGCTTTTCATAAAGCTTTTTACTCTTGTAGGTTTGCCATTGACTGCGAAGAGGTGGTGCTGTGCAGAAAAATTGTTTTAAGTATCTACTTTTTGATTTAGCCTGTGACAAGATTCGAACCACTGACACTCTGTATAACAGTTCAAAACACTACCACTACGCCACAGCGACCATTAAAATGGATTACCGAATTAAAATGAGCGGCACCTCTTGAGTTAGTGTACAGAGAAAAATGACGCGGTGTGCAACAGTTTACGTTGAAAGATAGATGATTAGATATATAAAAGATATGCTAAATCATTGAATAAAATATAAAATGTAAAATGAATTAACAAAAGAACATTCTTTGTAGTATAGTTTTAGGCTGCAAGAAAATAATCCACATCATTCGCTTTCACTTGCTTAATAAAGAGGCTTTGAACGACCCTTCTTGGCTTGTTCATTAATATACTTCATTACCAGCCGTAATCTTTAGCTCAATGCTTTTATAATGAGTATAACATTGACTTAGCCTGTAAGTGGCAGTGAATCGATTGACTGCCTAGGCCACTCCTGTATACAAATAATGGGGAAATAGGATGGTGAAGTGATGGAGTACGGGCTACATAATCATGACCAATAACACAATGATGATTTTTAACTCTGCGTTTGTATTCATATCTCAATTTAAATTAAACACAGGGAAATACAAATTAGAAAAAGGAAATTTTTTACACCTAAAATGCTCTCAAGAGATCTAGGCATATTATATTCTTTTTAGATATTAAAACTAACTTAAACTTAAACTTTACTTAAAATATGACAAACGACAACAACTAGTGTTGGCTCCGCCGGTAAAAAAATTGAGCCACCTCGAAGAGAATATGCTTTTTTTAAGTACGTGTGGTTCCTCCTTTTTCTGAAGCTATTTCAGGCTTTTATATAAGAAAACTTTAAATGCGATAAAATTCCATTTCATTCAGTTCATCTGGTACATCAAATGACTAAAGTAAGTAATTCAGTGATGAGCATCCGTATGTATTTTATTGTGAGCAATAATTACCAATGCATATTACTAACACATATATACAAATACATACATACATACATACATACACTTGTGTAAACATAGTTCAATTAAATAATTATGGTTTAAACTGTCAACAATCCTTGTAGCGTAGATAAAACCACTGCGCTGAACTTTACTTGGTATCATTTGAACTGTACAAAACAATGTACATACATATGGTATGTATGAACCCACATGCATACATCTATACTAGTGCGTCTGCATGTAAAATTCATATGGTTTATTATTCATTTTAATTAAATTTTTATATTAATACTGACTATAAGCGTTAATTGAACATATGCAATCACATTGTTACAGTTGCAGTCGGCGCAAGCACATTATGGAAATAAATTTTAATTTTCATTACGACAACCAAATGTATACATACGGGTTAATAAGTATGTATGTATGCGGAATTCGCATAACCATCACCTCCTTTTCCGTTGACTGTTTTCACTGACCCGACTAGCACCACCGGATGCGCTACCGCTTCCCTGCTGCCATGCTTGACAATTTTTCTTGCAGCGGCTTAAAATTTTAATTGACAATATGCGGATGTGAAGCATGAAATCCTCTTATTGGTCCTTAAGTCATGTACTTGCAGAAACCACAATTGCTTTCAGCAATTCCGGAGATTGGATTGCTGCTGTTATGCTGTTACTCGACGAGATTGGATTTCGTTAACAATTTATGCGAATATGCGTATGCAATACAGAATGACCAAAGAAAACAACAAACAACAAAAATAACTGCAAACTGAAAATAAAAAATAAGTAATAATAAAATATGTAAACAAAGATCGAAAAAGTGAACAAAACAACTCAAACAGCTGCAAATAAGGTCAACGTCAGCAACCTTACGAGTAGTATGAAAATGTATGTGCGGGCGTTTGCATTATAAATGCAACAATAACTTTATTATAATGAGCAAATATGCGTAATTAATATGCATTTTTAATAATAATATATTATACTTTTGTAAGCTATTTAACTTTTCAACCATTGCCATTTTGCAAAAAGTATATTTTGTAAACATAAATGTTTATTTTTTCATCAAATTATGAGAAAATTTTGGGTTGGACTCGAAATCCCCGAAATCAAGATTACGTTAATACGCGGCTCCGCATCTGAAAATAATCTTCCACTATCTACAATATTTTTGGATTTTGATTCAACTTATTTTAATTTTTTTAGAAGAATCGACTTCATCGTTTAAAGTAAGTTTTATTTAGTTTGAATTTGAATTTTTAAGTACATGCAAACATAAGTCAGCTGTTCCATGGTGAAACTAGTAGCATGAGTTTTTTTGGACATTACCTTTCGAAGTTTAATGTACCTCTTGAGTATATAGTGAAATTATTGCATGAAACTGTTTGCACGGTTGCAAGCATGAAAGACTTGCGAGTGAGATATGTAGAAAAGTAAGGTAGTAAGAAAGAGATGTAAAACTTCTATTTCATTCTTATTTATGTACTACTACCTTACTTTTCTACCTGTCTTTCATACTTGTGCCAGTGTAAACAGCCTCTAAGAGAAATGTAAAAAAGTTTCATACAAATCCCGCCCCAAACGTTTTATCAACCTCCTGACATTTTTTTCTGCTCCCTTCATTTTTGAAGTTGCATGCATCTAGTTTCACCGTGGTAGAGCCTTCTAATTGAGATAAGGTAAATTTGGTCTTACGGTTTTTTAAAATAAAGGGTGATTTTTTTGCTACTTTGTTTTTGACGTTATTGTTTACATGTGTCAAAGTAAAAAATGCCCAGTTTGGTTTGCCATTTCATCATGAATAGACTTACGCCTGAACAACGTTTGTAAATTATTGAAATTTATTATCAAAATTCGTGCTCTGTTAAAAATGTGTTTCGCAAGCATAATTGTCTTCAGCGACGAGGTATTTGGAGTGAAGACCAGCCAGAGGCAATTCAGCAGCTACCAATGCATCCCGAAAAATGCACTGTTGGGTGCGGTTTATGGGGAGGCGGTAATTCTTCAGAGACGATAAAGGCCGAAACGTTACCGTCAATGGAAAAAGGTACCGTTCGATGATAACAGACTTTTTTTTGCCGTAAATACAAGAATTGAACTCGGCCGACATGTGGTTCCAACAGGACGGTGCCACATGCCACACTACACACGAAACCTTGCATCAATTGAAAAGCGAATTTGGTGAGCAGTTAATCTCACGTTTTGGTGCATCCAATTGGCCAACAAGATCGTGTGATTTAACCCCGTTATACTATTTTTTGCGGGGCTATGTTAAGTCTCTTGACTATAGGCACAAGCCAAACATGCTTGCAACATTGAACGCGCCAGTGGTGAGATTCCGAGATTCCGGACGAAATGTGTGGAAAAGTGTGCCAAAATTGGACCTTCAGAATGGACCACTTGAAGCGTAGCCGCGGGCAACATTCAAGTGAAATTATCTTTAAAAAGTAAATGGCAGGAATTGATTTTTCGATCCAAATAAAAATTTCATTCACTTTTGTAAAATTTCTGTGTTTTTTGGAATTATCAAAAACCAAGCTTTTAAAAAAATACCCTTTACTTATAATTTATCTTAATATTTTGTATTGTCCAGCAATTAATTTTTCTGTTTCTCCTGATTGCAGTTTCATTAAAGTTATTTTTATTATTTTACAAAATCCTTATTATATAAATCCTTATATTCTAAATTTGTATTAAGTATTATCATTTCTCGTTTTTAACAAACGAAAGCCGTCTTGGTTCTTTTCCCTGAATATAGCTACTATAAGGTTACAGCGCATGAATTTTAAGCCTTCGGCATTTTGTATTTGAGAAACATGTGTATGTGGATCTTGTTTTTGGGAAATTTAAGTTTACGGCTTTTTCAAAACCTGGGAAAAATGTTATTTTAACTAAAAAAATTTACATTAAGAAAATTCTGAGGATTTCAACTAGGGGATAAATTTTATTTTTAAAATTTCTTTTTTTGTTATATTAGCTTTAATTTTGTTATCTTTTATTTTTTGAGAGAAGTTTAATTCCAACTTTATTTGGACCTTTTCGAATTTGAATACCTATAGCAAGAGCGTGATTTATTTGAGCACGATGTACTTTACCTCGGTTTCGTTATGACCAGAGGGTCCCAATACAGTTTTAAATTATTTATGTAAAGTTTCATTCTGTGTCTGCATTAAGACTGTCAATCTGTGACTAATTTTATTCGGCTGCTTGCTGTCGTATCTATAGATAGTGTTGCTGAATATTAGTTAGCATGGCGATGAACATGGAATGCTATAGTACTTTTAGAAGTCTCTGGATGATGCTGTGCTTTCGTCATTAGTTAGCATAGCCATAATTAATTACATACATAGCATGGCCACGAACCAATCCGGTATGGTTGCCTCTAGATGGCGCTTGTGATATTCTTTACTTTACTTTACTTTTAATGGCACAACAGCCCATGGAGGGCCTAGGCCGAACTTTTCGCATCCACTCATGTTGTGCGTGTTATATTTGAACATGAATGGAAGGGACCTACAGTTTAAAGCCGAATCCGAACGGCGAAGTGAAAAGCTTTTCATAGCAATTTTTACTCTTGTAGGTTTGCCATTGCCTGCCAAGAGGTGGTGCCGTGTAGAAAAATTATTTTATCTACTTTTTGATTTTGCCTGCGCCGAGATTCGAACCCCGGACACTCTGCGTAGCAGTCCAACGCACTACCACTACACCACAGCTTGTGATATTCGTTGATCGATATTTCGGTACCATAAATAGGTGAGTTTTTGCATGCGAGTGCCGTTGTCCGAGAAATATCGTCGCAATATTTTGTGTGATTATATTAGGCTTGATCACAGAAAAAGATGAATTATAATTCCAATTTCAGTTTTGGAGTTTGTAGATATAATAACAGCATTACGAATCGATGAACTTTAGAAATAAGTTCAAGCATTAATTCAAACTTCAAGCAATCAAGATTCCACCATTTTTCTTTAATTTTTACCTCATACAATATCTGAGTAGCGTTTCACAATAAACGAGTTAATATTTCTGAATGCCAGACATACTTATGTACGTACATATGTATTAATCTTTTCCATATTATTCACAGAATGTTTGTATAAATATTACAATAGAAAATGCACATAAAAAGTAATCAGGACATTTGCGCATTTAAGTAACAACAGGAATTAACATTAAAATATTCAAAAATATTAAGATATATTTACAAAAATTGCACTTAGACTTTAAGTGCAGAACAAAAATCAAGAAATATAATCGACAAATAAGTAGGTTTATTTTACTTAAGTACCATGTACTTAGTATATCTTTATGTATGTATGTACATATGTATATGCAATATCTTCAAGTATTTTTGGCTAATCAGATAAAATTTCAAGAGAATTCAAACTTTGAGTATTATGTGTTTAAATATTTTATTTAAAATACCACATAAAATGTACAGCACTACAATATAATAGCCCAATAAGAATAACCTTTGAAGACGAGCACATTATAAGACCAAATATTAACAAAATAGCTAACAGAGAGGCTATGTATGCACGAGCTATCACACACTGTTTGAACACAGTAGATTCTAAAATAAAGTTAAAGAAAATTTTGAATAAAAAAAAAATATATCGTCAACGCGAGAGACAGAGGGAGAAAAAAAAGAAGGAGCCATAAAAATTCGTTACGGTTTCCTAGGAGTTTCTATTGTACTAAGAATGCCATCAATTTAAATTAAATATTAAATGAAAATTTGTGTGGTTACTTGAATGGATGTAAGTAAGTGCACAATGTACTTTGTGAAGAAGAAGTAAGAAATTTATGAAATACGCAAAAACATATGTACATATATAAATTGTAATAACAAAAATTATGACATTTTGATATGAATTTAATATTGTACTGATGATTTCAAAAAATTATTTATAGTCCAATAATACATAACTAAAGTGTCAAGGTTGAGAATTGGAAAGCTGGATTTGAAAAACTTGAACTACTTCAGTGGTTAGTCAACAATCGAAGAATTTAAATAATTTTGCTTGCAATAATTTCTAAACTATGTACTTAATATGCAAAATAAAAAAATGTTATAAAATGTAAAATGTTTATGTTTAAAAATTGCACTAACTACTTCATTTTTCATACAATAGGGCAGGTTAATTTGTTCGAAAAGGAAAAATGTGGCGAAAAATGGAATTAACAGATAATTTTAAGTATATACATTTGCAGAAGAAATTATATCGCTTGTTTGCTGCAAGATCGGCATAAAGAATAAAAGAAAGTATACGTGTTAAGTATACAGAAGTGGTCGATGTGGCGTAGTTGGTTGTGCGTTGGTCTGTTACGCAGAGTGTCCGGCAAAATAAAAAAAGTTAAAAAAAAACATATTTTCTACGAGAGTAAAAATTACCTATGAAATGCTTTTCTCTTCGCGGTTCTGATTCGGCATAAAACTGTAAATCCCTTCTATTCATGTAGGAATATACTTACTTACTTACTTACTTACTTAGCTGGCACTACAACCGATGATCGGTCTTGGCCGCCTCCACAAAGCTTCGCCAGTCACTTCTGCTATGCGCGCGCTGGCGCCAGTTGATAAGGTCAAGTGCAGTCAGGTTGCCCTGCACCTGGTATTTCCAACGGAGATTAGGACGTCCCCTTCTGCGTGTTCCTCCACCGTGGTTTGAATAAAACACCCTTCTAGCCGGAGCCAGCCAGCGAAGCCGCTGGAGTTTTATACGCTTGACTATGTCAGTGTCGGCGTACAGCTCATAGTTCCATCTTATTCAATACACTTCGTCCACGCATAATGGACCGTAGATCTTACGGAGTATCTTCGTCTCGAATGCTCCTAACAGCTTTTCATCACTGGTAGTCAATATCCAGGTCTCTGGGCCATATATTAGGACAAGGAGGATGAGGGACTATTACAGCGTTATTTTAGTCGGCCGAGAGATGTTTCTGCTTCTCATTTAACTACTGAGCCCGTAGTAACATCAGTTGGCAAGATCCTTGATAGACGAAATCCTTGACGACTTGAAAAGTATAATTGTCAACAATATCATTTTGTCCAAGATGCCGTGACTCTTTGTATGTTAACACAAGGTACTTCGTTTTGTCCTCGTTCACCACTAGACCCACTCGACAAGACTCCCTTTCCCGGTTGGAGAATGCTGCACTGGCTGCTCGAGCGTTTTTGCCAATGATGTCAATATCATCAGCGTATGCTAGCAGCATGACACTCTTGTAGAAGATAGTGCCAGAGATGTCGATGTTCGCAGCTCGAATTATTTTCTCCAGCATAAGGTTAAAGAAGTCGCACGATAGGGAGTCACCTTGTCTGAAACCTCTTTTGGTATCAAATGGTGCGGAGAGGTCTGTCCTAATTTCCACTGCACTGGTGGTGTTGGTCAGTGTCATTTTGCAAAGACGAATGAGCTTTGAAGGGATACCAAAATCAGACATTGCGGCATACAAGTGATCCCTAATCATGCTGTCGAAGGCGGCTTTATAATCGACAAATAGATGGTGGGTGTCGATCTGTTTTTCTCGGGTATTTTCCAGGATTTGGCGTAATTTGAATATCTGGTCGATGGTGGATTTACCAGGCCTGAAGCCACACTGATAAGGTCCAATCAGTTTGTTGACGATGGGCTTCAGTCTTTCGCACAGAACGCTCGATAGAAACTTATATGCAATATTAAGAAGGCTTATCCCACGGTAGTTGGCGCAGATCGTGGAATCACCTTTCTTATGGAATGTAGGAATATAACACCCACAAAATGATTGGATGCGAAAGGCTCGGCCTGGGCTGTTATGCGATTAAAAGAAGACAAAAGAATATGGAAATAACTATTATTTACTTCTTTCTCCTTTTTCTTCTTTTAATATCCATGGATATTTAATTCTGTATAATGAGTAAAAGAATCATAGCTGTATCTTATGAGCTCTTCAAGAAGAGAAGATTATTTGTCGATATCAATTGTAAATTGAAAAGTTTAAATCCGTTCTTATAATTAATTTTTTTTATCTATCAAACGCGGATGTTTAGGCTTTGGTTTTTCAAAATTATAATTTCTGTGTGCATTGAAATTAACATTTTAATGCCTGATATTTTTGCTCCTTTAAATTGTTTATTTTAACTCAAATTTTCCATAATACAGTGCCAGATTAGTACCAACAATCCGTGCCAAAATTTCACTTGTATATTTTGTCCGATGTTTGTAATTTGTATTTTGTATTTTATGTATCGCCATCTTTTATGTCGGTGTGCAAACGTTAAATAATTTTAACATTTATCAACCGATGGACTTGAGTAAACATATTTTTGAAACGTCAATTTTAACCATGAATCGCTTCACACTGAAAATCGTCGTTCAGTTATGATAACTCATATTGTCGAAAATATCATGGCCAACAAGTACCGTCTGACAACACTATTCGTCGTTTGGTGCCGTATTTTGTTGAGCACGGGACAGACGGAGATCGTTGACAAGGCGTTCATCATCGCTCAAGACGTTCCAATAAACTGCTTGAAACGGTAAGAGAGAGAGTGTTGCCGAGAACCCACATGTATCGTATCGTCACCGCGCTCAGCATTTTGGAGTCAGTGGAACCACCTTGCGGCTCATTTTGAAGGATGGTTGGCATTTGTTTCCTTATAAAGAGCAATTGACTCAAAGAATATTGCCGACAGACTGTAAACGTCGCTTGGAATACGGCCAAACAGTCGCTCGATTGGTAGGCACTGAACTTGATTTTGGGAAGGAAATTTTTATGACCGACAAGTAAAATTGCCACATTTGGGGACGGAGAATCCACACGAGATCCATGAAACTCCATTGCATGACCAAAAAGTGACTGCTTGGGCAGGCGTTTGGGCCAAAACAATTATTGGGCAATTTTACTTCAGAGAAGGCGAAACAATTGATGGGAATCGATATCGGTGGATGTTGACTCATTATGTCTGCCCACAAATGTATCGAAAAGATTTGGACGGTTACTGGTTTCAACAACGGTTACTGATTCCATGCCACACTGCAAATTAAACAATGCATTTTCTGCAACGAAAATTCCCTGGACTTGATTTCTGGTATTTGTTTGCTTTCAAAGAACAAATTTAAATTGAAAACAATTATAAAAAAAAAATATATATATATTACCATTGAGAATTCTCCATTATTTAGCACATTTAGAATAATATTTATCATACAAACACATACAAAATATCTATAGATAATTTACATACAAATGCATCTCGGTCTTGCATACAATTTTTTAAAATACATATCTACATACATGAGTATTTAAGTACCATATGTGTGTGAATGTGTTATGGCATTGGGAATTAAATGTAAACACTTAATTCCCATTTTCATTTAGAATGTATTTCATATACATACATACATATGTTTCATATCAGATATACTCCTACAATGGCTCGATATTGCAAAATATCACTCAAAGTAAATTTTATTGTTTTTTTTCATTCATTTGACTATTATTTACAAAACAAAAATATGAAATAAATTTTTTGCTTCCTATTTTTAATACTTCTATTTGTTTCGTTTACTAAAAGTAATAAGGAAGATGAATCATTCCCATTTAAGGACTTAAGCTATGACTGACCGTATGTACATAAGCAAGAAGCAAAACATAGTAAAATTTTAATTTGAAAATTATTATGGATTAAAATATTTAATCTAAACATGCCTTTAATTAGAACAGGAAGGGGTTTTATGAATTTTATTGACTATTCAGTTAAAATTTACCATCTATCGAAATAAAGTTAACAATATCACAGGTTTTAGTTTGCAGTATTATTCTTTGAGAAACTTGTTTTAACTTTATACCCTCTTTAAGAAAGTTACATGAATTACTAAAGTTTTAGCGATACAACAAACAAGAACAGAAATAAATAAGAGACTGTAACTAAAATGAGGAATTATATCATTTAAAGACAGACGTATAAAGTCGCATAAATCAGATTTCTTTTACTTTTACTTCTTCATAATAAAATTGTGCTTAATTCACAACGATTAAGAATGTAATAAATTCTAATTACATCAGGATTACGAGCAGAAAATTGCTTTTTATTATGTGATAAAAGTAAATCTCTTACTGCCAACTACATAAAAACACACACACATGCATATACATATCTATACAATCACTCACACTTCTGCATCTGCTAGTAACAAGCACACAAAACACAGATAATCACACAAATACTCACACACACGCATACGCACACATACTTAGAATAAAAAATATATGTTGTTTAATCCAAAACCGCCATCAAAACTCACACAGCACCGAAGAAGACCAGAAAATAAAAATACGATTTATATTTGTAGCGCAACTAAACGCAAATAAACTAAAACTATAACAAAAGTACAAAGCAAAAGCAAAAAAAAAAATAAATAAATAAACAAGCAAAAGCAATACATACACGCACGTCCATACAAAAATATACACTCGAGTGCACTCACACTCACGCAAACTATGTACTAACAAACAGTAGCGGTGAGGTATGTGTATTTTAGTGATATGCTATAGTCAAAGTAAACACAATATGTAGGGAAATTGAAAGGTTGTGAGGATAAGGAGAAACGTGGCGCACTCCACACCCTAGAAGCATAAATTCTGTTCATCTCTCACTAACAATGAGCATCATTGAAATGGTACATTTCTATTGAATGCGTTTGTATTCAGGCAAGGACATTGAACATGTGAGGG
This sequence comes from Palloptera scutellata, assembly GCA_958295655.1. Taxonomy (NCBI): domain Eukaryota; kingdom Metazoa; phylum Arthropoda; class Insecta; order Diptera; family Pallopteridae; genus Palloptera; species Palloptera scutellata. The sequence goes on along the minus strand of OY282449.1, from coordinate 20,903,912 downwards.
AGGGCAGAGTAGATTTCCCATGACCATGTGGAAGAAAGTACTAGAATATTGCAAAATGTATCAGCATTTATAATGCAAAAAGGACATTCGTGTTGTATGATCAAGAAGTTCGTTGATTTGTACAACAATTCTTTTTTTTTTTTTTTATATTTGTATACTGTTTATTATTTTTCTTCTTCTTATTTGCTTGTTAATACATATATACGATTCTTTATAAAACCAAAGCCAAACCACATTGTAAATAATGTGGCAACATGCTTTTCTGCATTTGTTGAGTTTAGTTTAGTTCTTCTAGATTTTTTTTTCTCCTTTTTTAATGCGTACCGCAAATTATGAGGTAATGTAGTTAAAGCAAATAAGATTAAATAAGTGTGTATAAAGAACAAGTGAATGAAATTTTCCTTAGAGTTAAAAAAAATCTTGAATTTTTATTTCAATCATTTAGCTATAAGTATCTAAGTAAGCTAGATACAAAATAGCTAAATATTTATTTTTCCTTTCTTTCTTTTAATTTAATGGATGGTCTAGGCCGAGATTTTCGCATCCATTCATGTTGCGGGTGTTATATTTGCACATGAACAGAAGGGATTTACAGTTTTATGCCGAATCTGAAAAGCGAGGTGAAAAGCTTTTCATAGGAAATTTTACTCTTGTAGGTTTGCCAGAGGTGATGCTGTGTATAAAAATTGTTTTTTTCTCTTTATTTTATTTTGACCGTACCGGAAACTGTGCCCAGCGCACTACAACTACACCACTGCGACCACTGCAAAAATTTATTTTACCGCATAAAATTAATTTTATTATCAATTGGAAAAGAATTTGTAAATTAGGTTAAGGTTCTTAATTTATAAACCTGACACAAAAAAAAAAAAAAAATGCCATTGTTAGCACATTATTTGATTCACTTATTAAATACTCTTCGACTGCTAAAACGCAGACATACAGTTAAAGACACGTCTCTATATGTATTCATCTATTTTAAAAAAGGGGGACTATTGTGATGGACGCCATAAAATTGTTCAAACTTAAGATTTTTATATTCACACACACATTTGTTCAGATTTATTTATATCGTGTCAGAAGGGGGAAAAAAATAAAAACTTGTGTTAGTCGTAATGTATGCTGGGTGAAAGTGTTAAGTCGAATTACTCCGAAGAACTGTAAATTCTTATATACTCAATAGTATGTATAACAATTAATTTGAGATAGCGGAACCTAAGAAGAATCCTGAGAATCAAAACTTTTTCTTTTTGCTGTGAACATCAAACCGAATGGTACATATACACCATAATAGCTCAGTGGATTTTTCTGAAGAGTCAAACCACGTGGTTAGTTAAATTCATTAATTGTGTTCAGGATTAAACATCAGAAATAGAAGGTATAGTAATTATTGGTGAGCATAGTTTAGAGTACAAAAATTATTTAATTTTAGATAGTATTTTGCGGATCTTGAAATAAAATTTTGTGGATCTGGGCATTGGTGGACAATATCCGCACAAGCAAGAACAGCGGAGCACCACTACAGTGTGAACTCCACTCTACGTGGAGGCATGCGTGCAGTGCGTGCGTCTTAGCTTGCACCAGCTTAAACCATACATTTTCGCACATTTGGGTTTTAGTCTACAAAAGCAGAAACCACATATACACCTTTACCCGGACCTATTCCCGCATTATCATCACGTGCAATACACATAACTAGTATGACTATAGGGTCTTCCAACACGGTTGCCTGAGTCTTAAGGTTCATGACGTGATTGCACGCAGCATACCAATAATAGTCCCACATTTTTAAGTTTAAAGGTTAAGAATTCATAAATAAGTTAAAGAAGAAAAAAAAGACAAAAGAATTAAATGTAAATAATTTCTAGAATTTTCCATAATAATTTGCATTAAATCAAAATGTGTAAAAGAATAAGTAATTAATCAGAAAGATGCACCTAGGTTAATTGAATTTTCACCCTGTGCCACTATAAATTTAATTGAACCCTAATATTAAGAGTACTTATCTACACATATTTTGAAACAATATTCGTAACCAGTCCTGTTAGCGCTAACATCGATGGATACACGCAAAACATGTAAGTGAAAGTAAAATTATTTTCTTTTCTATTAATTATATCGTAATTTTAATATTTAGTGGTTAAATTCCGTTTAATTTTATATATATATATTCTTTTTCAAGTTTTAATTACTTATTCTTAAAATTCTTGCAAGGTAATAATTAATTTAAAAATTAATGATAAACCTTAAATAATGTTCAGAATATTTATCGAATACCCCTAATTGCTAGTATATTTGTGGGAGTAGTTTAAGGGATCGTAACCTTTAATCTCTTTTCAAAAATGTTAGAGATAGTACTAAGTACTGTAAATAAGAGAAAAAAACTACAACAACACATAGATAATGAATAAAGAGTAGTTAAGCAAATATAGCGAATTTGTTGATGGACCGTTAGTTGGATTTGGTTGGGTTGGAGAGAGTAACTCTACTCTGATGGTTGGGAAAGGGAGAGTAGCGAAGCATTAACAGCTGTGCTTCTGCATTGATCGCGTTCTAGTAGTAAGTCGATTTGCTACACTAATATCATCTACATATGTTGACCACTTACATCTTTCATTTTCCCCTTCTTTTTACTGGCAAAATTGTACGTGCATGAAAATCTTGTATATAGATAGCTCTTATGTGCAACAGCTCGACAGTTGACTGCAAGTACCCACCCCTCCGGCGAGTACAGTACCAGGTTAAAGCAAGCATGCACACTAGCTAAATCAACCGACATAAGGCAAGGTCTATTACACTATGTAGTTTCGTGGAGTTTAAAATAAGCATTTATATATACTACTGTGGGCAAAAAGTAGTCAGACTTTGTTCATAATTTCAAATTTATTATTCATTTATTCATTCTTCCAAATCTATTTCGTCCCCTTCAAAGTAATCCCCCCCGGCCCCATTACACTTGTGCCAACGTTTTTTCCAATTCTCGAAACAGTTGTTAAAGTCAATTTCCGGAATAGCCTTCAATGCTGTTAGCGATTAATGTTTAATGTCTTCAATTGACTCAAAACGGTAACGGTGTCCACGAAGCGGTTTTTTGAGTTTAGAAAATAGCCAAAAGTCACACGGTGCTAATCACACGGTCAGGCGAATAGGGTGGTTGCGGAACGATATCAGTCGAATTTTTGGCAATGGTCTCTTAAAACCAATGCAGTGATTTTGGAACCAATCGTGCATTCACTCTTCTTAGGCCCAAATGATGTTTTAAAATGGTTTTCACTGATCCTTCCGATATTCCAACGATGCCAGTAAGGTCTGTGACTGTTAATCGTCAATTCTCTTTGAACAATTTGTACCAATCAAAAACACTTGCTCGCGACATACAATTATCACCGAAGGCCTTTTGCAACATTCTGAACGTTTCGGCACCAGAAATTTGATTCCGCACACAAAATTTAATGGAACTTCTTTGTTGAATAATTTCACTCATTGTGAAAATCGTCAAATGCACTTTTTGTACTTCAGAAAGACAAGCGTATACTAAACACTAATGATTACTTTGATGTGACATTTGGCACAGATGTCACCGACAGTCATACCAACCTTAAAAAAATAATATTTTGATGAATGGGTTTCCACGCGAAATTTAAATTAAAAAGTCTTAGTGCTTTTTGCCCACAGTATATGCAGAAAACAAACAACATGATTTTATTTTGTGACAGAAATTTAGTTCCCGCATAAACATTCAAGTGCCTCATAATTATCATCATCATTTTCTGAATATCCCAGTGGAGTAAAGTGTCTCTAGCTCGATACAAAATAAAAAGAGTTTTTCTGTAGGTACGCTTCTTAAAATGCACCTTTGTTTAGTTTATGATCAACCACATAATATTTCGGTTCTAGCGATAACCGTTCGTGAGCTGGACTGTTTTAAAATAAACTCCTAATAATGTTCTTTTGTAAAAAAATTATAGGAGCATTCTACAGAAATATGATGTAAATTGGAAAAATATGATTTTGGTCCTATTATCCCACATATCTCAAATTTCTGATGTCTATGTAAATGTCGGCTTCGGACTCAGCTCATGAAAATCTATGAAAAGAATGATCATGACCCGTATCGACAATATATGTGCTCAATGTGCGAGGTATGCGCTCCATTCCCTTATACTGGAGATAGGTTAAAATCGGAGCGAATTTTAAAATTTTCTTTTACTGGAACATTGCAATTTGGACGTGGAACCTTTATCATGATCAGAAACTTATTTCTTATTATTTTACAAAAATACGGGGGTATACGTCATGCATTATGTATTTATAACCTCTTCTTAAAAAGTTTTGTTAAGCGGAGTATTGCAAAAGTCTTCTGTACAGCGATCGACTTTAATGTACATGTACTTATCATAAGAATCAAATTCCCTAATTAAACGCCGGTAAAGGATTTTCAGATCAAATCACATGCAATCAGATTGGTAAACTTTGTTCGTTCCATAGTGTCCGGTTTTCTTAAGAATTAGATGCCAAAGGATATGGAAATATGCAAGCATTCATTAATGCGTGAATGGCGAAAACCAGCATTTGTGAGTTTGCAACATACATACCTCAATTATAAGTATATCAGAAAGAAGTGTTAGTACACTGGAAATTATTTCAGATTGTAAAGTCCATTTATTGGATAAATGGCTCACGGATATGTCCAGTTACAAAGAGTTTTCCAATAGCTTTTCAAAGCTTTGAGCTGTAGTGCGACGTAGGCACCAATATAGAACCCGTATTTAATATGCCTGTGTTTAATTTAGGTATGTGTACGCATGAGTTGCATACGTAGCCACCGGTTGTACAAAATGTTAGTAAATCATTTGAGCAGAAATGTTCGTATGTGTAGGTATGCACTCGAACATTTATTTACAAAAGTATAATAATTAAAGAAAATTATTAATTCATGTCGAACATGTGCATTGAACTAATTGTTAGTTATGCGCCGTGTAAACTAATAATTTTTTGGTAAACTAGTTCTTTCAAATTATGTAATTTCGCTAAAATTATTGATGATATAATAATACATTATTTGTGTTATAAAACAATTGAAAAAGAATAATTTGTCATTTGTAATATATACTGTATAAAATCACAAAAATATATTAGTGTGATTCATGTAAACTCAACTTAAACCTCGAATTTCATTCAAATTTTGATAAGTTTATACATGTCCAAACATATGAGGCATTTATGAGTTTATATGAATCCCGCTATTTATTCTTATTTACGCTTATGAATCACAATCTGGTGGTCGCTGTGGCGTAGTGGTAGTGCGTTGGGCTGCTACGCAGAATGGCCGGGGTTCGAATCTCGGCACAGGCAAAATCAAAAAGTAGAGAAAATAATTTTTCTACACGGTACCACCTCTTGGCAGGCAATGGCAAACCTACAAGAGTAAAAATTGCCATGACAAGCTTTTCACTTCTCCGTTCGGATTCGGCATTAAACTGTAGGTCCCTTCCATTCATGTACAAATATAACACGCACAACATGAGAGGATGCGAAAAAGCTCGGCCTAGGCCCTCCATGGGCTGTTGTGCCATTAAAAGTAAAGTAAAGTAAGTAAGTAATCACAATCTGGAAGTTTAAAATTTATATTTAAGTACAAAAATAATAATTGCCATAAAAATCACAAGAAAATGTTCTCTTTTCGCTCGTTGTATGCATGTATATCCTGAAAGCTTTAAGCACAATACAATAATATTTTTGTTTATAAGGCATTCAAATCAAAATGTAATAATAAATCTTTTTATGTATGTATGTTTTTAAGTGAAACCATGAATGATATAACATGCATTTATTGGATACGAATGCTATATAAGCACATTTCATTCTAGGAATATCACAATTGGAAATCTTTAAAATGTCATAAAGCTAAAGCACATAAATCTGTCGATAATATTGTGATGGAGGTATAACATTTTTTCTTCAACGAAAATTACGATGTTATTATTTGAAATCAAATTTACTTTACTTCTGAAACCACAATATGGTAAGCTCTTGTACTCATGTAATATACCTATAAATTCAGGGCGATTTTTGTATGTTTGAGAAAACAATTTCAACTGCATTTTCACACAAAATCTTGTATAAAACTTTACAGCGTGGTTGACACTTAGACATTTTGGCACTTAGTTGACTTTAGTCAAGTAACAGGTTGCACTGGCATTCTGGTTAAAATTAACACTTTGCTATGTGAGAGTAAAGAAAATGAGAAAGGTAAATAAATTCAGTGGAGAAACTTAAAATATTTAGCTTTCTTTGGTTTTAGTGGTTCAGTTTTCTTTTATGGAAGCAGCTTGAAAATAATCCACCTGAAGAAGTTATTTGACCTGCCATAATATATTTAGTTCCCTGTAGTCCGATAAAAATATCGATATAATTTGTTTTGTTTATCAATCAGAAAATACAAAAATTCACGAGTACTTGTATGAGGCGAAAATATTGACATAGAATTTAAACTACAGAATTTCTGAAGCGTTATGCATAAAAGTGCAAAATTTGGTTATTAAACAAGAGGAGTGTTAAAAAGATAATAATTTATCCTAGATCCATTTTCTATACTTAAAACTTTCTAAACAACAAATGTGCAAACGACTGATAACGAACATTTTAAAAATTTTAAAGAAATTTTATATTTACATGAATACTGTTTGCATGTGATTATGTAATGTAAAATACTTTTTTATTTTAATTTTTGCATTTTAACTGCCAGTATTGCAAATCTTCCCACCTCCAATCCCCTTTCGAAATAAAACATCACTAACCAAAAATTACGAAAAATAACAGCACAAAAGATAGCAAATGTTTGCCTTCAGCCAGCATAAAACATACTAGATTTTTGTTTTTGTAAAATGGTCTTTGGCCTTTGGGGTTATAAGAGTGAAAATGATGGTACCATGTATTGCTAGAGTCGTGGAGGTTAGCTGGCTGTTGATAAAGCGAAGACTGGCAATTATGGCCAAAGTGCTTAATTGCTCAAAAGCAAACTTTTTAACAACGAATATTCATGAATAATTAAAAGTTGACTTTGCTGCTGTTGCCGGTATTTGCTTGCATAATACATACAAACACAGGCACACACGAATGTTGCCAACCACTTTCACTTCCGCTTGTACTGGGGCTTATTTCTCCCAGCTCTACATGTTTACTAAGGCTGTGTTTTCAGCAAGCTAAGTAATTTATGACTATTATTTTACTATTTTTCAATGTAAATTAATATTTATTTATTATAATCTTTTGTGTACAATTGCTAAAATAAATGCTAAAAAAGAAAGTATATTAATTGTAGTTTGAAATTGTAGTTACAATCGAAATTAAGTTTGAATGCAGCTATTGATTGTAGAAGAGGTTAATACTTCAATTATATTGTTTTAGTAATTTCTTCCTATGATTATTTATTTTTTCTGCTAAAAGCTTTCACAAATAATTCTTAATTAAAACACTAACTGTTTTTGTTCTCAACACAAAACAATACAAAAAATGCAATTATATTTTTTTCAACCTCCTCTTTGTATACTATTGTACATAGGTAGGCATGTACATAATCTTCGCTTACTGATTTAATTTATAAACAGCACAATAACAACGACCAGAAACACAGGACAACATGAAAATACAATTATTCACCGTTCTTATATTCCTTTTTGCATTTTCATTTCATGCACTTTTATGTTTTTAATTAATTAATTTACATTTGGAATGTGCATAAATGAGAAAAAAAGAAGAGAAGTACAGTAATAATTTTTTTTACCAACATATAAAGATATATTACAAATTTAAAAAACGAAAAGGTTTTTACGTGCGCTTTTGTGTTACAACAATAATGATAATAATAATAATAACTCTTTTATAAATGATTTCTTTCATTTATTTTGCTACGCTACTGTATTACATTAAGTGCACTATTATGAATGCTAGTTAAATTGTTATGGAAACAATATGACTTTTGTATACATATGTGTATGTATGTATGTATGCATACATTAATACATTTTCATATAAAAACTACTGGTAATGAGAAGAATCTGACCGAAGCACAGTGCAACGTCCCCATACAAACATTGGACAAAAACAGAAGGAGTAATTGATGGAATTTAATAAATTCTCATTTCCAAAAGGATAATGCTTCTTAGTACCGGTTTCGATTTTGTCATAAAACCGGTTTTAATGTTGTTTGGTTAAATTTATTTTTAATAAATAAATTAAAGCTAAAACATTGTTGACCCGCTGTCTAAAACCCGATGTCTAAAATGATAAAAATATGCTGATTTTAAAAATGAAATCGGTGTTTTAGTACCGGTTATGGTTTTTTATAAAATCGGTTTTATTTATTTTTGCTTTTTTACTGAATAAACAAGTTAAGTCTAAAATATTTTACTTACTTTTACCAAAGTTAGTAAAATACATAGAAGCGAAATATAGTTCAAAATATTATATATTCAGTGGAATCAGTCTCAAAACTTTAAAAATTTTCAGACGAGCTAGTTTTCAACTGGTTTTTTATCCTGAATAATGTATTGTTGCATTCAGATGAACTTATATTGATGAATTTTTTTGGTTAAATAGAAAAATTTTTAGATGGAATTAATGAATCCGAAGATATCAATAAATGTGCTATTAAATCTATATTTGCACCCGTTTTACGAGTAGGGGTAAGTCGATGTTTACGAACATTCATATTTGTTGCTTTAAAAGCTTCTTCAGACAAAGAACCTGCCAATGTAAGAAAATATTTAATATTGTTAGGTATAAGTATATTAGATTGTTATTAAATTAGGAAATGTTACTTATTATAATATAAATCATAGAATGTGGCAACTTCGCATCCGTGGAATAATTAACACCTTGTGAACAGAACTGGGCATGTTGTACCACTCATAAGTCTTAACGTACAAGTCCCTTGTTTCTGTCAGCAGATTATTAAATTGATAATTTTTTATTTGTTTATTTTCTCTAGGACAATTGAAAAACTAGAAATTAAATTCTTATCAAGCTTTCTGCGGTTATGTCAAAGCGCAGAGCAGTACTTTCGTCGTTAGTTGTGCCAAAACTTTTCTAGACCTGATCAATTATTAAATCAGTTTTGAGCTTGAGCACCCATTGAATTCGTTTTTTATTTTCTATGAATTTCGCCTAGTTTTCATTTCGTTCTTGTCATGCTTTGAAGGTTAAACGGTAAAAGAAACATCGGTTTGACGAATTGGTACCAGTCAAATCATTTGTTACTGTACTATCGAATATACATAGCAGTATTGATGAAGGAATTTGGTTTACCCATGGCTCCTAATTTGATGAAGCATCAATCAGTCAATAAAGTATTAATAATAAAACAATGGCAAATAACAGAAATTTCCGAAAATATTTTTAGGGGCACCATTTATAATCATGAAATTAAGCTCGTCTGAAAGGTCCTCCAATGAAAACTTATTGCTTATATTGGCTATGGCAAGAACTGCCATCCACTGCCCATTTACAAAAAAAGTGAAAGCTTTCCCCACAAGATTTTATTTTTCCAAAGTTCCAAAATGCCGTTGGCAGGTATTCGCATAAGAGCCTTCATAACCACTTCGACAGATGTTTCCGTCACAATAACCCGTGGTGTTAAAGTTTTTTAGTTTAAATTGCGTAGAGAAGTACAGAATAGTAGAGAATACAAGGTCGGAAAACAATTCTCATGCATTCTATTCCCTACTTTTCTCAATTGGAAATATCTAAATCGGGATATAAAGTCAAAGCTTCGAATGACTTCAAGCTCCTTTTTATATTTTTTCTCCTTTCGTATAAATTTTTTTAAACTTGTCTGCTGTAAAATTTATCACTTCGTCGCTATGCGTTTCCAAAAATTTTTCTGAATTTTTTACATTTTTGTGTTATTAGTAGCTACAGAAAACTCTATTGAGGCCTACCTCGTTTTCCAGTGCAAGTGCTTGGTATCTGAAATTGTTATTCAATTATAAGAACTACTGCTTTTCATTTCCATTTTCTTGGTCCTCACAAGCAAAGATTTTTCATTGTTGCTAAGAAAAATACAAAACGTTTAATCATTCTTCGTTATAAAATGCTTGCATTTTAATTTTAATGACCGGTGGCAAATTTTACATAGTCCCTATTTAAAAAAATCACTTTAGCCCCGAACTACTAATTAAGCTCGTATCGTTATTTAATTATACGAGTTTACCCTTTTAAAACCATTCTGCTACAAAAAAAAAGATGAGAATAGAAGAATGTATACGAAATCAAGACATTTTACAATTTACCTTGTCATTCAAGAGTATGATACCATACATAATAAATGGTTCAAATAAAGTGAAAAAACAGTAAATCTTCAATATTGTTGCTACACTTGTTTATTATTAAGTTTTTCTTTCCATTTCTTTACTTCGAACAATTTCAATGAAGATTGTGTTCAATTGTGTAAAACACTAAAATCGTATTTTACCTTAACAACATTTTCAAAATTAAAAATTTCAAAGAATCGGAAAAAAATCGGAAATCGTAGAGATTAATTATTTCTATTTGATCTATCTATGCAATAGAAGGTCCAAAATAGCATAAAGTGAAACAAAATTTTACGTCCTTTCATGATTCTTTTTTTTTGTTTTCTAAAAACTTGGAATTTTTTAGTTGTCAGATTTTTAGTTGTTGTATGTTTAAAATGGGCTGAAGTTGAAATTTTAGCTTTCAAACGATACCAAAAACTTATTATTCTGGAACACTAATTTGTTTGATTTTTGTCCACTACCGGTGCACTGTGCGAAGGGCAGTTAAGCAAACTATCAACTTATATGAGAAGATATCCCTGATTTATAATAAGTTGGCGAATAATTAAATTTTAATTAAAAGCTATATTAAAAATTGTATAAAGTGCATGTGGTGTAATTTATGAAATTGCTAAAATTTCTAATGAATACTATTTATATATGTCTACATATATAAATATTTATGCATTGAATGTTGTGTTCAAAGGTGTTATAATATATAAATAAAATATATATATGTACATATTATATAACAGAGCACCCAAACTTGCAAAGTTGTTATTAGTGACGAGAAAAAAATACAATTTGGGGGAAAAAATTGTTAAGTCCAGTGGAAAAAGCCAGCCAGTTTTAATTTAAAGATTAAAAAAACTTTGTTTAATCGCTACACAGCTTATCGAGCAATAATTTTCGTGTTATAATAATTTTGGTGACTGGTGATTTTGTAATTACCATAATTACTTACAAGTGGAAGGAGTTTGAAGCTGAGCAAGACCCTTCGAATACTTTTTCAGCCTATACTATCACGAATCACTCTTACAATATTTAAAAACTAAATTTTTTTTAATTTAATTATATACAAATATGATGCATTTTTTAAAATGGGCCAACAGCCCATGGAGGGCATAGGCCGAGCTTTTCTCATCCACTCATATTGTTCGTATTATATTTGTACATGATACACCGTAAGTATGTAACGGAATTGAGCAAATAATTTCAATATTTTAAAAGTTTTTAATAACAAATTAAACAATTTTTAACATAAACAAAAATATTTTCTTATGTTTTAAGGGACTTAAAAAACACTAATTCATTTAAATTTTAATACAAAATTATATTTCCAATATTAATATCGAGTGGCTATCCTTTTGCATCAATAACAGGAGGCTATCCTTTTGCATCAATAACAGCTTGGATTCTCTTAGGCATTTTATTAATAAGGTATTCACACACTTTTTGGGTTATCGAACCCCAAATAGCTTCACACAGATTGAAGGAAAAATTCCATTTTATTTTTCGGTATGTTCGTGTAGTCATACACTCTTTTTTTGAAGGAAGACCACAAGTTTTCCATGGGGTTCAAATCGGGACTTTGAGCGCACCATTCCATTACTTCAACGTTCTTGCTTTCAAGGAATTGTGCTGTGTTTTCCGCCTAATGTTTTGGATCGTTATTCTTGTTCCATCAGTATTGTAGATTTTTGTTGAAGTGACAATTTCTCCAAAGAGGGCAGTTTTTATAGGGTTTTGCGAACAGTAGCCTTAGTTGCATTTTTCATCTGGCTTTATATCCAATTTTTCTTAACTCACGATGAACGGTCATCCATGACATCTCCTTCCCATAGAGATTTTTTAACTTCTTTTGGACATCAGAGTCTGATTTTACAGCTCCTGAACTGACTAGACGACTTATCATCCTCCTGACATTTCAATTCATGCCGATTAGCGATATAAGTATATAACAGATCTAGCAACTTGACGGTGAGATAAGCTTTCATTCAGTTTTTTGATCTCAATTTCAATTGTTGATAATGTTTACTTGGTTTTTATTTTATAAAGAACATTTTATTTTGTTGCTTCTTCCTACCAAGTTTTGTTGTCAATTACTTGATATAATTTTAAAATTGCGAAAAAATTAATTCAAAAATATAGAAACAGAATTTTAATGTTAAATGATCACAGCATATACCTTCATGTGACACCTTATACAAAAAAAAAGGCAACAATAGTTGTTGTAAGATATCATTAGTTTGATGATGATTATTTCTGTGTTAAAAATAATTGTAATTAATAAATTAATATATCATTGTATTACACAGATTGTTTGCTCAATTTTGTTATATTTACTTACTTGCTTTTAGTGGCACAACAGCCCATGTAGGCCGAGCTTTTCCACTCATGTTGTGCGTGTTATATTTGTACATGAATGGAAGGAACCTAATGTTTAATGCCGAATCCGAAAGGCCAAGTGAAAAGCTTTTCATAGGTAATTTTTACTCTTGTAGGTTAAATTATTTTTTCTACCTTTTTTTTTTTTTTGATTTTGCCTCTGCCGAGATTCGAACCCTGGACACGCATTACCACTACGCTACAGCGACCAATTTTTTTTTATACTGTAATATAAATGGAAAGAATATAAAATGTATACATACATATACTACTGTGGGCAAAAGTTAGTAAGACTTTTTAATTTAAATTTCGCGCGGAAACCCATTCATCAAAATATTATTTTTTTTAAGGTTGGTATGACTGTCGGTGACATCTGTGCCAAATGTCACATCAAAATAATCATTAGTGTTTAGTATACGCTTGTCTTTCTGAAGTACAAAAAGTGCATTCGGCGATTTTCACAATGAGTGAAATTTGAAATTATGAACAAAGTCTTACTAACTTTTGCCCACAGTAGTACATATATATTACAAATAATTGTCGTAGGTTAGTCTTGAATTCAACGAAAGGAACTAACCATAGAGTACTAACCCTATACGTTACTTTTAATGAAAACTCTTTCGAAAAAATAGATTCAGTAAGCCTTGGAATAAAAAAAATGTAAATGTAAATATATCCAAATCTCACAAATAATACTTGATGAACCAAACCCACTTTATTCTTATGGTTGTTATTAAATTTAAATGAATTTTAAAAGGACAAAGAACGATTTCACTTGACATTTAAAATTTGCTGTGATTTCTTAGGTGAGGGAGAACATTCCAATTACATGATTTCACGATAAATGAACATGTGACAACCTCAACTCACTACAGCCTCGGGGCTTGGCGTAATTCAACTTTTTCAGGGGTAACATGAATCAGTTTAAAAGTAGTACATTAAACATTCGGCGAGTTGGTTACAAAATAAATATATGTATAAGTGAATCTAATATAAACAAAAATAAGCAGTAGAGTAACAGTATCTCGAATTTGTACATAAAATTTTATGTTAAGACTTTAGCAAGTTAAGATAACGATTTACCTTTAACTTCTTTAAACTTGTCGTTAAGTTAAGTATGTATGTATGTATGTATGTATGTATATGTGTATGCCTCCTAGTCTTCAATTTTTAATTCTACATGTAGTATGAATTAAAATTATGTGTTCACTCGTTGGTGTTATTTTATTTAACACTTATTTCTTTTCTTCAGCTTTATTTATATAAGTACAATTTAGTTCTTTTTCAAAATACATGTACATGTTCCCATTTGGATTCTTACAGCAGCTAACAACAACAAAAGTGAGGACGACATGCGGCGCCACACCGTGGACGATGCAATGCAATGACGGAGACGAAGATGATAATGAAAATGCTGATGACGATGATCACCAACATCGTCGTTAGGACGATAATGATGGCTTCAGTAATGCTCATTCATGTTGGCTATGAATAGACACAAACACAAACACAAACTCAAACACAAACACACACATACACAGCCACAGCATGAAAGTAAGCAGCAGCAAATGTTAATATCTATGTGCTTACATACATGAGTTAGTGTTTGTGCTTGAAAAGAAAACGAAATGTGAATGTATTTATTCACAGTTATATGTAGTGAAATTTCAAAGGAACTGCTGCTGCTGTTTCTGTTGTTGCTCTGTTGCAGCTGCGAAAATAAATTACGATTTTTGCCGCAGGGAATTTTTGTTTTTTTTTATTTATAATTTTTTGCTCATTTTAGGTTTTAACTGTGGCAAGGTCTTGTAATTTTTTTTAATTTCATTTCTCTACTATTTGCCTGTACTTATTATACATATACCATAAGCTCGTATGCGTATGACAATGCGTTAATGTGTATGTGACTTATTAAGGCATATTGTCAATTATATGTTGTTGTATTAAAGTATACCACATTAAAACATACCAAATAATTCCAGTTTTATTTCTTTTTACTTTTGGTTTCAATTGCTTAAAAATGCAAAAAGTTATAAACTTTTCATCTTTAATAAAAATCCATCATAAGTTGTTATTAACAAGAGGAAATCAGGGAATTCAAAGAACTTGTACACCTTGAACTTTGTATGTGTTTCCTAGAAATGTTTTTCTCACCTTTCACTCTTTCTTTATTAATAAATTTAAAGACAATTTTAGTTTAAACCGATGACATCGTATGACATCGCATTTCAATCAGTTTTTCTTGTATTATCCTCATACTGTCACTACTCTTAGATAATGCTGACTCTGTCTTGGTCTCAAATTATGAAAATTTAACAACAACATTATTTAGAGAAGCAAACGTATACAATCAGCTGAGCTTACTCAACCATAGTGTTGTATCTGTGTAGTCTCATGTGACTCTTTATAAACTCCTGCTATGCGCTACCAGTAGCAGCTGTATGCAATGTATTGTTATGTAAGCTGTTATGTTGCTGTTGGCACAATTGCCGCTGCTGATGCTGTTTGCATGCACAATTCAATGTTATTTTGTTTTATAAAATAATTTTTCCTTTTCGTTTATTTCATGTTGCATTTATTCCTTACTATTCTACTGTTTTAATGTAATCAATTTTATTTATGGCCAAGTTTCTTATTTATGACCAAGCACTTCATTTATGGTCAACTTTCTATGCCAACGTAACCCTTTGCGTACTTGTTTGTCTGCCTATCTATCTTGTCACTTTACAATTGGTATCAGCTGAGGGTTTATTTATTTTTATTAGCTTGTGGATGTCTTTTTATTAGTGGAGGAGTCTACATAATAGAATTAGTGCTGTTACTATTTTTATTAAGGGGAGAAGTAAAACTATTTCACTGTTTTTGTTGAAAGTCTAATTCACTTTTTGGATTAAGATTCTTAGTCACCTTCATTTCATTATTTTTATATTAGCTGAATATATATTAATGCCTTTTAAAATAAGGTTCGAAGTTCTAAAGTTTGTTTTCATTTAAAAATACTCGAGCGCTCTTCACTATAAATATTTGCCCATAATACTTAAGCTATTCGAATAAATAAAACCACTCAGAAATACATTTGCAGCATTGTAGCCTTTAAAATCATATTTACCTCCTAAAAAAACAAACTCACACTCTCATACATATGTTAAAACACTAGCCAATCCAAAGATTTCAAATGGGGGGTTTTAGTTTTTCACCACTTATATTTGTTTTTTATTCGAGAGTAACGATTATATGTATGTACTTATAAGGAATATTTTCCGAGAAATAGGTTATTTTAACACAAAATACTGCTCCCCTTTAAGATCCGGCAGTGCAAATATTCACACATATATGCAACTATGTATGTACAAACATATGTGTATGTACCTATATATGTATTATTTGTATGTTCTGAACTTGTGTTATTTGTTATTATTTGTGCTATTCATTTTTATTTTGTCCCATATCTCACTCTTTTCCTTGCAGAACGCATACTGAGACATACACAATGTGATGGAGGGTTGAGGCTGCTCAATGAATTTTAAATTTTATTCTTAAGATATTTTATGGTTTCTTTTATTTTCTGTAAAAAGCTGACCATAGAAAATTTTCAATTTATTTTGTTGCTGCTCCTGAGGCGAGCTCTTTCAGAAAAACGGAAAAACCTATATCCTTTTGGGAATTCGAAAGATAACAATCGAAGTAGAAAATAATTCAAAGGCATTGAAAGATTGTGTTTATGTATCTGTGTATGTATATTGTGCACGAAAACGAAAAGGTGTCAAAGGGGACTAAAAATTCTCAGCTTGTTAATAAAAGTTTCAAGTATTTTGGAGCAGTGTTGCTTATTGCTGATTATTTTGCTTATATAAATATATTGTAACGCTGCTTAGCAATTACATAACTAATACTCCTCGGCTTTGAAATAAAGATCTGTGAGTCAATAAGTTTGCCTGAGCATTAAACGTTACTGTGAGCCAGGAAAGTGTGATTTGCAAATTTATAAAAAAAAACCATAACAAAAGATGCAAAATAAAAAAAAAAAAACAACATATATATATATATACTGCACGGTGAAGTCAGATGAAAATATTTTGTTGACGCCCTAAGCTACTAAGAAGGTTTGAAGGATTCAATAGAAATATGCTCTCTGGTGAAGCCTGTATATTAAGACCCCGTACACTGTCTCTCGGCGTGGCATACATATGTGCATCTGTTTGCCATTTCGTAATGTTCCTCTAGTAGAAATGATATTTACAGCCAGATATATATTGATTGTTAAGTTAATCATTACTGCTACTCTGCGTAGTCCGGGGTTCGAATCTCGGCACAGGTAAAATCAAAAAGTGAAAAAAATAATTTTTCTATGCGGCACCAACTCTTGCAGGCAATGGCAAACCTACAAGAGTAAAAATTGCCTATGAAAAGCTTTTTACTTCGCCGTTCGGATTCGGCATTAAACTGTAGGTCCCTTCCATTCATGTACAAATATAACACACACGACATGAGTGGATGCGAACAGCTCGGCCTAGGCCCTAAATGGGCTGCTGTGCCATTAAAAGTAAAGTAAGTAATCATTTTGAAATATTTTATTAGTTGCTATGACATTTAGATACTATCTATCTTAAATAGAGAGTACATAAAAACCACAAAATTATTTTGTGGCGTGTGATGTTACATAAAAAATAATAGAAAAAACATTATTATCTGATGAGGAATTCTGCTCTTATTCTGCTTAATCCTATATGGTGACCGATAAAATATTTACCCCTTGTCACCCAATTAAAGTTAATAAAATAGGTTTTTATACCAATTTGACATGCTTCCTCATTTGTCGAATTGATATTTTATTTGTTTTTATTTATATTTTATTTATTTTTCCCTTATATAGACATATATTTTTTATAGCTCAAAACTTAACAAGCGATCAGAAAACTGTAACCACGTCGAGCAGGTGTGAAACCATATAGTTTGATCCATGGTAAAACCGTACTAATGCAGCGCAAACATATTCAATGATAAATATGTTTAATGTGATTCATTAACTTATATAAATAAGTCTTATTTGGAACTTTAAGCAAATTAAAATTTATGTAAATTGAGAAAATCGTTAGGTTTTCTCAAAATGTAAAATTGCAGTAAAACAGCAGAAAAATAGCAGATTCTTTTTTTGATAATATTGGGTAAAAACTTTACAAAAGCTAGGAGATGTCATTAAGTAAGCAAAAACAATGAAACGTTTTAAAATTTTCAATATACATATACTTATGTTTGTATGTAAGTACTTTCCACTTTTAGTTCAGTTGGTTTTACTAAGTATGTGCTATTCACAGCACATTCAATTATAATGGCGCAAAGGATTCTAAAGAAGAATAATATTTTTATATATGTATACTCTAAAGAATTAAAGGCATTGCCTCTAGATCCTACTCAGAATATTCATTTGTTTCTTCTCTCAATGTTGATGATAAATCAAATTCTTTTTTTTTTTTATATCGGTGGGCTATGAAAACATACATTTGACTAAAGATTCGCAAGTTTTTGCAGGCAATTCTATTGACTATTGACACAAATTTAATTGACATTAAACGAGGTCGAACGAAGCAACTTCTACTCTACAGAACACAGACATGATTTGCCAAATATTACGGAAACGGTTTGCATTTTTTCGCAAATATTTCTCAAAAATTACAAAAGTTTTATGAAAACAACGTGTTAAATCTTATCTTAAGCATTCCTTTGTTAATATGTTCCATTTAACAGTAAATTCTTTTAATCTTTTCCAAAACGGTTCACTTTACTTTGTTTAAAAAAACAAACAAACAAAAAAAACAAAGCTTATAAATTTATAACTTTAAAATATTGGTAAGAAAAAGTGTTGCCCTATTGATCTAATTTTTTTTAAATATTTTAATACTCATTGTATTATCAATCATATGAAAAGCTTTTCACTTCGCCGTTTGGATTTGGCATAAAACTGTAGGTCTCTTCCAGTCATGTACGAATATAACACGCACAACATGAGTGGGTGCGAAAAGATCGGCCTTTGGCGCTACATGCGGTCATAGTCGACACTGATAAACTGAAGGTCGTTGTGACAATGGCTGTCTATCTCTTCATCAGTGTCCTGTGTGATTGCATTCCCTCTCTCATTCTCCCTCCGTCTTCCTCCCGCACATCAATCTTCAATGCTCTCTGCATTCATAGGGGTGTTGAATGTATAAAAATAAAAAATAAAAATAAATTAAAATCAATCAAACTCTAAACTTTTAATATAAATATTATTAATATATATATTTATATTTTCATATAAAATACAAATTTAAATACCGCCGCAAAAAGTTATCTTCTGTACCATAGTTCACTGTCTTGGCGAAGAAGAAGATATTGTGCAATTATCGAAATCTATGATTGCTTAATTGATCTTGTAGAAATATACTTACTTAAATATAACTTTCCAATATATTTTCTCAATTGTAGGGAAATAATTTTGGCTTGTATGCTTAACTATTCCGATTTTCTTATAATCTGAAAAAATATTGATTTTCTTATTGAATCTGACATTTGACTTGATTAATGATATTTCCAAATTATTTACGCCTTTTCATGGTTACATACTTGCCTATTTGAATAAGCATTTGTTAAAGGGTCAAAAACATTTGATAAATTTTATAAACTTTATTATGAGTATGATTAAATTTAACCTATTCATTATTTGTTTATGGACGTACAGAAATGTCTCATTCTACAGTTTAATTTGGCATTAAATTTATGTTTACATTAGGCGCAAAAAAACTTAATCATTTTTATTCATTAAAATATTGTTATCCCTTTAATAAGCGCATTTACATAATATATGGATTATGTAAGTTAAAAAAATGTAGTTAAATGTTTGACGCTCTATTATTGATGTTATTAATTTGATTTTACGTACATATAGTATATAATTAAATATTTTGAAGCATAAAGATATTTTAATGTTAGCAATTGCACTTGAGTACCTTCTCCTTACTGAAAACAGTCGAAAGCAAAATAAATTTGGAAATTAAAATTCAGCTTTGATACAGTAAATATTAGCTTTTTTCCAAATATAAAAACTTAAATTGTTACTTTGATTCTCATATCGTTTTGCTTCACATTGCATCTTAGTGAAGCTTCTTTTCCCCTTAATCCTATTAGTGTTTCATGTCTTCGTGTGTAACTTTTACTTTGGCAGTTACAGCATTAACCTTTAGCAGGCTGATAAGGTACCCCCTGGTACCTAAATGGTTATAAAAATTGCATTGTTTCCCAAAATATATATATGTATGTAGGTTTTAAGTGGCTATGTCTTCGACATCTATATTTCACAATAATTTCTTAACGAAAATAGTAAAAACTTAAACCTATCCCCAGGTACCTAATATTTTTTTAATGTTTATAATATTAGGAAAACGAAATCATGGTAAATTAAATAATTTAGAGTGAAAAAAGAAGCTAAGTCCACTTGTTGCAAAAACTTAGATTTTGATGCAGGAAGAGAGTAAAATTAAAAATAAATCGCTTGCGAAAAGAATTATGCACTGTTTTTGTTTTTACTTGTCGTTATACTTATATTGATTTACATATCAATGAGCTAAGTCGTCTAGGGACTTAAAAAAAAATTGTTGTAAAGTGTTTTGTTATTTCTGTAAAATTTGGAATTGTAAACTTAGCCTTAACCTTTTCAATCTAAGCTAACGATATGCGTTATTGGATTGGTATTGATAAAGTTATTGTACAAAAATAAAGCCATCAATAAACCAATATCGGATGAGACCATTCTTATAAAAATAAATTGCTTGGTCGTATTGAGCGCAAAAAAGTTAATATAACAAAGAAAAACATTTTTAGTTTATAAAAGCTCACCTTGATATGCCTTTAATTTTGTATGACTATGTTGTAGGATTCCATGTCAGCGGATAGTGTTAGAACCATAGAGTTGAACGAATAACAAGAAGTTTTACTTAGACATCCTAACGCACAACTTACACCAAAGCTCTCAAAACCTTAAGCTGTCAGCCTTGTATTGTAAAAAGTAAAATCGAAAATGGGAAATGTAAGTTCACTCATCAAAGATAACTTGAAAAGACAGATAATAAAGGTATGAAATAAAATATCGTCATCGTTCTTTCAACACTGGGTGATTCAATGTCTTGTCGTTTCCAAACGCAAACCTTGAATCCTTCAGAATTTTCATGAAAATTGGGTAACTTTGTGAACAAAGATACATACTACGTTATATTTAAGTTTTTATTTGAATTAATTTTTTTTTTTATCAGTCCCTATACTATGAAGCATTCATTTTATTTTTAAAAAATTCAAGCACTTTCTTTTAAATTTTGGATTTAATTTTTTTAAATACGTTTAAATTTCACTTAAATATTCTATTAATTTCTCAAGGTAAATCAAATCGAAATGTAAATTCACATTACATATTAGGTACCCGTGTACTTTAACAGGCTACAGAAGGTGTTTTTTATCAGCCAACTAATGGTTAAATTTAGCTTTCTTGCAGCACACAGTTTACAAAACGTACACAGCATGATGTTTTCATTTAAGTAAATCCCTTTTATATTTCTGTTTCGCCCTTTATTGCCCACCTTAATCTTAGTGAATCATTTTTGAAATAAAGAAACACCTGTGAGAAACCATTTTTTCTTTGCCACTATTAGCTTTAACTTTTGTACTTACCTATAGTCATAAATTGAAGCAGAGATGGTGAATTTGAAGACGAGGAAGAAGAGGAAGAAGAGGAAGAAGACGAGAAGCTGATAGTTACATCAAAAAGAAAATATAAACTATGACGATACAATATCCTTAAAGTAGTTTTCTTTTATAACCTACGTTCGGGATGTGTTGTGACAAGTGAGAGGGCAGGCATGCCTGCTTTATTGTGTATGTGTGTATTAAGTAATCATAAAATCCTCTTAACTCTTTTTTTATGTCAATTCTCAATTACGTTTCAAAAAACTTTTGTCATCTACTTAACTATTACTTATGTATTGTGTACTTGTACTTCGATGAATTAAACGTTGTTATTTGCTATTTTCAAGAAAGAAAAGTAATACTGCATTATAATGAGAATTAGGTGTATTTTATATTTTATAACTATTGAACCAATTAATGACTGTTGAAACTGAAATTGTTTTACTTCACGGACATGGATGCTTTAAGCAGTGTCTGCACCGCTTCAAACATTTCTTCATGTTTAGTCAGAGCTGTCAAAACGAGTTTTAAAACTCAACGCACATCCTCTTTGAAAGAGAGAGATTTAGGAGAACATAGGCTAACCTAACGCCACAGATTATCAGATGCAATAATATTGGGAAGTGAGGAACAGCAGCCTTTGTAGAAGCTAACATAGTGAAGAAACTGGGGAATGCAGAAGCGCACGCAAAACCGATAGTAAAGGGTGTTTTTTTAGAAGTGTGGTTTTCAATCTGGCGATACTTTTTTCAGAGTTGGTCTTTTTGACAGCTGTCATTTGATTTATGCTCAGTTTGGTTTGCCATTTCAAGAATTGAAGAGCGTCGCACGTTCGGTGAATGGGCCCAAAACGAGATGGCCACCGATCCCGATTTTCACAAGAAAATTTTGTTTAGTGATGAAGCCCACTTTTGGTTGAATGGGTACGTTAATAAGCAAAATTGTCGCATTTGGAGTGATCATAATCCACAAGCCTTTGCTGAGACGCCGTTACATCCTCAAAAAGTCACTGTTTGGTGTGCTCTACGGGCAGAGGGAATCATTGGTCCACATTTCTTCAAAGATGAAGCCGGTCATAATGTTACAGTTAATGGAGAACGCTATAGAACCATGATTAATGACTTTTTCGTGCCTGAATTGGAGGATGTTGACGTGGACGACCTTTGGTCTTTGGTTCCAACAAGACGGCGCTACGTGCCAAACAGTCAACGAAACAATCAATTTATTGAAGGAAACTTTTGGTGAGCGCATTATCTCGCGTCGTGGGCCTGTGGCGTGGCCTCCAAGATCGTGCGATTTAACACCGCTGGATTATTTATTGTGGGGTTATGTGAAGTCGCTTGTCTACGCAGATAAGCCCGAGACAATTGACGCCTTGGAAGGGAATATTCGGCGGCTTAATTAATGACATACGACCCCAATTGCTGCAAAAAGTGGTCGAAAATTTGTCCTCTCAACTGGAATTTCTTCGAACCAGCCGCGGCGGCCACTTACCCGAAATCGTTTTTAAAACATAATAGCAAATCCTTATCTTTTTAATAAAGCTATTGGTCATAACATTAAATTATATGCGTTTTATTTCTTCTTGAAAACCACACTTCTAAAAAAAAACAACCTGTATAATACACAACGATAGTAGAAAACTATTATAACTAAAGTTACAACTTAACGCTGCGAAGTGAAATAGGTAGGCTCAACCTCGATAGTTTAGTGTGGAGCGCACTAGACTCCCAGCCATGGGTTTTCGGATTTATTTCCCGTTTTGTTTTTACTTACATTCCTTCTTACTTTCCCACCGACATGAAGGCAATGAGGATTATAATAAAGTGTGCAAGTACACACACCTCTTGGCAGAAAATTGCAAAACCACCAAATATATTTTTGTATATTTTTGTATATTTTTGTGGTCTACCAGTAAAGTTGCTTTTATGCGCTCGTATACATAAATACATAATTCCATTTAAAATAATTAAATTATTGTGTGAATGGAAAATCAATTAAATTGTAGTTTGAATTGAAAGGAATTTTAAGGCATTTCAATTAAAACATTAATGCATACCACAATTTGAAAAGAAAATTAAAATCAATTGAATAGAAAATAACACAAATACAACAATCTTGTATTCTTTTTTTAATCTATAAACATATTGAAAATTGAGCTATAAAAATTTAAATAAAATAGACAGATAAATTTGTGTTAGCAGTTAATCCAGTCCTCTTATAAACCATATATCATAGTACTTTTTGGAGAATATACAAAACGATTTTCCCCAATTATTCCTTGCGGGAAGCTTCTTCAGACTACTTCGCTGAAGTCGAGTAGTAATTTTGAAAGTACTTTTTCAATGCCAAAAAGCTATGTAACTACTAAATTGAATTGAGTAAATAGAGAACTAATTAAATCTCCAATCATTTTTAATTTTTCTATATTTTTTTTTAAATAATTTAATAGTATCACAGATGTAAAACAATCGCTTCTTATTAATGTTTAGGCAACCATCTTAACTATTATTCATTCCATAAAAAATAATACATAAATTTCGTTTGCCTTTTCTCTCATCCAGTTCTATAAGCTGCCACATAAGCTGCTTCTTAAGACTTCAGCACGGACCTTTGTTTTATATGTATATGTATATATGTGCTTATAAATATGTAGTGTAGCCTTTACGCATAGGTATGTAGATCTGTTAAAATTCAATAAAATTATTACTGCAGTATTTAATTTATTTAACATCTGTGGCGCTGACACTGAATACATTTTTCATTTTGCCACAATGCGAACTTTTCCACAGAGTATTGATTTCACAATTAACTATATACGTACATGGAAGAATGCACCACACACACACATATATACATCGTCATTGAGCTGCCTGTACTGATGCTGTCATTGACCTTTTCTCTTTCGAATCGAAAATTTACGCATTTATTACAAATATTCGTTATTTCATTGTTAATAGCTTTAAATCTGCAGCATTTCATTTTGGTTCGTTTTAATGGCAAAAAACTACTGTGGTTTTTCGTTACGATAGTAGCTATGTAGTTGTAAAGGACTAAAAGGAACAGAAAGAGAAATATTTAAATAGTAAAAATTTAAAAAGCTTAAGCGGTGTAAGGAAAATATTTTTGTTGCTTTCAGTAGTAATTTATTAATCTTTATACTTTACAATAAAACATTTACACATTTCGTGGATTAAACAAACACTCATACATATATACATATACAGTACATGTGTGTGTTTTCACATAGTTATTCAGCATAAGAACATCGATAGTTTTTGGCTTAAGTATGTATATGTACAATAACTTTACACACATACACACGCACACATACATACACCCATTACTTTAATTAAAAGTAAGAGAAACGCAAACGCATTTATTAATTAAGTAATGCTGGTAACTCGAGTTGTGAATACTTTAAATTACGTAATGGCAGTAATTCGAGTGGTACATAATTAAGGTTCATATACGAGTACATATTTATGTACATGTGTATAAATTTCCTCTGCAGCTTTAAGCAAGTAGTATATACTTATACATATGAATACATTTTTCATTCTGGCAGACAGTCGTCCTGCGACTTCATTCTCCCATTCCCGCTGCCTTGAGCGCACTAATCTCGGCATAACTCTTGAGATATGAAATTTTCATGCTTATAATCTTTCGTTTATTTTTATTTTATGACCAACCGCCAACACAAAAAGACCAAAACAACACAATGAGTTAATGTTTCATTTCCGAGAGCGGAAATAAAAATAAATATGTAGTTACAGTAAATAAAGCGAAAGCACAGAAAAACAGCAGCGCAAGGCGAAATGTAAAAAATTCTCCATAAAAATGGAATGAAATGAAATTTCTGTTAACGATTTATTGCAGTTTGTTGCCAAATTGTTTTATATTATGTTTTTTATTTAACTATTTATTTTTTCCTTTATGTTTAGCAATTAAATTTTGATTTTATGTACGGACAAATTTTAAGTGGAAATATATTTTATGTGTCTGTGAACACATCGTTAATGTCAAACACAATCAAAGTGATAGATGTGGCATATTTTCTTTTGGCGGTATCATGCTAATTCAAAGTTCATTTAAGTTTTATGCTTGTAGCTAGCTATACAAGGTGTTTCAGAAGTCAACGTCATCTTTCGGAGGTATGATATGCTAGCTCATAACTGACCAGAAAATCAAAATATAGGTCTGCAAAAAAAATTGTAGATTTTGAGATGATGGCACTTTTATGAATTTCGGGAAAATCGACACTTTAGATAATTTTTCCGAGAGCTACAGCTTCAAAATTCCACGATTCAAATTTTTTTTACTGGACACTGAATAGCCCTGCTATTGAGCGTAGTTGAAAATAAAAATAATACTGTCATAACTTTGGAAAAAACATTTGTTCCCTGATTCATGAGTTTTTATGAAAAAGTGAAACCAAAAATAGTTTACTGATATTCTAATATACTGGTTAGTAATGAACTAGCTTATCAGCCCTCCAAGGGATAAAAAGACAAAGTTCAAACTCTAAATACCTCTAAATACATCCTCTGAAAAAACTGCTTTTATTAATACCACTTAAGAATTTCCTACAGTATCACTCTTTGAAAATTCGTTGATAAATGTTAAAATTATTCAATTTTTTCATATCGAGATAAAAGATGGCCAACCCATCCAGAGAGTCGGAACACACAACGAGCATAGTTTGTTCGACAAGCATAACATTTAATAAGTATAGGGTATCTAGTGGTCGCTGTGGCGTAGTGGTAGTGCGTTGGACTGCTACGCAGAGTGTCCGGGGTTCGAATCTCGGCACAGGCAAAATCAAAAAAAAAAAGTAGAAAAAATAATTTTTCTACACGGCACCACCTCTTGTCAGGCAATGGCAAACCTACAAGAGTAAAAATTGCTATGAAAAGCTTTTCCTTCGCCGTTCGGATTCGGCTTTAAACTGTAGGTCCCTTCCATTCATGTACAAATATAACACGCACAACATGAGTGGATGCGAAAAGCTCGGCCTAGGCCCTCCATGGGCTGTTGTGCCATCAAAAGTAAAGTAAAGTAAAGGGTATCTAGAACAGCAATGTTGACTATTAATTTTAATTTCACTTAGTAAAAAAGGTGAATATACATCGCCATTTAACAAATTAGTCACAAACATCACGTCATACATAACTTTTCTGCTCCGAAGAATTGGCAAGCTTATAAGTTTTAATCGTTGTTCATTGGAGTGGAGCAAACATTGCTCTAAAATCCAAGAAATTGATGACTATGTTGTGGGGTTTTATGTCAGGGATTGGTGTTGGAATCATGGAGTTGAACCAACGATTACCAATGACGTTTAATTAGACATCCTAAAGCGAAATTTACGCCAAACCTTGCATAAACTTAAGCTGTCAGAATTGTATTCAGTGCTCACATTTATGAGCTCTCATCAAGGATGACTTGAAAAGACCGATAATAAAGATATGAAATGAAATATCGTTATTTTTCATTTTTTAAAATTGATTTACTCAATGACTTGTCGTTTTAAAACGTTAGTAGACGCAAAAGGTAGACAGACCTATTTTTTAGAATCCTAAAAATCATGAAAAAAATAATATTTAGTACTCATTGAAATGTATCATTGTTGACCCCTTTCGAAATAATACACTTATGCCAACGAACAATCCAATTATCATAAAAAATTTCAAACGCATTTTCCGGAATCGAATTCAGTTCACGGCGCGAAATCTCTGTTATGTTTTCTATCGACAGAGAAGTGGTAATTTGAGTTTAAAATGAGAGAAAATTTAGCAGGAGGATGCGTCGGTTGTTCGATGATATTTCGTTATCGTGATGCAAAATCCAAGAGTTTTCTTGCCACAAACTTGACCTTTGCGACGAAGTTGCTCTCTCATAACGCCCAGATAATAAGTATGCTTTATTTACCGTCTGACCTTCTGGCAACAATTCAGAGAACACAACACCGCGATAATCAAAGAAAACAGTCAACGTTACCGACATGAGCAAGGCAAATCTTCCACTAAATCTCGACTGCTTTGAGTGCACTGTACCACTCTGATGCACGTGTTTTTGATAAAGTTGATTCACTGTAAACCTTCTGTAATATTTTTAGCGATTCGACACACGAAATTCCATGTGGAATACACAATTTTGCAACAAATTCTTTGTTCAATATTTTTAGTCATTGTAATAATCGGAAAACAAACTTGAGATGAACTGACCAAATCAAGCACTGCCAACAAACTAAATGACAGATCGCGCTCAAACTTCAAATTTATACAATTACCTTAAGCGGGCTTTTTAAATGATAATATCCAATTTTGAGAATAAAATATTACTCATTATACTTTGTTTACATTTATAATTTGTTTACATTCCTTCCGTTTGGTTTTGAAAATTAATTAATTTCCGTTTTTAATTATAGTATTTCTAACTTTTAGTTTTAAAAAATTAAAGCATATTCTTCTCAATTCCGTTACTAACTATAAATTTTTAAATTTCAAAATAAACTTAATTGAATTAGTTCAAATGCTTTTAAGTTTGCCCTACATAATCTCTTAATCTCTTAATTAAATGAATGCACATTACATATTAGGTACTCGGGTACCTTAACAGCCTACAGAAGGTGTTTATTTATAAGCCATTTATAAGGTTAAAAAGAAGGGTAATTACATTTATGAGCTTTTATTATTAGAATTGCGAGTATTTTGCATTCATTTTGCCGTAACAGAAAAGTATATAGTAAAGTCATTTCCAACTTTTGTTATAAATTAACGTACATTTTTTGTTTGTTTTGTTTTTATTTCCAATGAATTCTTTTGTGAGTATATTTTATCTGTGTTTTATCCCTGTGGCATTTCTGCTGCGCAACAATTCTAGTTTTCAATACAAAACAGAAATTGATTTGCTGCTGTGGTCAGCGGTATTGTCATTAACAAACAAAATGATTATCATGACTGGATAAAAGTGTGTATGTACTCGTATTTAGTTATTTAATATAATGAGAACATTGAAAATACATGTTTCACTTTTGTAATACAAATACATACAATGTACCTTTAGAAAAGACGCATTAATTATTGCTAATTAATATTAAAGTGAAATCCATTCATATACTTTTTTATGTATATACATTATATGAGCTCACGTTGTCAACATTATCATCACTGCCTGATGCATAGTAGTCGTTAGTAATAATAGTAATGATTTGGCTGTTGCTGCTGCTGTTGTTTTTGGTTTTATTTAAAATTTTTTTTGTAATAACGATAATAATGTTGCAGTATGGCAAACGATAATGGAGTATCATAATCATAATTGCGGTTATGTCATTTTGAGCCGCAACCTCAAATGTGTGGTAATACTTTTTTTATTTCGGATATATGTAAGAATAATGTGTAATTTCAATTTTATTAATTTTTTTAATAACAACTCAAAATAAAACAAAAAGAATCATGGCAGCGATTCCTTTGCAAATCTTTACCCTTTTAAATGCAATACAATTCGTTTTAATTATTTTTATTTAAATTTTAATAGCTTTTTCGAGAACTATGTATGGTTCTAATTTAAGAGTTTCTTTAGAAAACTCCTAAAATTTTTTATACGAAGATTACTGCAATCAATCTAATGTTGTTTTTTATTTGTGAAATAGAAAAAGCAAAACGTTCCAAGTGTAAATGCATGATGACATTCAATTTAGATAGACGAAAAATCACTTACATTAATGAGTTCATCTTTTCATTTTGCTGTTTGTTTTTGAAAAGCTTTGAAGTAATTGTGATAGGTGTGAGAAAGGAGGGAGGAGTATGCTTTTAACCAATAAATACCTTATTCTCTTTTTACACGAATTATTTTTACACGAATTTGATATAACATTAGGTAAAATGTTAAAATTGTTCTCTGTCATTCATAATAACGACGAATTTACTGACATTATTACATTGGCACAAACTATTAGTGGAGATGGATTCGATGATCTATCATCTATCTATCTAGCAGATCTAGAGGAATTATTAGTTGATAAAAGCTTGAGTGAAAATGAAATTATAGACCTCACCAGTGAGGCTCTTCATCAAAGAGAACAGAGCGATAATGACGAAGAGGATCTTCCTGTTTTAAATGCAACTCTAATTAAAGAAGGTCTGGCTTGACGTTGAAAGGAATTGAGGTAATCATTTTGAACACCCTGATCCTGATAAGGAACGAGCTGAGAAATTTGAACCTGAGCTGAAATTGTTAATGTCATCTTACAGGGAATTTTATAATGGATTTTCACGAACTCAAAAACAACCTTTAATAACTAATTTTGTTATAAGAACTGCTGAATTTGTTGTCAGAAAGTGACGATGAATAAAAATTTTTTGTGTTTATATTGAATTAGTTTTATTTTCTTGATATCAATAAATTTCTGATATTATTTTCTTTTATCCAATTCATATTTTTTTTTATAATATTTTTAAAGTACATATTAAAATATGTAAGCACGGAAAAGAAATTGTCAAGTGAACTCTAACAAGAAGTTTTTAATATGTATTGTTTATTGTACTTTAAAGTTTCTTTTTCATATCTTTTTTTACACGAATCTTTATTTGCACGATTTTATTGGGAACGAATCTATCGTGTAAAAAGAGTTTTAAAAAGAGAAGAGTGTATGTCTAAAGCTAATCAGTTCGTATGCAATTATATATATATTTTTTTTTTATAGATACATTTAACACACATGGTGTACCCCTATCAATGCAGAGCATTGTGTTGAATGGAAGGAAGGTTGATAGGTGGAAGGAAGAAGGAAAGAGGGAATGCAATCACACAGGACACCGATAAAGACATAGACAGCCATTGTGGCAAGTGTTATGCCTTTACCACAATGAACTTCAGCCAAGCTTTTCGCATCCACTCATGTTGTGCGTATTATATTTGTACATGACTGGAAGGGACCTACAGTTTTATGCCGAATCCGAACGGCGAAGTGCAAAGCTTTCACAGGCAATTTTTACTCTTGTAGGTTTGCCATTGCCTGCCAAGAGGTGGTGCGGTGTATAAATTTTGTTATTGTTGGTTTTGTTTATATATATTTTTTTTCATTTTTTATTTTTTATTTGGTTGTGCCGAGATTCGAACCCCTGACACTCTGCGTAACAGTCCAAAGCACTACGTTACATCAACCATAACTCGCATACTATGCATGGTTGCACGGACGCTCGGAATAGGACTGTCATCGGATAATAGATCATAAAAAAGAAGAATATATCTTACTAAACATATCTTAGTACCTTCTTACGTCTTAGAATAATGATTTGCTATGCAATACGTGTTAAGTGTTTATGTATTGAATATTCATATTTGTGAATGTGTTAACTTTTCAAGTTTTATGCACGTGATTATAGTTACTACATTAATTATAATATAGTAAAAACAACAACAGCACGTATGACATAGTTATGTTATTAACTGTACATAAATAAATGCAAGCTACTTAAAAATATTTCCACGTCAATGTTAACACAATCATCAGATTATAAAAGCAGAGCAAAAATTACAGTGCGAAAATAATCCCCTAGCAGTGTCAGAACGATATGAAAAATATTCACTGCGTTGAAAAATTGCCAGCACATAGTGATCCAGCATGCTCTATAGTTTCGATACTGAAAGATATTAAGCTTTAAACGCGATAATTTCAAAAAGAAATTTAAAAAATTCTTCAGAAACTCAGCTATAAACTTTTCTCAGAAGTAATCAATGCTAGTTAATTCTATATATGTTGGCTTAAAAACTAAGTTTCCAATATTAACAATTATTAGGTATCACCTTGCTCAAGTTGAGGTAAGCATACATGCTTTTTTAAAATGTGAATAGTTCTGAAATCAATAAAAATAGCAAATTTAAATATTTTGCATATACAATGATAAATTCATATGGATAAAATAACGGATAAACTTAACGGTGAAATTACAACCTCACAGGTCCCCACACATTTTTCTGGACTACAACTGAATTAACTTTAACTTTTCTGATTTTATCTATACTAAGGATCATTTACTTATTGCCCACGATGTTGCTAATTGGTATTTGAAATATGCTTTTGTACACACTATATACCAGAAACTATAATCATACAAAACTTTATTAAATATGTGCATTTTTTAGAGTGTAACAGCAATACTAAAGGCAGCAGTTTGACATAAATTTGGACAAAAATGAGTGGAAAATTAAAATGTACATTCATGCGAATTTATGCGCTCTGGGATTATCAGCAACAACAATAGCAGTAGTAACAATAATGACAGAATACTATAATAACAGTGAACAAAAGCAGAAGCTACAGCAACAAAAGCGAAAAGCAAAAAACACAAGGTAGAAGATTATCATTTCTCTCATTTGTTCGGAATATGCAAGTAAGCAGATAACTTCTAAATGCGAACAAGAAAACACTCACATAAACAAGACAAATTCTACACATGCACATATGTACCTACATAAATCGTTTTGTATATCTCAGTTATTTATGAGTGCGTAGAAGAATAAAGAGCATGACATTACCTTATACTGAAAAGTGAAGGTTTCGAAAAACAACTCTTCAAGTTGAATGTGTTAATATTTCCCACATATCAGCAGAGAATCAAACATACTTACACACATAGTTTACATATTTAAGTACTAATCATCCTGTCCGTTTTGTAGTCACGCTATTAAGTCTTGCCTTAAATCAAATAAGCACAGCATAATTTCCAAAAATATAAACAGCCATTAATTTTGTGTTCTATTATAAGTAATGCTGCGTAAAATTGAAACTTTTGTAATTCTTGAAACAATTAAGTTGAGAAAATTTTATAACTTAAGCTCAGCAACAATATTTATAAAGCATCAATTAAGTTCTGAATCACGTTTTCATAATCCAACCCAATTGGGAATCATTTTCAATTATGACCAAGGAATGTGGAATTCCCTATTATCTTTGCTCAACACTAAACATTTTATTGTATTTCCTTATCTATGAATTTTTACTTTCGGTTTTACTTTTGAAAATATTAAATTTTTGTTTACAACAAGAGATGAGTCTCTGAAGGGAATAAGCAGTCAGTTATCCACGAATGTACCACATATTTTTTTTATAAATGTATTTAAGTGAATGTGAACTTTTATTTGAATGAAATTGGCATATGACATAAATGGCAAAGGAGAAAAATTATTTTGGAAGTCTTTACTGATTTACTCTTTTGAACTTTAAACATTTTCAAAATGTTTTTTTATTTTCTTTATTAGTAATTTGAAATTCAAGCCACTGTGCCAGCTCCTTCAACTTTTTCCAGCTTTTGTATGGAGTTAAACCACTGTGCGTCACACAGTTGGCGCATGTACATACACTAGTTCTAGCCACAGCTAGCTCTTTCTGATCCTCCTCCTGAACACGGAAAGATTTGCTTTTTGGGTGGTTTTAATTTTTGTGACACCAGTATGTAAAAATGCTTTGCCCACATTAGTTTGCCACACGTGTCATTTGCAGGAAATTCTACAAAATTTTTATATTTAAATTCAAAGTAGCAATCAATGGAATTTTTTGCGTAGCTTAATGAGCATAAGTATTTTCAAATGAAAACTACTAATACAGGCAATTGAAATAAATGTTGTTTTAGTAGTTAAAGTAGCATTTCAAACATTGTTAAAACCATTTTTAATACCAAGGTATAGACTATTTGATCTGCATGAATAAAATGATACTTGGTATTTATAAAAGTATTTTTAAAAATATGATGAGTAAATCCCCAACTACAGACCTAGTGTTAGTATGTATGTAGGTTTGTTGCAAAAGTTTCTCAAACTATTTGCTGAAAGCAATGGTATCTTTCTTCTTTCTTTGAGTGGCACAACAGCCAAAGGAGGGCCTAAGCCGAGCTTTTCGCATCCACTCATGTTGTGGGTGAGATATTTGTACATGAATAGAAGGGACATACAGTTTTATGCCGAATCCGAACGGCGAAGTGAAAAGCTTTTCTTAGGCAATTTGAACTTAAAGGTTTGCCATTGCCTGCCAAGAGGTGGTGTCGTTTTGTTTTTAATTTTTGATTTTGCATGTCCTCGGCACATTTGTACCCCGGACACTCTGCGTAGCAGGCCAGAGTACTACAAACTACGACAGTTCGACCAATTAAGCAATGACATCAGTTTGTTTAATGTGTTCTTGCTTAATCAAATCAAACTTAATAAAATCGATATAAAAATCCAAAACAGTTGCTAAGTGTAAAAATTAGTTAAAATACTTAATAACAATGCGGAAAAAATAAAAATCTATATAAATATCGAAGTTTAATTGCCAAAACGATACTCCTATGTACCGCGCATCTGCTTCCAAAATTTTATGACACAAAAGAAATTTTCCTGAATATCAATTAGTTACTTTCACGATATTGATGCCCTACAGCAAGACATCAAGAAAACCAACTCCTGCAAGATTTTGTATCTGTTTGAAACTCACACTAATGCTACCGTTATGCTCAAGATATGAATTCATTTCTGCATAACTTAAGATTTTTGCAAACTTTATTGGATACACAAATTTAGTCTAAACAATGATTTCTATTCGATAAGAATTTTTAATATGTTCTTGAAATCGAAGTTTCCCCATTTTTCATACAATATAAACGTCTTAACTTTTATCCTTTATATATTTGTTCAAATATTCCTTCGCTCCCCTTTCTAAAGGCATTTCAATTTCATATTCACACTTCTTTGCTACCATTTTTGGCCGTTTACACATACACGCACACATACACTCAGACAGTGTCAAACACCCTCACTAACTGACCTTTTAAATAAATTTGCGATTATCTCAGCATTAAAGCAATAAAAATGTAATAAATTTGCAATCTGCTTAAGATGATAGCAAAACTTTTGTCAATGAAGGAAAGCTATAAAAACCAAAAAATTTTAAAAAAAATTTTGTAAGAAGAGCAGAACAAGCAGTTAATGGCAGAAGCGGCGTTATCTGATATTGGCAACTGCATTGAAAGGTATGCACAATTGGAAGCAACAACAAAAAACTTAAATTTTGCACAAAATCCATTGGTAAAACTGCCCGTAAGCCGGTTATTTAGAGATAAAGTTAAACGACTCAACGCAAAGCGTTAAATTAAATAAAAAAGGTGCAAAGTCTTAATGGAAACCAGCCTCACAACCCTCAGAGCTACTTCAAGTCTGCGCTATACCGCTGTTCCAGTATATTAAAAATATTTAAATATTACTTACTACAATACTACAATATTTTTCTGTGCCTTTGGGTAGATTGTTTCCTTCTTTTTGTTGCTGTGTTATAATATTTACTATATACACTAAAGTTCGCACACAGCAGGAGGGTTGCCCTATAAGCAGTAGCTAAGTTTTTTTTATAGGGGAAAAATTAAATGGAAAATAAGTTTATTTGAGTCGCAGAAGTACATACAAAAATTTAATAGAAAAAATAACAGAAATATTGTTACTTTACTGTTAAGTCTTTCTTCTCGAAATCTTTTGCTTTCATGTGCGCCCCCTTTGGCGTATGAGCAATTAATAATATGTTTAGCATAAACAAATGCAAATCATATGCTTCGGTGGCTTCATTGAAATCAACTTACTACAGCAAATTTAAAGTTTTTTTGAAATATATGTAATATATGTACTATGATACTTACTTTCTGCAAAGAAAGTTTATATTTCCTTCAGTGGAGTTTTATTAAAAAACATTTCGCAATCAACATTTTCTATTTAACATTTGCCTTTTTACTGTTACCACCACGTGAAGTATGTTCCTATATACCATAAAATGAATATTGTTTTATATTTGCGTTGGCAAAGCATTTCCCAGCACTTTTTCCAGCATTCATTTCCATATCAAGACACAAGCCGCCATTTTTCTTTTGTAGCTTTTATTTTTATAGAGGTTTGCCTTAGGCTGCAAAAAGGCAAAATGGTATGAAAAGTTTTTCAATTTCTTTCTTGCTAAAATAACCACAAACGTAACGTTGAAGGAAAACAGTGAAAGAATGCGCATCATAATTGATTTCACCGCTGAATGGAATTTAATAATAAAAAAGGAATTTTTGCGCCCAAACAATTTCATAGCAATTTCACAGTATGAAGGAATAAATTTCGAAGGTAGGCCTGAATGAAAGAACGATAGCCAGCAGTGGAAAGAGAAAGTGCGAGGAAATTAATTGTAGTCGAAGACACATACATGTACCTTAAAATTCAGCAGAAACTTGGTAAATGTCTGATAAGGCTCAGAGAATATAAGGATCACCCAAGTAGATATACCTTTAAATCTGAAGTTGAGCTAATTTTTGCCAAATTAGATCAGGGTAAAGCTGAAAGATTACATCCTCACGAAAACAATTATAGTAAAAGAAATTTAGTTTTGTATTCGATAATATTTTTTGTTCCCTAAAAATTTTTAACTTAATGATGTATTAATGATTGTGAAAATCTTCGTTCATCATTTCTGCTAAGCATGTTAATTTTACTTACTTATAAGTATGTATGAATGAAAAAAAAAAATTAAATTTCTAATGACAACAAAAAGTTCATAAGCTCCATGACGATGATGAAGAAGTTGAAGGAGAAACTTTTTATCAAAATGACTCAATGCATGAAGTTATCCTCACTACTGCGTAAACTTCTGCTGCTGCTGTTGCCGCTACAGAAAAGTGCAAAGAGGTATATTTTATAATTGAAAAGTTGAGAAGCCATGGATACCGTATCGAGTTCTTCGTCCTCAGCATTGTGGTGACATTAAAAATGTCAAAAAAGACAATGGAGAAAATCTCAATCAATAGGCCAACCTCAAAAAGGAAGAAGGAAAAAAAGTTGATCGTCGTGAAAAAGGAAATCTTTAAAAAAGTTTAAGTATGTCAACGTACAAAAACAATTATATTTACAGGTAACATTTCTCCTTCATTCGATTTAAAACTTAACTTACGAGTAAAACAAATTATAGTTATATTTTTTAGGAGAAATTCAAGAGGAAACGGATAAGCAAATATCTGTTACCAAAAACCTCAAAGCTTTTAGTAATATATTAGGCTAAAACAATTCAATAAAATATTTTAGTTGGACAAGTTAAAAGAAAATAGAAAAATGTTATGTTTTGATAAAGCATGAAAGGAAAAAGGTCACTCACTAAAAAAGCTTTTAACATAATTTACTACTTTTTTCGTCTTTCCAGTATACCACGAATTTTTTATTTCATTCAATAGAAAATGTGAATTTTTTAAAATTAGCCTTCGATTATGTTTGCTGTCATCCTTTCGGAATTTACACACATTTTGCTGACCTTTCAAGCTCTTAGCGAATAAATTATTTCTTATCAAAAACAACTTTTCTTTTTGTTTTCTTTTTGGTTTCATATAGTTGAATAGCTGACAGAGTTGGCGGTTCCATAAAAAAGTACCTTCAGGCTCACATATATTATTATATGTGAATATATCGGAGATGCTTTACCTATGTGTATATATAAAAAAAGCAGTGGTATTTGGTTTTTGTGCACATGTGCATGTATAGTAGATATGTAAATGCGGGAATTCTTGCTATACGAATCTGTGCACAGTTCCACATCAAATGCGAATAAAAAAGTCAAACCATCGTAATTTTCTCAGACAGGAATGCAAAAAGTTCATCATAATGGGCACACCTCTCAAAGCTTGGGCAATCACAAATAATAATTGAGAATTTCAATCACAAAACACTAGAACACATCTTAATACTTGCATACAATCATTATCAGAAGGAAAAGATACCAGTTGTAGTAGATCTCAGTTGGAGTTGTAGTTGTGATAGTCGAGGGGGGCGGATGCACCCCCTTTTATAAATAGTGTGCTGTCTTTTCATCTATTCATCCACAGTCGCTCAGCAGAATCGCATTGCTGTTTATATCTTTTCCTTCTCCTTTCTTATTCCATTCGTTGGAGCTACATGCGGTCATACTCGGCATTGATAAACTGAAGGTCATTGTGCTACATGCGGTCATACTCGACATTGATAAACTGAAGTTCATTGTGGTAAATGCATAACACTTGGCACAATGGCTGTCTATCTCTTTATCGGTGTCCTGAGATTGCATTCCCTGCCTCTTGTCTTGTTTTAATTTTGTCAAGGCTTATAAATGTGTAGAAAATTTTAGTTAGCTTTTTGTAATATTCGCGGACTTAGATCGAATTTCTTCTCTGTATATGCATATATAAACCTCCAGGAACCCTATATAAGGGTACTGGGTGAGACTCAGGTTTGTGAGGGTGCACATCCACTGGATTTTCACGTTTTTATACTTTTAATAAAACATATCCGTGCAGTGAAATCGGCTGGTGACTTCATTGTTCGCAATTCTGATTGGTTGTGCGACTCAATTCACACAACACCCAAAGGTCTATATGCCATGTTATTTGCCAAGTAGAACTATCTGCTTCAATTAGTGACCGAACACACATTCCGTGTATCGCATGGCAAGCTCAAAACATCCTTGACCTTTTTCTTACATCATGACAAATATCATGAACATCTTGGCAACTCGGACCTCAGTACCATTTTAGCATCCTTTCTGTATTCTCGAATCTCCAACCTTTTGAATGGCCTCAATAATTTTTTTAAAGATTTTAATTGGAAATTTTATTTTACCGATAAAAACATAGAAACCAGTGCTAAAATGGTAGAAGTAATAATTTTTTTAGGAATGCGGTCTTTCGTTCCTAATAAAACGACTAGCATTAAATCTAAAGACAATACATGGTTTAATGCAACTTGCACATAAGCAGTCAGCTCCAAAGAGGTTGCTTTCAGAAACTGGCAATCTAATAAGAATGATAATACTGAACAGTTGCGTAAACAGGAAAGAAATCGCTGTGATGCTACTCTAAAGCGCGAAAAGTTTCTACACGAACAGCGCCTGAGGTACAAAGTCTTAAAATTCCATAGAACTTTTGGTCATTTGTAAAGAGAGTAAAGAAACAAACGTTTTCCTCAATTCCAGCTCTTTTTACACGTGATCGCCTCGTTACTAGCTCGGTTGATAAAGCGAACCTTTTACCTAACATTTTTGCAGAGAATTCTTCTCTGCCAGCTAGCGATCAACCATTGACCGTTATTGAATCTGTATACTGTACCATGCCTGAGATAAATTTTCGAACTCGAGTAGTTCAAAGAGTTCTTGTAAATCTTAACATAAACAAGGCTTCGGGACCTGATGGCATTCCAGCCCATGTACTGCGAGCTTGTGCGACAACCCTGGCGTTTATTTCTGTATTGATGGAAAGTTGCCAATGCCCAACAAATTCCTAAAATGGCCAAGACTACAGACCCTGCGAACTATCCGCCGCCCTACGCATTACAGAGAAAGTTCTTTTATCTGTCGTACCGCAAATTTTCCCTCGAAAATTTAAAGCAAACGTTCATAAATAGATCTCCTTCCAATCAACACAATGCTCTGCATTCATAGGGGTACCTCCTGAGTGTTGACTGTATCAAAAAAAAAAGAAGAAAATCCAATGGGCACTACCATCCAGAAAGTGGGGACATCACAGCTACTCAGATTCCTAAGCAAGATTGATTTGTCTGATAGCTTGTAACCAAGCTGCTATCGGTGGAACAATAGTCATTAAAAAT
This sequence comes from Palloptera scutellata, assembly GCA_958295655.1. Lineage (NCBI taxonomy): Eukaryota > Metazoa > Arthropoda > Insecta > Diptera > Pallopteridae > Palloptera > Palloptera scutellata. The sequence goes on along the minus strand of OY282449.1, from coordinate 20,864,898 downwards.
CGCAGTACTCGCTACCCTCTTAACAAATCAATCAAGATAAAAAGAATTAGTGGATTACTTACTTAAAGAATATATTATTCTTTATCAGGTAGTAATTAGATCTCACAATTGTCCAACTGATATGAAAAGAAAATATTAAGAATTTTTTGTTTTAATACCTGGATAAATGTAAATTTATGATTTTTCGCGGAGGGTGCCATTGGTGGCAAATTATTATATTGGCACTAAACTTCAGGCTAGAGTCTTCAATTGTGTGGATCTGGGACCCTAAACTTCGTTTCAATTTACATATAAACACATGTATAAATAACGCCAAAGGCGTCTTAGGTTTTATTAAGAGATGGTCAAAGGATTTTACCGAACCTTATATTACTAAAATGTTGTATATTTTACTTGTTCCACCGTTTTTAGAATATGCTTCGAATACCTGGTATCCCCAATACAGTTGATACATTAATAACATGGAGTCTGTTTAAAAACTGTTTCTTTTATTTGCTTTACGGAGTTCGAACTGGAACCCCTTGACGAAGCTTGTTCCTTATAAAGATCGATTAAAATTACTCAATTTTCCTTCACTTGAAAGCCGAAGAGTTATGTTGAATGTATGTTTTGTGCTCAAATTGTTGAATGGATAGACGGACTCTCCATATCTATTAAATGAACTATGCATTGGTGTTCCTAGTCGCGTTTCTATAACCTCATAGCTATCAAGTTAAGTCTCTGTAAAACAAATTATGCACTGTTTGACCCTGTGCGTTTTATGTGTAATGATTTCAATAATCTTTATGTACTAATAGAGTTTTGTATTTCCGTTAATACCCTAAAACAATCTTTGTTATCTCATTTGAATTAATACTAACTAATGTTGCACGCAGCTGTTGATAAGCCAAATCTGTAGCTGCCCACGTGATTCGCGAAAACCATTGCAGTCCGGACTGTGATTGTTTCAGTCAACGGTCCGAGCGCGCGCGATATGTCCCTCGGTCGTATAGGGCGGAAGATGGATCAGTTGGGATTCATCGAAAAAAAAAAATATATATATTTCAGTATGTAGTCGTGAATGCTATACTTTTTTTCTTTGTCACTAATCAGTTTTATGAGCACCTTGCGCAGTTTTATCAAAGAGTTATCTCTATATAAATAAGTATTTGTAAATTTATAATTGTGTACAGCGTGTGTTACAATAACAGGAGCATAAAATTTTTTGTTCTCACTGAAGCACAGTCATTGTATTTTTTGATGTCGCAAATTCGCGTGTTCATCAGAACTACACGAACAGCAAGCATAACTTACGCCTTCCACGTAGACACGGTGTTCCACCGGTGTTCCAAATACAATGACTGTGCTTCAGTGAGAACAAAATTTTTCTACCAGTATTAATCCTGAAAATTTATTTTTAATTCTCGAAGCTTAAGCTCCAGTTAGGCATTTAAGCTTTGAAATAAATAAATAAAAAATTTCATATGTAATTTTTACTTTTTAAGTGACTACTAACTTATTTATTTTTTCCGCCTAATTAAAGTTGGAAAAATGTTTCCTCTTTTCAATTGAATTGCTCTATACAATTCTCAAAGTAATACCATTCCAAGGAGCAAACATATTTGTTACAAACATACAATTAAACAACAACAGGTGAATGCACTTACGTACTTAAACTTCTTCCATGTACTTATCTACATTCAAAAGCTTATTGAAGAGCACGCCACTTATTTACTTCTAATTAATTTTCCTAACCCATCTCGCAGCAATTTGAAGTGAAATAATTATGCAATCTATACCGTTCCTATGCTTACAATAGATTTGTAAGAGTTGCCAGTAGCGAAGTACCTACAGCAGTGAAAAACCACTTGCAACATCTATGTAAATTTTTCGAAAGCACACTTGAAAAATTGTAAAATGTGCAACGTTGTTGCAAGTGAGTGAATGAATTAATGCAATACCTACTACCTGGAACCACCTCAATTATGGGTTCAAAAGCAATCTATATTTAGTAGTTTTTCGCAATATTGTTTCGAGTAGAACAAAACAAATAGCTACAAATATGTAGTTAAAGAAGTTTTGTTCTATTCCTCATGATTGAAAAGTTCATTGGTTTTTGAAGTATGCAGAGGTTATTCGTCTCCTTTAACATTTAATTACTTGTATAAATATGTATATACTTTAATTTGATAGGTTTAGATATAAGATGTTTAGAGAATGAAGGTTTCCTAATGAAATAAGTGTTCTTTTTCAAACTGAGGTTAACGGCACCATGGTATCATTTGTAATTTATCTTTATGATATAAGCTTATATATTATAGTTGACTTACATGGAATAGAAATTTTCTGTTCTAAGTCGGGTTTTCAGGACAATTATTTTTGGAACGCAATGAAAAAAAATTGTACCATAGTTATTCCAATCTAAACCGTTTACATTGAAGTGACTTTTGATATAATATACATACATTGCTCATACGATGTGCTTTCCAACAGTAATTGGCGTTTGAGTTTAAAGGCAATACCTTTTGAAATGATACATTTTTGGGCGTTAAGTCGTACATAAATTGATACCATTTATAAAGAAATGTATGACGCTATATTCTGATTTTTTATCTTCTACTCGGGATTGTGATACTGCGGAAAAAACTAAAATAGGAACCTAATATATCAACTACTTAGCTACCTTAACACACGGTTTCATATGTTCCTCTAGACTTTGTACTTCTGAACTTAATATATTACTAAGTTAATCTCACAAAAACCGTATACCTTTTCAACTTATTTAATTCATTAGCACAACTAATTTTCCCTACGGTCTTCTGCATTAATTTGTCATTAATTTATTTGGCTTTTGATTCATAAGTACATAGAATACACTACATAAAGTGTAAAAGTGTTAATGAGCGGAAATGAGTTGACATCTTTATATAAAGTAATAAGGACACACACCAAAAATCCACTCTTTCCGAAAAGTTGTCTTACCATGACGAAAGCCATGAAATGTCAATGAAATAAAATGCTTAAGAAAAATAAATTTCAGAAGGAAATTCAAGAAATTCTCGATGCTGGTGATGATAATGATGTATGCCCATTTTCAATCATTAATTTAACGAAAGTTTAATGAATCAGCAACAATTCATTAATTTTCGTGAGTGAGTCATATAAAAAATGTTTAATTGTGTTGTCAATTTGAAGTAGCATACAATTTTTAGTAACATTTACTATGTTATTTGAAATAAAAAGAACAATTTAACAACTGTATATAAAAAAGTCTTTATCCCAAACATTATGTAAGTTTAAGTTTGTTCTTTACTTGTAGTACATACTCACTTTAGGCCTTAAAATTTTTCTGGTAAACCACCAGCAATTTATAGATTTTTTTTTATACGCATACTTTTTAAGACCAATGTGTCAAATACTCCTTCTACTCTTTCTTTCTAAATCCAGTTCCTTCGCGTCACTTACTTCGTGCAGACGTGTTCAATATATAAAGCTTTTACGTGATGATATTAACATGGTAGGGAAAGTGAGTTATTTTTTTTAAGTTGCCACAAAATGGAATGCCTTTCTTAGAGTGACATTTCACATGGAAACATAAAAGCACAGGCAAAAATTACTTTTAAATGGACTCTGTTTTGTATACTCAAATTACATTTTGGTGAGCATTTAAAGTAATACTTTCTAAATGTTTAAAAAAATTAAAGTAGAAATTAAGTACCTACTTTAATTACAACTTTTGGATAGTTTATAAAAAAAAAACGAAATTTTTGACGTATTTTGCTTAGCAAAATTCTTTTGTCAAATCAAAATTACGTATATATCCTATTATTAACTTTAATTGAAGTTTCATAGGATGTATTACTATAAGTACACTTATTGTATACAAATATATGGTTAGAATATGTCACGTTTTGTCTAAATAGTTTGAAAGTTTATTTTACATCTTGCTTCATATGCATAAATGTAAAGAAATAATGAACGAACTTTGTTAAGTACACTCATGAACATTGCGTAGTTTGTGAAACGTGTGGACATTTTTTTCAACTTTAAATACCTGAAGTTTCCATAATTTAGTTAAATGTGATTTCCTTAGGATTACATGTGGCACAGTCTCCCTGTTATTATACTTGACTGTAAAAATGGATAAAATTGTATGATAATAAATCATTAAAAATAAGAGGTCGACTATTAAAAATGTTGATAGGTTCACCGAATAACTTTAGAATGCTGCGAAAACATCAGAGTTCACTTACACTAAAATGTACTTAACTCTAGTCTTACGTACATAAGTCATGTACATCAAATTGCTAGAGCAAATTATTTCGGTACTATGGGTCGTATGAGTTGTTAATAATTAAGTAAGCTTACAACTACCTTCAGTCGCTGTGGCGTAGTGGTAGTGCGTTGGACTGCTGCGCAGAGTGTCCGGGGTTCGAATCTCGGCACAGGCAAAATCAAAAAGTAGAAAAAATAATTTTTCTACACGGCACCACCTCTTGGCGGGCAATGGCAAACCTACAAGAGTAAAAATTGCTATGAAAAGCTTTTCACTTCGCCGTTCGGATTCGGCATTAAACTGTAGGTCCCTTCCATTCATGTACAAATATAACCCGCACAACATGAGTGGATGCGAAAAGCTCGGCCTAGGCCCTCCATGGGCTGTTGTGCCATTAAAAGTAAGTAAGTACAACTACCTTCTTGTATTTACTATTCGTTTTATTATATTTACATTAAATTTCTATGAAGATTAAAAAACACTAAAATTTATTTAGTTTTTTGTTTTAGTTTTCCAAATAACTTATGTATATGTATATGAATGTTTATTTACCCCTACTCCATTATCAACTAACAGTTTCATTTCGTTTCATATTCAGCTTCCTTTTCTGAGGGACATTTTAAAAGCTGTTAAGTCATTGATAACATAAAAATATGTATGTCAACATTTTTTGGCAACAAGTTCTATGAAATTTGTAATTTATGAGTTACCAAACGTTTGCCAAATTTTTACATACATATTTACAACATAAAAAAAAATATATTTTTTATACTCAAAAGATAACATTATTTTATCACATTTTATGGGTGTGTTTGTTTTTCATTTTCTATTTTTTCTTATTCTATTTACTAGTAGTATAAGTATATCATAGCACAACATACATATATGTTAGCGTGGATAGGACAGTATAGAGCATGCTGGCACACACACTCACGCATACATTCGCTGGTTTAACATTACCCAGAAACAAATGTATAAACCATTTTCAATAGCTTCAGAATTCATTTTTAAACATAGTGCAAATGGTAAATGGTATTAAACTTCAGAATAAACAGATTTTATTAGTTTTACTCAAATGCATTATTCTGCATTCCACATTGTAATGCCATTTTTAATTAAGTAATTATTAGTCAAGTTGGCTGCAATTGCTGGAATGTTTATTTCTAACGTAAAAGAAAACCCTAATTTTATAAATATTTGTAAGATAATTTGAACACATTTTCTAAGTACGTGTTATAATTTGTTGCTGGGTGCTATCACATCGCACTTTCCTCCCATAAGTATACTGTTATTATAAAAACTGTGCATAAAAACCATTATATATAAGTTTAAATGTTTTTGGGTGTAAAATAAGCAGATTAAATCGGAGAAAATAAGTTGTTTTATTTTGCTTCCTGGTACACTTTCTTTCTCCTTTTAACGGCACAACAGCCAATGGAGGGCCTATGCCGAGCTTATATCATCCACTCATGTTGTGGGTGTTATAGTTGTACATGAATAGAAGGGCCATACAGTTTTATGCCGAATTCGAACGGTGAAGTGAAATAATTTTTTTAGGTAATTTGTACCTAAAGGTTTGCCATTGCCTGCTAAGAGGTGGTGTCTCTAGGTGTAGAAAAATTTTAGGTGCCTTTTTCAACTTTTTGATTTTGCCTGTGCCGATATTCGAACTTCGGGCACTTTGCGTAACAGTCCAATGCACTACCACCTCGCCGCATCGACCATTTTGGTACACAGAGTGCTTAATACTTTTGTAAAGGAAGTTTTTTTTTTTAGAAGTGTGGTTTTCAAACTGGCAATACTTTTTTCAGAGTTGGTCTTTTTGACAGCTGTTACTTGATTTATGCTCAATTTGGTTTGCCATTACATAATGACGACCATCAAGCGCGTCACACATACGGTAAATGGGCCGAAAACGAGATGGCCACAGATCCCGATTCTCACAAGAAAATTTTGTTCAGCGATGAAGCTCACTTTTGGTTGAACGTTAATAAGCAAAATTGTCGAATTTGGAGTGATTATAATCCACAAGGCATTGTTGAGACAACCGTTACATCATCAAAAAGTCACTGTTTAGTGTGCCCTATGGGCAGACGGAATCATTGGTCCATATTTCTTCAAAGATGAAGCCGGTCATAATGTTACAGTCAATGGGGAACGCTATAGAGCCAAAATTAATGACTTTTTCGTGCCTGAATTGTGAATTGGAGGATGTTGATCTGGGCGACCTTTGGTCTTTGGTTCCAACAAGACGGCGCTACATGCCATCAAGCCATACATAACGAAACAATAAATTTATTGAAGGCAACTTTTGGTGAGCGAATTATCTCGTTCGTGGGCCTGTGGCGTGGCCTCCAAGATCGTGCGATTTAACACCGCTGGACTATTTATTGTGGGGTTAAGTCGCTTGTCTACGCAGATAAGCCCGAGACGATTGACGCTTTGGAAGAGAATATTCGGCGCATTATTACTGACATACGGTCCCAATTGCTGCAAAAAGTGGTCGAAAATTGGGCCTCTCGTATGGATTTTATTCAAGCCAGCCACGGCGGCCACTTTCCCGAAATAGGTTTCAAAACATAATGGCAAATCCTTGTCTTTATAATGAAGCTAAATTCTTGTCCATAAACATTAAAACCACACTCCTAAAAAAAACACCCTGTATTTCCTTACTACCTTTTCTTCTACTCTGAAACACCTACTCAAAATCTAGAAGAAAATTATAAAATTAATGTCAAATTATGGCGACCTATTCTATTTAAATTGTTCATATAATTTTCATAAATAAAAATATTTGATTTTCGCATATTTTTTATCTGTAAATTTTTCAAAATGCCTGAGAAAGTAGCAGAGAATTCTGGAGCACTGCTGGGAAATATAATTTTTGCTACATAACCGCTCCGTGTATCAAAATGCAACCAATGGCATTTATTAGGAAATTTAATATTAACATTATAATTTTTATTTTAATGAATGTGTTTTGCAAACTAATCAAAACTAGTTTAATAAACTTGAGTAAATTATTGATCGAATTAGGTTGAAAAGACTCTCAAATGAAGTTCATACACAAAATTCCACATAAACCCCTGATCTTCCAGTTAAGCGGCTTTTAAAAGCATCAATCCACTGGCAGAAAACCGCTAGAGAAAAAAAATTTAACAAATTTTTTTAGGAATCAAAACACATTTTTAACTTACAACAAGGCGATAAATTTATTTCACAACGCAAGTTAATTCATCTGAAATCCTGTCTGAAAATCTACTAACATTAAGTCAGTCTGAAAAAATAATTATATATGGATAACACAGCAAGCATGTCAACTGTCAAGTCATATGGCTTTATGCAGGACTCAACCATGTCAGATGAATTTATTCCAAATGAAGATAAAAGATAAACTGCTTAACGGAATTAAGCAGTTTCTTATTTATCACATTGCAACTATAAATAGAATCCCTAATTGTAATACTCAAATGTTAGCAAATCGAGATTGTTTATTACAGATTGGAAAGAATTTTAATCTTAAATACCAACATCAACAACAAATACCGAATAAGAACTAGTTCAATGACAGAAACAACAATGCTCTTGTTGACTTAATTGCAATTATTGTCACTAGAAAAAAATATACTTACTTATGTAAAAAGAAAACCGAGAAGGAGGGGGAAAAAAATAAAAGAAACTGAGAATTTTTAAATTCATAAATTCAAGGGAAGTTGTCATTTTATTTACTCGCAGTAAATGAGAAAAGCATCAACAACAAAAACGAGTAAAATCAATTGCAGCAATTTTTATTTTAAAGTGCATCAACAGCGCACACACCCTACCCGCAAAACAAATACGCACACACAAAACATACCTTCATAGAACTGTGTACACATACATAAACAAGCAAACAATGTATTTCCATTTGCTTTGGCTGCCTCGTCTAATGTTATTTCCTTTCATTATTACTGCTGACGCCCTGCTGCCCTGCCGCTTCTATTACTGATGATAGTCCTGGGTTCTATTCTTAGTATTGGCAATGTTGTTGATGCTACTTGTTGTCCCTTCATTCAATTAATCAACATATGCACTTGCTGCTGTCCTACTCTTGTAGTTGAAGTTGCTGCAGCAGTTTCTCGTCGTAACTTGGCAATTTCTTTATTGCTGTGAACTTGGAAATAATGTAAGTTGTGCTACAAACAAGTAGATATAAATACAATATTTTCTACTTTTCTCTGAACATACTTGATCCAATTTGTTTGATCCAGTTTGATCGTAATGATGTTGTATATTCTGAACTAAAGCTGTTTGACTGTAAGTTTTTATCGTTCCATTTTGACCTAAAATATGAAACAGAAGTGAAGGAAAAAGCTAAACCATAAAGTAAAATAATGAGTGTTTTTTTTTTGCCTTATACATATTTACTGTCCAACATTACATAAGAACTGTTGACTTCATTAATAGGCACCCTGTAGGGAAATCAACAGATTTAATATTAATTGATGAACTGGTTTACTTTTTACTTTTACTTTTTAATGACACAGCAGCCCATGGAGGGCCTAGGCCGAGCTTTAGGCATCCACTCATGTTGTGCGTGTTATATTTGTACATGAATGGACTGGTTTAGTGAACACCAAAACTAGTCCCACATTTGGTGTCTTCCCTCATCGCAAACTGGTTTATATAAAATTGGCTTGTCCTATGCACAAGTAACTAAGTAGTCGGACAGATGTTTTTGGAGTAGTTCGTAAACCAATAAAACTTCAACTAGTTGAAAGATAGATAGTAAGTAAGTTGAAAGATGCATGTCTTCGGAATAGTTTGTAGACCCATCCAATTGTTTAAATTTTTCAAGCAGTTGTACATGGTGCATGATTTTTTATATCGGTATGTGAACATTGAATAACTTAAAAGCAATCGACTTCTATACATATGGTATATGAGGTAGTTCTATTTAATTTGGTCAGTTACAATTTATTTGGATTTCTTTTTGAATAAAACATCAATCAAGTGGCCGCCGTTATTGACCAAAGCAAAATGTTCCATTTTTACTGCGTTTTCTATCACCTTTTCGAGCATCTCGGGCGGTATAGCAATGATTTCGGCACGAATGTTTCCCTTGAGCTCGTCAATGGTCTAAGACTTGCTGGCGTTACCTTTGCTTTTCACAAAACCCCACACAAAGAAGTCAGTGGTAAAATCTAAATAACACCACACGTCCAGTAAATTTTCGTTGCAGAAATTCTATTGTATGATTTGCAGTGTGGCATGCGGAACCGTCTTGTTGAAACAAGTAACCGTCCTCCACACCTTTTTCATACATTTGTGGGTAGATATAATAAAACAATATCCATGAGCTCTTCGCCTCCGGTCTTAAACAACTCAGCAGACAGGCCATCTGCACCTGCAGCCTTATTGTTTTTCAACCGAGCAATGGCTGTTAAGACCTCCTCATAGTAAGGCGGCAGTATTTCAACAAAGCATGTTCCAAAAATTATGGAAAATTATGCGAAGATAATGAATATTTAGCGAAATACATAATTCTTTTAAAACTTATTGCGGATAGTGTAGACTTTGTACAAAATTAGAAAGAAATGGTGTATTAGTTTCTTCTTCCAACATTTGCTACACTTTTTCCCATTGAAGATTATTATTGTGCTTATCTTGCTGATCCATATACACATTTTGTTGTCGTTCATAGATATCCAAAAAAAAAGGATTACATCAAATATAATATTCCTTTGACAATTTATTCTGCGGTGGAAAGACTATTTTCGATTGCAACACTTATCAATGCTCCCCGGCCTGGATCACTTCAAGATAAAAATTTCGAGAGATTGCTACTACAAAAATCAACGATACTTACTTAATTATATTTTTATGAAATTTGTTTTTGTGTTTAATTAAATAATTATACTTACAGATACTGCAAATTTTTTATCATCCATTAACTAAATTCACTCATTGAAGGTGAATTCTCTATTTACTTCTAAACTTCAAACGAATTTAAAGTCAAGGCTGCGATTTCAAGAATAATGTGAAGTCATGGAACTCCTCTAATTAATGAGCAGTCATTGACTTCAAAAAGTCTGTTACATTTATGATGGATTAATCTAGATGTAGAATAGTGCTAAACTAAAAGTGATTCTAACACTAAGTTTTAGAGTTTAAGTATTCACATTTCATAATTTTTATTACTTACTTTTAAATTTATAAACAAATTAATAAGTGAACAAACTCAAAATTGTTACAACTTTTCTGCAAACGCATTAAAATATGACAAAATCTCTACATAGGACAGCACTTGTCATATTTCACAGAAAGGAAATGAGACGACAAAGCACAAAGATGTACACAAAAGTAGAACAGAAACATATCAGAGGCACTATTGGCCAGATAGGTTCGACACCAAGAATTTAGAACTGAAGCCTTACTGAGATTCTTCAGTGAAATCGACGTTTTTGATTACGTATAATCATCTTCTTACTGGCGGTGCAATAGAATGAAACTCTTTATTGTATTCGCATATCAATACTGGACTTTTATTAAGAAAAAAAAATATGAAATAATATGTTAGTCAGGGAGTAAAAATTTCCACAAAATTTTAATAAGGATTCAGATTCATCTTTCATTGAAAAAAATTCGCAAAGTAGCGAATTACCTTGCAGGTCTCACAAAAATACAACAAGTTAAAGGAATTCGCTTAGAAAAGGTTAAGGAGAATCTAATTAATTTCGAACATCCTTGCAAACTAATAAACTCTTAAAAATCAAGAATAGCTACTATGGCCTACTGTAATGTTTCTTATTTATTTATTAGATCGAAAATAGGAAAAGAGAGCACAAAGTGCTGTTAGTCTTACCTTAGTGTTGTCCTTGGTAGAATAGCGAGCTAAGATCCCTACGGGAGAAAATTCAAAGAACACCAGTTTCTAGTTCGTTGCAGTTCCAGATTCCTGTTTATTTTCTTATTTGCATAGGTTTAAGTATATACCCTTTTGTTAAACTATTATAATATTTTCTAATCATATACTTATTCTATTGTAGTACATAAGGTTACATACATGTGCGTAAGTGAAATAGAAGGTCGATAGAAGATCGATACACTTTCCATTGGTCACTTATGCTTACATCCCTTTATTATTACCTACTTAATTAGCTGGCACTACAACCGATGATCGGTCTTGGCCGCCTATTGAGGTTTCATTGGGGAATATTTTAACGTGGTGGGTTCCGACGCACAACCATTCATTCGAGGCCACGGAGAAGCCCGCCCGCCGCACATATTAGTTAGCTCACTGACGGGTGTCAGATCGCTATCCAAAGATGCCACTAGGAGGTTGTGTGACGACTTGAAACATAGAAGCGCAAGGATCGAACATGGACGCACCTGCGACTGTCACGAACTTTACCTTGTGTCTTACGTGCCAGGACCCCTTTATTATTATTCCTTTATTATTACTTAAAAATATATTGAGTGACTTTATGATATGTTTGAGCTTGCTATCATGCACATATGCATGCACATAACGCCATGCTTTGGAATGTGATGAGGAATGCCAATATTGCATATGTAGGGCATTTGACTCAAATATGAATTACTAATTTAAAATTGAAAGTCAAGTTCAAACAATTTCACAGAAAAGTTTATTCGTTCCAACTTCTACCTTCAGGTTATGCCATACATTATCAATCGGATTTAAATCACGTGATTGAGACAGCCACTCCAAAATGTCGAGTTTTAGTGTTTGAAACAAATTTTTCGTATACCTGGCTGTGTGTTTATGGTCGTTATGCTGTTGAAAACGCCATTTTAGCGGCATATTTTCCTCAACCCATGGTAGCATAGTATTTTGTAAAATATCTATGTAGCTCTCCTTTTGCATAATTCCTTTAATACGAAAAAATTGGTCCTACTCCATACTAGGTAAACCAAACCCATACCATCAGCCTGCCACCTCCATGCCTTACAGTTTAATAATTGCTACAAAAATATCTCTAAAAGACGATATTACCTATTAAAATATGTATGTATATATTACCTATGTGTATATATAAAGGGGGTTTCTTTTAGAAGTGTGGTTTTCAATCTGGCAATACTTTTTTCAGAGTTGGTCTTTTTGACAGCTTTTACTTGATTTATGCTCAATTTGGTTTGCCATTTCATAATGACGAACATGAAGCGCGTCGTACGTTCGCTGAATGGGCCCAAAACAAGATGGCCACCGATCCCGATTGGCACAAGAAAATTTTGTTCAGCGATGAAGCTCACTTTTGGTTGAATGGGTACGTTAATAAGCAAAATTGTCGCATTTGGAGTGATCATAATCCACAAGCCATTATTGAGACGCCGTTACATCCTCAAAAAGTCACTGTTTGCTCTACGGGCAGAGGGAATCATTGGTCCATATTTCGTCAAAAATGAAGCCAGTCATAATGTTACAGGGAACGCTATAGAGCCATTATTAATGACTTTTTCGTGCCTGAATTGGAGGATGTTGATGTGGACGACCTTTGCTTCCAACAAGACAGCGCTACATGCCATACAGCCAATGAAAAAAATCAATTTATTGAAGGAAACTTTTGGTGAGCGCATTATCTCGCTTCGTGGGCCTGTTGCGTGGCCTCCAAGATCATGCGATTTAACACCGCTGGACTATTTTTTGTGGGGTCGCTGTTTCTAGCAGGTTTAGAAATCTGTGAAGTAAAATACATAAAAACTATAAAATTATTGTAGTATGATTTTTTATTTATGTTTTATTTCAATATTTTATTGTTTTTGTTTATAGGTTTATATAAATACATACTACATATGTAACTCAAGCCACATAGCATTTGTCACATTTGGTTTGCGTAAAGCTATGTTCTACACAAATTGTTTTTTTGCATTTTTTGCAAACGTTACGTGTACTACGTTTTTTTTTGTTTAGTTCGTAACATAAAATGCACGCTCCTTTGACTCTCTTTAGGCCAGTGGAATCACGGTCATCGTTGTCATCAGCTATGAATTCTTCATTTTCTTCGTTCAAGGCATGAAATGGTTGGCCTAAAATGCATTCAACTGCATTTCTTATGAAAAAATGCGCCATTACTCTTCGATCTTGTGCTCTGGATTTTATTTGAGGTTCACATAAGAGCTGGCCTAATGTCTAGCAGAAAATTCTTCTTCTTTTAGTGGTTTCCATGACTGTGTTTTTTTTATCAAGATAACATCTTTAATGGCTGAACTCAGAATAGAGTAAAAAGTATCCTTTTCAGTTAAATTTTTAATTGACGGCTTAGCGCCTACAAACAAATTGTCTCGAAAAATATTATGCGGCCCCTGGCATTGCGTTGCTGGTGGATTCTTATACCACTTTGTTCCATCTTTGACTGAAAAAAAGTCTACAGTTGACGGAAAATTGTCACCTTCATTACTTTCTAAGTCACTGTTTTCAATATTGTCCTCCTCATCAGCTTCAGACTCAGTAGTGTCATTCAGTTCCATCATTTCACCTTCTTCATTCTCTTCGGCATCAGAATCAGCACTTACTTTCTCTGGCAAGTAATCTTCATCGGATTCAAAGTTTGCATCGTCCAGGTCATCTTCAGATTCAGGAACGGCTGCTGCAAAAATTCTTTCGTAGTAACGCTGTTTGTCCTCAAATGAGAATCTGAAAAGGATTTTTAAGCACACGTACACGAAAAATCTTACTAAACAATAAACCTGAACACAGCTGCTGCAGAAAGATATTCTAAATTTTTGGATTGTTCCATTTTGTTTAAAAATTTCATTATTATTGAAGATGATAACCCCATAAACAAAAAGTAGAGAAACTTCACCTTGGAACAGTAATCCAACTGATATTATTCGGAAAATGATTTTATGTAAAAATTTCAGTACAATTTATATGAGGAAAAAAATATTTACTCGGGTAAATATTGTTCACTAGCGTACACAAAAATTGCCGTCCGTGCGAAGGTTAATGGAAAAACAGCATATAGAGGGCTAAACTTTTCGCATCAACTTATGCTGTGCGTATTATATTTGTACATGAATGGAAGGTATCTACAGTTTTATTTCGGATCCGTAAGGCGGAGTGAAAAGCGAGTATGTTTACCATGGCCTAAATTGTAGAAAAGTACTAAACTGAAAGTGATTCTAACACTAAGTTTTAGAGTTTAAGTATTCACATTTCATAATTTTTATTATCTGCTTTTAAATTTATAAACAAATGAAGAAGTGAAATTTAAATCTACTATACGATTCTCTTAAGCAATTAAGTAAATATTTTTATAATCTTCAGTTCATTGAATTCGTTGAATTTCGCCCTCATTATGTACTAATTTTGTTTAACGTTCTAATTTTATTTGTTGTATTTTCACTTCTTATATTCTCATTTACTACTACTCCACTCAACTTCTCTAAATTAAATCCTGTGGGTGTACTTAATCAGTAAATTTACCATTTATCACATTAAGCTACAAGTTGCATTGTTGTTTCGTTGCTTTACGTTGTATTTTGCTATTGAAGTCTACTCTACTATAATCTACTTACTCTACTCTTCTACCTGTAGAAAAAAAGTATCTTCAAGCACTTTACGCCTAAATTAAGTTAAATTATCCTTTGGGTATACTAACACATTTTATGCTTTTTCGGTCAGTTTGTAAAAAAAAAATATGTTTTACCTTTAGTTACTTTCTTACGTTTTTATCAGCAATGTTAAATAACACAGAAAGAAAAAAGTAAATTGTCTAGCTTTCTTAAAGAGAGCATTTTTTTATTGTGAGTTTATTTTGTTTCATAATTTAATTTACTAAGGAACTGTTGAAATTTTGTCTGCTGATGAAATAGAAGTGTGGATAGTAGTAGTTGAATATTTTACTCATATTTTTAAGTTGTGTCGAAATCTAAACTGTAATGAAAAAAGTGTCAGCAACTTTTTATAAATAAAAATTAATTTATCAATCAAATAAATTAAATAACTTTTTAGCTTATACAAATATCCTAAACATCTTAAGCTTAATATTAACTTTGAGGAATTTATAATATATACTTATATACTATATTATAAATTCGTACTCGATAACGTAATAATTTTTTAAGTTCTTCCATATTTTACAAACGAATAAATCAAACAAGCAAAAAAACAGAAGAATTGCATCGCATTTGAGTATATTTCTACCATTATGTAAGGAAGACATTAATGTTAAATAAAGTAGTTTAGCTAAATATTACCAAAAAAAAAAAACTTCCAAAGAAAACTTTCTGCAAGTAAACGAGCTCATGCTAAATATACTTATCGTTTAGATAACAATTCTTTATGTATTCAAAACACGTACGTTTATATAAAAAGTTTTCTGCTTTTGCTATTAAATTTAATATTATATGTCAAGTAGTTAAATATACTTTTTCCCATTCACACACGCTCATATATACTGGACACATTAAACGGATATATATAAGTATTTATATTTCACACATTCATACGAGTTCATCCATATGTGTAAGATCTATAATTGCTTTTCGTAAAAGCGTGATGTAAGGCTATATTATATATAGCCTTATATTATATGTACGAGTATATGCATATATGAAATGACTTCCTTTTGTCGTCTGTTAGCATTATCCTTCATTAGTAGACACTCAGATACCAGTAAATATAAGATATACATATGTGTGTATGTATGGTATGTACTAACTTGTATTTGTAAGTATGTATATAAATGATCGGTTTGTTAATCAATCATTGCATATGCGCCAAGAAAGTTACATCTACATCTTGTTACATTAGTTCATCCATTCATTCATTCAATTATTGTGTGTACACATTTAATGACTTTATGCATCTCGACACCTACAATAGAGAAACAACAGCAACCGTAGCAGTAACAACAAATGACAATGATAAACAAACAAACATAAATCAATGTAGTACGATAATTTTATAAATGTTTCCTCAATAAGGATGCTCACTCAGTGTTGATACATATACTTACATACATACATTCAAGTATACATGAATACGAATATGAACAGATACTACATAAATGAATATAAACTGATATGATGCTGCACACAGATATTCACTTACACTCACATTCTCAAATTTATGCATAATAAATAGAGACAAACAACCGCTTGAAGTGTATGCATGCTCGTACTAGTACTTAGTTTATAGCGATAACCCATAGGGTGCTGGAAAGAATGTCCAATGTAAGTGGATAAAATTCACAGCACTGAAAACTTACATAGGAGAATATTACTCATACACAGAATTTTACGTTCACTCTAAAGAACGAAAAAAATGAGAAATAACCTCCTTTCCTATTCAAAAATCCGGAAGTTTGTTATTAGAAATAAAGTATTTTTTTATCAATAATTTCGAAAAAAATTTGTAATCATTTCGAATCTATTGACGTAATGAAGTATTCACTAAAGGCATTTCATTTTGTAGTACAACCATTTATACTTGGTGGGAACACTTTGTATTTACTGCCTTCAGGTGTACACCCAGATATTGTACCTAAATGAATATATTAAATTACCTATGTCTGTATAAAGAATGGAAGTACACACATTTATATGTATATATGTACATAAATAAGGGTGTCCACTAATTTAGCTATTTTAAAACCACTTACGGAACCAACATTACTTTTTTGTCGGTAAAAACTAATATTTTTAGTTGGACATTGAAAAATCACATTATTTTCCTGTCAACTATGGCAACGTGTAGCGGGATGTATGATGTAAGCCCGAAAGACACAACTCCGGCAGACACAAGCCCGACACTAATGGGACCAACATTACTTTTTTGTCGGTAAAAAATAAAATTTTTAGTTAGACATTGGAAATTTTCATTAAAATTCTTATTTTCTTGTCAATTATGGCAACGTGTAGTGGGATGTATGATGTAAGCTCGAAAGACACAAATCCCGGCAGACACAAGCCCGACAGACATAATCCAGAAAGACAGAATCCGGAAAAGTCAGAATCCGGGGTAAAAACACAAAATTCTGACAAAACAAAATCTGTACAAGACACAATCTAGATAAGCCAAAATTCAGACAAGACCAAACTCCAACAAGACACAATCCCGACAACAATTCACGGCAAAATATAAAATAATAAAAAAATGTTTTTTCAGCTTTATCCTTGGTTTCCTTTAAAAAATAACGCTGCTAAGAACGAAACATATTTTATACATATATGTATACAAGGTGGGGCAAAAGGAATGCCATAATGTGAATTGGGTGCCATCTTGTTAGAAATTAAATAAATTGGACTCTGTTGTCAAGGAAGGATTATTTGAGGGTATAAATTGAAAATATTAAATTGAGTAAAAGATATCGGTCAAATGACCACCTTTTGAGTTGATGCACATTTGTCCTCGATTTACGGCATTTTGAATTGTTGTTCGCAAAACATCTGGTCTCAAATTGGTGATTTCTTTTTTAATGTTGTCTTTCCAGATTTGCATGGTTTGTTGTGGTAAACGCGATATTTCAAAATGCCCCAAATGAAGGCCTCTGGCGCCGTCAGTTCTGGCCAGTTCAAATCGCCAAAACGGGAGATAACAAGACCCGAAAATTTATATTTAAAAAATGTTCGTTGATTGCGGAGCTGTGCGGGCGGTTGTTCCGTCCAACTGGAACCAACAATGCTGGTTATTTATGCAAATAAAATTTGTTTTATAAGGGCCAATCAATTTTTCACTGAATATGCCCCACCAAACAGTCACTATGAGGGGATGCAATGACTCTTCGTGTATTTCATGTGTATTCTCCATGCCCCAGAGCAAATTTTGTTTATTCTGGGTGAAGGTAGCAAGTAGAAATTCCTCACCCTTTATAAGTTATAAGCCAAAAACGAAAAACGTCGCACTTCATTCGGCTCTAGAAAGAAACACAACCCCTAGAGTTGTTCTCTTGATATTTTATATAAATAGAGTTGTGCAGAAAGATATTAGCTACAACTATGCTAAAAACAGTAGACACAAATTCCTTACCCTTTACAAGTTATATGCCAAATACCGAAAAAACTTGTATTTAATTCGACTCTAGAAACATAAACACCATCTAGAGATATTTTCTCGATATTTTTGTATTATAAGTTGTGCGGAAAGATATTTGGTACAACTACGCTAAAGACAGTAGATATAAATTCATTAGCCTTTTTCAGTTATAGGCCAAAAACCGAAAAAAAGTCGCACTTTATTCGACTCTAGAAACAAAAATACCCTCTAGAGGTGTTTTATTGTTACTTTATTTATTATAAGGTTGTGCGGAAGGATATTAGCTACAAATATGCTGAAGGCAGTAAATGGAAACTCCTTACCCTTGATAAAGTCACACTTAATTCGATTCTACAAACAAATATACCCTCTAGAGGTGTTTTCTTGATATTTTGCGTATTAGAAAATTATGCGTAAAGATATTAGCTACACCTATGCTAAAGACAGTAGTTCCTTACCCTTTATTAGGCCAAAAAACGGAAACAGGCTCTCTTAATTCGACTCTAGAAGCGAAAAAACCCTCTAAAGTTGTTATATCAAGGCGCATTCACATACAATAAAAATAGCTTGACAAATGGTCGTTGCGTACTCGTAAACTTCGCAAAATAGCCGAAAGCACAGATTATATAGGTAAAGTGTAATAGTGCTTAAATGTATTATTTTATTATTTGAAATGTATGAAATCGAGATTGTAGGAAAACTAAAGAGAAAATTTGTTTTCCTTCATGTTGTTTTCTTACTTACTTTTCAACAACTTGTGTGAGCATGTGAAATAACTAATAACCAAATGCCCAATAAAGATAAATATAGAAAAACGCACATGGGACCCCTAAAATTACTTAACATTTTCATAAATATCTCCACCCCAGCGCAACTTATCGGGTCAATTTGAATATGAGCTAAATCGGGTCATAAATACAATTTTTCGAAATATTCTTATGACCGACTGAAAACTTCTCCATGACCATAACGAACAAAATAAAAAGAAGAGGGTGGATTATGCAAATCCACGTATATGGATGGAAAAATCACTTTCTGTTTTTCCCGAATTTTCTAATTTGGAAATGTTTCGGTCCGTAACAACCAGACAATTCGAACAATTCGAACTGTTGTAAATATTAAAAAAAAAAGAAATTAGTTAAATTGGTCCAGTTGTTCGCAAGTGATACCAACGAACGGCATTTCATTTCAATATAAATATACATTTAAATAGATATATATATATATATATATAGCATTTGGTTGATCTACGAAATTTTTTTTTTTGCCTATTTCTGTCCATAGCTTATATGGAGCCGCTACACTGTGCAGTGGCTACTTGTATCCGTACTGTTAATTTTTATATAAATTTTATATGCATAATACTCCAAATATTGAAAATGACTACAACTAAAAATGTAGGCGGGTGTGTACATTTCAAGTACAACTTACCTTTTATAAAATTTAATAAGCTAATCGATTTGATACATGGTTATGAGCAAGTTTTCCAAAGTAGAAAATATATAGAATACTATCATCTTTTTAAACTTTTTATGCATAAGTTGCGAGATTCACTTTTGTAAAGTATTAAATCAAATTTTTAGAAGATTCCCATTTTTTTCAAGACCACTTGTATTTTGCACGTGCATGTAAATTTTGCTGAAATTATTTTTATTTTTTTGTTAAAAGTTTACGTTTGAGTAAATTTCAACACCTTTCCTTTCTTAACTACGTAAAAGGTTTGAAGTTTTTTTTTGGAAAATATACTCGTCTTTATTGAAGTAAGTAAAAAAGCATGTGGCTTGAAGTTAACATGTGCTGCTTAAAAGTGAAAAGGCAACATAGAAAACCACTTAACAAAATTGAGTAAAGCAATGTCTATAAAATGCATGTGTACATATGTATATGCATGTGTGTGTGTGTGTGTGTGTGTTTGTATGGAAAGTATTTGTATGATGTATTTCACTTTAAGAAAGCTATACTCGACCTTTGCTTTTAATACATATTACATTTATGCAAAGAGTCTGAATATTAAAAAAAAAAACAAAACAGAAAATTGATGCATATTTCATAAAATATAGCCTTAAAATACTATTAAATATTATTAAAAACGTTACGAAATATTATTTTTTTTTTTCGCTTTTGTTTTATGTATATATTTATGCTGTCAATCTATCTGTATCAAAAATTGTATTTTCCGCATTTCGTGTATTACAAATTGACAATTTTTATACTTGAATGCCCAAAATTAATAGAAATTTTTTTACGTCAATTTTCACATTGTATTATATTAAATTTTCCAATCTTTTTGACTAGATAGAAGCAAATTTTTTATAAAATTCACATATTTTTTACGTACATATGAATAAATGTGAAATATATTAATACAATGCTCAAATTAAAAAATTCCTAAAATAATTTTTGAAATTCGTTGTTGAAAATAATGAAAAAACTTTACTAATAACAAGTTTGGTCATAATATTTAATAACTACTTTTTTTTACTCTTCCCTTTTGTACTACTTGATTACATTTTTGAAACTACTTCTAAATTTTTAGAAATGTTCAAGTCTTCTTTATGACAAGTATGTTATTAAGCATAAGAATTTCCACTAACATTATTGAAATTTTAGCTATAATTTTTTTTTGTGCGCATGTACTCTTAATAAACGTACGTGAAACTCTTTGAACAACTTTGATTTACTCATTAGCTGCTAAAAAGTTAATTAATTACTCCACCACACTCAAAGAAATAAAACACAATTACGTTAATAAGCTTTCAATTAAAACAAAGAGGAAATTTGTAATGTAATTGAGTAATAATAATAATGAAAAAAAAAGTTTGAAGTATGTATGTAAATGCATGAAAATATCACACTGTAAAAGCAATAGGGAGCTTATATTCTCTTTGCACAGAAAAGAAGGAGAAAGCCCACAGTCTCCATGTAGCTGTAAACATAAAAAGAATGCGAAAAAAATTGTTTCAATAAAAATTATAAGGTCAGTTTGTCAGTGATGAACAAATGAAAATGCTGTAAATTTAAAAAAATATCTGTAAAAAAAGGTTACATACTACTGTGGGCAAAAGTTAGTAAGACTTTGTTCATAATTTCAAATTTTTTTATTCATTCTTCCAAATCTATTTCGTCCCCTTCAAAGTAATCCCCCCCGGCCCCAATACACTTGTGCCAACGTTTTTTCCAATTCTCGAAACAGTTGTTAAAGTCAATTTCCGGAATAGCCTTCAATGCGCTTAGCGATTCATGTTTAATGTTTTCAATTGACTCAAAACGGAGTTTAGAAAATAGCCAAAAGTCACACGGTGCTAATCACACGGTCAGGCGAATAGGGTGGTTGCGGAACGGTATCAGTCGAATTTTTGGCAAAATGGTTTCGTAAAACCAATGCAGTGATTTTGGAACCAATCGTGCATTCACTCTTCTTAGGCCCAAATGATGTTTTAAAATGGTTTTCACTGATCCTTCCGATATTCCAACGATTTCAGTAAGGTCTCTGACTGTTAATCGTCGATTCTCGAGCACCAATTCCTTGATTTTATTGACGTGTTGATCATCAGTTGATGTTGATGGCCGTCCTGGACGTGGATCGTCGTCAACGCGTTCTCGATCATCTTTGAACAATTTGTACCAATCAAAAACACTTGCTCGCAACATACAATTATCACCGAAGGCCTTTTGCAACATTCTGAACGTTTCGGCTACAGAAATTTGATTCCGCACACAAAATTTAATGGAACTTCTTTGTTGAATAATTTCACTCATTGTGAAAATCGCCGAATGCTCTTTTTGTACTTCAGAAAGACAAGCGTATACTAAACACTAATGATTATTTTGATATGACATTTGGCACAGATGTCACCGACAGTCATACCAACCTTAAAAAGATAATATTTTGATGAATGGGTTTCCACGCGGTTATTGAGTTATGGTTATTGAGTTATGGACAATTGCACGATTTTCAGTTGCTTACGTGTTCAAAGTGCTCCAATAAGTTTTATTATATTTGAGTTAAACAAACCACACATGTGTGATACCAATCACTGGGCACATATAGTAGGTACTAACGAGCGAACTTGACTAGTTTTTTTCTTTTGATTTTCCCTTTTAATACCCAAAATTTTTAATTTTAGACAATGAAAACACTTTATTTAGCATTTCTTTACTAAGCCTATTTAAATAAGATATTACTTGCAAAAACACCACATTTGCTGCATTTTCTGTTTAAGATTTAAATCTACATATGTGATGGCGCAGTCTTTCGAAAAACGTTCTAAAAGACTTTAATTTTTCAATTATGTAAATACAAAAGTTTTTCTTATCTCCTGAAAATGTACATATTGTAACATTTGGGCTGTTAGAAATGGTCGATTGAATTATCATAGTTATAATCACTCATATTCAATATTTACATTAATTCTTATAGATACTCTAGTTATCTTAACGCTCGTACACTTCATATGCAAATACTGAGTAGTTAGGAAAAAATTAATATTTAAATTTGTTCTTTGGCAATATATAGGTACAAATATCTCTAAACCCAGACGGTGTTTAAACTTAATTAAGTATATTTTCCAGAATCCAAATGAGTCGGTAATAATTGAATCAGTAATTCAATGCTGTATGTAGTAATCCGATGTAGTGATAAATCACGTGAATATATTACAAAATTAAAATTTTTTGAATTCCTGCACTTTTCGCTATTTTCTTTTTCTCGCTGATAGACAAACTTCCGATTTTTGCACATCCTTTCTATACTCAAATATCATTGTGAATTTTTTCAAAAATTCTCACTTACTTTTTACAGATGCACCCACCACATTCTTCCATTTCTTCTATTGTACCAACATTTTAACCCATATTTATTTTACTCTACATAGTTTTCAACTAATTGGTTTGTAAAATTACATTCCTAAGGGTGGTTTTGACGAAAACGCACAAATAAATTTGTATAAATGAAAGCAATTAGCGTTTAAATTATTTTCGGTCACCACCTAAACCAAAGAAATGCGGTCTGGTTGTTGGTGGTTTTCTTAAAGTTTACCTGCATTTCCGCTTTATTTATTCTTTGAAGTGAAATCACAGTAACCGCAAAAACTATATTGGATGTTGTGAATAGATTGTTGGAATATCTTTAGCAATTCAATGTTAAAGTTTTAGTTGTGAATATCAAAAATATATTCAAGAAAGCTAAGATTAATATAATCATTGTCTTGCCTTGAACATATAGTGTTTTATAGGCAGATGAACTTCGCCGTTCGGATTCGGCATTAAACTGTAGGTCCTTTCCATTCATGTACAAATATAACACGCACAACATGAGTGGATGCGAAAAGCTCAGCCTAGGCCCTCCATGGGCTGCTGTGCCATTAAAATTAAAGTAAAGAAACTGAAATGTAAAGCTAACTCTGAATGTAGAAAACCAAAAATTCTCTAAATATTTTAAATTTCTTCTGCAAGCTGAAGAATTGAATGTATCAATGTATCCTGTGAATTAACCTACAATCTAGCAAGAATAAATTATCACTGCTCGCCAGAACTTCTAACATTTAAAGAAAACTATAAACCCGTGCAAAAAAAAAAAAAAATAAATACGCATAAAGTTTAAGTCTGTTTATTTTTAACTAAATATGGTCTGATTTAAAGCTTGTAAAGCGTGCAAAAACGCTGTTTTCTAAAAAATCACGTTGTGCCAAATGAGAAAGGATAGTTGTTCATTGTTTCCAGGAAAGTTTTTCTCAATAATTTATCAGAAAAAAATAATGCATACATACGAGTATATACTTAATACATAATTTAAGTTTTTTCCTAACAAATTCATGTTGTAGTCACGAATACCTGCTAAAACATTCTGGAACTTCAGCCTGATTGCTTGATTGGTTTAGAATAGAAAGAGCTAGATTGCGTAATTGGTAGATTTTTGGTGATGATTGGTTTGATTCGTATATATATATTTTTGTTTGTTGGTTTGTTTAACAGCAATGAACTAGCAGTCCTATGAATGCAAGGCATTGTATTGATTGAGGAAGTATGATAGGTAAGAGTGAGGAGGAAAGAAGATATAAGTATACCTAGTCCTGCCATAAGTTCTGTTACAATTTGAATATAGTGTAAAAATTAAAGAAACGAGTTTTTTTAATGTGTTGTAATTTTTATTTTATTATTAAATTATAGTGTCTCTGAAAATCAACATCTTATTCAAAATGGTCGTCTCTCGCTTTAATGCACGCCTTTAGACGATAAGGCCATTGGGCTATAGCGGTACGTATGGTTTCGATGGGTATTGATGACGCTGGTGAAATAAGAGCTTTCTTAAGACTCTTCAAATTTCGGTGGCGAACTTTGCAGGCCACACCCTCTAACTCTGACCACAATTTGTAATCAAGGGGATTCAAATCTGGGCTTCCCGAGGGCCAATCTTCAGCACTAATAAACGCTGGAATATTCTGACGTAGCCACTCTTGAGTTGTTTTGGCTTTGTGTGCCGGTGCAGAGTCTTGTTGAAAGACCTAGTGCTCTCCATTACAGAGGGTTATTGTCAAGTCTTTCACCACGCCTTCCAAGACATCTTGTTGGTACACTTTTGCTCCAGTTTTAACGCCTTTTTCGCAAAAATGCCAGGAACTGAAGCATTTATGGGATACTCCCCACCAGACCATAACGGATGTTGGATGATGACCTCTCTGAACCCTTGCCACAATAAATTTAGATTCTTCAGATGTTCTCGCATAGATTTTGTCGTTTTGCTTATTAAAAACTTCCTCCACCGTAAACATTTTTTCATCCGTAAAAAGAATATTTTCATGACCGTTTCTTGCGTGCCACTGCAAAAGCTTCTTACATCTTTCCAATCGTATTGGTTTTAGCCATGGAGTTAAAAGATGGCCTGTACACCTGCGAAAGGCCTTCATGTGGAGGTCATCACGGATTCGTCGTGACATGGATCTGGAAGACATATCCATTTCTCTAGCCATGGTCTTTGCTTTCTTAAGGGATTTCGGCGAATCCGCTCCCGCACAGCTTTTATGGCTCCACTAGTACGAACAACGCGAGGTCGACCACTTCTCAGCCTGTCTTCCACTTGAGACGATTCCAAGAAACGATCGATGGTACGATAAACAAACATTTTCGATATTTCGAGTTTTTTTAGCAACGTGAATATTTGACTTGCGCTATTTCCGCATTTGAGCAATGCAATCACCGCGATGCGATTTTCGTTATTCCCCACTCCATACTAATTACGCAAAATTTGAAACCAAACTGATTCGAATTTGTTTTGCAATAGAACATTGTACCAAAAAATGCGAATAACGCGATCGTATAATTTAAAATTTCAGCCTACTACTCTGAAAAGTTTGTAACAGAACTTATGGCAAGACTAGCTATATATATATTTATTGTTTGTTTGTTTAACAGCAATGAACTAGCAGTCCTATGAATGCAAGTCATTGTATTGATTAAGGAAGTATGATAGGCAAGACTGAGGAGGAAATAGAGATATAAGTATCGGTAAGCGTTCACTTTTAACTTAGTCGGGTCAAAACCGTAAAGTGAAAAAAAAGAAGAACAATCTAGAATGTTTGACTTCTGCTTGCGGTTCGTGTAGTTGTTAAAAAAAAAAAGCGGTAAATAATTCGATCCCTTACGCTTCAATTGCCCAACATACAATATGTTGTATTCAAATTACACATTTTTAAAGCTATTGTAAGTATCGAAATGTTAAATAAAAGCGCAAATTTAATTTCCAATTCATTATTTCAGATCAAAACCAAATACCCCATATGCACAAAAGACTTCTTACGTGCATTATGATCAAGTTACGTACATACATGCGAATGAACATACTCTGAATGATGACGCCATCCAATAAACGTGTACGTACGCCTTATCTTAAATGATAAGGTTTTGTAGATTAAGGCCTTAGAATTTAAAGGAAACATTTTGTCACAGTTTCCAAGTAAAATAATCATGCTCTCAACATGCTCTACTTTGATTTCGTTCATCATTCATTTTATGTTGTTCATTGATGACACAAACGTATCTATATATAAAGGAACAACAAATTTTAGTAATATATAAAAAAAAAATACCTTAAATATTGTATTTAAGTACCTTACAGATATAAGTACATATGTATGTACAATACCTTACAGATAGATAGTCAACGAGTACAAAAATATGTGTTTATATTCCTCGCAAAGTCATCAAAACATCTGTGTTCTTTGTACTTAAATTTTAAATATATAAGTATTTACAAGAAATGCATTAAATTTCCAAATAAATATGTTGATGATAAATCTTTTGTTTTTTAAGAATAAACTAAAAATGAGAGCAAAATATAAACAAAAGTCCATGCCAGTCCCAAATGGCATTGCTGTTGTTTGAGTCACAGCAACAGAAAGTATAACCAACCCATATCCTGAACAGTAACCGCAACCAGCAACATGATGCAATAACAACAACAACAACAACAACAACAACAATACAATGCAGTAACGATAACAACAACAATAGCCAAGAAGAGAATGAAGCAAACTGTTGAGTATGCAAAACAGATGAAACCTCATAAATTAAACCGAGACTCCCTTAATAAATAAACTCGAATATGCTGTACTCGTGCCGTTCTCGTACATAAGTAAAACAGTAAAGTATTTGAACAGTAATTTGGGGTTAAGACTGAGGATGAATATAAAAAAATACAATAAATATGTATGTACCATAAAGATAATGTGAAATTATTTGAAGAACACAATACGATGAGAAAATCAGAAGAATGAAGTAATGTGCAAATAAATGAATAAGTGTTAAAGTTAAATGGCTCAAACTGAACGGATGTGAATGCGAGTTCTTAAGGTTATTGTAAAAGACAGAAACAGAAATGGGAACTTCTGACAAATATAATAATTTTTTTAATGTGGGGAAAATTCATTTTAATGTTCATATGTTCGATATACTTAACCCTTAACACATAATCATTTTAATAGCATTCAAAGTAATCATTATAGCATACAATTAAGGAGTGTACACGAAAAAAGTAATGTTTGACACCAATATTTTTACCAAAATAAATTTGTTTTGTTTTCCTTAAATGTCATGTTTATAACTTCTAACACAAAAAATAAAATTTTCTAAATTTCTGAAAAAATTTCGCAATGTACCACTAACTCCTTTCATTATCTCTTGCACAGTTGAAGCGCTGACTTTCCTGGCTGATTCGTTAAATTTTTTTGTAACTCTTTTTCATTTTATCCATTCTTTTTGTTTTTATAAGATTACGCTATACCATAGACCAATAACGCTCAATAGGACATACATTTTGGCAATTTTGTGGATTGCACTCCGTTGAGACAACTTACTTTACTTTTAATAGCACAACAGCCCATGGAGGGCCTAGGCCGAACTTTTCGCATCCACTCATGTTGCGCGTGTTACATTTGTACATGAATGGAAGGGACCTACAGTTTAATGCCGAATCCGAACGGCGAAGTGAAAAGGTTTTCATAGAAATTTTTACTCTTGTATGTTTGCCATTGCCTGCCAAGAGGTGGTGCCGTTGAGGCAACAGTTACTCTTTAATAATCGTACCATTTCCTAACTTCCGTGGCATAATGTGACGTGGCCGAATCAGGCGAAAAGAATACTGGGACATTATGGCTTCTTAAAAATGGTAACTGCCACTCATGTACTACCTAGTCTATGTATACTTCTTGATCTATGGACCCAGTAATAAAAAAAGTGACAAATACAAAATTTTTTTGGAAAATTTGGACTGTTTTTGGCTTTTGGACTGTGCAAAATTTCTGTCCATGCAATTGTTGAAAGTCACCTTTTACGTAGGTTTCATCATCCATGATGCAGCAATTAATCTTTGTAAGGAAATTTTCGTGCAGGCTTCTGGTTCGAGGTTTGGCTTCAATTTCCTCTTCTTTGCTTCGATCTGAAACCTTTTGCTACTTATATAAAAATGAGTTTTATTTTATGGACACAACTTTTTGAAGTTCCAAGTACCGCAGATTCATGCATTTGGACTACTCTTTAAGTGGCCTTTAACTAAACCAGCAAGTTTTTTGTCCACTGGGGCACATTTTCTTCCGGAACCTTTAACTCTCTCAACAGCTAGGTTTGCAAGCGAAGGTTTTTCATGTAAAATGTGTAATATGTTTTTCGTCGCTCAAGTTCGTGTCTGGCATTTAGCTTCAAGAATTTTCTCATATTAGAACAAGAATTTATAGATATCTAGTCTTTTGACAAAATCAAAAAGCATAATCTACTTGCAGTTACTTAAAATTTTTTATAAAGAAAAAAGCATGTATAATTTTTTTCTTGTACGTTCCTTAGTACTTATATAAAAAAAATTGGCAGCTCACTATGAACTTCACAATTATAAATAGAGGAACAGAGCCAACACATATAAAATCATACATAAATGCTAGATAGCTGGCGTAGGAAAAATTGCATATTAAATTTGGCAAATGTTTGTAAGAAAACAAAATTACATATACTTAACTTGTTGCCAAAAGAAAAATATTGACTTTTCCATATATTTTACCAGTAGTTTAAAAAATTTACCAGTAGTTTGAAATTTATTTGAAATTATTATTTGAAGGAAAAAAGTACAAGCAAACTCAAAAAGAATATAAAAATATTTTATTGCTTTCTCTCTCTCTTAAATTATATCATCTCTTTTTAAATTATACTACAATTTTCGTATGTATAATGAGTTATGAAAATAATTTCAATTATAAAATTTATTTGATTTTTAAATATTTATTTTGTGGTTTTTAGTATAAAAAAAACGAGCTGTAAAAAATTAACGTTTTTCTTATTAATGCACATGAAATGTGAGTGTGATTTCAGTTGAAAAATCATTTAAAGTTTTTGAATTATTTAAAAACATTTGTCCTTTTAGCAAGGCAACAAATTTAAAAGTGTTAGCCTTATTCTGCATACAAATGCACACACACACACACACATTTAAATGTGTATGTATGTAGTTATACATTTACTACATGTATGCGTATGTAAGCAGATGTAAAATTCGACAAATATCCCTGCGGGAAATTAAGTAAGTAAATGAAATGCATTACAACAGTAACCACAAATTCAAAACTTATTCATTATTTTTGGCAGTACACGATAAGCGTAGTGTGAAAGAAATGCATTAATTTTTGTTATTATCCTGACGCGAATATTGTTAACAATAATTGATAGAACATAAGTTCCACCGTGTAAAAAATAATGTTTTATGTAATCAGATACCGAACTAGTGATTATTTCTCCGATTACTACAGATTACACTTTCGCGCTGGGATGTAAGTACAACATATGTACATATACAACCATATGTATTAGATACATACATACTTTACATACGAAATACCTCTGATGACAAATTTAACCATAGATTTCAGTGAAATGCCGGAAGAATATTTAATTTGTCGGTTTTGTAATGAAACCAAATCAGTGATGCGCATTAAATATTTACCATTAGCTTTTTACATATGTAAAACACAAAAATCTCTTTATATCAAATACACAATTAAGTGATGTTTAATTAAACATGTGTATAAACCGATTCAGATACTTAAATGTTAATTATTTTTCCACAATAAAAAATTAATGAACATTTTAATGCTCTTGACTCATTAAATGGCAATGCAAGTTATGAAGAGTTTTATTTTCTGAGAGGCTGGGTCAATTCTTGTACTTCCAAAAGCAAAGCATTTCAGAACGGTGTTTCTAAAATGTTCCTAAAAAAAAAATATACTAAAATGTGTGCAATTTCACTTTCCTATTCCACATCAGACTTCTTAGGCTTACCGTTTCAAGAATAAATACAATAAATATATTTTTTACTACCATATTGTCATAATAATGTTCTTCCTGTTCTTAGTACTTACTTATATGTAAATGAAAACTTTTTTTACAACTAGAAAGAAGTAAAGTATAGCGGCAGGAATACTAACAAAAACTGTCATTCAACTTACTGCTAATTGTACAGTTCACTAAGCTTCTCATCACTGTGGTGATGAAAAGTTTTAGCAGCACTACTGGAAGCTGAAATGAAAATTGTCAGCTACGTAATGTACGGAAGAACAAAACAAGAAAATAACTTCGTAACCGCTGCACCACACCCAAAAGTCATTTAAGTTTTGCAGTGCAAATGCCATGGGGAAAGTTCATCAAAACGGAAAAGTGGAGGGAATATCACCAAATAAGCGTGAATGAAAAGTGTCCTAAGAAATAAATTGGCTATATAGTTATTGTGTAAAACTTTAATTAGTATTAAAAAAGATAATTTGAGAATAAAGTAGAAAGGATGGCAAATTTATTATGGACTTTAGAAAATATGATTATTGTGTTCGTAGAAGAAATTTATGAATACTCTTAAAAGGTTTTTGAAAACAAAATATTGCCGCTATAAAACCCGAAATTTTAAATGAAGAAAGGTTGCGAAGTATTTCTGCACTTCCAGTTTTCGTAAACTTATGGTCTATTTTTGGTTTGGAATTTTCGACTTGGAAAGAGAAAACTTTGTTAAAAACCAGGAAGAATCATAGCATATTTGTAAATTTATATTTGTTTAAAAGATGTGAAATTTTGAAAAACCATTTTTATAATCTCTTCACTACGAGAGTGTGCGTTAAAGGTAGGAAAGTGCATGCAAATAACAAGAATTGGAGAAAATCAATGACAAGGGGTTACGAAATTACTACAAAAAAATCCATAATAACTATCATTAATAAGACTATAATTAATAACACTATTATTAAAACATATGTGCAGAATCATTTCTCAAGTCAAAATTCTGTTCCCTTTAGCTCTCTTTCATATCTTCCCTTTTTATTATTTTCACTTAGCCAGCATCGTTTAGTATTACCTTTTAAGTACGTAAATCTGAATTTAGACACATCAAAAACGATTATTCTCCAAAAGGCAAATTTCCATCAAAAAATTCCTTAGTTACTTAACATCATAACTTTAAAACTGTGTATGCTGAGCACTTCCTCTTTAAGAGTCTGATGCAAAATTCCATATAAAAAAAAGGTTTCGAACAGTTTGTTATTTTTTATCCTGTGTATTTATTCCTCTTTTTCTAATCGGTTATCGTGTGGAAGGAGAGGATCACAAAGCGGTGTTTTGGTATTGAATTAAATTCGCAAAAGCCTTTAAACTTAATAACTTCAAAACATTCAAATCTTTTCTAATTTTTTTTCCACTGGGATACCAAATTTTTTATCTCTAAACTAGTTATTGCAAACTCAATATACAGTGTCGGACAATAAATAAGAACACCTTCTTCTGAAACCAAAAACATTAAAAAAATATTTCTCTAGGCTTATGATAAATTTAAAAGGTATTTACTTTTATTCATTTATTCCATAAGTCTAATTTTTTCTTAAAACAAAAACAAAATCAATTCAGTGTAAAAAGGGAAATTTAAAAGTTATACATAAAGTCACATTTCATTAGGACGGGAAGGATGAGGGACTTATAGAGCGTTATTATACTTCCAACCAGATTCACCTTGCTTTCGTCTGTCCATAATACGTTAAGCCATTTTTTTCCATTAATTGAACCATCCCACTCAATGTGCGCTTCAGCGAACTCTATGGGACACTTTCGATGTCTTTGTGTCAACATTGGTACTTTTCGTGCTGTTCTCCTATACATTTTTTCCACCAAACGTCTCCTTACTGATCGAGCACAAATTTGAACCCCTGTCTCCCCTCTAATTGCGGCAGCTGCCTTAAATGGATCGCGTTCCGCCAAAATTTGTATGCGATTGTCATCTGCACTTGTAGTTTTGCGGGGCCTACCTCTCTTGCAATGAAATTTTTGAGGTAATAAAGATTGGTAGACAAATGTCGAAGATCTGCTAATAGTTTTAGCTATGAGCAGTTCTTTCACCAAATCACGCTCCTCCTTGCTACAGTGCTTTGCTCGACCCATTTTGCTGTTTGCTGTATTACGGAATAGTTTACATTAAATTTGTTGAATTACCTTCAATGGTACCATTTAAATGCTTACCAGTACAAATTATAAACAAATTTAAGTTTTCTTTTTAAAATATAATATATATATATTGGATTGTCCGCCCCAAAAAATATTTAAATGTAGTGTTAGAAATTTATAAAGTGTATACCATACCATTTTCTTCTCTATATAAATTGTTTGCCATAAGCAGTACGAAAAAAAAATGCAATGGAAGTTTTATAGTGCAAGGTGTTCTTATTGGATTGTCCGACACTGTACATATTCTCTACCAACAATTTTAGGGGCACACACTGAAAGCTTACGGCTCTGTTCATTTAGGTTAAATGAGAAATTTTAGTAACTATACTCAAGGCATTAAAGTTTCAAAATGTTTTAAGCTCCTTCTTAAGAATTTCAAAAATGCGTGCTAGGGCTGGAGCAAATTAAGATAGCAGTCTACTAGACATACGTCTTTGTTTTTGTTTATTAATATTTTATAGAAAAACTTTAAGTTTTCTTATAAACATTATAAATATTGGAAAATACTACATCTACGGATAAAATATTTTAAAGATTAAAAAAAAGATTGGAAAAAAGCACTGAGTATTTAGCATGTTGTGTAACATTTCAGAAATCAAATTATGCTTTTTGAAGGGAATGTTTAAACTTTACATGCGTCTATACAATGTACCAAATCCTTAATAATTATAGGAATTGCTTGTTTTCAGAGCTGCGGTAGAAATGCATGCAATTTGCGTTTTACAAATTGTATTCAACCACAATACAAAATCGTATGCATTTACAAATGTTGAGCAACAACAACAAAGGGGCAACAGTGAAAACAAAAAGCAGCAGCAAAATAACATTTTTGAATTTATAAAATATGGCATCAGCTGACCGCGAACTGCCATGAGCAACATAAATTTCTGGGAATTTTAAGTACCTACAGAAAATCTTGTGCTTTACATCGATGTGAAAATATTATTTAAAAAAAATATGTTTGTATGTTTGCATATGTACATTGCGTAATATATCATTGAAATATTTCATCAGAAATGCATTTATGTAAAATACCAAAAATATTCCGATTTTCCAGCGATTCGAGTGAGTCGAGTTAGAAAACTAAATTCACGAGATGAATTTCTCAATGGCAAAGCTTAATGTAATCATCGCATCATGTGATAAACAAAAACAAATTTTATATTAAAAATCAAATACTATACAACTTAAATATTTTTGAAGTTTGTTTATGAAATGCAAAATGCATGCAAATACTCACTAAATCTGTTAGTGAACTATGAGCGCATAATGAGGGCGCACTTATAAATAAGAACGCATTACAATTATCAAAATTTTTGGTTTGCAAGC
Organism: Palloptera scutellata; assembly: GCA_958295655.1. Classification (NCBI taxonomy): domain Eukaryota; kingdom Metazoa; phylum Arthropoda; class Insecta; order Diptera; family Pallopteridae; genus Palloptera; species Palloptera scutellata. The sequence continues at coordinate 20,831,326 of OY282449.1, read as the reverse complement.
AAATGAAATGAAATGTTGTTTTGCAGCATGATGATTAATTGCAGATGAAAACATAATAGCCGTATTCATAATCTGGTGCAAATGGTCTCGTATCATTGCATCATTATTTCTGCTATCACAACAACAATTATATGAACATGCTATAAAAATTTGGATTTGCAATGATGCAAGATCATTGGCACCACATCATGAATACCGCTAATGTTTTTACTTTTCAGTATTCATAATCGTATTGAAATTTGAGCTGAGTTAAATTTCATAACATATTTTAGTTTTGTATTTTTTTATTTCAACTTTATTGCACCACATAAATCATACTGAAATACGTGAAAAAAAGCTTAAATACCATAAAAATATATACGAGTAGTCATCGAATTTTTGGATTTCTTATCATATTCACTTACTTTACTTTTAATGACACAAGAGCCCATGGAGGGCCTAGGCCGAGCTTTTCGCATCCACTCATGTTGTGCGTGTTATATTTGTACATGAATGGAAGGGACCTACAGTTTTAATGACGAATCGGAACGGCGAAGTGAAAAGCTTTTCATAGCAATTTTTACTCTTGTAGGCTTGCCATTGCCTGCCAATGAGGTGGTGCCGTGTAGAAAAATTAATTTTTCTACTTTTTTTTTTTTATTTTGATTTTGCCTGTGCCGAGATTTGAACACCGGACACCCGGACCAACGCGATACCATTACGCCACAGCGATCACTAGCATATTCACAGGAATTATGTAAATACTACAAAGATTTTTTTGTTATCTTCTCTGTCATTTCATTTTCCTTTACATATATCATTTTTCATATTTAAGTTTTTTTTACATAATAAAATGCTTACCTATATATATATTTCATATACATAAATATAAGTATTTGAATATGAATACTATATATTATATATTCATTTTTAACACATTGAATAAATGATTTTCAGAGTCCTTCTTACCCAACTTCAATTCCTTCTGTTTGCCACAAAAATCCCCTTTATTTTTAAATTAATTAATTAAGTTAAGTAAAAATTTACTATATTTAAATTTCGATATGTTAGTCAAAATTTATTTAGTAGGAAAATTGCAATGTTGTGTGTAAGGGTTTTTATGCAAACAATTACCAAAACGCAGTAAATTAACGCAATCCAAAATATTTAAACATCTTCATTGGCTGTCAAAGATTTTTAATGTTCGATGATTCATATGAAAAGGAACTAAACAACCGAACATGTATATACAAGGTGTGGCAAAAGTAATGTCATAATGTGAATGTGCCATAATTCTTGCAAATGCCGTCAAATGCCATTGTGCTTTGGCAATAATTTTGTAGACAGACAGATAATTAGTTGACAATAAGCAGTGAAGCGATGGAACTTTCAAACACGAACACCCAGGCTCCAGACTTCCACTTTTGCTCTTTGGCGCTTTTTGAAATCTCGCATTTTCCACAACAAACCACAACCCAGCTAGTCTTGAAAGCCAGCATTGAAGAAGAAATCAGATGTTTTGGGTGCTAAAATTCAAAACAGAGCCCAATTTTTTTCATATCTAACAAAATGGCAGCCAATTCACATTATAACATTAGATTTTTCTCCACCTTGTATGTATGACTATGCACAATATTGTGCTTAAAAGCAGCACTGTTTATAAGCTAACAGCTTTTGTAAAAAGTTCTGAATAAACTTTATGAAGACTTTCAGGCCAAAATTTTGATACCCTACACTCACTGTGTACAGGGTATATAAGTTTTGTTTTATTCGCCCCAACTCAATTAACATGCGTGAATAAAACGATACAGTTGTTAACTTATCTTTTTCATGTGTTGTCATTTTCATTAAATATGCTCAAAAGCTGTTGGCAGCTGAAGGTGATTTTCCAGCAACTAGCCATAGGCATTTCTCTTCTTTATTATATGGTTGAAGCTGTCCTTGCGTGCTAAAAAACATTTTGAATTGAAATTGTAATGCAATTCTTTCCGGTGGACATTTTGGCACATTTGTTTTTTTTGCCAAAACCGTGCTTCTGCTTTCATTATTGACAGTTCACAGTGGAATTGTTAAAGAACCCAGTAATGGTATACAACATGCTAATTATACATAATAGCTATAATTATATGTATTATCTCTGCAGATTTTGTTGATGTTTCCCATACAAGTATCGCTGCTAGATATGCATAACTACATAGCAGTGAGTATAAAACACAGCTATTGGTTTTGATCGTCTAAAGGTTGTTTGCAACGACTGCTATTAGGCGTCGTAGGTATGAACATATATATATATAAGCGTAAATAGCGGTGTCGGATAAGCCATGTCCGTCTATCCTGCTGTACTCGCATGCCTGTCGAATCTCTGGTAAAACTTAAGCAATCTTAATCAAACTTGGAAGACACATTTGTGATCCCCAGGAATCGATATAGTTCTGAAATGGGCAAACTCGGTCAAGTGGGCGTGGTACCTCCCACAAAAGTAAAATGTTCAAATAGTGATAAGTGATATTGTAGGAAATTCTAAAGCGAATTGAACAAAATTCGATATATGTACAGCATTGAAATTGTGTCCGAATACCTGTTCTGAAAATTGTCAAAATCCCACTTCCCATACCAGTGAAAAAATCAAAGGGCAATATCAAAAGAAATATTGATGGCAAAAGGTGTTTTATTTCATAGTGTGTGTAGGGTATATAAAGTTCAGCTGCGCCCAAACTTAACTTTCTGACTAGTATTTATGTTGCCTTCTTGTGCACGTGATATGAATAAGTACAAACAAAGTTTATTGATATTGTGATAAGTCAGCTAAAAAGTTTTTGTAAGTATTTATCCTTGTATTTTCTATTCCCTTTTCCACATATGTGAAAATTTTATATTTATTATTGTGTCCTTACTGCATTGAAAATTAATCTTATCATTAAATATTAATTTGTGTATAAATTTTGAATACTGCTTGTTATTCTTATTGAAATTTTTTACCCGTACAACCGGTGTTTTTTCATATAGCGCAACAACAACAAGATTTAATAAAAATGTCTTGCAAAGAGTAACGTTTAATTTTAAGAAATTCAAATTTCTATCTGGCAATCATATTGAAGCATTCATTAAAATGATTTATGAACTCTGGATTCAATTATTGCATATATAAAATTATTAATAACTTATATTATAAAATTTTAAATTATTTTTTTTTTTGCTATTACACCATGTGCTTCGAGCTGTTCTTCTGTTTAAATAATTCCTTCAAATTAAATATTTAATTATATTGAGTCAGGAAAGGCGCTTGTTAACCATTGAAAATATTATATTAAAATTATTAACATATTTTAAATTTTTAACTACTTAATAAGTATTTATTTATTTAAATCGAAAGAAAGTTCGTATTAATTAAAATATATGTTAGCTTTGCTGTGGTCATACAAAATTTTGTAATCCCGAAATTTCTAAATCGTGTTTTAGCCAGATATAAAATTTACCACATTGCCACAACTACATAGTATTTTAAATACTGAAACCGAAATTTCATGAAAAGATTTATTTATTTAAATCAAACACATATTCTTGAATGTTGCGGTTGTTTATCCAAAATTAATATAAATAAAATATATTGTTGTTTATGTACTCTTACAAATCTCAGGAATCTCAGCCATTACCTTTTAGAGGTTATAAAGTAAAAATGCAGACAAAACAAATATCAACACATTCTCACAGTAAATTTTTGCACACCTTCAATTACGCACACCAATTCATTTCGAGCATATGACGTGATCATTTTCGGCAAACACCTTTTTGTGATACTTTATCTTAAAATTTAAACAACTGAATTGGAAAAATTTTTCTCTAAAGAAAATTACCAAAAATAAAACAAACAATAATTTTGCAACTAAGTATTCTACAATGTTTTGAAATAAATATTACAAAAAGTCAATTATTGAAGGCAAGTGAAAGAAAATCATTTATTAATATGAGTGGGTGCAGTTTTTGATATAGATTTCGTTCAAAAAATAGCAAGATAAGCTTTCCAAATATGTGTTCTGAGATAATATCAATAATTTCAAATTATTGATATTGAAGTGCAACTTTCTGTGTACCATCGGGGTAAAATGTTTGAAGCGAGGAGAGAGCAAATCAAAATTCCTTCACAAAATCCTATATCATCATATCACAATATAAAAGAACAGGTCTCTCGCTATAGAAGTATGCACGTAAAGTGTGTTGTTTCTAGAAGTGTTTCCAATCTGGCAATACTTTTTTTGGAGTTGGTCTTTGTGACAGCTGTCACTTGATTTATGCTCAGTTTGGTTTGCCATTTCATCATTAATAGACTTACGCCTGAACAATGTTTGCTAATTATTGAAATTTATTATCAAAATTCATGCGCTGTGAAAAAAGTGTTTCGCAAGCTACGTCCATTTAGCCACGAGGCTCATTTTTGACTCAATTGATACGTGAATAAGCAGAATTGCCGTATTTGGAGTGAAGACCAGCCAGAGGCAATTCAGCAGCTACCAATGCAACCTGAAAAATTCATTTTTTGGTGCAATTTATGGGTAGGCGGCATCATTGGGCCGTACTTCTTCAAAGACGATGAAGGCCGCAACGTTATGGTTAATGGAGAAATTTTATTCGTGCAGGCGGCATCATTGGGCCATACTTCTTCAAAGATGATGAAGGCCCCAACGTCATGGTCAATGGCGAAAGATACCGTTCGATTATAACATTTTTTTTGTCCGAAAATGCTAGAATTGGACTCGGTCGACATGTGATTCCAACATAACGATGCCACATGCCACACTGCACGCGAAACCATGCATCAATTGAGAGGCGAGTTTGGTGAGCAGTTAATCTCACGTTTTGGTGTAGGCAACTGGCCACCAAGATCGTGTGATTTGACTCCGTTAGACTATTTTTTGTGAAGCTATGTTAAGTCTTTTGTCTATAGGGAGCAGCCAAACACGATTACTGCTTTGGAAGCCAACATTGATGAGATTCGGGCTGAAAAGTGTGAAAAACGTGCCAAAATTGGACCACTTAAGCGTAGCCGCGGGCAACATTTAAGTGAAATTATCTTTAAAAAGTAAATGGCAGAAATTGATTTATTGATCCAAATAAAAATTTCATTCACTTTTCTAAAATTTTTATTTTTTTTTTTATTTTCAAAAACTAATTTTTTTTAAAATTGCCCTTTATATTTTTATGGAAATGCTGTGGAAAGTGAAACGAAGAAGAAATTTAGTGAAAGTTAAGAGTAAGTGCTTATACAAAGAATATCCATGTAGCTTATTGCTGTTTTGTTCACTCTTTTTAATATAATGCGCTTGTAATGGTTTGTACTTGCGAATACTTATGACAAACTTTTGGTTTCCAAGCTTTCGTCTTTTTATGATTATAAAATACTGTATTTATTGAACTTCTGGTAAATACTTTGTCATCATTTGTAGTTGCAAAACAATAGCAATATTTAAAAGTAATATAATACAAAATATGATTATTTTCCTTATTGTGAAATGCGTTCAAATAACATAGCTTAACACATTGTAAGCAGAATGCGGTAAATATGTTTGTATGTATGTAGTACATAGAATGTAAAAGTAAAAAACGTCTTTTTCACACACTTTCGCAAATGGCACAACAAAAAATCGTGACAGAATTTAATTATTATTTTAACTTTTAACAGCCTTTGTCAGCCTTTTAGTAACAAAGTGCAAGAGTTCTGGTTTGAGTCGGAATATATGCCTCAGAGCTACACAGTTTAGTACCTGCTATTGTATAATAAAATTTAATTTAAAAAGTAAAGTGATTACCTACAATATTAGATTAGAATAAAAAATATTGATTAAATTTCGTTACAGCGACTGAGATTTATGGCCTTTATGAGTTTTTAATATATCACTAGCGGATCCCATGCACGTTTCACTGTAAATAATTAAAAGAGTAATTCAAAACAGTTTAAATTTAAAGTTTATATTTATTTCAAAAACTCTATGGAAAACCACATTTTAAGTTTTCTTATTATCTTGGCAATAAATGAATAATACAAATGGTTTGCCTACACGTGAACAGGCTACGTATAATTGTCCATGAGAAAATACTGGATATTCTAAGTTGATACCACAAGTTTCCAGAGATTGACCTTGCGCTTTATTAATGGTAATTGCGAATGCAACTCGCACTGGAAATTGTACACGTTTGAATTTGAAAGGCAAATCGGTTGGAATCATAGGAATTCGTGGTATTAACACGTCTTCACCTTTGAATTTTCCAACCAAAATAGTTGCTATAATAACATTGACCATTAATGTTTTCCAGCAAGCCTCGTACCATTGCAAAGTTTCGGTTAATTCAAATTACCAAGCATAATAATAGTCGCACCGACTTTCAATTGAAGGTTAAGCGGCGGTAATCTCGGGTAAATCCAAAGAATTCAATAATTCTGTAGGATAGTTAACCGCATCTTCTTCATTGGTAACAGTATCAATAGACTTATACGAAACCAAAAGACCAGGTATTTTGGATTGTATAGACAAATTTAATTCATTGACAATGAGAGATATTCGGGAAATTTGCAATTTGTTTGGTGGAGGATTAATTTTGTTGTCAGGCTATTTCCGACAAACTTTGCCAATTATACCAAGATCAACCCCTGCCGATGAAATACACGCTTGCTTGAAATCATCGTATTTGTGGAGACATATAAAAATATCTTTTCTTTCAACAAATTTTCGTGTTCAATTGCAAAATGATGCATCAGCTGTTGAATTTTCAAAGCAATTGATGACAATTGGAAATGGTGCAATGCTAGTTGATGAGACTGGATTTATTAAGTTGCCGGACAACTTTTGTAGAATTACACCATCGTTTCCGCTCTTTGCGCTGCATTCTCCGAAGTAAAATACACACGCTGTCCGTTTTCAAGATGAACAGCTAAATGCTGCGCGGTTGGGTAACGTTCATGTATTGAAAATGAAGAATGCGCCACACCGCCTCGTTACTCAATTTCATCTGGTGTAATTTTTCTGACTAACCAAATGAGAATGTGTGAATGGGGCAACCCACGTTTCTGCCACTTAATTGAGTACATGCAGCAGCGCACTTCACCAAAAACTTCTGCTTTTACAATGAAATTCATGAATAATGAAAAATCGAAAGAAATTCAATTCCAAATTCCAAATTATGAGCGGCTTTGTGTCAGAAAAAAACTGTTTCACTTGTGAAAGATAAGCAAATTGTATCAAAACAAATGATATTGTTAAAAAATATGGCAATAAAAATATGAAATTAAAATACATTCCTCATTGATGTGTTTTCAATTTGAAGTGAATGCGATGAGGAATTCAAAAGTTGTAGGCATTTTACTCTTTTTGTGGGCGTGGCAGTGGGCGGATTAATAGCCTATGTCTGTCAGAAAAGCATGTACTTTCAGTGAGATCATTCAACACACACATAACATATCTTCAGTTTTGTAAATATAGATTTCTGTTTATTAAATTTAGTTTTTTCTGTACTATTGTTCAATATATGTACTTAATTGGAGATAAAGCACAAGTCGATCAGTAGCGATTGGGTAGCACCCAATGAAAAACTGGGTTTGAAACTAGCCAGTTTTATGACTCGCTCTAAGAAGAGTTAAATGAACCAAGTTTAAGGTCACTACCATACATGATTTTCCTTAAAGACATGAGGCAAAACTATCCGAAAAATTTGTGGGAAATTCGGATTTAGTTTCTTCTGATTTGCTATTTGGACTTCACTTCAAATTATGGGGAACAACTTGATTGAGAGATGTTTCCATACTACACGGTTCACAATGAATTCTTTGAAAATAGCCTTCAAACTTTCTCCAATTTTCTTAAATTCTTAACATGTAAAGTATTGTTTTAACATCTATTTATACCTTAATTAACTAATACTTATATGCATAATAAAAATCATACTTAACATTTTATTCAAGCTAAAATTTTTATGTTGATATCCAAGTGAATAAAGAAAATCCGGCAATATAAGTGTAATGTTCATGAGCACATACATAAATATGTGAATACAAGAATATATGTGCATATGTGCATTGTACATACATGTAAATTGACATACTTCAACCTTAAATGAGCTTTTGATGGCTTGGTATTAAGTAAAATATATTGCAGACGACAGCCGGCAACATTTTTATTATAGTCCTATATATGAAACTTTTTGCTATCGGCCACTGTGATAATGAAAATCGTAGTCATTTTAATTCAGTGCTTTATTCCAATAAGGTATTTATTTTGAGACATAAGTAGTGTACATATAAGTACATAGAGAAATATATATATATATAAAAGAAGAGCGAAATGCTGGAGAATTACCTTTGGTTTTTGTATACCAGTATATACATACCATATATACCAACTATTTATGTTCCTATAGTTAACTGTAAAACTCTTCTGTAATAATTTTTCATGCCATGTCATTTTGTGTCTTAAAGTTTAGCATGCATCACTCACGAAAAGCAACAATTTCCAAATTGTATTTAAAAAAAAGCATTAAGAACTGCTCAAGCAATTTTCTTGTGTCAAATAACCTTGAATTTTCATTAAAAAAAAAACCTTAAGCTAAATTTATTGTAATTTATTTGACGAAAAGTTGTGATGGTCGTACTGGTCTTGGCAAGAAATAAATGAACGTCCTATTACAGGGTGAGACAGGCATTTGAGGCCATTAAACAACACATTTATATAAAAAAAAAAGCTTTCTCAGGAAATGAAAAGATACTCTGTTATCGACGCTGGGGATTCACAGCGATCTTGAAATCTCAGAATATGAATGTCGGTCGACCGTTTGTTCACAAGGTTCGTCGAGAGTTGAAAGCAACTGATGGCAATTCGGAAAGTGTTGCCAAGTGCAAAAAACATGAGACACGTTCAGACATTCTAAGAACAACACAGTGTGTGCAGCAAAAAGTAAATCCAGGGGATTATTGACGTTGGCTCTTCAGATTCCATAAGGTCCACATCGAGACCGCACAATCAGGTGCATCGTCCACGAAGACATCCAGTACAAATCCTAAGTAATAAACATAGGAAGATTTATGTCGGGGCACAAACTCGAGAACAACGGTTCATCCGGGTACAACGACTTTTGACAAGTTAAAACATCCTAAAATCCCAGATATACTCTTGCTTTATTCTGACGAAAAAAATTTGTACCTTGACCAAAGAACTAACTACACACAAAGTTTCCGGCAACTGTCATGGTTTTGGGACTGGTAAACCATGAAGGATTGTGGTCGCTGTGGCGTAGTGGTAGTGCGTTGGACTGCTACGCAGGGGTTCGAATCTCGGCACATGCAAAATCAAAAAGTAGAAAAAATAATTTTTCTACACGGCACCACCTCTTGGCAGGCAATGGCAAACCTACAAGAGTAAAAATTACTTATGAAAAGCTTTTCACGTCGCCGTTCGGATGCGGCATTAAACTGTAGGTGCCTTCCATTCATGTACAAATATAACACGCACAACATAAGTGCATGCGAAAAGCTCAGCCTAGGCCCTCCATGGGCTGTTGTGCCATTAAAAGTAAGTAAAGTAAGAACCATGAAGGACACACCGTGTCACTTAAAATTTTTTTTAGGACTTCGGGAGGTTTTGGAATCCATTGTGAAGTCCTGGATAGATATCGAGCTTGGTGTAGAATGAGCTTAAAAGGCACTCAATTTAATGCAAAAATTTCACTAAAATTCAATAAGTTTTTGAAAAATACACAAATTTTAGTTTTAAAGTCAAACACGTGCCGCACATCTGTGTTACTTAAAGAAAAGTTTACACACCAACAGTAAGTTGCTGGGCTGTTGCCTACTTCGTCATTACCATTGCGATACCAAAAGTGATTGCGAACTGCCATTATATTCCAGGAATATGTAGATACTATTAAAACTACCAAAGTATTTTATTATATGAAACACAAAAACTTAGGAATTACAGTCTATTCAAAAAAAAATTGCTTTTATTTTGCTTGGAGAAATAAAACAAAATGTCAACTGTTCATCTGTCAAATTTCCTTATGTACTACTCTTTTATACTCGAGTAATAAATTTAATTTTTTCTTGAGCCTTTTCTTGGGAGCTTCAAATATTTACCTCAGATAATTCTTTAGTTTTCTAAATTAAAGCTTAAACCCAGAGGTATGCAATCAATGCTTTATATAAAATTGTAAACTTATATAGAACAGAATTATCTGTTTTTTTTTTTTATAGATATTTTCAACACACAGGGTGTATATCTATGAATGCAGAGCATTGTGTTGAATCGAAGGAATATTGATAGGTGAGAGGAAGAAGGAGGGAGAAAAAGATATAAGCAGCCTAAGCAATAGGCAATTTTTACTATTGTAGGTTTGCCATTGCCTGCCAAGAATGGTGCCGTGTATAAATTATGTTGTTGTTACTTGCATTTTTTTTATTATATTTTTTTATTTTTCCTGTGCCGAGATTCGAACGCCTGACACTCTGTGTAACAGTCCAAAGCACTACTGCTACGCTACAGCGACCACTATATACTTATAAAACATATATAAATTTCATACCAAGCTAAGTATATATCATCTTTTTATAGACAATTTTTGTTCCACATTATTACTTTTAAACTGATTCGCCACTTTTCTTCAATTTCTTATAAATTTTTTATCAAAATAGTTAGCGACGTTAAAGAATGCATAAGTTTTCATATAAGTAATACCCAGTTCATCCTCTTGTAACCTTCACACTTTATAAATTTTCAGAGAATTATAGCTTCCTGACTCGTTTAAGAGAGCGTTTAAGCGACTATTAGCTTTTGTGCTGTGAAGAACAAGAGCAAGATACTCCAAATGTAATGATGTATTGAAGTCAAGTCCCGAGAGTACGGTGGTCTTATTGAGTACTGATAAGATTAATATTTTTTTGAAGAAATCTAATTACTTCTTAGGGATGCATTCATATACACACTCACACCTGGATATGTGTGCCTCAATTGGCGGTACAGCGAGGCTCTATCAGGACAGAGTGACTCAGGAGGTCGTTTTAGTACGTAGGTACACTGCAATGCGAAAGAATAAGCTGCTAACTTTTTTCTTTTAAAAATTTAAATAAAAATACATGCATATATATAGAGGTATGTACATATGCAGGTATATATATTTTACACGCGAAAACATTTCTTGCATGCTTATTGAATCTTATATAATCCAACTTGTATTTAAACGAAGAAGCAAATCTTTTACGCGAAATTCATCCATACATAAGAATTTCTGAAATTAAATGAAATACACGCGCACATTGTTAAAATATTTCCAAAATTTATGACGATAATATTATCTGTGTAAATGTGTGGGTTAGTGTTGACTGTGCATTTCTACTGTTAAATATTCTCTTGTGCCTTCAAATAGACCAATTGGAATTTAACTTACCTTTACTTTTATGTTATTGGTAAATACTGAAATTTTTGTATCACAAATGAAATTCAATGCACGCATACTTTTTATTGTTTTCGTTTATAGATCAAAGTTGTTAATCATATCTGTAGTACTTTATGTGCACAGGTGGGGCCAATTGACTGTTCCAATTATTTTGCTTGAGAACAGAATCTTATCAAAATCTACTCTGCTGCCGAAATTTCTATTTTATATTAAAGCACAGCACATACTGTCAAAGAGAGACACGAGACACTGTCATTAAGGAGACACGATTAAAAACAAATACATTTGGAAAGAATATACGGAAGTTTAAAATGGCGTACAACATTTTAAATAATCATAATAATTAAATAATTATCAAATAAAATAAAAGGTATTTACTTATCATCTGAATTATGTGACAGATCCAGCCGAATGCGTTTAAAAATTGCAACACAGTAGTCAGCGCATACACTTCCCAAAACCGAACGGTTACAAATCTCTTGCGTGCCTATGCATGCATATGTTTTTTAGCTTGGACATGTTAAAAGCCATTTTTCTTTTATCTATTTCACGCGATTAGTGTTTTATAGTTAGTGAGAGCACACGAGTGCGAATTTCATAATTTAAATTTAGCATTTTGTTGAAATTCGTCTGAAATGCCAAATGTAGCCATGCACGAACTGTCAAATAAAATTTGGAATTTCGGGAGAATTTCAGCGCAATGTGTGAATTAATATGTGAAAAGGGTTGCTGCAATCTCCACATAGGATTGAAAAAAAGTTGGAAAAAGTGAGATCTTTCGACATTTTGCAAATAATTGATTTTGTATTCTTTGGTTGGTTCTTAAGAAAATAAAAATTTAGATAAAGTGATGAATAAATTAATGGAGACAAAAGAATGAATATCAAAAATGTTTTGTATCATATTTGCAATATAAATAAATTGTAATCTAAATCTAATTGATAGGCAACAGCTTTTGTATCGTAAAATATACACAACTATTTAATAGAAATTTTAATTTTGCCATCTGTCCACAAAAATTTCTAATTTAGCTTTTTGACTAAATTTTCTTTCGCGTGTCCCCACTATTAGAGGAAATATGGACACTTCATTCAGTACAATGGATTTCCTGTTTTAGCATCTTAAATCTAAGCTTGCATTTTACAATTTATTTTAAGATTTTCAATTAAAATTATATTGTTAATACTACTGAACTAAACACTTCCTTGCTATTAAGTAAATAAGAAAATTTAAAGTAACTACAAAGAAAACATATATACATACCTTAACTGTGCTGCCTTTGGCCGGTGGTTAGTTAACTTACGCTCCACAGTACCATTACATTAAATATATATTTACACTCCTAATATATGTTTATTTTTGGTGTGAAAATGTCTCTACCCCGTCACCATTTCATTCAACAATACAAACAAAGGAAGGACATGTTTTGGGTGGGTTGGAGAAGAATGTTAAATTCAATGTTTATTGAGTAGAGTAATTAAGGCAAAATCATTTAACTCCTTCTGCTTGTAAGTGAACTTAAAATACAATTTCATGAATACGAAATTAAATGTTAAACTGGGTGTGAGTTTGTATATTTTAGCGAATCCATAAGGGATGGGGAGTAATGGGACGAATCGACGCATACACTTTCACACTACACATCACCACAGTAAGTTTCTCTTTCAAGTGCCGCATAATGTGGTAGGTCATTTTGTATAATTTCCGTTTATTTTTTATTTTTTATTTGTTTATAACCCTTACAAATAAAATCATATTCATACCATATACGACGAGGTCTCGGACTATCAGCGTTAGTTAGAATGGAAGTGGAAAAGTTTGTGAAATAAATGCGATTAGTACAGCAAAACTTTAAGTAATTTTCAACTCATTTGTGTAAATGCAAACAGAATTTTATTTAATGTAATTTGGAGATTTTAATAACATAATGATACTGAATTTTGTGGCTTTTTGTTGTTCCGAGTTTTGTGTTGAGTTATGGATTTCTTTCTTCTGCCGGTCTTTGGCTTCTGATGGTTATCTGAGCAAAAGTTGTGAAAAATTTGAATTATTATGCATAATTTTACAATTATTATTAAAAATGTTTGTTAAGTGTTAAGTAAAAGAATTATAAGTAATTACTTGAGGAGATATTTTAGAGCGTTATTAGTGTAATGAGATTTAATTGTTATAGGTTAAAATTGTTTTTAAGAAAAGTATTGAAGAGTTGTAAAAATTTTAGAGTAGCTAAATATCTGCTAGGAAAAGAATAAAATATGTAATTGGTTTAATTTTAGAATATATTAACAAATTACTTAAGGACGAACATTTATCTGTAGTTCAAATGATTAAATATTTTTGAAAAATGTGTGAAATTTTGTTTTTTATTAGTAGTTTAAAAATACATACTGGCATGACATATTACATTCACATACAAATGCTCAATCATTATTCGAAATTTTTAGATGAAAGCGTAAATAAAGATGAGTAGAAAGTTTTTTTGTTATGTATCTAAAACGACATGACTTCTAAATAATGGAAGTAAATTTTCAACAGTTTTATTGTTTGTGTATAACAAAGGAAGCTAGCTTCATCATTGCACATGCCAAGTGTGTTGGTGGCAAATATTGTTGCACCATATGACAAAAGCCATTACTAGCAAGTAAGATTTTTGCTTCAGTAAATTCAATTCCATGTGTTACATTAATTGAAGGCATTTGTGCAAATATATTGCGGTTACTGTGGTAGTTGATATTGCATTGTTTATGCACTTGCTGCTGAAGAGCATATCTTCAATACATTTCAATGCACAATGTTTGCTAAATATGTACTAAGTATACGAGCAGGTCAAAATATATGATGTTGAAATATCACTGAAAATGGCAGCCAGATTATGTGACCTATAAATATTTCTGGTCCATATGCACCAATAAACAGACTAGTAAAAAAGTTATATGCTCGCTGTGGTGTAGTTGGCAATGCGCTGGCTTACTACGCAAAGTGTCCGAAATTCAAATCCTGGCACAGGCTAAATTAAAAAAAAGTAGATAGTTATGATGCGAAAAAAGCCTAGGCCTTCCATGAGCTGATGTGCTAGGAAGAAGAAGAAAAAAAAAAAATACGTGAGGTATGGCCAAATTAATGCTACATTACTATTGTGGACACTTAACTAAACCGAGAGCAATTAGTTTTATAATTTTTCGTCATTCTTTGTGTATTTCAATATTAAAAAACCAAAATGCTCCTCCAATTCACTCCAAAAAGCTACATAATTTAGAACCGAAAAAAATATTTTCGTTTGTTTACTACGAGTAAAACTGATCGATCAGACTTGACATGAGCCTGGGACTAATCTTATATGGCATATTACTACACCCATTGTTTACTGTGATGTATACGTATGTATTTATATAAGTAATTTTTTGTGTGTGGAATTTAACACTTCTTCTCAGTAATCTTAACGACAAAAAGGGGAAGAAGAAAGAGGATTATTACTCTTTGCATACCTCTTTTCCAAAAAACACAAAAAAAAAAAAATTCCGAATAAAGTAGTCTTCAATTACTTAAAGTTCTTAATACTTGATTTCAGTTGTTAGGTCGAAAACATCAACATAAGGTTACGATTATCTAGTTTCTAATTATTTATTTATTCTCAGTAAATAAAAATGCTTTGATCAGTGTCGTGTGAATAAAAGAAAATTATTGCAACTTTATTGAATTCACCGTTCAACATTACTTCAAATTTACTTTACAATTTCTTTGTGTTTTCACTTAGACTATCAAACTATCACTTACTATATTCCACTGCTGCTGTCGTATTTAAACCGCAGATGAAGTTGCTTTCACGAACATTTCGAGATGATGCTCTGCTGTGCCAATAACATATTTATGTAGTTAGCATAGCCACGAAAAATTAGCCTTGCCGCGAAAAATACAGCATTGTTGCCTCAAGATGGCGTAGATGTACAAATTACTACACAATTATGTTTTCTACTGTAGATACCCATTGCCTGTCGCTTATGTGTTTTGTAATTTATTTTTGTGAAATAAATAATATGACCACCAAAAAGAATTCAAACTGCGACTACACCATTCATATAATTGACATGCTCACATATTTAAGTACGTGTTAGTTGTCTGAGCTATACACTGACTCGTGTAGGAAGCGGCAAAATAGTGGACAGCAGCTCTTTTTTTTGCTCTTACACTACTTATCACTTTTAAGACGATCGTACGTACAATGTAGTTCACCTAATAAGATCTTTGCTCCGTAATCCACAGCCAGTAAACTTCATAAAATTTAAAGATTTAGGAAATTGAAAAAAATAAGTAAATAAAGTTATTAAAAATTTTTGATGGTTTTTTCTTACGAAATGATTCAATTAGACTGGCTTGACAGTAACTGGTTTGAAAATAACTGATTTGACTAACTTCCAATTTGGTGAAAATATATGCAGAGGTAGACAATGGACTTGCTCGTAGGGCATCGCAATGTTAAAAACGTGAGTTCGTTCCGAGAATAAAAGTCAATTCCAAGCATAGTTGTGGTTGAGAACAAGTAATTTCAAACTACTTTTAAATTAATTGATGTCCCTTAATTTGAAACCAATTCCAGTATATTTCAGTATACATATTTCTAATAAATTAATTTTAAACATATTTAAGGAGCAAATTGTTAATAATACATATAATATATAAAAATATTATAATAATGTTTGAAACTGTACCAGACAGTAAACAAGTTAAAAAATCAATGCCAATCAAATATTACTCATACGCACTGAGAATCTATTCTAATCAATGTTGAAAAAATTATATTTAATTAATTCTTGCCTGTGGGTATTTAAAAATTATATAAATGCATTAAATTATGAATAGACGAAGAAATGATCACAACGTTTTTTCACATGTTTAAATACTGGAAATTGAATTTTTATTGACAATATTCCATAAAAATACAGAAACACAACATTTATACTAGAAATTTTAAATCCAAAGCCGTAATTAGAGCAAAAATAAACAAAAACGAAAAATAATAAATATAATAAATGCATTCAGTTCTTGGAAATTTATTGAAGTGCCAGAAGAATAAATTGCATACATACATGAAATGTGGAATTTTTTAAAAAAATACATAGAAATTGTTTTATAATAGAATTTAAAACAAGTAAAGAAAGGAGAGCTATGTAATTCACTGTAAAAGCAATATTTTAAAAGCTTTCAACGAAGCAATATGTGTGTGAGTAACTATGTAGACATGTATCTGCTCTCTGGAGAACATATTTTATTGCAAACAATACACATTACAAATGCAATACATACAGTACATATTTATAAAGGGTGGTCCATATAACATTTGGAATCTAAAATACTTGTTATTTTGAGTGTGGCAACTCTCATGACGGAAAAATTGTTTTATTTTTGCGGCTAACGAAATTTTGCCGATATATGCTTGAAAATCGTTGGGAAATATTAAAAATTTACTTGCAAAATGGTGCATTTTCTAACGAAAGTGTATGAAAATTAAGTTCAGAATTCGGTAGAAGAAAAGCGCCGTCCACGCAATTTGTGAAGCGTGTGCGTAGAACTAAAACTTATACTCCTACGAGAGTGAACAAGCGAAAAAATTGCTGGTGTTGCTCAGAGGAAGGAACAAGAATAGTGTGCGCTACCGTACAATGGCAATTGATTATTTGTGGCTTATATTAGAGAAGATATGAACTTAGACAACATTTAGTTCCAATCAATCGTCTGCGTTATTGGTGATTTGCATGGGCCACCACGCAGTTGCGATTTGACTCCGTTGGACTATTATTTGTGGGGTGTCGTTAAAGATAAATGTTACGTTAACCATCAAGGAACGATTGGGGTTTTGTGACGAAATTGGTGCAGCCATCGGTCAAGTCGAAAATGTACTGATAAATTGGGTCGATCGCAAGGCCAGCCGAGAAAGTTATTTGAATGAACTTGTGTTCCGCAATTAACCGGAAGGATTGCACTATCCTATAATAAAAACTACATACTACAAAAAAAAGTATTCGTTTCACCCTTCACTACGTTACTAAGTATAATAATAATATAAAGGGTTTTTTTTCTAGAAGTGTGGTTTTCAATCTGGCAATACCTTTTTCGGGGTTTGGTCTTTGTGACAGCTGCTAATTGTCTAAGCAAGCTAATTGTCTTCAGCGACAAGGCTCAATTTTGGCTCAATGGATACGTGAATAAGCAGAATTGCCGTATTTGGAGTGAAGACCAGCCAGAGGCAATTCAGCTGCTACCAATGCATCCCGAAAAATGCACTTTTTGGTGCGGTTTATGGGCCGGCGGCTTCATTGGGCCGTATTTCTTCAAAGACAATGAAGGCCGCAACGTTATGGTCAATGGAGAAATTTTATTCGTTCAGGTGGCATCATTGGGCCATACTTCTTCAAAGATGATGAAGGCCCCAACGTTATGGTCAATGGCGAAAGGTCCCGTTCGATTATAACACTTTTTTTGGCCGAAAATGCTAGAATGGGACTCGGTCGATATGTGGTTCCAACAGAACGATGCCACATGCCACACTGCACGCGAAACCATGCATCAATTGAGAGGCGAATTTGGTGAGCAGTTACAGTTAATCTCACGTTTTGGTGTAGTCAATTGGCCACCAATATCGTGTGATTTGACCCCGTCTATTATAGTCTATTTTTGTGAAGCTATATAAGTCTTTTGTCTATAGGGACCAGCCAAACACGATTACTGCTTTGGATTCCGCCCGAAATGTGTGACTAATGTGCAAAAACTGGACCTTCAGAATGGACAACTTGAAGCGTAGCCGCGGGCAACATTTAAGTGAAATTATCTTTAAAAAGTAAATGGCAGAAATTGATTAATCGATCCAAATAAAAATTTAATTCACTTTTGTAAAATTTCTGTGTTTTTTTTTTATTTTCAAAAACTAAAATTTTATAAAAAATAACCCTTTATATGTATATGTTACTATATACATATATATATGGAGAGAGAAAAATTACTCCCCTCTCTTGCATCACCTAATTTCACTATACTAATTGCCTATAGAAAAATAAAATAGTATGCATACCTTTTAATTCACAATAAGCCACTAATTTTACTGAAAATAAAGAACGAAAACAAAATGTACTTAGATCTCCATATTTGAGGCGTACAACCTCTATACGCTTAAATAACAAATATAGAAGAAAACTAAATAGATTTGGAATTATTATGAAATAAGGTTAGTGATTTTTGAATAGCAACTGCATATAAAATTTTATTCTACGTTTCAATAATCGTATTTACATTTACATGCTTTTGAAAAAAAACATAATTTAATTAAAATTGTCATTTGTGCATTTTACAGAGAAGTTATTACAATTCTCTACTTAATTATTATTATTTGTAAAGATACCTCATATCTATGTATGTTTGTACATTTTTGAGCAAAAATATGAATTTAATATTGTGTAGTTATTTAGTGTACACACAAACAATTCTCAAAATTAATAATCTTACAAGTAAATTGTGTAAACTTTTCTAATTGTAGAGCATAAATAATATATGTATGTTTATGGAAATAAGTAATGGAAAAGTAATTTAATTCCAAAATATACAAAGACAATTTTGGAGTATATTTATTGCTATTTACTTGTTATTTTAATGATTTGTGTTGTAATAAATTTTTATCTGCTAGAAAATGAACATCTTTTTTTTCTTGTTTCATTTAACCTTCGCACAGACGGCAATTTTTGTGTACGCTAGTGAACAGTATTTACCCGGGTAAATATATTTTTTTACTGTGTCCAGGTTTATTGTTTAGTAAGATTTTTCGTGTACGTGTGCTTACAAATCCTTTTCAGATTATCATTTGAGGACAAACAGCGTTACTACGAAAGAATTTTTGCAGCAGCCGTTTCTGAATCTGAAGATGACCTGGACGATGCAAACTTTGAATCCAATGAAGATTACTTGCCAGAGAGAGTAAGTGCGGATTCTGATGCCGAAGAGAATGAAGAAGGTGAAATGATGGAACTGAATGACACTACTGAGTCTGAAGCTAATGAGGAGGACAATATTGAAAACAGTGACCTAGAAAGTAAAGAAGGTGACAATTTTCCGTCAACTGTAGACTTTTTTACAGGCAAAGATGGAACAAAATGGTATCAGCATCCACCAGCAAGACAATGTCAGGGGTTGCGTAATATTTTGCGAGACAGGTTGTTGGTAGGCGTTAAGCCGTCAACTAAAAATTTAACTGAAAAGGATACTTTTTAGTGTATTATGAGTTCAGCCATTCAAGATGTTATACGTAGGTATACTAACAAAATCTTGATAAAAAACCACTGTCATGGAAACCACTAAAAGAAGAAGAATTTTCTGCTAGACATGAGGCCAGCTCTTATGTGAACCTCAAATAAAATCCAGAGTACAAGATCGAAGAGTAATGGCACATTTTTCCATAAGAAATGCATTCAACTGGTATTTTAGGCCAACCATTTCATGCCTTGAACGAAGAAAATGAAGAATTCATGGCTGATGACAACGATGACCGTGATTCCACTGGCCGAAAGAGAGTCAAAGGAGCGTGCATTTTATGTTACGAACTAAACAAGAAAAAGCGTAGTTCACGTAACGTGTGCAAAAAATGCAAAAAACCAATTTTTGTAGAACATAGCTTTACGCAAACCAAATGTGAAAAATGCCATGTGGCTTGAGTTACATATGTATGTATTTATATAAACCAGTAAACAAAAACAATAAAATATTGAAATAAAACATAAATAATAAATCATACTACAATAATTTTATAGTTTTTATGTCTTTTACTTCACAGATTTCTAAACCTGCTATAACAAACCCATTAAAATTAACTTCTCTACCCTGGTAAATACCGTTCACTTGTGTAAAAAGATTGAACTAAATATTAGGCCAATTCTTAAAAATTTTTTTTTTTAATTTTCCAAAGCAAATTAAAAAATTTAGTCAATGAGCTTGAACCGAATATTTGTAGGATGGGTGCTTTTTGAGTTATTAATGAAAGAAAATTGAGATATTTACCCTGGTAAATACTGTACATGCGAAGGTTAATAGCACAACAGCCCATGGTGGGCTACTTTTTCGCATCCACACATGTTGTGCGTATTATATATGTATGTATGTACATGGCACCACCTCTTGGCAGGCAATGGCAAACCTATAAGAGTAAAAATTGCCTATGAAAAGCTTTTCACTTCGGCATTTCATTTCACTGTAGGAACTTTCCATTCATGTACAAATATAACACGCACAACATAAGTGGATGCGAAAAGCTCGGCCTAGGCCCCTCATGGGCTATTGTGCCATTAAAAGTAAGTAAAGTAAGTATGTACATGAATGGACGGAACCAATAGTTTTATATCGAATCCGAACTGCAAAGTGAAAAGCTTTTCTTACACAATTTTTACTTGTGTTTTTCTACTTCTTGATTTTGCCTGCGTCGAGATTTGAACCCCGGACACTCTGTGTAGCAGGTTAATGAACTACCAACTACGCGAGCACTATTGAACTATTTAATTATACTATTCTTGTGTGTTATGTTATTTCCTAAAAAACTTACAGATTAATATTTGTGAAATTTAAGGAGTATTAATCACACAAGGACATATCACGGTGATAATTTCGGTGCAAGCAGCTGCTCCAGACCCCTATGGTGAATTTAAAAATAATTTCATTGAAGTGAATAATATACGCAAATTTAAGTTACTTTTAATACTTTTTACTTTTAATTTCTTTATAAATGTTTTTCACATGAGCACATCACAAATTTAGTTTATATACTTGTTTAAGCCACCCTAATGCACCTTTTCTTTCCTATTCATTTTCTCCATCCTTGTTTCTTTTCGTTCTATTTCTTTTGCTATTTCTTTCTCTTAGTTCTTCTCTAGAACACTTTCACACCGGTCGTTTGGGCTCGTCAATATATTTATTGTACAATTTTTCCTTCCAATAAATTTGTTTAATTAAAAATACAAATTCCTTGTGATTTGATATATATATAATTCACTTCTGAATTAAACACTACTTACAATTTACAAATTAATTTGCTTGTAAATAAATCTAAAGGATTTGAAAAAAAAAATTATAATTTTATGTGTTTATTCTATATTTTCTTTGATTATTGTTATACAGGAATTAGATTAATTTTCGTATACGATCATGTGCAACAATAGAAAATGTGGCATAGGAAACTATTTTAGCTGTGATGAAATATTGTGAAAATCATTAAAAAATTAATAACAAGTAATATTTATATGAAATACAAATACTTATTAAGTTTAATCTAAGTTAAACTAAGTTTTTAGAAAACCATTAACATTATTGTTTTACAACTTTTATTCAAATTCCTATAACATCCAATTTAAGTTTATAATAAAAGAATGCTCGTATGTACTTGAGCTCAATTCATTTTAGTATTAATAAACTTCAACTGTTTCCTTTTTTTCAATCAAACTGTTGTATACACACACTTAAAATTGTCGTAAAAAGTTCGAGTTTCTCATCGACATTACACATCTGAATCTATTTTCTGCTGGGTGGTGATTATGTTTTCCTGCATCAATAGAATTCAATCTAAAGTTATAGTGTGCAACTGAAACTGATGTTTCTCTTCTTTAAGTTTTTCTTCTTTTTATTTTAGTTTTATTTGATTTTTGTTTGTATGTATGAATGAAAATTTTACTATTGTACTACGATACAAATCGAATATTTTAAATAGCTTTGCATTGAAACAGCAGTGTGATAAAAACGATTGGAATTGTATATGTCCCTAACTTTTATTATAGCTAAAACTTTGTATTTCCATTAAAAATTCAAACTATTAAAAATGAAGGATAACACATACACTTTTCGAAAAATTTGTGTCTTGCAGCACATTTATGTATATAGTTATGAACAACAGTTTATGTCGATCTTTATTTACAATCGATAAAATACAGCTATTCTTTTTCTATGTAAATACAATGATGTAAACCTTATTTACTTTCCTAGATGGCGCTACAACCGATGATCGGTCTTGGCCGCTTCAAGAAAGCTTCGCGAGTTGTCTCTGCTATGCGTGCGCTGGCGCCAGTTGGAAAGACCAAGCGCAGTCAGGTCTCCTTGTACCTGGTTTTTCCAATGGAGATTATGATGTCCTCTTCCTCCACCTTCGCTTGAATGAAACACCTTTCTTGCTGAAGCGCTTTCTTCCATTCGCTCAACATGACCGAGTTAGCGAAGCCGCTGGATTTTTATACGCTTGACTATGTCAGTGTCGGTGTTATCTATGCTGACATTATTGTTGGTGTTAATGCTGAATCTTAGGTAAACAAAATCCTTGACGACTTCAAAAGTATAATTGTCAACAGTGACATTTTGTCCAAAACGTCGTGACTCTTTGTTTGTTGACACAAGGTATTTCGTTTTGTTCGTTCACCACCAGACCCAATCGATGGGATTCCCTTTCCAAGTTTGAGAATACTGCACGGACTGTTCGTACGTTGGTGCCAATAATGTCAATATCATCAGCGTATGTTAGCAGCATGACACTCTTGTAGAAAATTGTGCCAGAGAAGTCGATGTTCGCAGTTCGAATTATTTTCTCCAGCACAAGGTTAATGAAGTTGCACGATAGGGAATCACCTTGTCTAAAACTTCTTATGGTATCAAATGGCAAGGAGACTTCTGTCCCAATTTTCACTGCCCTGGTAGTTTCGATCAGTGTCATTTTACAGAGACCTATGAGCTTTGCAGGGATACCAAAATCACACATTGCGGCATGTAATTGGTCCCTAATCGTGCTTTATAATCGATAATCGACGAAGAGATCGTAGTTGTTGATTTGTTTCTCTCCGGTCTTTACCAGGATTTGGCGTAGTTGTGAATATCTGGAAGCCACTCTGATAAGGTCCAATCAGTTTGTTGACGATTGGCTTCAGTCTTTGGCAGAGTACGCCCGATAGAACCTTATATGCAATATTAAGAAGGCTTATCCCACGGCAGTTGGCGCAGAATGTGGAATCACCTTTCGTGGGCAGAGTACGCTAAGGTTCCAATTACTTGGCATGCTTTCTCCTGACCATATTCTGCAGAGAAGCTCATGCATGCGTTTTTTTTAGCTCTTCGCCTCCGGTCTTAAAACACTCAGCAGGCCCCTGTCTTCAAACCGTTAGCCAGGCGTCTTATTCTCTCCAAGAATTTTCGGAACTCTTTCGTGTAAAGTTGGTGATAGTCACCCAAACTGGTGAGTCCATGCTCGATCCTTGCGCTTCTCCGTCTCAAGTCGTCACACAGCCTCTTGGTGGCGCCCTCTGCATAGCGATTTGACAGCTCTCAGTTTGATAAGGGTGCGAATGGTTTTCCGGGTAAATGACCTGTTTTTTAACCTATCAATAAATTTGAGATTTAAAAACTAATAATTTTCATTACTAAAGAATATTTGAAGTATTAAAACAATGATATATTAATACGATTTACAATATATCGGGTTTTTTTTATAGGCGGAGAACTTTTAATTGAAATAAACACAGAAAATTTATTTTAATATCCCCGAAATTGGCCTTATTTTAAAAATAATTTTTGACATTAATGCTTAAATATGATTTCGGGCATGTTCCCTCCGCGTTTGCTGCGTACATGGCCTAGCCTTTAGGTACATTATTTGTAGTAAATTAAATTAAAATTTTATGTGTTCCTATTTCATTATAAGTAAGTAATTTTAATATAATGCTATTTTCTTAAGTTTCTTAGCATCAGTTATATTTTTAGTTTGCCTTCAGTGCGTTCCATTTTTCCCGGAGAATTGCATTAACGAAAAAAATGTGCAAGTAATCGCGATATTTTCAACGATCTCACTTTACCATAAACAGTTAATTAAGTTTCAATTAGCCGATGATTATTGTATTTATTTATTAATTTTTTATTTTGGATTATAGGGTAAAACCATAAGATACACATACTTACATAAACAGCATCATGCACATTTAATTTCAATTAGAATTCTTCATGAAATACTTATAAATTAACGAATGGTTATTAAAGTAGTTAATTATATTGGGCACAGTAAATAATTATGAATATATAAATAAATATTTTGATTTGAGTTTTATTTGATTGTTTGTTCGTATTATAAAGATTTCGAAAATATATGTCAACAAAATAAAAGCTTTTCACTTTTATCCTTCAGAATCGATAACAGGAAATTCGAGTAAAAAAAAGTTAAAATAGGTTGGAACTTCATATCCACTTCCACAAAAAACATAGATAAGTAGTGAAATAAAAGTTCACCGAAAATAGGAAAACAGTTTTGTAACAGGTGTAAATAAAATAATAATAAAGTAAATATAAAAAAGTATCCTAATGTGCCTATCTGCTTCTAATAACAATAAGCTCTTTACCAAAAACATGCAGGAACATCAATCCTAAGTTTACCCTAAGTCTTTTTTTGAATTGAAATTTTATGAGAAAAACTATGTAAATAAAATTTATTTAGTTTCCAGATAAATGTTTTTGAATTATTTTTTATCAGATAATCGCTAGGATGTTGAAATCAAATATATAGTCTTATATAACACGAAAAGTTTAATATTCTTAATTAATAAATAAAATCTATTATCACATTTTCTTAATAGCAATTTCAAAATAAACTCAATAGTGAATTACATTTTCACTAGCAAAACCAAGTTTAAGCCCTTTTCAACCAATACAACATACATACAAATAATATTTGCAAAGCCTAAGAATTTCTGTTCTATTTCAATAGAATGCATTAAAAACACTAAAAATCGAATAAAATTTACTATTTACTTTCAAGTCTTTTGATAATTTTTCATTTGAAAAGCGATGAATGTAAAAGGTTTCGTATTCAATGAACTTTTCAACGTTGCACATTGCACATTGCACATTTACCCGAATTGGCTTAAATGTAAAGATATAGTATTATATCATGAATACAATTTGTGAGCACAAATAAAATAAAAAATAAAATAATGAAATAAAGTAAAACGAAAAAAATCATATCAATTCCATATTGTACCAAGTACATCGTGGCGTATGATTAACAATTTCAATTATACAAGGTGCCTCGGTACATATCTTACTCATGACGTATGTATGCATGAGTACAATTGATTTAGTTTTACATATTTGGATATGAGACTTTGAAGGACGTGTTCCTGGTTTATGGTGCAATAATCCACCAAAAAATACCAACCACATTAGAGCTTATGGCTTAGGAAAATAAAAGGTGTTTTCATTATTGAATATAGCCAAGGTTTTTGTCAGAGAGCTATAGTGTTAGTTGTATCTACATCAATAACAGTATCAGTAATATCAACATATTTAAATGACCAAAATATTTGATGGTATAGGTACAGCAAAATAATTAATATTAAACGCACGAGTATGATTTGAGACCTGCATATGAGTAGATTGATTAGCTTTTAAGTATATTTGTGTATATTGCTATATGTGCATATGTAAGTAGTGGTCGCTATGGTGAAGTGGTAGTGCGTTGGACTGCCGGGTTCAAATCTCGGCACAGTCAAAATCAAAATAAAAAAACGTAGAAAAAATAATTTTTATACACGGCACCATCTCTTGGCAGGCAATGGCAAACCAACAAGAGTAAAAATTACCTATGAAAAGCTTTTCACTTCGCCGTTCGGATTCGGCATTACACTGTAGGTCCCTTCCATTCATGTACAAATATAACACGCACAACATGAGTGGATGCGAAAAGCTCGTCCTAGGCCCTCCATGGGCTGTTGTGTCATTAAAAGTAAGTAAGTAAATAAAAGTATGTACTCGTATGTATGCATAAAAGCAATGAATTGTTGTTGAGTTCTTACAAATTGCCAACAAGCCACCTAAACAGCCACATACTCTTATGAACATTCACATGCATGCATATGCTTACATACACATACTCATATATGTATGTATGTTATATTTACGAGTAAATGAAATTTCAGGAGTAACTTGAACTCATTATTGTAAGTGATTCTTCTTTGGATACAATAACAACTACAAAAGAAACAAGAAATATGTCATCATTCAATTTCAATTGGCTTTACTTACTTATTCTTTTCTAGCTTCTGATGGATCGGTGTGCTTTTTTATTTCGTTGCGCTTGTGAGGGAATATTGCAGTTATTAGGTTTTGGCAAAAGAAAAATATTTAAGTATGAAGGAAATCACAAAATAATGATGAGAAAGATATATTGGTTAGTTGGAAAAAATTGTTTATCTACGCAAATGCGGAATTTTGCTCATTTTCTTACCATTTTGCAACTAAATGGCTATAAAAATTGAGTATCTAATACACACTTTTTGTTTTGAACATATTACTTGAAGAATTTAATACCTATTTAATTGGATGGCTTGAGTGATGGTTTTGCTACCTAAAAAAATAGTAATATAATTCAGCACTTTCAAGTTAAATATTTATTTAATGTAGTTTGCTATAAATAACATTTCAAATGATAGGATCAAAATTACTTGTTACACAAAAAGTTTTGTCCTATTTGACAAGACATTTAAGTGACAAAGACAGATATTTTGTAGTAAAAGTGTTGACTATATTCTCTGCTAATACTACATAGATAAAATTTTTTAAAAAGATGTATTCTGATCTCGTGTTAAAAATAAAATTTTCATATACAATTTTGTCATGGCCTTTCCTTCGCAATTATACCAGTCCCTATAATTGCTCATATCGAATGTACATAAAAGTCACAAAAGAGGTAAATGGCATGATGATTGACATGTCGCGGTAACTCCCTTTAGAATTCTCACACTACGAGCTAATAATTTTTACTGCAATAGCATGTGAGCGCAAAAGTTTTGTGTTTCTTATTTCCTGCCAACTCAATGTACATTTTTTTGAGAAGTTTCCCATTGTTTCGGAATGATTAAATGTTGTCCGTTAACGCTTAATTGCCAGTGGTGTGGTTTATGAAAAGTTTAATGGCAAACGCTTGTTTATGTTCTGCAACATCAGCAATATAAACTTGAACATGTGGTATATAATTGCCTGTGGTTTTGCGTTGTAAGGAATATATTTTCATGGAGTTTGGAGTTTGAAAAAAACCTCATTAGACTTTTGCAGATAAATTGCTACAGTTATGTTGCCTAAGCAGACTTATATATTAACAACTAAAAAAAAAAAAATTATTATTTCTTACCAGCATGTATTAAATTTATTTTAAGCAACATATTGATTAAGGTGCTTGTATATTTTTAAGTAATGCTTTTACTTCTACACCACTTAACACTATTCGCACTTAACAAATTCCTTTTATGCTTCAATGCGTGTCTGATGTCTTTATTTCCACTCATACACATACATTAACATTTCAATTTCTTATCATAGGCTTGTGGTCATAGGCTAATGGAGAAACCGCATTTTGATATCATTTAAAATTAAATTAAAATAAAATGTTTTGAATGGCTTTCCAATATTTTACCGCAAAGTCATTCTTATTTTTATTGCCTATTTTATACAAAATAAGATTTAATGAGAATATTCTGCTTTTACATTAACTTTAGCGTCTATAGCTGGATAATGACAGAAGTCTTGACTTTAACTCAGCCAATAACTGGTAGCCAAACTTCCGATCAAAATAATATATCCAAAGTATCTTAAACTCATTTTAAAACTTTGAAGTTGGAAATGCATACCTAGGAGGTCTTGTACATCAGTAACTGAAGTTTCCCAAGCTTAATATTATTAATTTTTGTAGTTAACTAATTTTTTCAACTATCTTTCAAATGAATCTTTTATTTATCATAAATAAATTATTAATTTTGAAATTTGTAAGCGGTACAGCAAAAGGAAAAAACAAAATTTAAGAAGATGCCCACAAAAACAAGAAGTAATTCAAATTACATAAAAAATATTTCTTAAAAAATAAGTAATAGAAATATTGTAATGGGGAAAGGTTTTTGTTTTCTTATATGACAACTTAGTATAAATAAAATCTTGTAAGAGACAAGAGCTTTCTATTATAGTTTTAATTAGACAAGCCAAATAATTGCAGTTGTAAGGTAAGAAGAAACACGAAAAACGATATATAGAAGACAGTTACAGAAAGTAATAGGTACTGTAACGGCGCTGATTATCAATATTATGATTATTTACAAAATACATATATGCTTATCACTTTTCATTCAATGTTATTGTTAATATTCTTTTTCTTCTTTTATATTGCGTAAAAAACGCATTTATTTACTTTACTTTATTTTACTTTACTTTACTTTAACTATATTTTTCCCATCACTGTAATGCATAAAGAGAGATCACTCAATTTCATTTACTTTATCACTCATTTAACGGTAATCTTCCTTTATCGCTCACTACTTGTTAAGATCAACTATCATAATTATTATTTGATCATTCGATACTCAACTATTAAAGAAATCAGACGCTTAAAATCAAACTTTCGCGTGTTTCGCGTCCTTTACGCTTAGACGCTTGTAGACTTGTTCGCTCTTGCGGCTAGTGTAATCGAACGCAACTCCCACTTTAGGGATGTTCCGCTCCCCTACAGTACGAAAAATAATTGAGTATATTGATGTGAACATAGGAATATGTTGGTATACATATAAAATAGAAATATATAAACATGTGTATTAAAGATTGTGTAAAACTATAATAAAAAATTCGGAACAATTATTTCCCATATTAAAAAAATAATTAAATCTACAAACAACACTTTCATACCAGCTTTAAATGAATATTTTTAATCTTTCAGAACAATATTATTACTATACTTAATTCAGTAGAATCATATCGTTCATACTCACATAGAGAAAATAAATAGTTACATTAGGTTTAAGTTATTTATATTGCAACTTGTAGTTTTTGTTGAAGGTATTTAATTTAATTTAAATAATAAAGTTTCTGTCATCATTTTTATTCCGCACTCTTACGCGCACACTCACCAACAGTCTCTCTCCTAAATTACCCTCGCTCGGTTGCATTTCAATATCCTTTCGACATGGTTGTTTTTATTTAGTATTAGTCTGTTTATATCAGTCAAACTCTCATACGTTCATTTAACTTTCCTCCTACATTCATCTTAGCGATGAATAGTGCAATCAAATAATCTTTTAAACTCTTTAATGGGAAATCACGTATCTATAGAGAATTTGCTAAATTACTCCAGCCAGTACATAGCACCTTTGCCCAACAATCACCTTGAGCTTCAGCCACTACACTTGCAACAGCCTTGCCGCCATCATAGTGTATCATTTATATCAATACCCAGTAGTATGCTCAATGCTCACAACGATTCCAATATACATACTAGTAGCTTAACAGGATTTTAAGTGCTGAGGGACAATTGTGTAGAATATCATGAACATGACTAAAAACGATACAAAACAAAAATTCGTATTTGGAAGATAATCGTAGAGATCGAAGTAACACAAACTGTTAGGCTTATCTATATATATTGTAGAAGGAATAGAAAGAATGCAACTGACATTATAACATATGTAGCAGAAGAAGGAGAATATCTTCTTCATATTCATCGCAAATGGAAAATGCTGATTTTGCTTGTTACTTGCAATTGCCTATGAGAGATGAACTGTGATTTTCGTGTACATACTTGTGTACATTACGATTTTATTGAGCTACAGCTAAAGTATGTACATTGAGTGTAAATATAGACAGAGTGAAAATATCTGGTCTTGTTGTACGCCTTAGGGTATAAAGTTTGCATAGAAATTGCACAAGTTCATCTGCAATCAAGAGTTGCCATTGCAATTGCCTTTTACTACTGTTGATTTTAGTTCGTGATTTAGCTACCGTTCTCCCTTTTTTATATTATGAATTTTGTATAGGTTTTAAGGTTAATAATTTTTTTTATAGTATGTATATTATGTATGTATGCGAATTCCTATGTATCTAAACAAAATATTTGATATTTATTTTACACAAATAAAGAGAAATCCAAAATATTTTTAATAGAAAAATGCATATTTTAGTAGTTCTCGAAATAACTGAGATATATTATCTTTAATTAGTTTTAAACTTATGCCTAGCATACTTTACATATATAAGTTAAACGTCGTATTCCAACCAGGTTTATAAATGTTTTTTCAATAGGAACATAACAAATATACATTTAAATAAAACACAGAATAATTGAGTTATAGGGCTGATTTTTATTTTCTGTATAGTACACATGTTACATTTAAGTATGGAATCCGAAACCCCGCATCTGACTACAGCGAAAACATTTTGCGCTATCCAATCTTGGTAGCCAATTTTACACCACTCATCAACACATATCGGTCAGAACGTTGGCAATTTCCAGTTCGATATTTTTATTGACTTCCTATAACGTTGTTGGCTTGTTGGCATAAACCAACGACTTAAAGTTACCCCATAAAACGATAAATCGCCACATTTATCACTGAATATGATTTTTCCATGAAATTCACGATTTTCCTCAAACTTTTGAAGAGCCTAATCGAAAAAGTTTCGCCACTTCAAATGATCACAAACCTTCACTACTTATGTAAGGATGTAGGCCAAGATCCGGGGTTCGAATCTCGGCACAGGCAAAATAAAAAAGTAGGAAATAATTTTTCTACACGGCACCACCTCTTGGCAGGCAATGGCAAACCTACAAGAGTAAAAATTGCTATGAAAAGCTTTTCACTTCGCCGTTCGGATTCAGCTTTAAACTGTAGGTCCCTTTCATTCATGTACAAATATAACACGCACAACATGAGTGGATGCGAAAAGCTCGGCCTAGGCCCTCCATGGGCTGTTGTGCTATTAAAAGCAAAGTAAGTACTACTAAAAAAATGGAAAAAAATGGTTCTATGTTTGAAGGAATATTGAGAGTCAATAAAGCATAAAAAACGTAATAGCACTGTGCAGAAAAACACACTCAAAAATATGGAAAAATATATCAATTAAGTTCTGATAACCTGTAATATTTCTTAATTTAGTTTATTAAATTATAGTATTAGAGTACATTAAAATATTCATGGATCGATTTCATACTAAGTATGTATGTTCAGAAATAAACACCAACACATATAAATGTACATATGTATGTATGCAGTTGTTAGCACAGTGCTGATTTACCAACAATATAGACTTTTCAGACATGACCTGCTAGTGTTGAAAAAGAAAAAAAAAAAAAAAACAAAAAGTATGTAGAACATTTGGAATTTTTATGTGCCTTAACACAGATCATATACTCGTATATGTGAGTATGAAAGGTATGTTTGGAAGAAGTTGATAAACATGTGACAAGAAAATCTCGATGAATAAGAAAAAAAATTTGTAATTCTGCCTCACACAGACACAAATACATACATACAGTTATAGGAGTGTGGGAACTCATTTAAAAAATTATTTTCTCAATATTGGCTCAGCTTTTGTCATTCAATATTTCTTATTTCCTTTTGTAGTTGAATATACACAAACTGTGTGCACGAAACACAAATTGTATGTAGGGATACAAATTGTCTTATTTTTTCCTTTTATATTGTACTACCAACTGTTGATTACATTTTTATAACCCAAAGGGGAAAGGAAGTGCTCACCTGTCAGCAGTAAGCGCTTACATACTCTTTACATTGCATGCCATAAAAAGTAAGCGGTGACATCAAGCTTTCCTGAAGTACTAATAGGGAGTTAAAGAAGAGCGCTTATACGAAGAGCAAAGAGGGCATGAAAGTTAAGAGAACAGAAATAAGCTCAGATTTTACTAATAGGTTATTATTTGATTTTGGAAAATTTTTTTGGAAACAGAACTGATTTTGGAAAATTTTAGCAACATTCTCTGAAAATGATTGAGTGCTCCTAAAAGTATCCAGAAACGCACAAAGGCCAGGAACGTACCGATGTGAATCTTAGGGAAGAGTTTAAAATTTTACCATTGGGACATAAAAGATATGTATTGTGTACGTATGAGTAAGCATATTATGTATTGTATATTACAATAAAACAGCGGAAATTATTTTTCACGCAATCATTTTCAATTCAATTGACAAAATTTGGTTGTCATTTCCTTTACGCGACATTTTCCGAATGTTTTTCACATAACACTGCATGAATCGTTGTTAACTGTTACGTTTTCTTTTAATATTGATCTCAAAGGATCCTAATCAATAATAAATTATATTTAAATTTTCGCAAGCATCGTATTTTTTAAATTATGTCTTTTATCTATATCTATTGTCTTGAATTTATTTTTCATTAATTCTAATTTATGTACTTTGAATGGCTATTGCTTTGTTGTTGCTGTTGTTGCACGAATTTTTCGAAAGAAATAAAAATACATATTTAAATATGAAATAATATATATAAAATTTGACAAGAGACATACTTTTAAGTAGATAGCTCAATGCACTATTTATTGACATAGCGACCCTTTAAGAAAACACTTTATTGTGTTATATGCATTTAAGATTTAATGTAGTGCATCTGGCAATGCACGTAATAAAACGACCACAGTCAAAAGTCTTTATAATCTTTTCTTTTTTACAATATGCATTTACATACATGTGGATAATTTAACTAACCAAAAGTGATTTTTTCATTGAAATAATTTGGCTTAGGATGGTATATCAAAATCGATTCGATCGCACTAAAATTCATTAGCAATTTCGTATTAAATTCTTGAGTCCCCCTTCTGGAGGCCCGAGCGCAGGATATGGTGGATGTTGGGAGGTAGTTTTGAAAGAAAATGCTAAACATTGTTCTCAACTAATTTATTTTCAAAAACTTCGAGATTTAGATTACAGTACTTTACAAATTATTGGTCAAAGAAAAAGAAAATGACACTCATTAATTTTATTCAAGAAGCGTTTTCGAAATATATGTTAGAAAAAAAAAAATTTATATGTTTTTTCAGTTATTGTAATTTCGAGAAAGTTGGATAAACCTTAACTTATATAAATTGTACATGGTTTCAACCGCATATTCTTCTTGTTTCCTAAGATATACCGTTTACGTTTAACGAATTACAATTTATTGCGAAACAGGCGATAAATTTCAGGTGTTCCATTGAAATAAAAAAAAGTTATTTTCCTTATTTTCAAGATTAAAGGTATAAGATTAATCTGTAATAAAAGTATAAAGCTTACTTACTTACTTACTTACTTACTTAGCTGGCGCTACAACCGATGATCGGTCTTGGCCGCCTCCACAAAGCTTCGCCAGTCACTTCTGCTATGCGCGCGCTGGCGCCAGTTGATAAGGCCAAGTGCAGTCAGGTTGCCCTGCACCTGGTCTTTCCAACGGAGATTAGGACGTCCCCTTCTGCGTGATCCTCCACCGTGGTTCGAATAAAACACCTTTCTAGCCGGAGCGCTTTCTTCCATTCGCTCAACATGACCCAGCCAGCGAAGCCGCTGGAGTTTTATACGCTTGACTATGTCAGTGTCGGCGTACAGCTCATACAGCTCATTGTTCCATCTTATTCGAAACACGTCATCCACGCATACTGGACCGTAGATCTTACGGAGTATCTTCCTCTCGAACGCTCCTAACAGTCTCTCATCATTGATGGTCAATGTCCACGTCTCTGCGCCATTCATTAGGACGGGAAGGATGAGGGACTTATAGAGCGTTATTTTTATAAAGCTTAAGTTGACTAAAATCAAACGAAAAACTCGACCTTTCACATTTTCATATTCATTTACATACAATTTTGTTATCTCAGTGGAATAATTACGGGTAACTTGAAAAGTTTCCAGCCTGACACATAGATGGAGCAGTGAATTTATGTTCAATGTATGATTTCATCTTTCGTATGGATGGAATTGTTATTGGAAGCTGCGCAGACGACACTGCTGCCTTGTCAATTGATGATAGTCCTTTCACTGCCTCACTCAAACTCAAAAAATGTTTAAATAAAATATCTTTGTGGCTTAAAACTGGAAAATTGTGGCGAACGAAACCAAGTCGGTGCAAGTAAGATTCACAACATGGCTCAATACTTGCCCACCTGTGTAATTAATCGCAATACAAATTCCTGAAGCAAACAATGAGAAATATCTAGGAATGTATCTGGATAGACGTCTCACATGGAAAACGCACATATTTACGAAGCACAAAGCTTTAGGTCTTAAACTGAGAAGTATCTTCTGGCTACTCAATCGTAATTCGCAACTAAGTCGCGAAAACAAACTGCTGCTTTACAAGACGATCCTTAAACCCATACGGACCTACGGCTTACAACTGTGGGGTACAGCCGCCAATTCAAATGTCGAAATATTGCAACGCTATCAGTCGAAAATGCTTCGTAAGATTGTGAAGGCAACTTGATATGTTGCCAATTGACAACTACATCCTGATTTACAAGTTCCTTTCGTCAAAGATGAAAATAAGACCAAATCTAATTCATACCAAATACGAATGTTGAAACATCCAAATCAACTAGCATCTAAGTTGATGAATTCGCAGTGGACTTTCTCCAGACTCCAATGAAAAACCCCTCAAGATCTCATAATTTAAGGTGAAAATTGCGAATCATAATTATGTAAATGTAATAATGTTAAATATGTGTGTGCCACTGGACATGCCACCATGCATGTTTGTTTTTATTTTTCAAATTCTATTTACTTATAAATCTATCGTTAAATGTCTCAAAAACAGTTTGTTTTATATAGTAATAGAAAATAAAAATAAATAAAAAAATCTTTCGTATGAACATGTGCAAAGTTTCAAATCAATATTGCAATCCATTATTTGTTTAACAGCTGCTTGAAGTTGACGTGCCACAGTGTTTTTTTTAAATGGAAAAATTAAAAATCGTGCTATTATGGAGTATTTATTTAAAATATGTTTAGCTGGACAAGATATCCAAGCCGATATGGTAAATGTGTTAGGTGAATGTGCTCCTTCATATGCAGTGGTAAAAAATTGGATTGCTGAATTTAAACGTGGTCGTACAAGTATTGAAGATGAACCACGCACTGGACGTCCAAACAGTGCCTCGACACTAGAAATGATTGAAAAAGTACATGTTCTTGCTTATGAAAATCCAAGTGTGACTATGTGTGAAATAGCTGATCTCAGAGGAACGAGTAAAACACATTTTACATGAAGAACTATATATGAAAGATTTATTTATTAGAAAAAGTAGTGCCGCATACGTTTTAAGCAGAATAAAACGGGTTTTAAGCGTCGTTTCATAACTGGTCCTAAATTGAAACAGCAACGAAGCTGGTTATTCGGTGCCAA
Source organism: Palloptera scutellata (assembly GCA_958295655.1). Classification (NCBI taxonomy): domain Eukaryota; kingdom Metazoa; phylum Arthropoda; class Insecta; order Diptera; family Pallopteridae; genus Palloptera; species Palloptera scutellata. Next base: position 20,795,710 of record OY282449.1, on the reverse strand, counting down.
AGCAGACAAAGCTCGAATGATCTGCAAAAAGGTTATGGCTAGTGTTTTCTGCGATGCAAAAGGGATTTTGGTGATTGATTATTTTGAGAAAGGCAAAACAATAAACTCAGAATACTATTGTAACCTTTTGGATAAACTGGATGCAGTAATTCACGAAGACCCGAATTAAAGAAGAAAAAAATCGTTTGTTATCAAGACAACGCACGTCCTCACGCAAATGTTTTCACAATGGCTAAATTCAACGAATCAAAGTACGAATTGCTTGACCATCCACCGTATTTACCATATTTGGCTCCCAGCGACTACTACCTGTTCCGAAACCTGAAACAGTTCCTTCGTGGAAAGCGTTTTTCGTCGAAGGAAAAAGCTATAGCAGCCGTAGAGGCAAAATATAATGATGGGATAGATTTTTTGGAGGAGCACTGGACTAAGAGCATTGAATTGTTAGGCGATTATATGGTACTGAATACCAAAAAAAAATAGCGCAAACCGAAATAACTGTGTTTTCAAATTTAGACTAGAAACTTTTCAAGTGACCTTTAAAAATTACATTTTTCAAAAAAGTTTGGATATTTGCCTTTCTTCTCCTGTAAATCATGTCCTTTCGCCCTGCGCACGGGCCACTTGCATACCTAATTTTTCTAATTATTATAAGATTTTTAAAAATATAATTTATTGTTACTTTATGTAAATAATAAGCTCAATATTTAAATCTTTAGAAGTATTATAGCCAGTGAAAAGAAAATTTTAGGTATATACAAAAATTTCCAGAGCTTCCAATTTTCAACACCTGTTATAATCTTGTATACAACACCTCTTGGCAGGCAAGGGCAAACCTATAAGAGTAAAATTTGCCTAAGAAAAAGCTTTTCAATTCACCGTTCGGACTCGACATATAACTGTAGGTCTCTTCCATTCATGTACAAAAATATAACACGAACAACTTGAGTGGATGCGAAAAGTTCAGCCTAGGCCCTCCATGCCATTAAAAGAAGAAGAAGTTATAATCTTGATATACCATTTGCAGTAAACAAACGTATCATACCTGTTTTATTTCCATTAAAAATCAGCAATGAGCATCTCTGTGTTTTTAACATTTTCTAATAATTTCAACTACCGCACAATTCACCACACAGCACGAAGACATAGTACTTCATACATTTGAATATATGTATGTGCATATATTCCGGTCTTTATTCACCTTAGATATCAAGGCGAATTTAATAAGGCGGTGTTACTAGCAACACGCTCCTCTTCTTCCTTTGTGGTGAAATGCTGATTTGGGAATTGTTGCCCTGGTGAATTTAGTTGTACTGCTGCTATCACCTTACTATACTTATGTATAAATTTGCCTTGATTCACCTTAGACACCTTTTATACGTTGCTAAACAGCATGAAAGGAAATGAAAGTATAGAATTGCTGTTATTAAGGAAATATAAGACAGAGTTGCATGCGAAGAAATTACTTTTGATAAATATTGGTAGCTTAATCCGAAGGCGAAATCCCGCGGGAATAAAATTTTAATATCGTTCGCATCTATGGAATCCATTAATAATCGTTGAAGAGCAGTGCAATCAGTATTGTAGATAGAACAACATTCGAACTCATTATTGTACTCTTATATGATTCTACTTCTATAGAGCAATACTTACTTTGCCCAGAAAGCCATTTGTTTATTTATAATTTGAAAATAAAACACAATTTTTGTAATTTATACATATACATAGGCATATATTTTATTTTTGCATCTTTCGATTAGTCTCAGATAGATTTTATAAACGTTTTTCTCCTCATTTTGCTTATATATTTTTTTTAAATTTTTACAAATAACATTGTTTTTTTCCATTTTTATTTTCATTTTATGCACCTAACGAGAGTTTGACGCCATGAGTGCAATGAAAATGGAGTCGGTTCCAGATTTACAGGTTAGCCATATCGCAGAATCCATACGTCAATAAAGTTAAACAATATTCTACTGTACTGCGCACTACACAACTCTTTTGAAATGTAAATAAATAAATATGTATGTATTCCATATTTATATGTATGTACTTTTTTTGGCACATGCGCATAATGTTGTAATGTTAGTAAATAAATAAAATATTTATATAAATTTCACAAAAATAAGGAATGATTCACACTATTTTTAATGCATTTCCAGTTTAAAATATTTTTATTCGCATTAATTCTCATCCTTTTTGACAATAAACAGAAAACAAAACAAAAGAAAGTCAAACCATTTCTAAAACTACGAGTACCTACAGCACTACATACTACTTATGTATGTATGTAAATACATACGGCTTAGAAATCCCAGCAAAAAACGACCTTTAAAATAAATTCATTGTACCTATATCATTAAAACATGATGAATAGCCGGCTAAATCATTTCAAGCTGATTTTTAAAACTTTGGAACTGCTTTCATTGAATAACATGGCCACGATAACTTTTGTCGATTATACCGCCAAACTGCAATGCATCAAGACGTCAACTGGTGATCACTACTAGCTAAAAATCGATAAGATTAACAAAGTAGTTTAACGGGCGATTCACTATCACAGTATGAACACTAAACTAGAGTAACAGTTAAATATTATTGTTATTAATTTTGAACTGTCTCACAAGTTTTACTGGTATGCGCATGTTTGGTTGCTTGGGATACTCACAATCATATGCAGAATTGTTCCAGCTGCTTGTCAATTTAACAAATTAATACAAAAAGTAAAAAAAATTGTATTTACGGTAATGGCAGAAATACGCACGGCTGACTTTAAGAGTAATAGCAAGATACAATATAGCTTTACTGGCTCCTTTCAACGGTTTAATTGAAATGCATGTATTCATATGCTGAATCGCCTAGTGACGAAATTTTCCAAATCGATTGCCATAGAGGAAAAAGAAGTGAAAAGCTACGCTATGGAACTTTTTTCACCATTTCTCATGCAAGGAAATAAATGTAATTTCATTATACGGCCAAATATGCAAGCCTGTAAAGTGAACGTGCATTATGCGTAGTACCTAAAAAGTCAGCACCTTTACTAATCCTTATGGATTTAGCTCGGTCGCCAACGAGTATTCGACCAACGGTGTCTTTTGTCTTTTGCCGAAACCCAGCCATATAAGTTTTTTCTTTTTAAATAATAAAATGTTGATGCGATGAGAAATGCGACGTAAATTAATAAAAAGTATAGCAGAAATACGAATGAGGTAATGTAAACAGAATGCAAATTTCTCTTAATAGTGAAATGGTTGTCTAGCTTTTTTTAAATCAAATATTATATTTATGAAGTGGACATAAACTGATATAATTTTTTTTGAAGAAAATATCATATTATGATGAAAATTAATGAACTAATTAGTGAATTATTAATTTATGTTTACTTAAGTATACATAATACCTTAAGTTGTATATACGATACGTAATTATAAATAAATTACTCTTACTAGTGAAAATGTTATCTATCTTTGTTTTCTATCAATTACCTTTGTCATCTATCTATACTTACTGAGACAGATAGTTAAAATGTTCTAGCAAAATCTGCAATTGATATTGGAGAAATCAATACTCTGTTACATAAGTAGCTGAGTGTTTGAAGTTTTCCTTCCTCGCAAATTTCACAAAAAAACATTTCAATCTATCTTGTGACTCTATCGATCCATCCTTCATAGAAATTATGTAAGTTCTCGGTGATTCCGTTCAGAAATGTGTTCTTTATACTTACGACCAAAAATCCCAATAATTTTACAAATTGTCTATTACAGGACTCTGGGTGCTCATGAAAACCACCACAAAATGAAATTAAATGTGAAATGTTTGAAAGCTTATAAAGTATTTAAGCTTGTAAAGTATTTAAGCTTGTAAAGTATTTAAGCTTGTAAAGTATTTAAGCTTGTAAAGTATTTAAGCTTGTAAAGTATTTAAGCTTGTAAAGTATTGAAACTTGTAACTGTATTTAAGCTTGTAAAAGTATTTAAGCTTGTAAAAGTATGTAAGCTTATAGGTTTGGCTTGTATTAATTTAATGTATTTAAATTTTTTGCTGGAGTTTTTGTAACTAAAAAAAAGAGAAAATCATTAATTACAAATTATGTATACACACAATTATGAAAGAAACACTTACCTCCCCCACACGACCCTGTCATACAAGTTATCGCTTAAAAAAGTCCAAACCTGTAAAACACTACCACAAAATCACACACAGCACTATAAATAAATAGATTCGAGTGGAGTCCGTTGCTATAACAAATAATAGAAATAAATAAGTTAACGAATATTAAAAATTAACAATAGAAAACACCGAAAAAATTATACATATATGTACAAGTATATACCTCCGGAATTCCCAAATCAACGTATATACTTTGCCGAGTCAACACAACCGGTAAAGTACAAACTACGATAGGTACTGAATTTTCCAATGCCAACTCAGTTTTATGTATATCCTTATCACAAATGCTCTCTCCCTCTCTTTGGGATTCCGCTTTTATTTGTGTTATTCACCATGTCATTCGCACAGTGATACAAATTACTCTCCGTTCTCAGGGTGTGAGCAGGCACAAATTACTCTCCGCTCTCAGGGTGTGAGCAGTCACTTCTTGCACTACTATATTGCCAACACCAACATACTCGTATACGGATAGAAGAAAGAGAGAACCATTTGCTTTTATTTATACTTAACATTTTCTACAGCGCAATACATATACATGTGCACATATATATATGAATGTATGAATCAATATTCTTCTCTCATGCTCTATACGTTGACATAAAGAAGGAAGATGTGGTAGCTATAATCGAAGTTATACATACATATGTATGTATTCGTATAATAAAAAGGATAGATGTAGATACTAGAAATGAGAATTTAGCAAATTCGCTCAATTGAAATTGTTGACTTCTGCGCAAGTTGCACGCCAGTATGTCTACGACTATTTATATGCAAGTGTACAGTGAGTTACGAAATTATTATAACTAATAAATTTGATTCAAGGAGTCTAATTATAACCAATAATTTTGCACTCCACTGTATGCATGAATTTATTAGCATATTATACACAAAATACATAGTATACATTTCTATTAGTGTCTTATATTTGTATGAAAATGCATTTAATAATTGGGAATTAAAATCTTGCAGAAAATTTTATCACATCACAAAAGGACGAAATTGCTTTGAGAGTTGCCAGGCTTCGAATAAAAGTTTCCATTATTACAAGGAAGAAACCTGTGGTTAGATTGGGAATTTAAATATATTTTGTGATCATTAAATCCTTGTTTTAATTCTTTTTGAAGTGATTAATATTGTTGTCATGTTTGTTACAATTATTTGTAGGAGCGAAGTTACAAATCTCTACCTTCATATGCTACCATAAAACCCTACCACGTAATTACAAAATGTTACAGGCAAAGCAAAACAACATATAACAATCAGAGTATTGCTTCGGAAAATTTCTGACATAAACTATGGGATAAGAACATATATTTTCGATGTAGGAGAACAGCTCTATAACAGAACAGCTCTATAACAGATTTTAAAAGTTTTACGTTAGGGCTTTAGGAGCGGTATGAAAACAATTTTTTGTTACTTCTTTATTCTTCTTCTTTTTCTCTTTTAATGGCACAACAGTCCATGGAGGGGGCCTAGGCCGAGCTTTCTCATACACTTAATCTTGTGCGTGTTATATTTGTATATGAATTGTAGATAGCATAAACACCAAGAATAATGTCAGCCTTGAGATCAAGCGGAGAGTAACTCTTGCCAACAGGTGTTACTACGGGCTCAGTAGGCAACTGAGAAGTAGAGCCCTCTCGCGACCGACGAAAATAACGCTCTATAAGTTCCTCATCCTTTCCGGCGTGGACATTGACCATCAATGATGAGAGGCTGGTAGGAGCGTTCGAGAGGAAGATACTCCGTAAGATCCACGGTCCAGTATGCGTGGACGACGTGTATCGAATAAGATGGAACGATAAGCTGTATGAGCTGTACGCCGACACTGACATAGTCAAGCGTATAAAACTCCAGCGGCTTCGCTAGCTGGGTCATGTTGAGCGAATGGAAGAAAGCGTTTCAGCAAGAAAGGTGTTTTATTCAAGCCACGGTGGAAGAATAGGACGTAATAATCTAAATTGGAAAGACCAGGTACAAGGATACCTGCGCTTGGTCTTTCCAAGTGGCGCCAGCACGCGCATAGCACTGGCGACTGGCGAAGCTTTGTAGAGGCGGCCAATTCCGATCATCGGTTGTGTAGTGCCAGTTAAGTAAGTAAGTAAGAGTGGTAGTGGGACCTAAGGTTTTATCGAATCGGAACAGCGAAGTGAAAAGTTTCTCTTACAAAATTTTGCACTCTTGTAAGTTTGCCATTGCATGGCCAAGAGATGGTGTCGTGTAAAAAAATTATATTCTACTTTTTGATTTTGCGTTGAGATTTGGCACCCGGACATTGTGCGATGCAGGCCAACGCACTATCAACTACGCTACAGCTACCACCACATCTTCCTTCTTTATAGTGTGCTAAAAATATATCATAAATATTGACATATATATATTTTTACATACATATTAGGTATTTATTATGAACCTTCTTTCGAAATACCAAAGATTCGGTTAATTCGGAATGTGGAAGTGTGTGTGTTTGCCTCCTTACAGCTCAGTGGTTTTCATAGTACGCATGCAATTGCTGGGAACAATTTAATTTGAAATTTCACTTTCTAACATATTTATGCAAACAAAAACTTATTTATCTATTTTATAACAGTTTCAAAACTAATGAAATTTTGATATTTAGCAACAAGTGGAAAGGAAGCGTTTTGCAGGCATATCATAGGTAGAGGTGATCTAACAATCTGACTACTTATTCAGCTATGTCAAGCGCTACATAATTTTTATTAAAGAATAATTTTTAAATTTTCAACAAGAGTAGAAATTTTACACACTTTCTAGTCCCTCCAGCGCACCTCATCCCACATAATACATAATTGCTCTCAGAAGTAAATATAAAATATAAATCTTTTAACACTTTCTCGATTCTCATTTGTTTTATCTATAAAATGTTGTATCACAAATTTGAATATTAAATAAATATAAAATTTCTTGTCTAGGTTTTGTAACTTTTTACCCAAATCACTTCTTTTTATGCGAATAAGAAAAGTTCGAAACTGAAAAGCTTTTAGAAGAAATGTATTCCTAGTTACCTGCATACTTTATATATATGGTACTTACATACTTACTTTCATGCGTTAGTTATCATTTGTGTATATGTATGTACTATACATATGTGTGTAGGTGATTGTTAAAAAGTTTTGATATGTGGAAATCAATTTTTATGCGCTTATTGAATATTAAACTTTATTTAAAATACATTTCGCACACATGTTGCTCTTTTTCCCAATGGGAATATAAAATATACATTAACAACAAGCTTTAATATTTCGTATTCTTCAAAGTTTGTTTCTTGCATAATACTTAACTAACACTCTGCTAGTATTTTTGATTAATTTGTATACTCAAAACAAAAGCGACACATCTGAAGAATTAGACTACGATTGCGAATTTTGATTTAATTCGTGGTATGCTCACCTATTAAAAATATTGCTGGTCACTTTTAAAACCTAAAATACTATAAATTTTTTGATAAATTTAATGTGTCAGTTAGTAATAGTAAATTTAAATTAAAAATTCAATATTTTACATGCATTTGCAAATTTACTCAAAGCTACAACATTTAAATTGTCTCCGACGCATTCATATTGCCAACACTATTGACAACATTTTTGTAATTTCGTACATATTATTGAAGCAAATACAGTTTCCGAAGAGTTAACAGTTTGAAAAACGTAGATATATTTTTAAATTTGTTTTCTTGTACACCATAGGTTCGTCATCTCATCGCTGGTGACAACTAAAGCGACATAATGCGCAAGTTACTGAACAAGTTACTGTCGTAAACCATGTAAACCGTGACGACATATCTTTATGATATCATTGGCGATAAATCGTCAATGACGATTTATATAACGGGGAAACAGCACAAAATTGTAAAACGTTAAATACTAAAACATACATACACTATTCTTTTCTGCTAAATTTCATTTTATATTTCTAAAATTTGTGTCAAAATGAGAAAATTGTATATGAATGAGAAGGAACCTTCAGTTTTATGCCGAATTCGAACGGCGGGGTGAACAAATTTTCATAGGCATGTGTAGAGAAATTGTTTTGTTAAAAATTTATATAAGATATTAAAAGAAAAGCGTGGTGTTGTGTATTGAATCAATCAATATGGCACGTATTGCCTGAGCGACCAGGAGGGAAGTTTCACTAAGTTGCGCATGTGAGTTTTTGTTTCTACTTGATACATAGAAATGCAACTCAGCTTTTCTTCTAACTAATACTGTACCATCGAAAATATGACATTTTTGCGGGCAATGGAGAAACAAACTATTAACCTAAACTAGCTTAACATAACTTAGTTGACATAAGCATAAAATTTAATTAAACTTTTCTTTATATTCCTATTTGTATATATTATGCTGGATAGAGATGGATTTTCATACAGGAGACTTTTGTAACTCCCATAATTACATCGCCTGTTGAAATGATCAAAACACACGAAACCAGATTGATCACGTTGTGATCGACGGAAGGCACGCTTCCAATGTACTAGACGTACGCACAATACGTGGTGCAAACATCGACTCAGACCACTACTTGGTTACAAAGAGAAAGCTGGATGTCGAAAAGCTGCAATTACAACAGACAGCCGAAGACTTCGCCAACCAACTTGCACTCTTCCTTTCGCAAAACACCCCTCAACTTGATGATATATGCGCGCAGTGGACGCACATTTCCCGCTCTATGCGTACGGCTGCCGAAGAGGTGCTAGGCTATCACCGTCGACTGAGAAATATGTGGTACGACCAAGAGTGTCGCGATGCTACTGAAGCAAGAAACGCTGTTTACAGAGCCACCCTGCAGTCAGTTGCAACGCGAGCTGCTAAGGAGCGATACAGAGAGTTGAAGAGAGAGGAGAAACGTCTTTTCAGGCGCAAGAAAAGAGATGAAGAAACACGCGAGTTCAATGATATCGAAATGTTGCGGGACAGGAACGAGGTCCGATAATTCTTTGAAAGAATAAGACGCCTGACTGATGGTTTGAAGACCGTGGCCTCATTGCCTTATTGCAATTGCCATTGCAATAAGGCTGCAGGTGCAGATGGCCTGCCTGCTGAGTTGTTTAAGACGGGAGGCGAAGAGCTCAAAAAACGCATGCATGAGCTTCTATGCAGAATATGGTCAGATGAAAGCATGCCAAGTGATTGGAACCTCAGCGTACTCTGCCCAATCCATAAGAAAGGTTATTCCACGATCTGCGCCAACTACCTTGGGATAAGCCTTCTTAATATTGCATATAAAATTCTATCGAGCATACTGTGCGAAAGACTGAAGCCCATCGTCAACAAACTGATTGGACCTTATCAGTGTGGCTTCAGGCCACCATCGACCAGATATTCACAGTACGCCAAATCCTGGAAAAGACCCGAGAAAAACAGATCGACACCCATCATCTATTTGTCGATTATAAAGCCGCCTTCGACAGCATGATTCGGGATCACTTGTACGCCGCAATGTCTGATTTCGGTATCCCTGCAAAGCTCATTCGTCTTTGCAAAATGACACTGACCAACACCACCAGTGCAGTGAAAATTTGGACAGACCTTTCCGCACCATTTGATACCAAAAGAGGTTTCAGACAAGGTGACTCCCTATCGTGCGACTTCTTTAACCTTATGCTGGAGAAAATAATTCGAGCTGCGAACATCGACATCTCTGGCACTATCTTCTACAAGAGTGTCATGCTGCTAGCATACGCTGATGATATTGACATCATTGGCAAAAACGTTCGAGCAGTCAGTGCAGCATTCTTCTCCAACCTGGAAAGGGAGTCTCGTCGAGTGGGTCTAGTGGTGAACGAGGACAAAACGAAATACTTTGTGTCAAAAAACAAAGAGTCACGGCGTCTTGGACAAAATGTCACTGTTGACAACTATACTTTTGAAGTCGTCAAGGTTTTCGTATATCTAGGATCCAGCATAAACACCAACAATAATCAGCCTTGAGATCAAGAGGAGATTAACTCTTGCCAACAGGTGTTACTACGGGCTAAGTAGGCTGTTAGGAGCGTTCGAGAGGAAGATACTCCGTAAGATCTGCGGCCCAGTATGCGTGGACGACGTGTATCGAATAAGATGGAAAGATGAGCTGTATGAGCTGTACGCCGACACTGCCATAGTCAAGCGTATAAAACTCCAGCGGCTTCGTTGGCTGGGTCATGTTGAGCGAATGGAAGAAAGCGCTCCGGCTAGAAGGGTGTTTTATTCGAACCACGTTGCAGGAACACGCAGAAGGGGACGTCCTAATCTCCGTTGGAAAGACCAGGTGCAGGGAAACCTGACTGCACTTGGCATTATCAACTGGCGCCAGCGCGCGCATAACAGAAGTGACTGGCGAAGCTTTATAGAGGCGGCCAAGACCGATCATCGGTTGTAGTGCCAGCTAAGTAAATAAGTAAAGTTGAAATGGGTTTATTGGCTTAAGAAACCCTCGTATATTAAATTTAAACGAAATCGCTCGGTCCATATAGGGGGCTACCTCAGAAATATATTAAATCATTAAATTAAATTAAGTTTTAAATGATGGGGTTTCCTAAATCAATCCACTCTAATAAAATGTTCATATTTATTCGTCTTTTTTGGCTCATTCGCACTTTGACCTTCGCATGTATAGTAAATATCTCAATTTTCTTTCATTAATAACTCAAAAAGTACCCATTCAACAAATATGCGGTTCAAGCTCAGTGACTAAATTTTATTAAAAAAGGTCTTTATATTTTTTTACCATTTTTTACACAAGTGAACGGTATTTACCCGGGTAAAGAAATTAATTTTAATGGATTTGTTATAGCAGGTTTAGAAATCTGTGAAGTAAAAGACATAAAAACTATAAAATTATTGTAGTATGATTTATTATTTATGTTTTATTTCAATATTTTATTGTTTTTGTTTACTGGTTTATATAAATACATATATAACTCAAGCCATATGGCATTTTTCACATTTGGTTTACGTAAAGCTATGTTCTACACAAATTAGTTTTTTGCATTTTTTGCAAACGTTACGTGTACTACGCTTTTTTTTGTTTAGTTCGTAACATAAAATGCACGCTCCTTTGACTCTCTTTAGGCCAGTGGAATCACGATCATCGTTATCATCAGCAGTGAATTCTTCATTTTCTTCATTCAAGGCATGAAATGGCTGGCCTAAAATGCATTCAACTGCATTTCTTATGGAAAAATGTGCCATTACGATTCGATCTTGTGCTCTGGATTTTATTTGAGGTTCGAAAAGTTCGGCCTAGGCCCTCCATGGGCTGTTGTGTATCAAAAGTAAGTAAGTTCAGATAAGAGCTGGCAGAAAATTCTTCTTCTTTTAGTGGTTTCCATGACAGTGGTTTTTTATCATTCCACTAATTATAATGTTTTTCGGCCCTTTTAATATTATATAACATCTTGAATGACTGAACTCATAATACAGTAAAAAGTATCCTTTTCAGTTAAATTTTTAATTGACGGCTTAACGCTTACGAACAAATTGTCTCGAAAAATATTATGCGGCCCCTGGCATTGCGTTGCTGGTGGATTCTTATACCACTTTGTTCCATCTTTGACTTAAAATAAGTCTACAGTTGACGGAAAATTGTCACCTTCATTACTTTCTATGTCACTGTTTTCAATATTGTCCTCCTCATCAGCTTCAGACTCTGTAGTGTCAATCAGTTCCATCATTTCACCTTCTTCGTTCTCTTCGGCATCAGAATCATCACTTACTTTCTCTGGCAAGTAATCTTCATCGGATTCAAAGTTTGCATCGTCCAGGTCATCCTCAGATTCAGAAACGGCTGCTGCAAAAATTCTTTCGTAGTAACGCTGTTTGTCCTCAAATGATAATCTGAAAAGGATTTGTAAGCACACGTACACGAAAAACCTTACTAAACAATAAACCTGGACACAGCTGCTGCAGAAAGATATTCTAAGTTTTTGGATTGTTGTGCCATTTTGTTTATAAATTCCATTATATGAACTTATTTTTTTTACGCAAGGTTGCATTAGAATTCATTGAACATGATAACTTACTTTACTTTACTTTTAATGGCACAACAGCCCATGGAGGGCCTAGGCCGAGCTTTTCGCTGATGAACATGATAACCTCATAAACAAAAAGTAGAGAAACTCAACTTTGGAATAGTAATCCAACTGATATTATGCGGATAATGATATTATGTAAAAAAAAATTTCAGAACAATTTATATAAGGATAAAAATATTTACCCGGGTAAATATTAATAGCTAGCGTACACAAAAATTTCCGTCTATGTGAAGGTTAAGAGAAAGCTTGAAACCCAAGATGTATCATTTTTTATAATCATGTACTTATGCGATGTAATATCATAGAAAATTACTATTTCCTTAAAACTTAATTTTCAGACATAAGCTACTGAAATATTTCGTTTTGACCATAACTAATTGATGAATGTATTTAAAATTTGTAGTCACTTTATTTAATATGTTAGTTCTTTTCAATTTGAAACGCAGCTAAAATTTATATCAAAATCTTTACAAAATTTCGCTAGCATAATATTTAGTTACTCGCATAAAATACTTGGAATTTGAAATGAAATATGCTAAATTTTAAACTAAGTATCTTCTTGCACTTAATCTTCTTACATTTAATGAGTAAATTAAAATATTAAACTTAATAGACTCTTTGGTCTTATAAGTATATAATAATGAGGATGGTGTTAGTTACAAGTAGAAGAAAGTACTCGTACATATTTAAAAAATTAAGAAAATTCAACTATTTTGAATACAAGTAAAATAAGATTCCCGCTTCACCATTGAAGCATGTATGTGCAGTTAAACAGAATAACTTCACATGATATTTTCACCAATCATATGCATCTCATACGCGGTTAAATGCTCTATCGGTGCCCTATGATTGCATTCCCTCTATCATTCATTCTCCATCCTTCTTCCTCCCAACTATCAATCTTCCTTTCAATCAACACAATGCTCTGCATTCATAGGGATACACCTTGTGTGTTGAATGTATTAAAATATGTATCAAATGTAAATGTTCCTAGAATTAGTATTCCAGTTATTAAATAAATATATACATACTATGGCTCTACACGTTATATGTCCCCTTTCAATTAAACTTGTGTACATAGCATGTACAGCAAATCCTACTGTACCTATAATAAAATATTCAAGTGGGAAACCTGCATTGCTTTTGAAAGAGCACTAAAATTTTGTTTTATTTAAAAAAAGGAAACCGTAGCTTTCCTTTTTCATATAAGTAAGTACATACATAGAAGAAACTCTTTTCAATTTGTCTTAGCTTCATGAAATCTATTAAATTTTACTCACAAAACCCCAAACAAATGCTACTTTTCAGTTTTAAGAATTTAGTAGAAAGCTTCAAGTTTAACCTCACTCAAGAATATAATAAATTGCATTAATGTCACACTACTGAAAACAAATAAAAACGAAAAAAAATAAGTATATATATAAATATACTTTGATGTCATTTGCAGACAATTCTCACTTTTCTCAGCGCAAATCCTTAACATTGCACTTTTCTACACACACACACACACACACACACACATACACATGAACACGTACACACATACACACATACACACATTTATACATACATGCACACAAATCATGCAAATCCTTCACATAAAAATAAAGAAGCTCAAGTGCGTCTTTCTACATTTTATATGCTACAGTCACACAAACTCACACACTCTTTCATATATGCATAGATGACTTTTAACTCTTTTGAAAATGCACAAACCCATACATACATACATACACATAAATGTGCATATGAACATACATATATATGTGGGTATACATCAGACATCAGATACATTATGCCAACTTATCTCTAGCTGCTACTTGAGCTACTGAAAGTGTAAACATTGAAAATGTTTTGGGTAAAATCTAGCCCAAGAAAGACAGATAAAAGAGAGGCAATGTAGCATGCAAGTGACTGTATATAATATGTGTATGTTTGTGTTTCGAGTGCTAAGAATATATTATAAAATATGTGTGTGTGGGTGTGCATGAGTTTACTTCAAAAGTCAAAATTTTGTGTTATTTTTAAAAAGTTGATTTTTTCAGCAAAAAATTAATGAAATGCGGGATTTCTTCTTGTGAGAATACTGTTTGCGTGTATATGTGTATGTGCATAAGTATGTGTGATTAGCTGTTTCAGCACACTGCAAATGGATTATACAACCGCACACACACTTACTTGCATTTTGCTGTTGATATCTGAAAAGCTTAATGTGAGGAAGTTGCTTACTTATGTTGAATATTTGTCAAACTCATTTTCAAAAATCTTAAGTAGGTTTTAACGTCAAATTAAAAATGCAAAGTATTATGCTAAGATCTTTTTAAACACTTTCACAATGGGGAAAAGATAAATGAAAAGAAAGAGCTTTCCCCATTCAGTAATGTTTTGGGTGTTATATTTTTGTACATGAATGGATGAATGGACCTACAGTTATATGCTGAATCCGAACGGCGAAGTGAAAAGCTTTCTCTTCGGCAATTTTTTAGTGTACATATCCTGAAAAAGACCTGAGAAAAACAGATCGACATCCACTATCTATTCGTCGATAATAAAGCCGCTTTCGACAGCACGATTAGGGATCACTTGTACGACGCAATGTTTGATTTTGGTATCCCTGCAAAGCTCGTTCGTCCTTGCAAAATGACACAGACCAACACCACCAGTGCAGTGAAAATTGGGACAGACCTCTCCGAGCCATTTGATACCGAAAAAGGTTTCAGACAAGGTGACTCCCTATAGTGCGACTTCTTTAACCTTATGCTGGAGAAAATAATTCGAGCTGCGAACATCGACATCTCTGGCTCTATCTTCTACAAGAGTGTCATGCTGCTAGCATACGCTGATGATATTGACATCATTGGCAAAAACGTTCGAGCAGTCAGTGCAGCATTCTTCTCCAACCTGGAAAGGGAGTGTCGTCGAGTGGGTCTAGTGGTGAACGAGTACAAAACGAAATTCCTTTTGTCAACAAGCAAAGATTCAATGACTTCGTTAACCTAGGATCCAGCATGAACTCAGGATTAACTCTTGCCAACAGGCTGGCAATTGAGAAGCAGCACCCTGTAAGCCCCACATCCTCCCCGTCCTCATCTATGGCGCCGAGACGTAGACATTGACCAACAATGAGAGGAGGCTGTTAGGAGCGGTCGAAAGGAAGATACTTCGTAAGATCTACGGTCCAATATCCGTGGACGACGTGTATCGAATAAGATAGAACGATGACCTGTACGCCAACACTGACATAAGGAGTGAGAACAAAAAAATCGGATAACTTTGAAAGACCACTGCTTTCAAACTCTTCTTCTGAATGAAAAAAATTTCAAACAGTAGGATTTGCGTTGGAGAAATATGAAATACATGTTTTTTGACTTGTGAACTTTTAGTCATGGCATCGGAATTGGAAAGACGCGATTTAGTTGTTCAATTATTTCGAGAAAATCCGCAGTGGAGCCAGAAAACCATTGGAAATAAGGCGAAAGATGCATAAAATACTGTCTCGATTATTCTTAAAAAATTTAATACAGACTTAATAGTTGCTAGAAAATATGGTTCTGAAAGGATGCGGTTTCGTGTCTCCACAAAATGCGAAGAAAATCGTTGCTCTCTTAGAGAAGAATCGAGCGCTGTCTAATCGAAAATTGGCTTTTTAGTTCGTAAAATTAAAAAGATGCGGGCCTTAAAACATACAAAGTACAGTCAGTACCCGACAGGAACGCTACTAAGAACTTGGTAGCCAAGAGCAGAGCTAAAAAGTTAAAGACATTTTTGTTTGCTAAAAATTCGATTGCTGTGTTATGGACGATGAAACATACGCCAGCTAAGTAAGTAAGTAAGTAGTCAACACTTGAAATAATTATTCGGATGACGAAATGTTTCGAAATATAAATCACGCTTCATTTGCGCCAGAATTTCGGTTTCTATCTTAACACAATACAATCAAATCATATAGTGTTAACAAAATAATTTATAATTTATAGTTTTTACATGATGACTTTTCTTTTACTTTCATCGTGACATCCACTGAACACAGTCATAATGTGTAACAAAATAGCTGCAAAACAATGAGACGTAAAGGAAACAGAAACAGACGTTAAGACAGTTCAAGAAAGACACACTTTAATTTTCAACGCCATTAAATTTAATTTTTATGACTTCATAAATTTCGTGCTAAGCAATAAAATTATGTTTCTACCGCCAACAGAGAGAACATACAAGGAATGAAAGATACTTATTGTATATTAGATACAAACTTCGCTACATATTGAGTTGTCAACGATTAAATTTATTTGACAAATTAAACAATAACAGTAAAGAAAAATATAAAAGTGAACTTAAATTTTAATTAAATGGTAAAAATTGTGCAATTACTAAATTGGTAAACATAATTATTAATTATTATGCAAACGCGAATGGTTTTACTTTACGATCGATTTAATTTTTTAATTCTTATATAAATACTGCAACTTTGCATGTTGTAACAGTTAAGCCCCTTTTGCTTAAATGCGACACATACACACTAATTGCAGGTTAAATCTTCATTACGTACCAGTTATGAACCACGTAATTCAATTGTAAATGCGCTGGATGCAACCGACTGAAATTTCTGCCCCTAATTATGAACATTCCAAAGCTTGCTTTCATAAATCATAAAAAAAAAGTATTAAAAACTATGAGAGAGCAAACAGTACTCGTGAGCAGTGAAAGCGGAAACAAGGTTGTAGTTGTAACACGAAAAATATTTCCCCTCTGGCAAAATTGTGATAAAACAATTTTTGTAAAAAAAAGTTTACATTAAAAAGAATTAAGTTATGTTTTGTAAAAAGTAAGTAGTGTTGAATAATATGGCTGGAATTGAAAACATGATTACAAGAAAGTAGGTACTCACATACTTTTAGTAGTGAAACTTAATGTATGTAGTAAGGTCCAAAAGAATCGGTTATACTCGATATTAGAAAATTGCAGTAAGCATTTTCAGTAGGAACTGAAAAGAAAACAGTATTTAGTGTGGACTCGGTACTTGCAGTCAGTATCGAATCGATATTTCTATTAAATTGTTTGAAGTCATTAAAAGTCAATTTAATACCATCAACCTTATTTTATTTTTCTTAAAGTTACTAACTTTCATTCAATTCATTTTTCACTTGAATTCATTTCAGCAAAACAAAAAAATATGTTAAGCACCTAGAAACTTGCGCGTGTCGAATTTCTTCGGAGTAATGAGGTGAAATCTTCTTCTTCTTATTTCTTTTAATGACACAACAATCCATGAAGAGCCTAAGCCGAGCTTTTCGCATATACTCATGTTGTGCGTGTTATATTTGAACATGAATGAAAAGGACCTACAGTTATATACCGAATCCGAACGGAGAAGCGAAAAGCTATTCATCAGCAATTGCCTGCGAAGAGGTGCCGTGAGAAAAATTGTTTTTTGAACACCGAACACTCTGCGTAGCAGGCAAATGCACTACCCACGGTGACCCCAAAGAGGTGAAAAACGAATAAAAATTAGTTCTTGTGACAATTGTCACGATTTATGAAAGAATCGATACCGAAGCACTTGAGTCTCAGAAGTACTCAATACTTACAACAATAAAATTTTTCATTTCAAATGACATTGTCAGTGCTAAGTTTAAAATTTTCCGGAAAAGTCCAGCCGATTTAAATATATTATTTATGTATGTATACATATTAACTATATACTTACTAATTCAATATTCTGATGAATATTTAGAAGTTATTTATTCCTATTAGCAAATTCATTTTATATCTAATATCTGAAAACTGTCACTTGTCTGTTTACAACTTTAAATTGTAATTTTTCAAGTAACAAAAACGACAACAACTTACAACAACCAACACCCATCCCATTTCCATGACCTAATATCAACGATTTAGAGTGTGCAGACGAGAAGTTAACGTCATCGTCAACAATGCCATTTCTATCGTCAAATATGTTGACCATTTACAGTGTGCGCATATGAACAAGGACACATTTTCTGATATAAGCTGAATATATGTACATACTCGTAGATGTGTTTGCGTTTAGGGGAAAATTTGCTCTTCCGTAAAATGGACACATTAAATGAATGCATTTCCTGAAAATTTGCGGTTACATACGCGTTGCGTTACGACAACATCTGCAACGCATCACAAAAATGCTTACACGAACGACAACAACGGACGACGGCAATGCGGGCTGAGTATAATAAATTAGCAACAATTTTACAAAAACGGAAATATTTCACGCTGCCACGAGTGTGCACTTGTGTGTGTGTGTATGTGTATGTTTGTCCAGCCGTCAAATGCATGCAGTTTGACAAAGGACAGATGCAATTATGTGATATATCACATTTTGTAAAACAACAGCAACAACAGAAACTTCAGAAAATTATAATATATAATAAGTATTCACATTACCCTAGCAAATGCACGTTCTATGAACGTAAGCGTGAGTAGTAACTAAAAGCAATTTTGCCTTGAGAAAACACAAATGCATGATCTTATTTACGTACCTACAAAGAAAAATCTTACTTAAATATTTTCACAATTTTTCTACCTCTTACTGAAGTACAATTAAATTTACAAATTTCCACTTAAACTTAATCTGAATTGATTGCATTTGGTTGTAATTGGCCCAAAATAAGTTCCGCAACATTACCACATTTTGTGGCAAATTCACTGTAACTACCTGAATAATGTACTGGTATGCACACACGATATGTCGTATTTACATATGTAAGTGTATGAGAATGTTCATGTTGTGTATGTGCAAATTCCTTTTAACCATCAACGTTCCTATTCATGTGCTTCTGTTAGTTAAAATGTTTTCATTTTGCATAAAATTTTTCAAATCATGTATTCATGGTAAGGTTAGGTCAAAAAAGTTTAATTTTAGATACTTGACATTTTTTTAGTATTTAGAAATAAAACAAATATGTTTCTTATCTAAGCTTAACATTTTCTGAAAAAAAAAATCCTTTAGGACAATAAATTTGCGTAATTGAAATTTCTACAGTCAAATTCTATTACTCATACGCCATGGAGTACTAGACCCAGACGACTATATATCATTAGCGTTCACAGTAACTTGGGAAGTTATTTGCATTTTAGCGGCTAACTATTATGGACATATTCATTAAAATTAATTTGGGCTTACATATTTAATATGTGCATATAAGTAGGTAGATACATAAAAATCCTCTTTAGGTACGCATAAAAAAAAATTGTGTTAAACAGGTTGCAACAAAGACCATTTTTCAATAAAGATGAAACTTTAGCAAAATGATAAATAGGTAACACTTGAAGTTTTTATATATAGGGGGGTGGAATTTTGATGACTGGGCGTGGCAAGTCCTATACAACTCTTAGTTTTTTTTAGTATATCTTGACAACCATTTCCGCTAAAATACTGAAATTTGATACAGTGATGATACTTGAGAGTACCATGCTACAGAAAGAATATGTGTGGGGTTATAAAAAGTAGAGATGCAACTCATTTATTTTCTTTTATTTAATTATTTACCTAAATATTTGCTATGGAACCAAAATTACTTCAGAACTGAAATTGAGTGCATTGACGTGGGTTGACAATACCATATTTCAGAACAAATGTGTTTTGGATTTCAAAAGAGGGCGGGACTATTTTCAGAACCATGATAGGATTTAGTATAACGACATTAGTTGACAGTGTTATGCTTAGCACAATATGTTTGCGGAATTATCAAAAGGGACGGGCCACCTCACATACAATCTTAGTATTACAAACAACAAACTACGAGCCTCAAAGAAAACTATTGGAATTCAAACTACTGAATATTCGAACTACTTTTTAAAGAGGGTTTGCTCTCAATTTGCAAACTCTCGAACAATTTTGACGTATTTTTTAAAAACTGGGTAAAAGTGTTTTTTTTTAACCTTACGCCCTATCTGCTTGGTGATGATGTACTAGAATAGAATAGAAGCTATTGAGAATTGGAATTGTTTTTATACTTCAAATGGAAGCTAACATTCTACCTTCTTACCTATGGAGTAAAACTGTATAAAATAAGGTACAATTTTTGGGACACGACAATGAGCACAAATCAAAAAGTAGCGTTGTTCATCCAGGAGTAACAAAAAGCCGTTGTTCATCCAGTTAAACATAATTGGAAAAAAAATTTCAAAATCAAATAACAATGACCATAATTTAAAAATTATGGTCATTGTTTAATTTTTTGGATCTTTTGAAAAATTGGTAACTTTGATCAAAAAATTTCGGATCATTTAAAACTCATATAAACATGGAGAGGAGAGGTATTTGAGTTGGAGTATAAAAAACGAAAAAAAAATATTATTGTCTTTAGCAATTTACTACTTTCTATTGTCTCTGATAATGGAACCATTGGATGATATTTTTAGAAAATTTTAGGCTTGGATCTGTTAAAAACCACCACTTGTTGCAAGTTTTAACCTTTTTGGACAATTAAAAATAAAAACTTTATACAATTATATAAAAATAATTACAAATTTCAATGTCTAAAATAAAGTAAACACATTTAGCAACAATATACAATAATAAATTTTAAGAAATTATAAAATATATTGTTTTTAGTATGTTTTTGCGTCTTATATTTCGTTGGAACATAACTTTTGCAAAACAAATCCACTTAAATTATTTGATATGGATTTTATCTAGCATAATCAAGAGTCATATAATATATGTGGGAATTTTTTCTAAATGTTGTTGGCACACACACAAACACTAATCTCATAATAGGAGATGTTGATTATATCAAACACACACGTTAGCCAATAACAACGATAATAAATATATGCAATTTATTTTAGGCTCATGTAGTATTTGACTCACAAAAGATACAGATATTATGGTAGACTTGTATTCCGTCGGAGAAAACAGATACACACCCATTCATGTTTTCACTGAAATCAAATTCAATTTTAGAAATTGTTCATAAAATGCATTACGTTATGTCATTGCATATGCAGTAAAATATTAAAGAAATATAGTATAAAAGTTAAACCGTAATGCTCCGTTGGCTGCAGTTTGTAACAAGAAAATAATAAAATTTTAATTGGAATATTAGAAATATTTAATAAAATATGAACATATCTGAAATATATACATATTTATACTCGTATCAAATTTTAAGCACTAATTTTAATTTTGAAGGTTATATCTGGAAGATAACATTGTGTCTCGTATTCTGGTTTAAATAAAATGTTACATTCATATTGAATACAGTTTATTTTATTACATATACTTATGCATTTACCTGGTATGTGTATCAAAGTAACCGATTTCTAGAATCAGAAACCGTTTCTCAGTACAATATATATAATATGTTATATACATCGTATCGTACCTTGAATCGAATTTTTTCAAATTCACTTGATGGCTTTATCATAAGATGCTAAACTATCAGCTTGAGGTAGAACATGAAAATGAAAATTTATTTAAATGCGATATTTATTTTTATTTTTTAATGGTCCTAAGTACATACAGAATTCTCATTGGTCCACAGCATGATGTAAAAATAAATATTAAATTATCATAAGGATCATTATTAAATAAATTACATTACATACAGAAAATGATCGATAACGTGAATAATTTCTTTTCTTCTATTGCCTATTCTAAAATGTGAGCAAAATCTGATAGCTATTAGACTTGAACAAAATTTCCAAATACCATTATTTGAGTAATAATATAATTAAAATGTAATTTAACTGAGTATACATACATCTACCCATCTCCCTTTCTTCTACTTCAAGAACACTGGAAAAATAAATATTTATTTATTTTATTTTTACACTATGTAAATATATTTTGGGTATAATTTTAAATTTTAAAAGTTTCCTTCTGTGGTTAGATTATAAAGTTTCGATTATTTTTTCCAACAATCTCAAACGTGAGCAATTTGTTTCCCATGAACATGCCTGGTTTATATTTTATTTTTAATCCCCGTTTCGAGCTTGGACTGTATATGCTTCAATTGAAGAACATCAAATATAATAAATTATTTAAAAAATATCAAACTTCAACGACAAAAAAAATCATCCTCTTCCCCAAAACTCGCTATGCAATACATTTCTTCAATTAAGTTGACCCAACCTCATATTTTAGAGGGTGCCCTGCATTTTCATTTCTTCCATGACTATTACTTTAAAAATTGTACTATGGTACACTTGTACATTGGTCCACAAGGTACACAACGAGCTCTCTTTTTATTATATTGGTTTTCACATTTTTTCTAAGAAAATTCCACAAGCTGCTGCGATTTATCAAGGTACCTCTGGTATCAAGGTACACTACCTTCCCCTATATATTGGACATATATGAAGAATGAAGTTGAAAATAGTTTACCTTCTTAAACTAATTTCTTTTATATTCCTGACGTTCAATTACAATACGTTTCGATTTCCATATATCTTAAAAACTACTAGTGCTAATGATTTATGTATAATAACTTCTTTTTTTTAAATCAATCAGCACATACTGAAAAGCACATTCGCATTTCCTTGCTTGTCCCGCTGGTCATTTTTTTTTTTTTCTTTGAATATATGTGCACTTAATCGCTCAAACAAAATATGTACGAGTATATAAAATAAAAATGAGCCAAGTGTGTGTTGTGTGATATATAAATGAAAAAACTTAAAGTTTACCGGTGGAATTTGTAAGGGTCAACCTAAAATTTCAGTGAGAACATCCAGACCTTCATACATATCATCTAGTGCGATGCATAAGGGTACAAGTTTTCGTACCAAAGAATAGTACTTACCTATATGCATAAAGTTTATATAGGACCCCCCAAATAAAAGTTGTTCACTTCCGACAAGAAGGTATTTCTGATAAGCGGGTAACCTAAATAACACTCTTTTACCGTTCTTAGCAGAAAGTATTTATAGGGCAGAATGAACAAGCTATACTCTACCTTTTATAAGAAATGCAAAAGTCATGATAGCGGTCACTTGGACAGTAGGGGAAAAGGTCAACGTCCTTAACTGGTCGGCATTGTTATCCACAGGAAAGTAGAGGAATTATTTTTATTTGTGACAGGAAACATTTGAACTGTCAATCAGAAAAAGAGGAATTGACTGCGTGGAGCTTGAACAGGAAAGACGTACTTTATTAAAACTTTTGCTGTCGATATAAAGAAAAAGTGAATTGTCGACCAGGAATACCGAAGCGACCAGTAGCATAAAGTGCTGGGTGAATTGCTGCTGCATGTTGGATCACAAGGGAAGATACACAGAACATACTATGTGACTTGTGGGATTACCGGACATCACCAGATTCAGGGCATGCAACAGGAGATCAACATAAATACATCTGTTAAGAGTGAACTAGACATAAATATACCAGTAGTAGTGTTAAAATTCTTTAAGTTCAAATTCGGTTTTATGTCAGTGTAAAAGAAAAAAAATTAAGATGTAAAATGTTAAGAATATAATTTAAAAGAAAAGATAAATCATAAAAGCATAAAAAAAAAGTGTTGAAGAAAATTTTACTATATATCTATACTTAAATCTAATTAACACCGCGAGTATCACAGGTGCAACAATTATTAAGCCACACATAACATGCAACATCATCGTCGTTGGGCCCATCCTCGGATCGGTGAAGTAGCAATTTAACGTGAGTAAGTTAAATAAAAAAAATTCTAAAAATACTTATATACTTATAGTGTTAACATGATTTAAAAATATATTTATATAGTATGTCATATTTTTTTTGTGGGTGTAAATCATACCAACACGCATATCTCTCGATCATTTATTTATCTTTGCTTTTAATTATAACTGCTCTCTCAAAATTAATATTCACCACGCTCTCACAGGTTTACCGTTTTTTTTTATTTTTATATTCTAACCGCATAATATTACTAGGCCAATAGGAAAATTTATCAATAGGTGATTTATTAGGAATTTTAATTACTAATTAATTACTGAAACTACATAAAATCTTCGTAAATACTTAGTAATATTTTATTGAAGTGAAATATTTACAAAATATAATAATTAGTATAAGTTTGTAAAAATAAAAATAAGTAATAATGAAATTTTAAAACATTATTTGATGAAATGTAAGGGTGAACAGTAGATAAGTTAAGCAATGGGATATCGACAGTATTGTAATACATCGATATCAGGTAGGGTGGGTACAGATTTCAAGGGATTATCAGCTTTCCCCCTATAAATTTTAGTTTCTTATTCATTTGTTGGTGGTAGTTACATACGTGTTCAATATTTTTCTTATGGAGATCACTTTTTAGGATTTTTCCTACTGTATGAGCTGCATACAAATAAAATTTAATGTAACTCTTCACATCATATCATTGAGGCTAGCCCACTCCCATTTTCCCTGTGCTAAGACCGAAGCATTGCTAGGTATGCAGCGACCGCCTCACATGATGTGAGCCTTGAAGAAGGTTTAAGTTCGTTACAAATTTCATCAAAAGTTGCCAGGGCATTAAAACCAAGTGACATTGCCAATTTGTGTAAGCATACATGTTACATGTAAAATTTGTTCTACTTAAGTACTTACTTACTTTACTTTTAATGGCACAACAGTCCATGGAGGGCCTAGGCCGAGCTTTTCGCATCCACTCATGCTGTGCGTGTTTTATATGTACATGAATGGAAGGGACCTACAGATTAATGCCGAATCCGAACGGTGAAGTGAAAAGCTTTTCAAAACAATTTTTGCTCTTGTAGGTTTGCCATTGCCTGCCAAGAGGTGGTGCCGTGTAGACAAATTATTTTTTTTGATTTTTTTTTTTAATTTTGCCTGTACCGAGATTCGAATCCCAGAAAGAAGCAAGAAAATGTTTAATTAATTTATAAATATAGATACATGCAAACACACACACACACACAAATATAGTTGGTAAATTTACAATTTATAAATGAAAATTCGTATTTCTTGTTTCTTGGATATCTTATTTACAATTTTTTTTGTGCCTGCTGACTTGCTTCTAGAAAGTAACCACAAGAATTCTTAGTTATATTTACACATATCCCACACACACATACATTTCATATTTATGCATGTGTGAGTGTGTTTACACGAATCGCAAAGCATTTTATTTTTCTTATACTTATTGTAGTATTTGATTTAACTAGTAAAGTACTTAGTTTAGTTGCAAGTGTAAGAAATTTGTTAAATACTTTGCTTCTTTATGCTAGCATAATTTTGGTTAACCAAGCACACATACGAACTGACATACATACATGTATATTTTTATGTAAGCAAACTCGTACATGTATGTACATAAACTTATGAGTGTACATATTTGTAGTGGCAATGGTCTTAAATTGTTCTTTTTTGTTTAAGCTTTTAATTAAATTGTGTAAGCGTTGCGCAAACAAAAATATTTAAATTCATTCTTCATTTCAATGATTATTGTTAAGTATTTAAAGGAAATATATGGATTTAGTTTTCAATACTAGCGATGATTTGATATCTTTGATAAAATAGTATGGTATTTGGTTTTAAGTACCTATAAATAAGTGCGATTTTCGGAAAAAATTTTTAATCTATATAATTTGAAATTATGGGGAAACTGAGAGCGTAAAGCACAAGGCAAGGTTCGTGGTAGTCGCGGGAGCGCCCATGTTCTAATCTTGCACACAGCCTCCTCGTGGCTTCTCCTGGATAGCGATCTGACACCCGTAAGTAAGCTAACTAATGTATGCGGCGGGCTTCTCCGCTTCAGATAAGATTAAACGTATGCTGGAGAAATTAATTCGAGCTGCGAACATCGACATCTCTGGCACAATTTTCTACAAGAGTGTCATGCTGCTATCATAAGCTGATGATATTGACATCATTGCCACCAACGCGCGAATAGTCAGCGCAGTATTCTCCTATCTGCAAAGGTCTCGTCGAGTTAATCTGTGGTGAACGAGTACAAAACGAAATACCTTGTGTCAACAAACAAAGAGTCACGGCATCTTTGACAAATTGTCACTGTCACTGATAATAATATATTTTATAAGTCGTCAAAGATTTCGTTTAACTAGGATCCAGCGTAAACACCTACAATAATAACAGCCGTGAGATCAGTGGGATATTAACTTTCGCAAACAGAGCCCGTATTAAGGCTCTGTAGACAATTGAGAAACAGAGCCCTATCTCGACCGACAAAAATTGCGCTCTATAAGTCCCTCATCCTTTCCGTCTTAATAAATGGCGCCGAGACCTGGACATTGGCCATCAATGATGAGAGAAGGAATAAGATGGAACGATGAGCTGTATGAGCTGTACGCTGACACTGACATAGTCAAGCTTACATGACGGAATCATGTTGAGCGGATGGAAAAAGGTGCTCCTGCTAGAATGATGTTTCATTCGTGTCACGGTGGAGGGACAAATAGAAGAGGACCGAATCTCCGTTAGAAAGACCAGGTACATACAGGGAGGGCGACCTCACTGCACTTGACCTTATCAACTGGCGCCAGTCAGCCAAATGCACGTATAACAGAAGCGACTGGCAAAGCCCTAGAAATATGTAGACGAAATTTTTTGCTCATCATGGATACGCAAAATCATATTCTATAATTTTAACAGACATAAATATATGAATTCAGCTTTACCCTTACTTAACTTACTTTAACAGCACATGGAGGGCCTAGGCCGAGCTTTTCGCATCCACTCATGTTGGGCGTGATATATTTGTACATGAATGGAAGGGACCTACAGTTTAATGCCGAATCCGAACGGCGAAGTGAAAAGCTTTTCATAGCAATTTTTACTCTTGTAGGTTTGCCATTGCCTGCCAAGAGGTAGCGCTGTGTAGAAAATTCTTTTTTCTACATTTTGGTTTTGCCTGTGTTGTGTCGAGATTGGAACCCCGGACACTCTGCATAACCGTTCAACACCCTACCACAGACATTATATTCAAATATGTTTTTTTTTAATATATTAAACTCAGTGGCGTTTAGGCACTTGCTGTTGGCTTTCTGATAGACTGATAAATGTGTGCTTGTGAGGGAGGCAATTTACTAAATTTTGCACACTTTTATGTTAGCGGAAGCGGATGTGTAAAAGACGTTTCCGCTCCATACAAACATGTATGCTAAACAATTTAGATGATATTAATTCCTCCTTATACAAATATGTAAGTAAGTGACTACATTTAGTACGTTTGACTTGTGTATGTACTATTGAAAATCATTTTTTGAAGGTGTACAAATACTTATGTATAATATACCGGGTGCACCATCTTTTATGTCGGTATGTGAATATTGAATAACTTTTAAAAAACCGATTTCCATATATGATATATTCTTATTTAATTTGGTCCTTTACAATTTATTTGCACTACTTTTTAAATACAACATCAATACTGTGGTTGCGGTTATTGATCAAAGCAAATTGTGCCCTTTTTGCTGCGCTTTCCATTACTTTTTCGAGCATCTCGGGCGGTATAGCGATGATTTTGGCACAAATGTTTCCCTTGAGCTCGTCAATGGTTTGAGGCTTGCTGGAGCACACTTTCCTTTTCAAATAACCCCACAAAAAGAAGTGTGGAGGTGTCAAATCTGGAGATCTGGGTGGCCAGTTAGTGTCTCCATTTTTTACATTTTTTTTATCGTATTCTGAGCGACGTGGATGGTCGGCAATATTATTTGAGACAATTGCACTTTATATGGGAAAAATTGCAAATTATTCTTCAAAATGTGCCGCAAGTAGGTTGTACTGATGCCAAAATGCTGAGCGCGGTGACAATACGACACATGTGGGTTCTCGGAAACACTGTCTATTACCATTTCCAGCAGTTCATTGGAACGTCTTGAGAGTTGATAAATGATAGTGCTGTCGAACGCTGTTTGTTGGCCACGATATTTTCGACGATATGAACGTTGAGTTAACACAACTGAACGACTATTTTCAATTTACAGCGTCATTAGCGTCACTATTTCGGCGCGTTGTTTCGGTGTAGAGCGATTCATGGTTGTATTGTACTGAATTGACGTTTAAAAAACATATTTACTCAAGTCAATCGATTGATAAATGTTAAGATTATTCAATGTTTACGTACCGACAGAAAAGATGGGGTATCCATAACACAAGTAACAAAAACGCCTGAAACTATGCAAATAAATATGTAAATTGTAAATTGCTTATAAAAGCATACATACAATATCAGAACATTTAAGTCAGTGGTGAAAAGCATACTTATTAATCCAATTTGTATATTTAGATGCACTTAAATCAGTGTTGGCCAAAGGGAAGGCCATGTGCACAAGAGCTTTTAATGTTTCACATGTACACAAAGTTCATACACACGACAGAAGATCAGTCGGTTATCAACATTCATTCGAGCAGGCCCATGCTGTAATTTTTGTGTGAATAAAAAGCTTCATACCGAAATGAATTTTGTTTGCCGATAATGTTTTCAGTGAACCCGAATGTCAATATTTGCAAATAACAACAAATTACATACTATATGTATAGATGCAAGAACACGTCTTACAATGGTAGTTTTGAAAGCTTTTAACCACTGACTTAAACGTTCTGATATGGTATGTAGATACTTTTATAAGCAATTTACCATTTACATATTTATTTGCATAGTTTCAGGCGTTTTTGTTACTTGTAATTATGTTGCATTCATTGTACATACATTGTTGAAATAGAAAATGGCTTCAAAATATTATTTGGGATATGCATATTTAAGTGTTTATATCTCTATATAATTTCTGATCATATCTAAAGATATATGGCTATGTATACATACATGGCTATGTATACATATGGTTATACTTCGTTATCTAGATTTCATATGACACCTAGAGAGATTCGCGTGAACCCGGGTACGCCCACATTGAAATATATTGCTAATGCATGTTCCTCTACGTTGATATTTTTTGTTTGTTATTTTTCCAAAAAAAATTTCATCCATTAATATGCCTGCCAAATAGAAAAATGCCCGCGAAACGAAAATGTACAAGCTTCTCAGCTAAAAAAAAACATAGGTGTCCTTTTTAAACTCTTTTTTAAGAAATTGTTATCTCATACTCATGCATAGTCACGTAGAAGTTACATATATCCCGCATGTTCACGTGAAAATTATGTTTATGGGAACTATATTACACTAACGCATGCTCACGGGGATATTATTTCATTTTCACGCGTGTTACGTAAAATTCACATCACCCGCTCATCTCTAACCAAATGTACATACATACACATAATTACTTCTTCTTTTTTTAATGGTACAACAGTCCATGGATGGCCGAGCTTTTTTCGCATCTACTCATGTTGTGACTGCCATATTTGTATATGAATGGAAAATACATAGAGTTTAATAGCGTATCCGAACCGTGAAGTGATAAGCTTTTCTTAGACAATTTTTATTCTTCTAGGTTTTTTCCATTGCTTGCCAAGAGGTCGTGCCGTGTAGAAATTTTTTTTAAATGCACAGGCTCTCCGTATCAGGCCAACATACTACCAACTACGCCACAGTAACCACATAATTTCACATGTCAATATAACTGAGTTAATTTATGCACCAGATAAAGCATTTTCGTATTACATTATTCATTACTTAAGTAACTATGTATGTCGTCTTCACAATCAATTACTATATCAAATGACACATTGAAACTATAAATATCATAGGTACGACATTTGTTGGACATTTTGAATATTGTTTAAACGTATCTTTGCAAGGGACTGTCAAATGGAACCAATTGGCGTACTTCGAGATTATGAATAGTTACTTCTTTGACATTTTAAATTATCTCGAACAAGGGTCATTTGATGTATTTAGGCACATGTGTCTCAACTTCAATTAAATATCTCGTATTATATTTTTTACTCACTCTTCAAATTTGGCACTTTATATATTATACATTTTTTTTTACTGATTTGGGTCAGATTTGAGTAAAGATTGTGTAATTCCAATCGATATAATTCTGGCAACTGCTGATGTTTCTGTTTACTGCTGACTTAAAATAAAAAAATAAAAATTTATATACTACTAAATTCTAATTTTATTTAACAACATTAATGCAAATTTCCACTATAGCAAAGGCTATATATGTAAAACTTATCACATAATTCAAGCTAAAATTATTTAGAAGAGTAATTTCCGCTCGGCTATGAAACTTATGTGATACAGTGTTTTTGTAATAATATCGTAACTTATTTATATACCCAGTAGTAAATTTGTCATGGCCTTCCCATCAGAAGACATTACTGAATAACTTGTAAGTAAGCTGAATAAAAAATAAATTAATAATGCCGACGTTATTCGACTGCTCGATTCATATAATTAATATATATGCATTAGTCATCAGAGGTACAAAGCGACTTATTGATGCCTCGACAGAGCAGCGAACAGAAATTATTTATTTCACTCTGTTTTTTTTTTTTTTTGCATTATACATATCTATGTATTTTTTAATTTTTTCTGAAGGACTGACTGAACGCTTTTATGAGCTGTTATTTGGGAGCGATGTCGTAATGACTTGATAATATCTGCGACTAGGCACTATTTTTTTCTTCAAAAGCGAAAGTGTTAGTAGTACCCGTTAAAAAAAAACCCCGTTTCATATAAAAAATAAATAAGGAAGTACTTCAAGGGAAGCACTTCAAGAGATACACTTCCGGCATTGCTTTTTATTCGTTGTATATTCTACTGGGTAAGTACGAGTATGCACATACACAATTGCATATTTATCTATGTATGTAAGTTAAATGTGAAGCTGCCATCGATAGGCTTAAAAATGATAAATGCAAAACTTTAAAACTGCCATGCACAATAAATGAAAATGATACAACTGGCTACAACAGTAACAAATGGAACAAAAAATATGTTTTGAAATTGAAAACTTATGGTGAAAACATAAACATTGAAAAACTTATCAACAAAACAATTTCAAAATTTATTACCACATTTTATTTTATTGTTCTTTGTATTTTGCAAAAATTGTTACTCTCGTAAAAGTCTAAAAGAAAAATGAGTTCATTTTTATTTTATGCATAATTCATTAAGCTAGGAGTTGGAGAACAATATGCGCTGGACAAATTTACAACAATCCTACAATAGACACAACAACTACTGCTCTATTGTTGGCATGTGCTAAAACAAAAACAACTTACTTACTTACTTTTAATGGCACAACAGCCCATGGAGGGCCTAGGCCGAGCTTTTCGCATCCACTCATTTTGTGCGTGTTATATTTGTACATGAACGGCGAAGTGGAAAGCTTTTCATAGCAATTTTTACTCTTGTAGGTTTGGCATTGCCTGTCAAGAGGTGGTGCCGTGTAGAAAAATTATTTTTTCTACTTTTTTATTTTGCCTGTGTCGAGATTCGAACCACGGACACACTGCGCAGCAGTCCAACGCACTACCACTACGCCACAGCGACCACAAAAACAACAGCAAATAAAAATAAAAAAAATATACATACATACGCATCTGCATATAAAGTAATACATACATACAAACAGAAAACAAATCTTTACGGTGTAGAATTATGAAATTGCATTTTTATGGAAATAAAAATAAATGTGACAATGAGAGTCCTTTACTACAATATAACTGACCATAGTACCATGAATATAAATTTATACATGAGACGGTCGGAGAGTACAGTACAAAATGTTGACTTGAGTATTAAATCTACGAGAATAGTTATATGTATGGTATCTATGCTGAGAAGTTAAAGTAAGATATGCTGAGCAAATTAAGCTGATCGGTTTAAATATATCAAATTTAAAGAAATTATTAAGCATGAGTACTAATTGTAAAAGTTATTAAATTTAGATTTTAGGTACTTAAATAAATATTGGCTGCGGATTTGAAAACCTTCACTAAGCTTGGAAGCTGCGTTGAATTATTTCAGCAGCAGCCCAATATACTACTTATACCTTGTAAGTACAACATTGCTCTTTTTCTGCTTTAACATCGTTCACATGTGCTCCTCATGTTGCTCGCAACGATCGCAAAGCCACGATAAATTTAAAATTTACTGTGCTGCAAAACATTTTCATGTAACGTTTCAACATATGCCGAAACTAATTATGAGAAAATGTATTTTTGCTCAATTTAAAACATAGTGGTTGCTATTTTACAAGTTTTATCGAAGCCATTAAAGCGGAGTTACCACACAATTTGTTTCATGCAATATTTAGGCAGCGTATTGCAATTAATGACAATCAATTTATAACGTTTAACGTTTTCTGAAAATTTAAATACTTTACATGTAAAAATGAATACTTATAAGAAAAATAAACGAGGGTTTATAACAATGGTGGCCACCAATACAATCATACATTGCTTGAATGTATTGCAAAGCTTTCAAAACTTCAACTACAAGAAACCGTCGAGTACATATTGTGTTGTTATTTGAAAATTTTCATTTTAATGTCTGTCGTACTTCGGCACATATTAAGCATACGGCTCACAGAAAAAATTTTCGTTAAACAAAAATTTTATTTATTTTGATATGAAACATTTTTTTCTATGCATACACAAAAAAGTGCCAGCATAAATTTGGTGTAAACGGAACAAACTTAAGCAAATGATTCTAATACATTTTAAAGAATTCGTTCGTTAATCGCTAATGATCACATTCATTGATTTTGTGTAACACCCGTTGCCAGAATATGCAATTGTACTTGATATTTTCTTTTTTATTAAGTAGTTCAGACGACCTCGATATTCTGGTAGTGCACTGAAATCTCGCACGGAAGAATTCTCGTCTTGGTCTTGTGGTTATTTTGTAAATTTATTTTTTTCTCATAATACTTCTATGATATGAAGTGAATGAGAATTATAAGAAAGTGTACAGGTGTACATATACTTGCTAGATGTTTTATCATTAATTAGTAAATCTTCATTGATTCTGTTCATTACAAAATGTGTCAATGAAAACCCATTCATTGGTTTTATGAGGATTTTCATGAGATATGTTTTAATGTACTTCTTCATTAATTTTTCTATGATTTTGTGAAAATTGTTTGTTCCGTAGACATGAGAAACCTCAAAACCTTTTGTATACACGGGCAACAATTTGGCCAACACTGCTTTATAACTTTATGACAATACATATATTTGAAAGATATCCTTAACTTCAATTTTCATATTAATTTATGAATACATGTACATACTTACATTTGAAGAAATCAAAAATATTAAGTCGTTAAAATAAACTTGAAGCATTAAATGACATTTAGGGAAAAGTTTTCCGTAGCAGAGGGTAAGTCCTTAGCAGTAGAGGTCTGGAAAGTGTCTCTACTGGCCTACACCTAGCCACCTTCTCAGTCATGTTATGAACAAAAAATATAACTTCGAGAAATTATTCAAAGTTATACTTAGAAGTAAGTAATGGGAAATAAAAATGTTCTAAATCTATAGAATAAACACTAAAGTTGTACACAGACGGCTCAAAAACAGATAAAGCGGCGCATGAATGGTCGAAAAGTCAGATACTTGGAGCTTATGCGAAGCAATCCAAACATTTTTCAAGCGGAGATTATTGCCAAAATATTGCAGTTGTTACAGTCAGCTAAGTTGCGCCCTTTGAGATATCAACAATACTTATTAGATCTTGAATGCATCAGGAAAGATAAATAATTTCACCATATTCTGGTTACCTAGGCCTATGGGAATCTATTGAAACAAGGTAGCATATCACCTTACATGGAAAGCAGCGGTCAAGACTTGCATTGGCCCAGAACCCGTGATTGGTATAAGAAACAAACTATAAAGAATATTTTAAAGAAAGAGGAAGGAAACATTACTACTTCGAATAAGCTCCACCCCAAAAGAGCTGCATTTTATCTCAAGCTTAATAAAATTCGACTGAGAATAGTCATGGGTTTCTTTTCAGTATAGGTACATTGTAAACTGGGGGAGCATATAAAGAACTTAGGCATTAGTCAGGATGGCATCTGTAGATTTTGGTAAGGCAATGGGGAAACAGCAGAATACATCCTAATAGAGTGTAAGTCACCCACTCACAAGATGAAAGTGAGCTAGAAAGAGAAGAAATCATAGCTTGGAAGCCACATCTACTATTGAGATTCGTCAGCAAGATTGGCTTGTGAGATAGCTTATAATAAAAGCTGCTATCACGGGCACAATAGACCTTTAAGTTCGCACTAGACTTCATCTTCTTAATTAATCAGTCCGTATTGTTCAAAATTATAGTATGAAATTGATGTGATTGTGAGAAAAAATTCTGAAAATAGTTATAAGAAAATATGAAAGCTGGTATATTTAAGTAAGTACAAGTAAGTGTCACTTTAACTACTTATGTGTACAAACTACTAAATTTATGTTGTTGATTCTAAGAACGTTGAAGTCTATGCGCTTTGAAAATATTCTTAGCTTTTTGAAGGTCATCGTTGTTTATTGTCTACAGTTCCATTTTAAGAAAGTTTCAAGTACCACTGCCTACAAAAAGTAACCAAAAAAATGCAAAATAAATTTATTAAAAAATAGGCGAGGGAAAAAGTAAGCCAACAATTTAAGAAAAAACTTTGAGTGATAGTCGTATCTAATAAAATAGAAGAACTGATTTATTTGTTATTATATCAAAGTTTTTCTAATTAAAAAACTTATACAATTTGCAATAAAATTATTATTTTTGAACGTGTAAAAACAATAATAAAATATTTTCAAGACGTTGAAGATGGTAAACTGAAACTTCAAATATATTTGCAGTGATACAAGCAAAAGCAAGCAGCATACATTATTTTCTTAAAATTAAAAACTGACTTGATTTGTAAAAAAAATTTATTTTTCCCTCTACAATTGATTTGAATCACTTTCTAGTCCTACTATTTTAAAAATACGTAAAACAAAGTTAATAAAACTAGCCTTTGCAGATGCTATAACATAATTATCTAACGATGACGGCAATGAGAACGGATTACGCATTTTAAGGTACCTACTGATTCATGTGATACAGTTGTTTTATTCGTTTTGTTGAATATTCCAAATAGCGTAGTCGATTCCACAATTTTTTACAGCATGAGCCACGGATTGTATCAATGATTTTCTGATACTATGGATGTTTGTTCTCCACTTTAATGGGTATATAATAATATAAACAATATGAATTTTAATCGAAAATATTCTTTTTTTATATTGTAGTTTAGGAAATTGTGATTTGTTCCCCAATTTTTTTTTTTTATGACTCTCATATGTACCATAAATAAAAATATTACTATTTTCATTTGATTAACTTCTAAATGCAGAAACAAGAGCACAAGAGCATACAAAATTTTAATTTTTATAATACTCATCTTGCACACACTGCCCTTTTACATTCTAAATATGCATGTGTGCGTAGAGTCTATGTATGCGCGGAATTTTTATGCACTGCATGAAGTAGATTTTTCAAATTGGTGTTTAGGTCTGCCCTTTTTTTTTATTTTTCTTAAATTATATTTCACATTTCAGAAACATTTCATAAATTTTAAGCATACATACATGCATACAATGTCTATACACACACATACACACACCGAGTCATCGCATGAATGCCTGATCCACTCACATATCATAATGAAACCACGTAAAAAATTGCATACAATTTTCTTTCTCAACTTTTTCTACCATGATACAATTTTTTCAGTTGCAGTTCGTTTATGAAATATTCTCGTGTACTATTATGGTGAAGTGCAGCAGAAAAT
The DNA here is from genome assembly GCA_958295655.1 of Palloptera scutellata. Lineage (NCBI taxonomy): Eukaryota > Metazoa > Arthropoda > Insecta > Diptera > Pallopteridae > Palloptera > Palloptera scutellata. The sequence goes on along the minus strand of OY282449.1, from coordinate 20,759,847 downwards.
AAATGTAATAGTATTCGCTTATATGTACGAGTGTGTATGTACTCATAATATGCGTAGGTGGCATATCATTTTTCATACCGTAGCTGTATGTAAGTATGTATGTACAAGAAGGTATACTTCGTACGCTGGTACGTTGAAATATTTTTACACAAAATCAATTTGCAAGAGCAAGAGATACTGAAATTGATATGAAATGTAATTTATTTATTTTCCAGTACTTTATTTTTCTTTCATTTATACTTTTGTAAAAATGTACAAGTTACAATATACATAGTACTTATACTGTAATATTAGCTTATGTCATCCAGTGTATGTTTATGTCAAAAATGGTTGCAAAATGGAAAGAAAGAAGATTGGCTATGATGCGAAGAAAGAGTTTACCTTTAAAAAGTAAATTTTTAACAATTATCAACTTGTTAACGAAATATTTTGATATAGACCTAACTGTGAATGAAAACATTTTAATCTAATCATTTAACAACGGAGAAAGTATTCAAGATTGCATGAACCAAATACCAAATAATTATCAAGAAAATTTTTTGATCTTTAAATAACTATGAAGCAAATGCAAAGTAAAAAACTTTCTTAAAAAACTAACAGAATATATTCTTGGCTTTAATTGCTTGATATATTTTCACATTGTATGTATAACTTCCTTCTTAGTATTGTTCTTAATCACTTGTCTGAAATCTGTGCGTTGTGCCACAAATGCTAAAGATATCATCAATCAAGCCGTATGTCCTACAAAATTAGTACATCAATCTTTTGTTGTGCTTTTGTTACTTCCTTGAGCTTTGTCGTCGAATAAATTATGTTGCATTTTCACGCGCCGCGCAATTAGTGAATGAAGCTTAACTAAGGAAGGACAACCAATGCCACTTCAATGTTGACCATGAAATAATTTCTTGTTCTAACTATGAAATAGTCATTTAATTTCGCTTATGTTAAATCACGATCCTGTAGATTAATTACGATTTAACAACTGTATGTAGGCAGAGATAGAGGATATGGAGGTATAGAGCCGCGCCTCAAACCAGAAATACATTCTCACATATATAAGCTTTAACACTACTTGAAGAAAGGTTCCGAGTACATCAAATGAATTGATTTTAGCTAAACTGGAATAAATAAAATATTTCAAGTACATAAATAAGTACATTTCGGATAAAGAAAATTACTATAACTAGTTTTAGTAGTCAAATAATTCGAATTGTAAATAAGTACTTGTGACAATTAATTACATAAAAAATTTAATTGAATACAGAATTATTTTGGCTCAACAAAATAAAAATTCTGTGGGAGCTCTGTGTAGAATATAGTAAGTCAAATTTTAAGTTAGTTAATTTCCACTTAGCTATTAGCTAGTGGTCGCTGTGGCGTAGTGGTAGTGCGTTGGACTGCTACGCAGAGTGGCTTGGGTTCGAATCTCGGCACAGGCAAAATCAAAAAGTAGAAAAAATAATTTTTCTACACGGCACCACCTCTTGGCAGGCAATGGCAAACCTACAAGAGTAAAAATTGCTATGAAAAGCTTTTCACTTCGCCGTTCGGATTCGGCATTAAACTGTAGGTCCCTTCCATTCATGTATAAATATAACACGCACAACATGAGTGGATGCGAAAAGCTCGGCCTAGGCCCTCCATGGGCTGTTGTGCCAATAAAAGTAAAAGTAAGTAATTTCCACTTAGCTATTCATAAAATCATTAAATGTGACATATGGTAATTACTTGAAATTTGGCATTGTCGTTTATTTAGAAGCTTCAACATACAGTTACCGGACTAACTTAATTAGATTTGTACACCAGTAAACTAGATCTTGCAGTTCGCAATATCCGCTTGCGGGTTCAGTTGCTATTGATTTAAATTAATGAAAATAAGCCAACACACAACAAGTTGGCTTACCACTTAAATGTTACAATGTGGTATCATAATAAGTTTAGGTGATTTTCATTAACATTTCATACTTGATTATAAACACCCACAAAATATGATAAAGGTAAGTCACACCTCGCCGAAAAAAGGAAATCTTTTTTTGTTGCTATATAAACAAATTGTTTGCTAATTTCCGTTCATCGCCCTTTCACCTTAATATATGCTAAAAATTTTGCCAAAAACGCAGAGTGCGAAAGACTGAATGTAAAATCAATTCAAAAGAAAAAGAAACCAACAACAAAAAGAACTGAAAAATAATAACAAAAAAGACAATGAGAAAACACTTAAATGCAGATTATTGTGAAATCTGCTATAATTTCCTTTCTATGCTGCTTTTTCCTTAAACATTTTTCTTTCTATAAATTTGAATTTTTTTTTTTTACTCTTAGTCTTGAATCTTCAGCATTTTATTTCATGCTGTAAATATTTTACCATTACAGCAATACCAACACTAAAGAAGTGTTGCCAACATTAAAAAGCACAAACAATATACTCGCGACAACGGCAACCCGATAGAATTGTAAATAGCCGTTGTTGTTGCTATTGTACGTATGTATGAATATCGCATTCGATTGTTGGCGATGTTGGTTTTATTGGTCCTTTGAGAGAGAAGATTTGATAATATTTCTTCTTACTCTCTTTTGAAAAAATACGACTTGCTATCTTTATAATTTCCCTCCTTTTGTGTGATTTGTATTTATTTTTCATCGTTTTTTTGTTTTGTACGTATTTTAAAGCTAGTAAAATCAAAATTTTTTGCAAATTGAATCGTTGGATGTGCTACTGCTACTTGTATTTGTGAGCAAATATCTTGAAGATACTGCATACATAAAAAAATTATTTATTGTTGCATTAAAAAATTCTGTTTGGAAAAATTTTGCAATCTGAAAGATACATACTTTTTTTGTGGGTATAAGCACATGCTTAGTTGACATAAAAGGTGCACACATCTTGATATCTTGTTGTTGATATCATCATCAGAGCCTATTAGAAATTTGCTCATTTTATTATTTCGTTTGCTTAGTATATTTATTTCCGTCTAGTGCTGCCGTATCAGTAGATGTACGGGGTTTTGGCTTAGTGGACAAAAAGACGGTTTTCATACGGATTTTTTTGAAAACTTATAAGTTAAATTCAAAATCATTGTTTGAAAAAAATCATGTCGTATTGTCATAATCTTTTAAACTTTCTTATGTAAAATAAAAAAATTTTCGAGAATTGAAATACCACACTGAACTGTAGTAAGAATTTTGAATTAAAATATATGGCAGCACTGTTCCCAACATTCCTTTGACCCATATTTAAATGTATAATAAATATTCTTCTCTGCTTCTAAATATAAATCATCTTTACCGTAAAAAATAACAATTATTTCATAAGCAAATTTCTCAGTCTCATATTACTCTGTCAACTTTACTTTACTTTTAATGGCACAACAGCCCATGGAGGGCCTAGGCCGAGCTTTTCGCATCCACTCATGTTGTGAGTGTTATATTTGTACATGAATGGAAGGGACCTACAGTTTTAATGTGCCGAATCCGAACGGCGAAGTTAAAATGTTTTCATAGCAATTTTTACTCTTGAAGGTTAATCATTTCCTGCTAAGAGGTAATGCCTAATGTAAAAAAAAAAAATTTGTTACTTTTTCTTTTTTTTTTTTGATTTTACCTGTGCCGAGATTCGAACCCTGGACACTCTGCGTAGCAGTCCAACGCATTACCACCACGCCACAGCGACCACTCTGTAAACAATTCGAGGAATAATATAAGGATTTACCGCCTTTCAATACCTTTCTGTATTTTGCTCTGTTTGCAGCTATGTTTTTCCTCTTCGATACCTTTTTAAAGGTTATTTTACACATACACCAACAATGAACATAAAATGTCTTGTACATATATTTGTAAATATACATATTTACAACTAAAATAACTCTTGCACTCTTTACTGCCATGGTGTTAAAATTATTTTTCCGGTTCGATAACTACCATAGAAACATAACAGGTATTAAGTTTATGTAGTTACCGTCACTTGCATACATACGTACATATTGTACATAGATACATGTATGCCTGTATAAGAGTCAAGTTGCCCAAGTAACTACATAATAATCCGGCAATCTCTAGGCCAAACTAACATACAGTATATACACACACACACACACTCACACACACACTCACACACACACTCACACACACACTCACACACACACACACACATATGTATATGAATAATAAAGATATAATAAGTACATAAAATCTCGCTTGCTTTCTTTCATTCTTTGTTCGCCCTGCACGCGTTGAGAGGGAGTGCAAAATAGGAATAAAATTCATTGATTTACTTTGGTACTTGTAAGGTATGACATTTACTATTATGTATAATATGTAATAATACAAAAAATTTATATGTACCCAGGGACTTAGTTTACTTATATATATGTATGTACATACACATACACATACATATGTATGCTTGTGCGTATGTAAATCTATATTGTATACATTTTGCTTCTCGTGGTGAAAAGTAGTACCTTTTCTGGTTGAAATAGTTTTCTTTTGAACTTAGTTTGTATGTAAATAGATTTGTGCAAAGAACAAGAAGAAAAAAAGGTTTCAACTATATCCAACTATGAAGTGTTAAAGTGTAATATTAATATAGTGTTACATAGACGTTCACAATATTTAAATAATAAACACATGTTCTTCTTCTTTTAATGCCACAACAGCCCATGGAGGGCCTAGGTCGAGCTTTTCGCACCCACTCATGTTGTGCGTGTTATACATACTTGTACATAAATGGAAGCGACTTACAGTTTTATGGTGAATCCGAACGGTGAAGTGAAAAGCTTTTCATATCAATATTTACTCTTGTAGGTGGTGCCGTGGTGTAGAAAAATTGTTGTTTTTTTTTACTTTTTGATTTTGTGCCGAGATTTGAACCCCGAAAACTCTGCGTAGCAGGCCAACACACTATCAACTACGCCACAGTGACCATAATAAACACATGCTTAGTTGACATATTGGTTAACAAATTTAAATAATAACCCTTTTTGATTAGCTTCAATCAAAAAGAATATTTACCTATGTACATTCTTATATTCAAATAATGAAGATTAATGGAAAATATTTGAGAAAGAAATAATTTTTTAGAATTTGACAACATAATAAAAAAGAGCTGCAGCTTTAATATTTAGGTAAACCGAAACTATGTACATACATACATACTTAAATGAGGAACTGCCATTGAAAGTGGTTTATTTCAGAAGTGAATCGCATCCACTCATGTTGTGCGTGTTATATTTATACATGAATGGAAGGAACCTACAGTTTAAAGCCGAATCCGAACGGCGAAGTGAAAAGCTTTTCATAGCAATTTTTACTCTTTTAGGTTTGCCATTGCCTGACAAGAGGTGGTGCCGTGTAGAAAAATTATTTTTTTACTTTTTGATTTTGCCTGTGCCGAGATTCGAACCCCGGACACTCTGCGTAGCAGTCCAACGCACTACCACTACGCTACAGCGACCACCAGAAGTGAATTATATACATATCAAAACATAAGGAATTTGTATTTTTAATTAAACAAGATTAACAAATTTATTGGAATTAAAAATTGTACAATAAATATATTGAAGAGCCCAACCGACCGGTGTGAAAGTGTTCTAGAGAAGAACTAAGAAAAAGTAATAGCATGAAAAGAAATAGAATGAAAAGAAACAAGGATAGAGAAAATAAATAGAAATGAAAAGGAAAGAAAAGGTACGTAAGTATGACTTAAACAAAAGGGTTTCAGTGGTAGGCATTGTAGCTCCTTATGTTGAAAGAGCTTAAAAATGCAACTCCCATATAATAGTGCAATATCAAAATGTTAATACTTGGACTCTGAAAACAAAAATAAAATTGCATTTAAAAAGGAATTAAAAATGGATTAATATACAGCAATGGATGTTTTAATAGCATTGTCAAAATAGTTTTTGTCTGTGACGGTTATTCCATTAGGGCATTGAAATTTCAAACTAAGTTTCCTGTGCCGACATTTCAGGAAAGATGAAGATCATTACCATCCCGCTTTTGTTGGATTACATAATTCGAAATGTAAACTCCAACATCTCCGGACAATCTCTACAAGAATCTTATGACAATTGCGTATGCTGGCATCGACTTCGACGTCGAAGTGAAAATGTGAAATATCATGCGTTAACAAAGAATCACGACGTCTTGATCAAAATGTTTATACCGACAATTATAAAACATCAAGTTTCGTATAACTATTTAGCATCTAGAATTACACAATGGCGTTTCGAATTTCATTTGGATGGAAGAACTTTTGATCCAATTACATAAAAATATCTGGACACGCACATGCATATACGCACTTTTATTAACAGATTTGATAAACAGATTTGCTTTTAACTAATACTAATTTTTCACTCTATTTTTGACACGAAATATTTTTTTTTACAGATTTTTGTTTGATCGGTTAAGTAATTGCTTTTTTTTGAGACTGTCTCTGATTGCGACTTAACTGCAATCAGATTATTTTTAGTTATTATTACTAAATTGCTTTACGCTCATATTACCATCAATTAAATTCGTGATATTTAAATAGCTGCATAATTTCCTCTCTTACAAACACACTTTAAGCTTTTTACTTTTTTCTTTCTTTCTATGTAGAATCAAAAAGAAGTGGCATAAACACAAAAGAGCACACAACCCAGACACTTTCATTTCTAAACAGCTGTCAACGCGACCTCAATACGGGAAAGCATCCTTTAAATTGTCCTTAACTTATACCTGGAAGCTAGACACAGAGAATGTTTTTGTTTAACAAGTTTGTGCTTATACAGCTTCTATCCTGCCCTTTTTTGTAGGTGGCAAATTAAGTAATGGCTGCTAAGCACAATACAGGGTATGTTTCAAACTGAATGTCATTTGCATTTTGTTGAAGCCGTTGAACAAGCAGGTGGGGAGCGGGATCATGTGATTACTCTGACATTAATGCTGCAAGCTACAGTTACTCAGCTCTTCCTTTACTTTGTTGTTTTCTGTTTTTGGAATTCGAGTGAATGAATTCAGTAAGTTGAAGAGAAGAAATTCATACCTTCAACGGTGCAAATGAATACTTGCATATGCGAGTCTGTAAGAAAGAGATTTAAAATATTAAAGAAATGGAAAAGTAAGTACGAGTTTTTATATATTTAACCGCGCAGCCATAGTATTAAAATATAGTGGCTTTATTCTTCTAATATTTGAATAATTTGAAATAGTTAGTAAACATCCTTTTTCAAAATTTTTTGCGCTTTGTTGAGCTTCTTACATTGCAACGGAAGCTCGCAGTAATTCAATACACATAGATGCCGTATAAAATTTCTTTGGGAAGAATTTTCAACGACTTCCGTTTTAAAATGCATCGTTTTTCTAGCTATTGCCGCTTTTGATGATGCCTTTGTTGATGATTCTGTTGCATTGGTATTGTTGTACCGTACATAGATTCAACATCGTTCTACTTTGAGGTGTAAATGTAAACTCGCAGTCCATGCACATGCATAGCTAACACCTACCAATGTAGAATATTTACCTAGTATGTAGTGTATGTGTGTGTGTTGGCAGAGTGTCGAGTAGATAGCTGATATCGCATGTTCTCCTTCGTGAAACCACCAACAAAGGAAGGAAATTAAATTTCGTACTTTGATGCAGGTATGATGAGCGTATATTGTATTTATATTAACACATAAAGATGCAAAAAGAAAATGGGAGACAATAGTAAATTGCTTCTGTGGTAAAAAGCAGTGACAAACGCCGTTAACAACTATGTGAGGTATCCAAAGTTACTTGATGCAGAATGGCTGTAAACAGCGTCATTTAAATGAAATTACATGAAATTTTCTAAGAATTTTCTTATATTTTTATCAATTTATATTAATCCTTAGAAATAGTTCCTAAATGTATAAATCCTTCTCGCTTCAATTAAATTTCTTAAATTTATTATCTTAAATGACTGTGTTGGCGCCTTGGACAAAATGTCACTGTCGACAATTATACTTTTGAAGTCGTCAATGATTTCGTATATCTAGGATCCAGCATAAACACCAACAATAATGTCAGCCTTGATATCAAGCGGAGACTAACTCTTGCCAACTACGGGCTGTGTTACTACGGGCTCAGTAGACAATTGAGAAGTAGAGCCCTCTCTCGACCGACGAAAATAACACTCTATAAGTCCCTCATCTTTCCCGTCCTAATGTATGGAGCAGAGACGTGGGCATTAACCATCAATGATGATAGGCTGTTAGGAGCGTTCGATAGGAAGATGCTCCGTAAGATATACGGTCCAGTATGCGTGGACGACGTGTATCGAATAAGATGGAAAGATGAGCTGTATTAGCTGTACGCCGACACTGACATAGTCAAGCGTATAAAACTCCAGCGGCTTCGCTGGCTGGGTCATGTTGAGCGAATGAAAGGAAGGAGGAACACGCAGAAGGGGACGTCCTAATCTCCGTTGGAAAGACCAGGTGCAGGGCAACCTGACTGCACTTGACCTTATCAACTGGCGCCAGCGCGCGCATAGCAGAGGCGACTCGCGAAGCTTTGTAGAGGCGGCCAAGACCGATCATCGGTTGTAGTGTCAGTTAAGTAAGTAAGTCTGTATTGGTAACTGATAGAAGGCTTTGTTGGTAAAACTTTCCGCTTTTACCTTCTGATATTTCTCCGGAGAAATAATTTTCATTTAAAATCTTACAAGCTTTAAAAAATTCATCTAACTTAAAGAAAGTTTCTCTAATAATTCTGATGAGTTTAGGTTTTTATTTTTTTGTAGGTGATATACACATATGTAGATATATATAAATGTAAAATGCAGCCAGTGGCGGATCTAAAATTTTAGGGTAGGGAAGAAAGATTTTTCGAAGTTGTATGATTTCAATGTATAATTATCAGATAAATGACAATTCCAAAATTCAGAACAAAATCTGGTTAAAATCTGTGTAAAAATCTAATAAAAGTCAAAGGCAAAAACCGTACAAAAATTTCGCAACAAGCTAAATAAAATTCAGAAAAAAATAAATTTAAGATTAGACGACAAATCACATTAAACCAAACATCAGGCTGAAAATTAAACCAAATTTTAAATCAAAAATTAAACTAATAGTCAAATCAAATTCAGAAGACTAAGCTTTAGCGCAAATAAAAAATTATATTAGAACTCAACTAAAGTTAGAACAAAACAAAATTCAGTCTAAAATTAGGAACAAAAATCAAGCGGTAAATCAGTCTAAAAATCAGACAAAAACTCACACTGAAAACATATACAAAACACAGACTAAATTGTATCTATGTATGTTTCAAACCAAGGTGATGTTTATCATCAAGCCTAAATTCAAATCAGAAGCAGAGAAACATTTAAAACGAAATTCAAAGTAAAATTCATGCCAGTAGTTAGTCAAAATTCAAATCCAAATGTGATATAATATTTAAAGCCTGATCTTGAGAGACCAGAAGACAACTCAAAACTTAAAAAAATAAAATATAAAGCTTTCCATAATCAGAACACAATTACCGGGTTAGAGATCACACATATTTGGGAGCAGTTGGATCCCTTACCCATCCGCCACTGATCACAACACACACACAAACATTAATTTGTACATGTGTTAACTTGTGTTTGTGTAGAAAACTAATGAGAGTTTCCCATATTAAATCACCACATGAAGCAAGAATAGCTTTCAGCTTTCAAAAGCATTTTGCACTCATTTATTGCACGTACAATTTTTCACTTACAAACACACTCACGTATGTATGTATATCTACTATTTTTCTTGACCCTTACATAACGAAAATGTTGCATGAAGCAGAGAGTCTACTATTTGCCATGCTTTCGGTTTTTATGAGCTAGGCTGCTGCTGCTGTTGCTGCTACTCCACTACTGCCAGCTGCTGCTGCTACTTCCGATGCTTGTTACAAAGGCGAAGCACCAGCGTCAGTGCTACTGCCAACTTACCACTTTCTGTTATACACACTTTTAGTTAGAAACCTTGAAAAAGTTTTTGAAGCAGTTAAGTGCATTTTGTAAATGAGTATACAACAACAACAACAAAAACGAGAAAAAAAAGTAGCTTAAAATCAGTTCAAATTTATTTCCAAGTACCGTCATCTTAGTTATGTACGTGCATATAATTTCTTCCTTTCTTGTATGTTACTTTAGTAGTTTGTAGAAAGGGGAAACCCTAACTAATGTTAAAAACTATGCATGTACCTACTACGAATTAAGTGCATTGTGAACTTCTTAAATTGAATAATATTATTATAAATTTTCCTAAAATTCTTTAGATAGATATCACATTATTTATCCTCCACCCTTAAACTAAAGTATAGTAAATTGATCTATTTATATAAATAAAAATTTAATATTTATCATCGATGGAAAGTTATAGGAAAATTGCATTAACTTTACAAACTTCTCAGTTTTCACCTCCACCAAAAGAAAACTATTTATCAGATATTTATTAAAAATAAGTTCACAATTTTATTCAAACAATTCAACAGTTTTAACGGATTGCCATCTAGCGATGGTAAAAAGATTTTGAATGCTAATTTCTCTAAGGAAATAATAATAAATATCTTGTAATACTGGATTACTGTATTTCCTGTTAAAGGAACAGTGTCGAATCCGAAAATTTTTTAAATATAAAAAATACAAAAAAAAAAAAATACAAAATTTAAAACAGAATTCCTATTTTCAATAATTCATAAACAAACAAAAAATAGTACAGTGCAAATCCACCATTTCTGGGGCGATGTAAAGAATAGTTTTTCATAGAAGACTCTGCGCTGATCGATATCTCTTAAAACACGTAAAATTATTCTTTACGAGGGGTTATAGTTCACCATAAAGGTCTGACGAAGAACGTACAAGTCTTACAACTTTCATGTCTGGCTCATTATGTCTGCCCTCAAATGTGTCAAAAAGTTTTGGACGGTAACTGGTTTGAACATGACGGTGCGCCATGACAAACTGCAAATCAAACAATGCAGTTTCTGCAACCCACATCTCCAGATCTTTTTTTTACCACCACCCGATATGCTCGAAAAAGTAATGGAAAACGCAGTAAAAAGGGCACATTTTGCTTTGGCCAATAACGGCGGCCATCTGATTGATGTTGCATTTAAAAACTAGGCCAAATAAATTGTAAAATACCAAATTGAATAAAAATACCTCTTATATGGAAATCAGTTGTTTTTTTTTAAGTTTTTCAATATTCACATACTGACATATAAAAGATGGCGCACCCTATCTCTTGAATTGTTTCTATGTTTGAGTAAGTTGAGACTTATGTTAAGTGAGTCAGGGAATAATTTTGAAGTATGGAGAATATTTTTTCCAAAGAGAGTATGTCATTATTTCCAGCAATATTTGTACACTCTGTCAGCCTTTTAACAAAAACTTTCCAAAATATGGGTGTAAAAGTAAGCTTTAAGTTATAGTTTCCATATCGAACTATTTTTCTTTAGACTTCAAATATAAATTTACCCATCGATGCCTATCAGACCCAAATCTGCCCTTGCACTGGCCATATACAAAAATTGTGATGTAGCAGTCATCGGAGGTCTGGGCAGTGTCGTCTTTCAAAATATCATCAACTCACCTTTGTAAAAAACAAAAAGTTTTAATTTGTTGTTCTGTGCAATTCAAATGGATTCATTGGGAGGTATTTTAGGTTCAAAGTCTGACGCACAACGGCTACGGAGAAACCTCCAGCACACATTAGTTAGCTTAGTGACGTGTGCCAGATCGCTATCCAGGGGACGCCAAGAGGAGGTTGTGTGCCGACTATCACGAACTTCACCTTATGTTCTCCGCTACCAGCTCCCCTTGGGCGGCCAAGACCGATTATTGGTAGTAGTGCCAGTTAAGTGTAAGTAAGTAGAGTAATTCAAATAATTGTTGTGTTTTATTCGCCAACTCATTTAACTGCTCGGTTTCATGTGTTGGCATTCACAATAAATCTGCACAAAACAGTTGGTAGCTTGAGGTGATTTTCCTGAACATCAGCCTAGGCATTTCTCTTCTTTTTTATATGGATGTACCCGTCCTTGCTTACCAATTGCAATTGTCACTCACTTCTTTCTCCTGCGCACTTTTCGTATGTTGTTTTTTTATTGCCAAACAAATAGTAGTTGAATATGCTAGTAATATTACATAACAGCTATAATTATATGCAATATTTAAAGAAAATAATCTTTCCATTTTAAAAAAAATATTTTATAATTGCTTTTTAAGTAAATTTTTTTTCACATTCTTTTTCTGACTTCACGATTTCGGGAATCATTTGTACGCGTTGCTAATATCAGTGAAAGATACGTGACCATTGGCAACCTTACGATACGCTATGTTACGTACGCAGAAGTATGCCGTAACAATGAGCACAAGGCAGCTCATCGAAATGAGTGCAAAAATTACAGCCTTATTGAAGGACGGTCGTGCTGCTACAATACCCCACACTAAAACCTTACGTATAAGTTATTTAGTTTTCTAGCTAAACTAAAGATACATTTAGCATAACTAATTGTCTTTCATTAAAAATTAAAACTTTTAAATTAATGCAGTTACAATTAAAGAAACATTCTTTTAAAACGCACACAATTTTGTGAATGCTTTCCATTTGTTCTTTCATCCTTTTCAGTTGATTTAATTATGCAAATATCACTTGAATAATTCAATGAGATTTATGATTCAAAAATTTAATCATAATTAAACGCCACAAGTATAATTTCTATTTTTTACCTTATATATGATAACGTTCCTAATGCAAACTTCAAAATACATAATTGCATTATTTGATATTTCCTTGCACTGCTCCCTTCGCTCACATCGCAGAGCACACATTTTTATAATCACTTATAATCAGTGAAGAGAGGAGGAGAGTGTTCTTGGTAAATTTATTCCAACGAAACAAAATAAAGACCTACACTTGCATGATATTTTACACCGTTCTTCTATTTTTTGGTGTACATAAAAGTTTTAATTTTTCATTCTTTTGAGATGAATGACAGCGTTGCATATTCATGAAATTATATGAATACATCAAACTGACACTGAGCGTAGCCGCAGCAGTGCGAGCGTGTAGAATCGGAAAAAGGATTATATAAAAAAGAATGTAACAAAAGAGCGTAAGGACCTCAAAATGGCTACACCATGCTTCTTTGCCAATACCCAACAATGTACTTTTTTTTTTTTTTTTGGTTTCTTTTCTTCCCATTCCCATTTGCCAAGCCAAAAACTAAGAATACTTTAAAGTGCAGCACATAGTAGCTTTGAAATTTATTCAGCAATGCACTAGTGAAAGGGTCAACGTAGCAGCAGTACGAGCACCAACACTACCAGTAAACTCTTTGTTGTTGACGACGACGACGACGACGATGATGATGATGATGACGACAAGTGCTGCAATTTGTAACAATTGAATTTTTAGTAAAAATGATAAAGCAAAAACCATAAAAAGGAATGAGTACACTCACAATAGCTGTGAAGTAGGAACCCATTCGGTTTCATAGCCATCGTTGCCATATTTGCACTTGAATAAAATTTTAGTTACACTTACGCGAGCAGTTTTTATGCAAATATTTTCCAAAATTTGTGTTCCTTTTTTCCTCTTGTTAGTTAGCGGCAGAGACATGGATGTATGTAAATATGTATGTCGGTATGTGTGCATTGAACAGATGCAATTTGTTTAGCATTCCCATTTAGATTTTCCAGAGGCACCTAAGTATATGCGAATACATTCATTCATACGTGCAACAAACACATTGCGATGGTGCTTCTAATCTTACCTCTTTTAAAAAACTGAAGACAGAAACAAATTTTTGTAAAATATTTAATTCAAATATGTAAAATAAAATTATCATACATAAAAAAACGGAAATATAAATTCATAGCTTCTCAAAGCAAATCGAATTAGTTTAAGAAACGATTCGAAAACTGTGAAGCAAGCAATATTGCATTTATAAAGCGGAAATTAAAAATGTTGTGTGATTATTATTTTATTTTATTTTTATGAATAACAAAAATATAAAAATTGGAATAATATCATACATGCGTATTTCAATTTGATGAAACTTTACCTTAAGGCAAATTGGAAATGGGCAGATTTTGATGATACTTAGTTTTCTACTACTAGCATGTAAGTGAGTTTATGTACAGGTACATACGTAAACATTTGTATACATTAGAATGAATCGCCATACAGCTCTTTTTGAGGGGTAAACACTTACCATAAACTACAAGAAGTCTGAATACTTTTTTTACTTTTCCCTCGCATCTTAACTTCAATAAAATTTGTACTTAGGTTAGAAGTAGAAGAACACACACGGCACTTTTTTTTTGTGTCCTAACCAAACTTAAAATTTTTTTTTTAATATCTTTTAACATATTTATTGATATGCAATCATTATCTTTCACGTTTAAGCTCTATGGACTGAATATCTTTCTATCTATGCTTTCTCTTATTTCTTCGATAATTTTCAAAGTAGCCCTAAATCACTAAACTGCACCACGGAGGGGGCACTACGTTCGCCAAGATATCAAATTCAAGATTTATGATAAAAAATAAATATCGTCTGTTTCTTAAATTTGGAAATATGTATATAAATGGGAGTGGCATATGTAGCCGAGTGGCAAATTCTCCCCCTTCTACCCTACTTTTGCTGCGGACACCTTTCAGTAATAATTTTAAGTTGAAATATAAGCTTATAAATGGATTTTATGCTGTGAGAAACCTTGGTACACAAAATTTTAACCAAATAGCTCAGTCCATATAGGGGTCTCCAGAATAAAAAAAATAAATTTAACTTCTCTGTTTGTGGTCCCTAATATCTCCATTTTCTCAAAAATCTCACGTCTTAGAAAAATGAGGGCTTTGGAATCGCAATCAGCAAATCTAAATCTATGGAAAAAATGCATGATCCGTACCAATACAGAGTGTTTGTTTTAGAAGTGTAGTTTTCGAGAAGGAATAAAATACATATAATTTAATGTTATGGCCAAGTATTTAGCTTTATTATAAAGCTGGCTGGGTCATGTTGAGCGAATGGAAGAAAGCGCTCCGGCTAGAAGGGTGTTTTATTCGAACCACGGTGGAGGAACACGCAGAAGGGGACGTCCTAATCTCCGTTGGAAAGACCAGGTGCAGGGCAACCTGACTGCACTTGGCCTTATCAACTGGCGCCAGCGCGCGCATAGCAGAAGTGACTGGCGAAGCTTTGTGGAGGCGGCCAAGACCGATCATCGGTTGTAGCACCAGCTAAGTAAGTAAGTAAGTAAGGATTTGCCATTATATATTAAAAAAAATTTCGGGCAAGTGGCCGCCGCGGCTGGTTCGAATAAATTCCAGTCGAGAGGCACAATTTTCAACCACTTTTGCAGCAATTGGAGCCGTAATAACACGCTGAATATTCGCTTCCAAGGCGTCAATCGTCTCGGGCTTATCTGCGTAGACAAGCGACTTCACATAACCCCACAAAAAACAAAAAATAGTCCAGCGGTGTTAAATCGCACGATCTTGGAGGCCACGCTACAGGCCCACGACGGGAGATAATGAGCTCACCAAAAGTTTCCTTCAATAAATTGATTGTTTCGTTGGCAGTATGTCATGTAGCGCAGTCTTGTTGGAACCAAAGGTCGCCCACATCAACATCCTCCAATTCAGGAACGAAAAAGTCATTAATCATGGCTCTACAGCGTTCCCCATTGACTGTAACATTATGACCCGCTTCATCTTTGAAGAAATATGGACCAATGATTCCCTCTGCCCATAGAGCACACCAAACAGTGACTTTTTGAGGATGTAACGGCGTCTCAACAATGGCTTGTGGATTATGATCAATTTTGCTTATTAACGTTACCCATTCAACCAAAAGTGAGCTTCATCGCTGAACAAAATATTCTTGTGAAAATCGGGATCGGTGGCCATCTCGTTTTGGTATTAAATTTTACACGATTTGCAAATGTTGTTCAGGATTCATTCATTATGAAATGGCAAACCAAACTGAGCACAAATCAAGTGACAGCTGTCAAAAAGACTAACTCCGAAAAAAGTATTGCCAGATTGAAAACCACACTTCTAAAAAAAACACCCTTTATTACTACAAGCAATATATCAGTGCTATACATACATTTTTACATTTTTTTGATAACATTTTATAACATTTTATATATCAGGGATTTTTGCGCCAAAGAACACATTTTTGGCCTTCATCTTGATCGTAACATTATTTTTGAGAGGTTTTCGAAGTAAAAAAGTATATTTATGAAGTGTTCCTTATACTGAAACGTCATCTATGAACCGACGGATTTTGTTGAAATTTTGTGTGCTACATTTTTAGATAAACTTTAATATTTTCTATAAATATATAGGTAACTGTAACAAATTTTGCTCAGGTACGAAGGAACGAAGAGGACGATGGTGTAACTCAAATAAACTCCAATGCAGTAATGTGATATTTTTTCAATATAAATATCTACAACTTCTCATACAAATTTTATAACCTCAAAAAAGGTATATTAATGCTAATTTTTATATTGCATCATACTCATACATATTTAATTTATGTATATGTAAATTTACAATCCTAAAGGTTTGTATATTTTAAAAACTTTTTTTCTTTGTGTCTAACCATCAAATTTTTTTTGCTAAGTTATTTCTACGCATACTTTTGAAGACCCAAGTGTCAAATACTTTCCTCCATCATTCTCTCAATTGTAGCAAGCAACGTGTAGACGTGTTCAATGTGTAAAATGTTTACGTGATGTCATTAAAGTCATCGTAAAAGTGCTGCTGTTACATATCAAGAGTACAAGTGAGACATATCTACATATTATGTTACATAGTGTATAAGGAAAAACTAGAAGAAAAAAAAAGTTGGAAACAAATAGAGAAAAAATAAGAAAAATGGTTGTCAGGTGTGGCGCGACACAAATTGTGCGCTTGGGAATTGTGAAAGCTATAACTATTCACTTTATACATATACACATACACATACACATACATACTCGTATCCATACATACATAAGTATGAAGAGTAAAAAAGATGAAATGTTAATCTTTCAGAAAGATATTATGTACATCATTAATATCAGTAGTTTTTGTGCTAAGCTTTAAAGTTAATATAAAAAAGCAATATCAAATTAAGTGTGAAAATGCCGACATCACATTTTGCTCACGTAACCAATTAAAAACCAATACATTTTAATTAACTTGTCAAGGAATTTCGACCGTCAAGTTTATTTATGTATCTATAACATCTCATAATTAACTTGAATTAATTTATTAAGTAATAAAGTTAAATACCACAAATTCTAGGAAGTAAGTATGTACACTTCAAAACTTCAAAACCTCAAAATTGTCATAGTCACGTATTGGCCAAAAATATTTTAGAAATTTACACAAAGTTTCCAGCACGTATGTACTTATTTAGTATACAGAAATGTATGTAGTACATATGTATGTACATATGTACATGTCCTATCGGAATAAGGCAAACAGTTTGCTAACACAACTATGAAATGGAAAAGCAAATTGGAAACAATGAATTGCGTAACTAGTGTAAACTTAATGCTGGTGGCATTCAGTTTGGTTTAAAAATTCGCTCTGTCCCTTATATTTTTTTATAATATATTTTTATCATTATCAAAAAAATTATCAAATTTTAAACCAGTTATTATAAACCACACAAAAATTTTTTCGAATATTGCGAATATTGATTCTCTCAATTCACACATTATGCAGGGATGACAATTTACTTTATACTATATTTCGAACATCTTACTTTACTTTTACTTACTTTTGATGGCACAACAGCCCATGGAGGGCCTAGACCGAGCTTTTCGCATCCACTCATGTTGTGCGTGATATATTTGTACATGAATGGAAGGGACCTACAGTTTAAAGCCGAATCCGAACGGCGAAATGAAAAGCTTTTCATATAAATTTTTATTCTTGTAGGTTTGCCATTGCCTGCCAAGAGGTGGTGCCGTATAGAAAAATTTTTTTTTCTACTTTTAGATTTTGCCTGTGCCGAGATTCGAACACCGGACACTCTGCGTAGCCGTCCAACGCACTAGCACTACGCCACAGCGACCACCAAATCTTTTTCCATCACCACAATTTTATTAACAATAAAAAGTAACAATTCCTTTGAAGTTTACTAATATTTAGGAGTTCATATTTCATACAAAACTTAGTAAAAAAATTGACTTTTTCAGAACGTTTGCGTTTTGGTTTTTCAGGTTAGGTTTAGTAATCTCCTAAAAACCCGAGTCTATCGCAGATATTACAGGCGTGGCCGAAGGAATTTTTAACGAACATGTTTTGAACACATATTTGCAACGTCTTTAATCACACTTCTGTTAGGTCTGGTTGTGGTCCAACCATGGATTAACTTCATTTTGATCATTTGCATTTCCAATGCATGCAACGCCCTCTGCAAAATCATCATACCTCCATCAAAATATTCATACTGCGAATTTATTTGCTACATCATTATAATTATAATCTTACCATCATCATCATTATTATCATCATACTAAATATCATCAAAATATTCAGCTTGTATGATCTCAACAGGTGGAAAATTTGGCACTTACCGGTCTGAGAACTCGCGAATGTTATTCGATTGACTAAAAACTTGGCAAATCTCATCTATGTTTTGTTGTGCTGATGCGAGTTAATTTCTTTCCACGGAGGAAAGGTTTTCAATAAAATTTTCAAGTAAAATCTCCTGCTCTTCCCTTTCGTTCAGAAGCTGGGAACTCTGCCACCTCACTGACTGCCTGATGCTATTTAATCGGAGGACCTTCTTCGGGACTCAATGAGATGAGTGTTGATGCAATTATTGGCTGTAATGAACTCATTTGCCATTCATTTTGTCTCTCTGCGTTAAGGTCAAACTCCATAACACGCGTTTCAGACGCAAAGCTTTTCTCGTATTCGTGCGAAAAGTTGAATCAGTGTGTTTTGTATTAAACAAACTCCACGGCTAGCCACCGAAATGCGCAGAAAGCATCAAAAGTTGAACTACTTTGAACTTTTTTTTACGCCTTTCTCTTGTTGCGGCGACCAACAGCTGAGAAATTGTGAGAAATATTATAATTTGTAGGTCAATGGCAAAATTGACAACAGACTATTTACTTAGATATCGAAAAGTTTTAATACATTTATCTGATGTAGAAACTGTTGTATATAACAAAGAAATATTTTAAATATAATTTTTTCACTTAACAATTTTTTAACATAACATAAATAACAACTAAAAATAACATAACTTTGGCAGATTAAACTTTGTTTTCGCTGAAATGAAAATTCTACTGCCTATTATTTGTCGTCGAACTTTTTTTATTCACTAATAAATTGGCTGCAAATAATTCAGAAGAGAAAAAAATAATGGAAGAAAAACTAAGAGAAGGAACAAACAAAATGTCATATATCTCTCGATATGCGTCCAATGCACACAAAATCAAATTAGTGAATTCCAAGAAATCTATAAGATGCTTTAGGGATGCCATTTTATTTAATTTTCACCTTTTTTTAGCGATCTTAAAATTACAAAAAATTAGCATCAGTTGAAAGAAGAAGCAGACGCGCAAAACGTGTGCTGTGGAGCATACAATAATGCAAAACGCCGAATGCGCAGAAAGCGCATGTATAACAAAAGCGTTGCGTCCGAAACGCGTGTTATGGAGTTTGATATTTAGTCTTTGCGAGTTGTTTTTCAATGAAATTCGATTTATATTGTGCCTTAAGTTATTGGGAAGTCTACACTCTCGCAATCTCGCGGTGCTGATTTCTGGGGTTTTTTTCACGATAGCAAAATCTGTATGTTGTTGGTTTCCATTTTTCGAGGAAGGCTACATTCGCGCTGTCTCTCAGCTGCAGTTTTTGCTGGAGATTTTATCGGAAAACAATTGCCAATTGTTTGTGCCTCGCGTTTGTTTTTTTTTTCAATCTATACTCATTCTTTCAGCTCAAGAAATTTCTTTGTTTGAAACTTTGGTTTGAAATATAAAACTTTTGTTTGAATTGTCAAATTTTAGTAGAAACTGACGGTCAACATAGTTGTGGTTGAAAAAAAGAAGTAAGAGTTAACTACTTTCAAATTTAATAAGATATAATCTACAATAACAAGATGGTCTTGCCAAATTTAGAAAAAATAATTTTCCAAATTAAAAACATACTTTTAGATTTGTTTATATCCCTATAGGGTATCTTTGAAGCAGCAAGTATGTAATTTTGTATGTGCTCCATAAGTAGTTATATGTACAAGTATATATATATGTATTTATATGCATATTTATTATCTTATATGTGTGTGATATTTGAAAGTGTATGCCAGAAATGACGTGATTTTTGAGAAGATAAACGTAATACATATACAAGGTGAAATGTACATAAATTTTCGACGCTTAAGAAAGTATAAATTTGTATTTCATATTTATACTATGTACACATACTTACATATGTACGGAGTGGTACTTGTATATAATGCATATATATTATTAATTGTTGGCATATGTACATTGGAAAATTTGAATATCTACTTCACTTTTATAATACATCTGCATATTATTCCTGTAACGAGTTTGTAATCTCAAAATTAGAGGCTTTTTAATAGCAAAGAATCTCCGACATAAAGCAGTATTGCAGAATTCCCTTTATGCCACATACATACATACATACATCAATTATATAAAGTTTTAGTAAAAATTATTAATTCCAATTACAGCTGCACGGAAACTGTACATAAATTTTTGCAAGGTGTTGCGAAAAGTAAACTAGAAGTGTATAGTATAGGTACTAGTTACTGGCATACGAAATGGATAAATGGATTTGGTAAAAAGTTTTTTAGAAACTTTTTTTACAAGTACAAAAACAAAAAGGAAAACTTAGTAGTTCAAATATTTTGCTGTCCCCAACATGACTTCAGAAAATCTAAAACATTCGTGCTCAAGTTGATTATGTTTTCTTTTTGTATGTTTGTTTTTTTGTAACTGGAAATGATCGATAAAGCAAAATATGTAGTAATACTTGTTCATATAAAGACTCAAAAAGTGTTTACTACAAAGAAACTACATATTTAAGGCAACCATTTCAATAAACCGAAAGTATCCTGGTTTTTTTTTAGATGCGGAGAACTTTAAATTGAATTAAAACACAGAAAAATGTTTTTAATATTCATGAAATTGACTTTGTTTTAAAGATAAGTTTTTGACATTAATTTCAACCGCGGCTGGTGCGAACATGTTGTAATTTGAAGGTCCAATTTTCGCACATTTTAGCAGTAAATCAAGCTGTATTTCGGCAATACCGCGTCGAATGTTAGCTTTCACTTGCTCCGTTGTTTCTTGTTTATCGGCGGAGACATGCGACTTTACATATACTCAAGAAAAATAATTTAATGGTATCAAATCGTACAAATGAGGTTAACAGGTCCATTTCGTGAAATTAATCGTTTGTCTCTACTTTTTTTGATATAAGCGCTATAAGTTTATACTTATCCAAACAAAGCAAAGGGGAATATAATTGTTGAGGTCACATATTATAGAAAAGCCCTTCATGGGTCATGAATGTTTTGAAATTTTGATTATGAGTTTCTATTTTTCAGCCGAAAATCAAATTCAAATTTCGCAACTCTGCTATTTTTCTCTTTATACTCTGTATATACAAACATTATAAGAAGAATATTGCACGCAGGTTGGCAAAAATATAATGATTATGCTGAGGAAATTGTGTGTAATTTGTTAAAAGATGAAGAGAACGGCAACCAAGTCTGACAACATATCGCTACATTACAATTAACAGAGAATCATTCAGTCCTGCGAAGTAGCACCTTTAGATAGTCCTGAAGACAGAGGGGTAAAGAGAAAATATGTGGTTTTTGTCAATAGGAGTCCAACATAACTCTACAAAAAGAAAAGTGGTCTTTTTCTTTTTTTGTACATTCCTGGTGGCAAAAAACGGATTAAACCACATTGCAGGATGCAATGGTTACTATTGTAAAATCTAAGAGAATTGTTTCCCCTTTTAACAGTTAATGTAACTGGAGGGACACTCTCAGTTCTGCTTCCATGGATAGAGTTTTATCTAATTTCACCGTAGTTTAAATTATAACAATAAATTAGAACACGAAAAGATCTAAATGCTTAAATATTAAGAAATAAACTAGTTTTACCCATTTTTAGGTCTCAGAGATATCCTGTTGAAGCCAGGAAAAATCGGTTTAAGCCATGCCAATCCTATAACTGTGGAATTGTAAGTGGCACCCATACCACTTCAGGACATTCTCTCTCACCGTACAAAAAGGAAAGAGTACCAAGAGCTTAAAAAAAATATATATTTTCATGATTCAATTGAAGGCATAATTAATTAATGAAAGCATAATAAATTATAGTTAATCATCAATAAAACTTTATTACTTTTACACAAATTTAAGTACCCAGATATGTAGATTTATCTTTTAAGTTGTCTAGTACTTATTTAAATAGTATTTCCAAAAAACTTTTGATATGCTAATATAAGGTTACCACCTATCGGTTACCTAAGGTTACCTATCGTGCGACTTCTTTAACCTTATGCTGGAGAATATAATTCGAGCTGCGAACATCGACATCTCTGGCACTATTTTCTACAAGAGTGTCATGCTGCTAGCATACGCTGATGATATTGACATAATTGGCACCAACGCGCGAGCCGTCAGTGCAGCATTCTCCAACCTGGAAAGGGAGTCTCTTCTAGTGGGTCTAGTGGTGAACGAGTACAAAACGAAATAACTTGTGTCAACAAACAAAGAGTCACGGTGTCTAGGACAAAATGTCAATGTTGACAATTATACTTTTCAAGTCGTCAAGGATTTCGTCTATCTAGGATCATAAACACCATAAACACCAACAAATAATGTTACTATGTGCTCAGTAGGCAATTGAGAAGCAGAGCCCTGTCTCGACCGAAGAAAATAACTCTCTATAGGTCCTTCATCCTTCCCGTCCTAATGTATGGCGCAGAGACGTGGACCTTGACCATCAATGATGAGAGGCTGTTAGGAACGTTCGAGAGGAAGATACTCCGTAAGATCTACGGTCCAGTATGCGTGGATGACGTGTATCGAACAAGATGGAACGATGAGCTGTATGAGCTGTACGCCGACACTGACATAGTCAAGCCACGGTGGAAGAATATGCAGAAGAGGACGTCCTAATCTCCGTTGGAAAGAGCAGGTACAGGGCAACCTGACTACACTTGGCCTTTTCTATTGGCGCCAGCGCGTGCATAGCAGAGGCGACTGGCGGAGCTTTATAGAGGCGGCCAAGACCGATCATCGGTTGTAGTGCCAGCTAAGTAAATAAGTAAGTAATACAAGATTACGTATGTACATTCAGCAAAACCAAGAATAAAAAAGACGCACAATAAAAAAAAAACTTGAATATTATATCTCGTCTGTGGAAAAGAAGTGTATACATCTTCTATGTACTCGTATATGACGCATAAAGCAGTGGCAGTTGCAGAGTTTTAGTTCTCAAGTATTGTTGAGGTATCTCCAACTATTATGTAATTTATTGATTACTTTTTCTAAGTTTATCACTAGTTATTAGAATCTCAAATACTTTCAGAGTTCTGAAGGTTCAGTTAAACTCAGAGAAGCAGCATTTGAAACCGTCACTGTCATATGTAAATTTACCTATCCCAGATACATTTCGACATTTCTAACAATCAAAATGTTTTTATGCTTGGCATGATCTTCTTCATTTTTATATCTGTACTAACTATGCAAAAATACAACTGCCGAGAAAATTGTATGTAAGTAAATAACTACTATGAATTTTTCGTTGCAAATCTACTTTTTTCTTTTGTGTGCTTTTGAAAATATATCTATTTTGTTGTTAAACTTTTGTATATGGTAAAATCTTTTCTCTATGAGAATCCAAGCACTTTCTGGTTTAAATTTGGGAAAATTATATATTTTATTGAAGTGCACACTTGCTGTTTCTGCTTGTTGACTGTTGGATGCATATATGAGTGAGGAAAACGTTTTCGTTTTTGAAAATAAAGTAATGTTACCCAAGTGGAAGATATTTCAAACATTTATTAGTACAGATTCAAATAATGGAAAGAGATATTCGCAGACAATGAACATTAATGACGGCAATGATGTGTTGCATATGCCTTTAGTAAAATATTTTGAAATTTTTAAGTATACCATATGCATAGTAGGATCAAAAATTATGTTTAATTACTAAGTATTTGCATTAAATTGAGGCAGTAACACCATGCCAGAGTAAATTTATCGAACGTTCTATAGTTTATAAGAGTTTTGCTAATTTGGCATAAAATAATGTTGAATTATATTAAATTTTGTTCAGGTTCATGTTCGATAACACTTTTTCTACGACGATAAAAAAGAGATTTTTTAAGAAAGTTCACTGCCCAGATTAACATGCAATGTACTAATTATCTTGAATGGGGAGTTACACTTAAAGTTGTGAAGTGCTATTGGAAGTCGATGACGACGTTGATGGTTTTAATGTTCTACAGATTTCGGCGATAGTTTTTGCACCAATCCTCACACCACGCTCTTCATCGCTCTTTTAAGAGATTTTTTGCGATAAATGTCTTGACAATGTTTCAGTTAAGTGGTTCAGGACCAATTTTGATGTTGGAAAGCCTCTTTTATTTTAACATTTTTGCAGAAGATGGAATGCAATTTTTCATGATAATTTTTATATAAATTAGGATAAAAAATCCCGATAAGAAGAGTCTATTGGGGGAGTTTAAGATTGGTCTAAGAACCAAATATCTTTATCTTTCTATAACGAGAAACTTTGCCCAAGATGACTAGGTTATAGAAGGCAAGTACTTGGTATAACTATTCACCGACTTCAATCAATGTTTGGCCGTAACCTTCAAATCCTTTCTAAATATAATATATCTGTGGGGCAATTAATCTTGATAATGTGTTCCTTTACAAAAAATCACAGTATCCACAAATTTTTTAGCATAGATGGACAAGACATTTATTATTTCTTACTAGAATGTCTGGAAAAATATTCAAATTAATCGAATAATTCGGAACACTTTTAAATAGTAAGATTTTAGGTTAGACACACAAGTAATACTTAAACGGAGCTATGGTGCTGAAGGTATTTGGCCTCGAATATTTTACTATAGCTAAATTACCATTTAATTCGTCGACACATATAACATTCTGTCGATAAACATGAATAATCAATTGTTCTAATGTTTTTATATTCAAACATTACTACTACTTATTACACTTTGAAACCGGAAATTAATATTACAACTTAAATTACCTGAGAACTTTGCAACTAATCTTAGTTTCCTTACAGTAATTACGCTTTTATTTCCACTTGAACTTTTATTCAGTCAAATGCACACATTTGCTTGTCGTGCACAGATCATTAATATCATTAAAATTCTTGAAGACTATAGCATATTTGCTACTGGCACACTTTAACTCCTTTTAACTACTCAGTTTATACGTGAAAGCGAGTATGTATGGACATTTGTACGTGTCGCAAGAGCATTTCCGCATCCGCTTAAAAAAAATATTGTAATAAATTGTTCGATCCCTTCCGCAAATAAATAAAATTGTAAAGGAACATTTCGTAATTTCCTTTTATACCTACGAAAAGATTTAGTTGTGTATTAATGTATGTTTATTCAGATGGATGTACGTGTGTGCGTCGGTATGTATGTGCAAGTGCTTAGCTTCCTAATATTATGTAGAATGTAGAATTGTATAGCAAATTAACTCAATTGATCGTATTCTCTTTGCAAATGCATTAGTATTTGTAATAAATTTAATTACATACTAGAAGCGATGCCAATACAACAATACGCCGTAGTATGCACAACACGCATATGTATGTAAGCATGTAGCAGCTACTCAGTGAATATATCCGGTTATATGAATTTTATTCATACTGTAGTCATAATGTAGTATGTGGACTTAAGAAGGGGAAACCTTTGTGAATTGTCATGAAATTTCAGCATAATTAATGAATTCATCTTAATTAGTACCCTAGAGTACGTGTTAAACGATTAAGGTTGAATTTTATACGTGTGCGTACGCGTACACTTGCACCCTTGAGTGTATTTGTGCATGTCATGTTGTACACATAGTTACTTTTTTAATTTAGATGGGAATTGATTGCGTTTGGATATTTTGATTGAAAAACTTTTAAAATTTGATGTACACGCACATAATACCAGATGTCAACTTCTGACATCATTGCAACTTATGATTTGTTTATGTTGATTCTGAAACAAGAAAAGTTTTTCTAAGAAACTGATTATATTGACTCATATAAAAAGTATCCGGATTGGTACCCACAAATATGTTATGTGGTTGAAGTTTAGTTCAACCGCTATCCCCTGACAGCTTGAGTGTCGATCTTACTGCACCAGTTGCAAAATTTAATCGGCTTTTCAGTGACTTTCTTTCAGTGCATCTTTTAGTGCATCTTTGATGTCGAGCGGTTATACTTTTTCTATAGTAGTAAAGCATCACTTAGTTAATTTTTTCAGATATTTCACTCATTTTCAAATCAATTTAACTTTTTACACAAGCGACGAATTACACAATTGTCTCCACACAAAAAATAGCAATGCTACCTTTCAAACATGTTTTCGTTTGACAAAATCGGACTAGTGTTGCCAGATTGTTGCCAACACCTAAAACCGTGGATACTTTTTGTATGACCCAATAAATTACACACTTCAACAATCCGGTAACTCGGTTTTTAATAATAGTAAGGCGGCATTTACTATCATTTTACTATAGGTATAATAATCTGTTACTAATTGTTGGCTGGCAGCCGTGTTGAAGTAAAGTTCGAAGTAGAACAGTTAGTAACTGTAACTGGCAACTGTTTATTTCTAAAATAAAAATTCATTACAATTCATTACTTATACATAATTTAGAAAGAAGAGAAAAGAAATTGTCTTACCGTAGTCAGCACTTCACTTCAACTTACTGTTCAAATGTTTCAGAATCAAATCTAACAGAATTTTCAAGTTCAAATCTAACGGGATTTTCATGTGGTTGAGTTTGAACGAAAGTTATTTGCTGACTACGTTAAGATCACACGGTTGCACTTAATTTCAATATTTTACACCCCCACCCCCGTGAATCGACCTCGATTCACCATCATCAATGTCCAATACCGCCAATCTCGATACCGGGCGACAGAATACGCCGGAGCCAGTTCTAACGTCTGCTCGTCTTGCTTCACCATCCTTGCCAGTGTAGATATTTTCTACAACCCCTCTGCACCAACATCGACGTGGCATGTTTTCGTCACATATAAACACTAGGCTACCTATCTTAATTTTATCGGTCCTTTCACACCACTTTGCTCTTCGGGTTAACGTTGGGAGGTATTCGAGGATCCATCGCTTCCAGAAGTGATCCCGCATCTGCTTAGCTATGCGCCACTGCTTTCGAAAAGCGTATACTGTATGAATATCGTTGGCTGCTGCTGCTGACTGTGTGATGTTTGTTGACCCCAAAAGAAAATGATTCGGCGTAAGTGGCTCTTCTTCTTCAGCCGACACTGGCAGGTGTGTCAAAGGGCGCGAGTTGACGATGTTTTCGGCTTCAATTATAAAGCTTTGCAGCGTGTGCTCACGAGGAGCCAGGTCCTTTAGCGTTTGTCGTAAAACCTTCTTTACGCATCGAACCATTCGTTCCCATATTCCCCCTTCGGATGGGTTTCGCGGACAATTAAAAATCCAATCTATCCCCTTCATAGTCGCTTCATCCAGAACGCGTTCGCAATCAAAAACGTCAGTGAAACCCTTCGCTTCCTCGTTGGCACCAACGAAGTTTTTCCCATTGTCACTGCGAATACGGATGGGCACGCCACGTCGATTAATAAAATTTCGTAAAACCAGAATAAATGCATCTGTAGATAAATCTGATGCAACTTCTAGATGTATTGCCCTCACGGTAAGGCAGGTGAAAATAGCGACCCAGCGTTTCTCATGGCGACGTCCAACAGTAATAGTTAAGGGTCCGAAATAATCGACACCAGTGTATGTGAACGGGCGTATAAACGGCGTCAGTCGATCCTCGGGAAGATCTCCCATTAGCGGAGTAACTGGTACTGATCGAGCTATTTTGCATTGCTGACACTTCGAAATCACATGACGCATTACCTTACGTAGCTGTGGAATCCAGTAGGTTTTCCGGATTTCACCGATCGTGGCTTCAGTATTATGGTGTTTCATCAAATCATGAAAATGTGCAACGATTAGAATAGTGAGTTTGTGATTTTGCGGCAATATTATTGGATGTCTCACTTCGTATGGCAACCAGCTTGCCTTTTCTATACGACCTCCAACACGCATGACATCACGTGCATCCAACTGCGGCAGCATATTGTATAATGCACTAGCCTTATTTACGCCACTTCCGGCCTTCAGCTCCTTAATTTCAAGGAAGTATGATTCGTTTTGAGCCAAACGACAGAGTAGTATTTCGGCGTCAATTACTTCACTTATAGTCAACCCATATTCGTGGTTATCAGTGGATATTTTGCGGCTACGTTTAACAAAGCGATTTACCCAAGCCACTGTGCGCTTCAAGCGATTAAAATTAGAAAATCTTGCGATGTCAAAAGTACTGGAACTTTCGGTAAAAAACACAAATTTAGCACATACTTCGTCGTCGTTATCGTTTGGCAAAACATGAGTGTTATAGTTAATGGGCCAGCCTTCTGAACCTTTAAGCAAAAAATCTGGACCCTTAAACCAGCGCGACGTGGGTTGGAAATCAAAATCTGATTTCCACCTTGTAGCTTCATCGGCAACGTTCTCCTTGGTGGGTACCCATCTCCAACAGTCTTGGCTTGTGCAGGCGAGGATCTCAGCTACCCGGTGGGCGACAAACGGTTTGTACCGGCAGTGTTCTGATCGTAGCCATCTTAGCACCGTTGTTGAATCGCTCCACAAAACACAGTGAGAAATTTTCAAATTATGCTCCTGAACCAGTGTTTGCATAAGACGTGTTCCTAAAACTGCCGCTTGTAGTTCCAATCGTGGTACTGTCAAAGGCTTCAGCGGCGCACACTTCGTCTTTGCACAAACAAAGGACAACCCCACTTCATTCTTTGCATTGATGTACCTCCAGTATGCTACGGCGGCAAACGCGTGTTCACTGGCATCTACGAATACATGTAACTGAATTTCTACCGGTATGCCTTTAATGAAATAATAACGTGGGATTTTTACAGCAGCCGTTCCACTCAACGCCTTTCGCCAATTTTGCCATAAGTTACTTATTTTATCGGGGATAAGCTCATCCCATGATATATTAAGTCGCCATACTTGTTGTAATAAAATCTTCGCAGCAACCATAAAATGTGCGAGAAACCCCAAAGGGTCGAACACCGACATGACGGTACTTAATAATTCTCTCTTTGTGGGCCGTCTCTCACCACTAATAATCGACTTATCAACTCTATTAAAATTTAATTGATACCTAAAGGTATCGTCATGCGGCTGCCATACAGTTCCTAGGACTTTTTCTGATGCACTCTGGCTTTTAAATTTTCTGCAGACATTCAAGAGTTTATTTTCGCCATTCAGCGCTTTAGCCACTTCCACCGAATTAGAGACAAATCCTCGTAACTCAAATCCTGCTTTGCTGTGGATATCTCGTACTTTCATCGCTGTTTCCATTGCCTCACTTACAGAATTAAAACTGTCCACGAAGTCATCCACGTAGTGATGATCGATGATTGATTTTACCGCTCTAGGACTACTTTCGTTAAACTCTAGAGCGTTCACGGTTTTAATGTAATGAGCGGTGCAAGGTGAGCATGCAGCTCCAAAGGTCATTACCTGCATCTCATAAACATCGGGACGACGAGTACCATCTCCATCTCTCCATAAAAATCGCTGCGCAAATCTATCATCTTGTTGAATCAGCACCTGGTGAAACATCTCTCGAATGTCACCTGAGACAGCAACAGCTCCGACCCGAAAATTAAATAGAATTGTAGGCATGGGCATATAATTTTGTGGTCCCTTCAAGAGGTAGGAGTTTAAAGAAACTCCGTCAACAGTCGCGGCGGCGTCGAAAACGAGTCGCAATTTATTTGGCTTATTGACGTTGACCACACCAAAATGTGGCAAAAACCAAAGTTTAGAGTTTTTTATGGCAGCTTCAGGTGCTTCGAGTTTACGCGCATAACCCTTGGCTATATAATTTGCAATGATGTTTTTATAAGCGTTGGCAAAGATTTCGTCTTTGTTCATTCTCCGTTCGATTCCGACAAGCCTTCTTTCCGCCATACTGTAACTGTTGGGTAGGTAAACAGTATCGCTTTTCCAGAGAAGGCCCGTTTGAAATCGTTCCCCTACACGCTTAGTTGTTGTTTTCAGAATGTGCTGCGCCCGAAGATCTGCTTTGCTTAACACAGCGGGTGCAGATTTTATACCAAAATTCTCGGTGGTAAAGTATTCTTCCACCAAATTGTGTAAATGTTCATCCTTGCACGACTTTACGAAAAGGCATGTTCGCGTTTGTAAAACGTTGTTCGTGGGGCCATACACTACCCACCCGAGCACTGTGTTAACGACATAAGGTCCCTTTTCCCACAGAGATATTGTCTTCGTTGATATGCCCAGGTGACAATGATCAAGACCAATAAGTATTTTTGGCTTGGCATTAGTATACACGAGTTGGTCTCTACTGACCCCAGAAATACCACTTAAATCAGATTCGTTTATACTTTGAATCGGCAGCTCGAAATTTGGTATTGCATGAACATTATTCAATCTGTGACGTTTTTCCATACCCTTACCACTTATCTGAAGATTTACCATGGTCGCGTTAACTTTGCTTTTCTTATCGTCAAACCACTGCAATTGCACGGACTGACTTGCACCTTGGAGATCCAATTCGCATGCAAGGCTTCTGTCCATCATTGTTATTGAAGACCCATCATCCAGCAAAGCGTATGTATCTATTTGCTTATTAGGCCCAAACAGTGTGATAGGCACTACACGGAACAAGATCTGTTTATGCGTAGATATGTCTTCATGACAACTTAAAACAGCCTCACGCTTGTTGTTTGTCGAAACCACACTATTATCGTCATGCAACAGCTTATTGTGCCAACGTTTACAGTCGTCGGTAGCGCACTCTGCACGGCGACGACAGTTGCGCACAGAATGCCCAAAACCTAGGCATGAAAAACACAAGCGTTGTTTTTTGACGATTGACCATCTGTCAGTGATAGAAGCTTGCTTAAATATTTCACAAACGTGAATTTTATGCGGCCCCTGACAGGCATTGCATTTGATGACAGGTGTGGCACGACTATCGTCAGTTTTTTGTACAGCGTGTAGTACGACTCGTTGACGGTCATATCCCTGAACCATGCAAACAAGCCTCGCAACATCTTCCAACCAAATTGCAAAATTTTCTATAGTTGGATAGGGCTTTATTGTCAATGAATGCTTTGCCCAATCCAACCTTTTACTCATAGGTAATTTGCTCACGAGTTCTTCGAGCAGTGTTGGATTTGCCAGGTGCTGTTGACCATCAACCGATTGCATGAACGTGGCGAAATTTCTTACCTTCGTCGCATATGGCACTAGTTTATCAACTGCATTTTCAGATACCGCTGATATTTCCTTAACCTGACGTAATTGGCTTTGAATCAATAGCTCTGGCCTTCCGAATCGAAATTTAAGCTGTTCAATAACAGCATTTACATTATTTGGGTGAATTAATAATGATTTTACCACGTCTCTTGCTTCTCCTTTGAGACACCTTTGCAGGCGTTGGTTATTCTCTAAATTACCATAACCGTACGCAGTCGTAGAATGTAAAAATGCGTTATAAAATAATGGCCAATCTTCAGCGACGCCTCTAAATTCTGGCAAATCATATAGTTTTCGCATAGACATACTAGTTGGCGGCGAAGAAATGAAGGTTGCAGGCGTAGGCAATGGCGATTGACGACAATGTGAAGTAGAATCAAAAATGCCGTTCGCAGTAGCAAATGTAACATTTTGACTCGGCGCAGCCTCCGCGGCAGAAGCGACAATTTGGCTTGATCGATATTCGGGTGTTGGCATTTCGTTGAAAAATATACGCTCTTTATTAGGGCGATTTTTCGTTGACGACGGCGTATCATTTTGCGTGCTACTTGTATTAAATTGTGATCGCATTTCGTGTATTTGAGTCGTAAGTGCGGTTATTTGTTCTTGCATGGCGTTGAACAACTTCATTTGCTGATTAATTACATCCGCATAGGACCCTAAATGTTGAGCAGGTAAGTTAACGGCAGTAGCGCCGACGTTGGCAGAGGGAGCAGCAGAAGCACCCACGACAGCAGCAGAAGACATGGTGGCAGAATTCATGAGATCAGTGTAATTAAATAGCGTGGAAGTATTAGCACTGGCAGCGTTGGCTGTGGCGGCAGAATTAGTTGGTGCAAAAACATTTAATGTGGCGGCAGAATCGCACGCGGCGGCAGAATTGCTGGCGGCGGAAGAATTGTAAGTGTCGGCAGAACTGTACGTGGCGGCAAAACTGTACGTGGCGGCAGAATCGCACGTGGCGGCGGAATTGGTGGCAATCCGAGCAGAGGATGAACCGATGTTCGTAATATCCTTTGTATCTGTATCCATTGTTTGCAGAAGCTCAGCTTGTTGCAAACGGGGACTTCTTCTTGGCGGCGTTCTACGCATGTGCGTACGATATAAAAATGCAGCGAGACACAAATGCAGTTACGAAAAAGAGATGCGACCGCAAGACGTGTGATTACGAAATAAAGATGTTGGCTGGCAGCCGTGTTGAAGTAAAGTTCGAAGTAGAACAGTTAGTAACTGTAACTGGCAACTGTTTATTTCTAAAATAAAAATTCATTACAATTCATTACTTATACATAATTTAGAAAGAAGAGAAAAGAAATTGTCTTACCGTAGTCAGCACTTCACTTCAACTTACTGTTCAAATGTTTCAGAATCAAATCTAACAGAATTTTCAAGTTCAAATCTAACGGGATTTTCATGTGGTTGAGTTTGAACGAAAGTTATTTGCTGACTACGTTAAGATCACACGGTTGCACTTAATTTCAATATTTTACACTAATATTTTTTTTGGTATTCTGTTGCAACCTTAAAAAATCTCAATTCTGAACCAATAAAGAGGTAGTTTATACCCAAATTATGTACGCTTTTACGTATCGCTCGCATACAGTCTTGACTGTCGTAAATAGAAAATTTTTGAAATAAGTACACAGAAATCACTGTTAGCGCTTTCTTCTTTTTTTTATTGGCACAACAGCTTAAGAAGGGCCTAGGTCGAGCTTTTTACATCCACCCATGTTGTGCGTGTTATTTTTTGTACAAGAATGGAAGGGACTTACAGTGTTATGCCGAATCCGAGTGGAGAATTGAAAAAGCTACTTTTACTAGGTTTTTAGGTTTGCCAAAGTGTGCTGTGTAGAAAAATTATTGTTTATACTTTTTGGCTTTGCCTCTTCCGAGTTTTGAACCTCGGACATTTTGCGAAGCCAAGGCACTACCAATTGCTTTAGTGCTTTATCTTTTGTAAAAAATTCATAGCTTTATGTTGTGAACTCTTAAAATGAGAAGAGTATTTGTAGTTATCAGCTCTATACTTAGAGTGAATCAGAATTTATATTTTTTAAGTTTTGACAGTCTTGCAGCAAACGAGCGATATATATTCTTATATGTCTCCTTTATGGATTTTCTTTTTTCCCCAATTCTGAATATAAATGTTGGACTTCACCAAGTTGTATACACTTTCACAATAGATAATACATAATAATGGTTGATAACGATTTCAATTTTGCTGGTTTTTTATTTAAAATATGAATGTATTATACATACATACAAAAAAAATTAAAAATTTCTACAATCTGTGCACGTAATATCATCGAGATAAAGCGAACCTCCTAAATAGCACATAAGTATAAAATCATCATCAATTCTAAGAAAAATATATTTCTTGGAGCATAGAAAGAGATGAGAAAACCCACAAAAACGTCGTCGACTTAAGCACTAAAAGACACGACTCGTCGTCATTTGCCTCAACTTGCAGAGACTTTGTGAGTTACGAAACTTTCTCTCGAAATTAAAAATATTACATTTATGTAATACATACATATGTGTTTTTCAAATGTATTCAAAATATTTGCTTCATAATATTCACATTTGCTTTCACATAATGTTTAAGGTTGCCAGATCGAAATTTGCTTCCAAACATTTTTTGTCTGTATAATAAAATACAATTACTCAAGAGTTGCGTCAAAAGGATTGTTCAGAATTGTAAAACCATTTATTTATTATTTATTTAAATCGAATAGTAAAGAGACTAAGTAGCAAAGAAAAATACAAAACTGAAAAATACTCGTACAAGTGCCAGACATCTTTAAAAAAATTCCAAATAGTAAATTGAAGTACCTACCTATATGAAAACATTATGTCTGGCAACTCTACTTACGACATATACTTACGTATTACAAATACCCGCATTCAGTGTTAGTGTGTATGTGTGTGTGTATAAGATGAATATGAATTACTTTATTTTGCGTATACTCTTCCACATACTTCCGAAGTTTTGCCAGCTATATATTTTATATGTACTTACGGAATTCACAAAAATGCGTTCAGATCAGAGACTAAATGCGAAAAAGTTTTTGTGTTTCCGTTTTACTTTTGTAGTTCGAACGATAAGTTGAGAAAATTCATGTAACAATAAAAAATGTTACGAATATTTTAGTAAAAGCTTATGTAAAAACCGTTGACTTTGATTCCACATATCCACATGCATACACTCGTAAACTTTAAGCTGTAAATGCTGTATGTAGAAAATATGATTTTTCATTGCTGGGGAAAAGGATTTATCACAGCAGGATATAAGATTCTGTTCGATTCTTTGTATTCTAGTACCGATTTCGTTTGCATTTGTGTTGAAGAACTGTCGGATT
Organism: Palloptera scutellata; assembly: GCA_958295655.1. Lineage (NCBI taxonomy): Eukaryota > Metazoa > Arthropoda > Insecta > Diptera > Pallopteridae > Palloptera > Palloptera scutellata. The sequence continues at coordinate 20,724,884 of OY282449.1, read as the reverse complement.
AGCTAATGAAATATTGATTCAACAAAGTATAAAAATTGTTATTTTTTTGGAATTTAAGCTTTAAATATCTTTCAATGTTACGTGTTTTGTATTGATAACTAACATAACTGCCTAGTTCAAGTAAGCTTGGCGTTTACCTAATAGGTATTTCAGGGATCATAGTTTGTGCTGTTTATTACATACTATGAAGTTACGTATAATTTTCATATTTTATATTATAATTTATTTAGTATGCACAAGAAAAACAAGTCCATATGTAGGTATAAATACATATTATGTAGGCATATTATTAAAATTAAAAAGTCAAAAACAATGATAAAATGTAATTTAAAATGTAATTTAACTGTATTAGCCAGAAAAAAAATATTGGGATTCTAACCTACATACAGTGGTCTCTGTGGCGTGGTTCGTTAGCCTGATTCTTAGAGTGAAGGGGTTCAAGTCTCGGCACAGTCAAAAGAAAAAAAGTATAAAAAACGGCACCACCACTTGGCAAGCAATTGCAAACCTACAAGGGTAAAAATAGCCTACGAAAAGCTTTCCAATTCGTCATTCGGATCCGACATAAGACTGTAGCTCCCTTCCATTCATGAACAAATGTAACACGCACAAGAGGAGTGGATGAAAAAGCTCAGCCTAGGCCCTCCATGAGCTGTTGTACCATTAAAAGAAGAACCTATATAAATAGTCAAATCTCACCCGATTATTTCATAATTAGTTATTACGTTTCTCAGCGTACATAATTGGGTTTAGATCCTGTGGGTTCCGGGTCATTTTACATAGTATGGAAAGAAATGCAGTTTCTGATTAACAAGAAGGCTAAGAATGATAAGTTCATATTTTCATTACGTCTCTTACTAAACATCAGTTGTAACTATTTAATAATATCTGGTTTAAGTACAATTCAAAATTATTCAATTTGATTGAAGCTATATATACGAATTGTTGGTACCCAACAATTGCACTGTAATTATTTCATATCTATCATAAGGATCTGGTTTAATATATACATGAAAGTAGCTTTCATACACATAGTTTACTCTATAAATTTACAATATAAATTCGTATATAGAAACTGTTGCACACGTAGTCTGCATGTGTAAGTATGTATGTCCATATGTCTTGATGTATTCCTAACAACTGTGTAACTGTTGTTCAATGCTAATATTCTTTGTGAAATAAACTTCAGGACCTGAGTAAAAACTGGAAAACACAGAACTATATTATTGTACATAGATGTAAAAAGAAAAACAATACGATGCATTCACTTACTCGTACAGATATAAACACAAAGTGATCTGCTATTTGTATTACAGCCCCATGTGGTAAAGTTAAACACACAAAGTTCAAACAAAGGAAAAAAGTATACGTAACTATAGTTGATAGTTACTCCCATGCACTTATACTTTACAGTAGAATCTGCCTATCCACCAGTCTACCTCGCTACTGTATGGAATATCATTAAATTGAGCTGCCAGCATAAAAACTTACTTCAATAACAATGAGTATCATTGAAATGTATGCATTACATTGTTTGAGTGTATGCATAGTGAAGAAGAGCAGTAATCGTGATGAGAAGTTCGAATATAAGGACGACAATGGTGTTGAAAACATTAGAAAAAGTGCAGCATTTTGTCTATGTTAGTTAGGTAAGTTGGGAAAAATATGGCGTGCATGTTGAATGAAGATGAAGTTCATTGAAATTTTGCATTAGATTTTGGTACGTGCAAATGAACTAAAAGCAAAATGATAATTGCGGTATCTGATGTGAAATTTTTTTTTTTTTTTTGTTAGTTATGCATATCTCAAATCGTGCGGTCATGTATCCTAATTATTTAAAAAAAATTTGATATTATAAATTTCGTTAAATAATTAGTTTATTAGAAAGAATATATGAGTACGTATGTATGTATGTATTTGCATAGAAATAATATATTTTTTTATGAATTTTTTAGATGAAATATGAATGAACAAAAAATTTCTAAGTACTCGTATGTAAGTAATACAATCAATCAACTACAAAGCAGAAACACGCCAAAGCAATTGAAGTTGAATGATGACATATTTCTTATTTGTTTGATATTCGTGTGTAACCAAAAGAAAATTACTTATATTAAATTATGAATTTAAGCTACGCGAATGGTTCGAAATGCTGGAAAGATGAAGAGCGAAGGCAATTTAGTGAATTTCTTTTGAACAACAAAACAGGCAAACAACCAAATCTTCTGCATGAGCAATCAATATATTTAACGCTTCAAAGTGAAGCATAACTAAAGTAAGAAATAACTTTTCATGACACACCCACATAAATATAGCAACTTACTATGAACGTATAATATTTAGTAACTTCAAAGTAAAAAATCCCGAAAGCAAAGTTCCGGCGCGACCGAACTTTATACATGCTACTGTGGGCAAAAAGTAGTAAGGCTTTTAAAAATATTACTTTTTTAAGGTTGGTATGACTGTCGGTGCCATCTGTGCCAAATGTCACATCAAAATAATCATTAGTGTTTAGTATACGCTTGTCTTTCTGAAGTACAAAAAGTGCATTCGGCGATTTTCACAATGAGTGAAATTATTCAACAAAGAAGTTCCATTAAATTTTGTGTGCGGAATCAAATTTCTGGTGCGGAAACATTCAGAATGTTGCAAAAGGCCTTCGGTGATAATTGTATGTCGCGAGCAAGAGCGAGTCTTTTTGATTGGTACAAATTGTTCAAAGATGGTCGAGAACGCGTTGACGACGAACCACGTCCAGGACGGCCATCAACATCAACTGATGATCAACACGTCAATAAAATCAAGGAAATGGTGCTCGAGAATCGACGATTAACTGTCAGAGACCTTACTGGCATCGTTGGAATATCGGAAGGATCAGTGAAAACCATTTTAAAACATCATTTGGGCCTAAGAAGAGTGAATGCACGATTGGTTCCAAATTCACTGCATTGGTTTTACGAGACCATTTTGCCAAAAATTCGATTGATATCGTTGCGCAACCACCCTATTCGCCTGACCGTGTGGTTAGCACCGTGTGACTTTTGGCTATTTTCTAAACTCAAAAAACCGCTTCGTGGACACCGTTACCGTTTTGAGTCAATTGAAGACATTAAACATGAATCGCTAAGCGCATTGAAGGCTATTCCGGAAATTGACTTTAACAACTGTTTCGAGAATTGGAATAAACGTTGGCACAAGTGTATTGGGGCCGGGGGGGATTACTTTGAATAGAAGAATGAATAAAAAAGTTTGAAATTATGAACAAAGTCTTACTACTTTTTGCCCACAGTAGTATATCTACCCCGCAAAGCCTTTGAATAAAAAAAACATCTTTTTGCATTCAACGGTGGGTTAAATTTTTATGCTTGGTGCGTCAAACCTTTTTTACCACTGACTCATAAAAATAAGAATAATAACTCATAATAATAAATAAATTGAATAATTTGTATGGGAAGTAGGCGTGGTTATTGCCCAATTATGATAATTTTCGGATTAGTTATTTTTGAAGTTATTTTAACTGTGCATACGAACTTTGGCTCCATTTGCTTCACAATTTTTTTCCTTTGATATTTCACTTGTATTGAAAGTAAACGTAGCTTTTCTTTAATGTTGACAAATTTCATCTCAGCTGTGAAAGAGACAATTTCAATGATATGTATCGAGTTTTATTGTTTAATTCGCTTCAAAATTTCCTTCAATATCACTCTTTGAGTATTTTACTTTGTGGATTTTGCCCATTTCAGAACCAAACCTTTTTCTAGCAATAGAAAATTTCTCTACCAACTATGGTTGAGATTGCTGTAGTTTTACTTGAGGTATCGTGTACATAGTCATAAAATATTTTTGTATGGAAAAGAAGCGTGGTTATTGCTCAATGATACAATGATTTTCGCATTAGATACTTTTCAAGTTGCTTTAAATGTGTGCACAAAAATTGAATCCAATGTGTGCCCCACTATTTCTTAAGATATTTCGCTTTTACTGCAAATAGTCGTGGCTTTTGTTTAAGAGACTATTTCAATGATGTGTATTGAGTTGTGATCAATTCGCTTTAGAATCGCCTTCAATAACACTCCTTGAACATCTCACTTGTATAGCTGCTACTACGTCACTTTTAACGATTTTCCCCATTTCCGAATTCAACCTCTTACGGACAATAACAAATGTCTGTACCAAGTTTGGTTGAGACTGCCAAAGATACACTCGAGTTATTCGTGTACACAGGCAAACCGATTGACAGACGGAGAGACATGGACATGGCTAAATCGACTCCGCTATGCACGTTGATCATTATTCATAGCTACAACGCCTAATTGTGGGCGTTTCAAATAACCGTTACTCGATCAAAACCAATATACGCTGTATACAGAGTGATTAGGGTATAAACATTAATGGACATAATTTTAAAATTACATACTTTTGTTGGGAAAAAATATAGCAAAACATTTCAAAATATTTTACAAAAGTTTTCACTTCCAGTCTTCCATCAACAAAGCAACACGGCACGCAATTTATTAAATAAGTAGGTTTTAAAGTATTCTTCATAAAAAACATATGTTTTTATTGCATATAATTGCATTCGAAGAAAATTTTAAAGTTTTTCATTGTATGGTAATAAATTCGACAACAAGAACAACGATGATGAATTTGTTATATCATATGTATTAAAACTTAGGAAATAATATTTTTTATTTAACTTTTTTGCCTTGAATGTGATATTATTATTACTAAATAAAATGATAAATGGCATTTCTTTTATGTTTGCTTTTTTCACGGTAGTGGAGTGTATACAACAGAAAAAAAATGCCTTAAAAATGATGATGACTGATATTTAAAAGTGTGACAAGTGTGAATTGGCATATTTCAAATAAATTCATGCATACATACTCGTACATACATATGTACGTCTATACTTCAACATATTTTTGGGCAACAATTGCTCATTTGCACAAGGATGTGCGAATAAAAAATTAAATTATAAAGAATTTTGATTGATGATACTTACTATATGATAAATGTTAGTCAGATGATGGTATCACAACAGAAAATGAATTTATAATAAAACAAATTATGTAATCACAATGGGGCCCTAGCAATTTTGATAGATATCACTGAGAAGTAAATTAAAAAAAGACACAAATTTTTTTAAGTGATAATCAAAAATTTCTTTAAAATAATTGAATTTCCAAAAAAAAATGATGTAAGAGGAGAGTTATTAATTAGAGATGATCTATAAAAAAAGGGTTAAACATGGTTGGTTAAATGAAATATTGACAAGGTTTTGGACAAAAAAGTACATTTATTAAATAATTTTAATATGAGCAATATAAGTATATATGATAATAATATTGCAACTAAATATTACATATTACTTTGATAATCAATGAAGTAGGGAAAACTATAAAAGATCTTTAATTTGGTTTTACGAAAAGCTACAAACACAACAGACAGCCGACCTTTCGCAAAACACCCCTTAACTTGATGATATATGCGCGCAGTGGACGCTGCCGAAGAGGTGCAAGGTTACCACCCATAATCTATTTGTCGATTATAAAGCCGCCTTCGACAGCACGATTAGGGATCACTTGTACACCGCATTGCCTGATTTTGGTATCCCTGCAAAGCTCATTCGTCTTTGCAAAATGACACAGACCGCCACCACCAGCGCAGTGAAAATTGGGACAGACCTCTCCGCACCATTTGATACCATACGCTGATGATATTGAAATCATTGGCAAAAACACTCGAGTAGTCAGTGCAGCATTCTGCAACCTGGAAAGGGAGTCTCGTCGAGTGGGTCTAGTAGTGAATGAGGACAAAACGAAATACCTTGTGTCAACAAACAAAGAGTCACGGCGTCTTGGACAAAATGTCACTGTTGACAATTATACGTTTGAAGTCGTCAAGGATTTCGTATATCTAGGATCCAGCATAAACACCAACAATAATGTCAGCCTTGAGATCAAGAGGAGATTAACTCTTGCCAACTACGGGCTCAGTAGGCAATTGAGAAGTAGAGAAAGTAACGCTCTATAAGTCCCTCATCCTTCCCGTTCGAGAGGAAGATACTCCGTAAGATCTACGGTCCAGTATGCGTGGACGACGTGTATCGAATAAGATAGAACGATGAGCTGTATGAGCTGCACGCCGATACTGTCGTTGTCAAGCGTATAAAAATCCAACGGCTTCGCTGGCTGGGTCATGTTGAGTGAATAGAAGATAGCGCTCTGGCTAAAAGGGTGTTTTATTCGAACCACGGTGGAGGAACACGCAGAAGGGCACGTCCTAATCTCCGTTAGAAAGACCAGGTGCAGGGCAACAAGACGGCATTTGGCCTTATCAACTGGCGCGCATAGCAGAGGCGACTGGTGAAGCTTTGTAGGCGGCCAAGAAACAAAAAATAAACCTGAATATATGTCTAAAACCGATTTTCGAATTCAGCAGCGACTTTACAAGAGAGTTCATTGTACAGAAAATATTAAAAATTTGTATACTAGTATAAATATTCCCAAAGAAGTGGGAATTAATTATTAATTTTCAAATAGTGTGTTCTTAGTGACTACGGAGGTAAGAGTTTTACGCATAAGCTGCTTCAAACAAACATACACCATAAAATTTGCGTCTTGTTTTAGGCTCATCTAGGATCCAGTTAAGGTTCCAAATGGTCGAACTTCATACAATTTCGGAGTGAATTGCGTGTCGAGTTCTACGTTCACGGATCGGTCATTGTTTAAATATTATGGGAAAGTGTTTAGTTTTTAAATTAGAGGAGCTCATCCTCGATAACGAAAGTAACGTGCCCAATTCAATTTTAAAAGTAGCTATTTTTGCTTTCAGTTCACAAATGGAATAAAGTACCTTAATTTTCTTCTCAAATATTATCGAACATGGTAAAACTAGCCAAATTATGTCCATGGAACTTTATAACAGCTTTATCGTTTAACGGCAAGACCAAGGAGGACCACTTACCTTTCATTGCTATATTGATCATTGCTATCAAATAATCACGCCTTTGAAGTTAACACTATTTTACCACAATTTGTGTAAAATTTACTGCTTTACGAGGGTAGATCAATAAGTACCCATGTTAGGAATGAATAGGCAAGTTTTTCACAAATTTTTTTTTTATTTTTGAACTTTATCTCCTTTTAGTACAATACACTTTTGCCAACGTTTCTTCCATTTCTTTAACCCCTCCAAAAAATACGATTTTTTAAATTCTTCAAAATATGCTTCTGTCTCGACGATAACCTCCTCTTTTGAGCTGACGTTTTCATGTTGAGAACAGAAGGAAGTCGCAGGGAACCAAGCCGGACGAGGGGCGGTGGGTGCAGCAGCAATTCGTAGTTCAATTCATGCAATTTGGCCGCGACAATTCCGTATCCGCTTGTTGTCCACCGTAAGCAATCGTGGCACCCATCGGGCCGACACCATTCTCATGCTTAACTTATCATGTAAAATATTAATTACCGTTCCGTACGACACTCTTACGGCCTCTGCTACTTCGCGCACTTTCGTTCGGCGATGACCGAGAATCATGTCGTGGACCTTTTCAACGATTTCCTCGGTAGACACGTCTGCCGGGCGGCCTGGGCGCTCCTCATCTAAAACAGATGTACGATCACGTTTAAATTCGTTGAACCAATACTTATCTTACGGTTATCATAGATGGTGAAGGGTGCCCATAGACAGCATCCAACTTCGCTTTTATATCTTCGCATATTTTTCCATCCGAAAATAAAAACCGAATTATGGATCGATATTGTTCTTTTTGCATTTTACCGTGAAATACCAAACACGTGTGATACTAATGGCTGCCAAATAAAAATTAATCTATGAATCAGTTTGAAATTTAGTGTGGTGTCATGTGACAGATGGCAGGACACGACGGTAATACCAACTTCCCTCAGCAACGCCACCTGTCTTCACACACGGGTACTTATTGATCTACCCTCGTATTAGCAATTTTTATAGTAGTTTTTTCATGTAGTTTCAGAAGTTTGTAATTGAAAACACTTTCAAGATACTTTGATATACTTTTTATCATTTTATATTAAAAATCTTGAAATCCTGGAATTTTTATTAAGAAGCATATAATTTATTTTTCCCCTTGATTATGTAATTAAAATGTATCAGCATAAAAATACGAGAATTAGAACCACACTAATAAGGAAAGTAAATAATTTTAAATGCCACAATTTTGTAGATTTAATTTTAATCACATACAAATTTGCATTACGCTTAATTCAACAAGTTACCAATGATTGATTAGAAAACAAATGAAATTTATATTTTACATTTTTTTTCTTTATTTTTGTTGAATAATTTCTTAAATTTAACTAACTACTATGTACATATTTGATAATTGAAGCAAGAGGTATCTAAAAAAGGTACCTTCCTCCGTTTTTATGTAGAATTTCATTAAAAATATTCCTCATTTATATGCAGGAAGCATAATTTGACTGATGCCTACTAATGGCTTCCTAACAATTTTTAATATCTATGCAAATGAACATAAATTGCTATCACTGTGTCGGTGCTGTTTCCCCCCCTTACTTATTCTTTATTCGTTTATCCGACAGCAGCAAGTGGAGAAGGCAAAATCCCTTTGCGTTTAATTAAATGACATTATGTGGATTAACAACAGTAGTAATAGCAGTAGCAACAACAATAATTCAAGGAAATCAGGTGGCTAGGTGTGCATACATTTTATTTCTATTTTCTGAAATGTATGATATAAGTATTTTTATATTTTAACTTAATTTAAATAAGTATTTCATTGAAAACTTAAAATTATTTCATACGAAATTCATTATTGCATTTTGCAATTGGAAATCAAATTTGAAAAGTTTATTTTGTACACACATAAGCACACTTTCGTCTCGCTTTTCTGATTGTGTTTGATTTGTTACCTTTATTCCTTAGAGGCAAAATGAAATTTTTATGATTTCTCTCTGTTTTTGGTTGAGTAACTAAAATTTGAATTGGATTTCTTTTACTCACGTAATATCTCATATACTTATACAGCAGCATGCTACTGTTGTAAAGGGTTTTCCAATGGGGACATAACAATTTTTTGTTTAAAATTTGGTGGCAACTTTAAGTTTTAAGAAAATTAATAATTTCATCGATGAAGCTAATTTTTGGCTAGTGGCTTTGTCACCACCTTGTGGTGGTACTTTTTTGTCAATGAAAAAGCTGGAAGAATATTTTTGACCAGAAATGAATGGACTTGACATCAGTGATATGTGGTTCCAACAAGATAGTACTACATGCTACACTGCTGGTAAAACTATATATTGAAGGGGAAGTTCGGTAATTGTGTAATCTCGAGGAAAGATCCGGTCGAATGGCCACCGCACGTTATGCATGTGCTCCAAATTATCGAAAGCTGAAAACGTACTCGCCGTGGTCATATATATGATCGATATCGAATTCTATAATTAATGTTACTTATATACTACACCTGGAATAAATTTCAGCCCGATATCAGAAATATTCTGTGCTTTATTTATATACAAAATTGTTATGTCCTTATTGAGAAACCCTATAGTTGCTGTAGAGTAAGAAGATAACTGTCTAAATTGATAGACCAATTCATGCATTTGAAAATTTTTCTTCGTTTTGAATTACATTTCAATCTCAGAATCAATATATTTGCCTATTTCGTTCTCACAATCACATGCATGTATTCGTTTTGCGAAGCAATAATGTGATTGAAGTAGGCATTGAATATAAAAATAACAAGCAACACAATTATATCTGCACAGAAATTGCACATGAGTCATTAGTTTTGTTATTTAATATATTGAAATATGTTATTTTCAAAAATACAAATAATAATTTACACAATTTATTATTATCCGTAAGAAAAAGAGTTCAACTTAAACTCCATTGAATTATATTTTTTTTATATTATCAGGTAAGGTCTTAGAAGTAAAAATATGTAAAAATATTCTTGCCGTGTAGTTTAATGAAGGCTACCAACAGGTTGTATGTTCAAGATACCCTCATTCATGTTCATTCGTTAAAATTATTATGATTTTTTTTTTTTGGGTAAACGTATTTTCTATTCCTTAACTATTTCTACTATTGATTATGGTTATGATTTTAGAAACACCTTTAAGTCTCAAGGCATTTACTTACTAATTGGAAATTTCCAAGGTTCATACAATGAGAATTATTTCCATATTTGGTTTAAAAAAAAAAAAAATTTTTGAATCAAATATATCAATGAACAACTTTTAGTAAGTATACCTTAAATAAAAGTGCATAATATTAATTTTTACTACTTTCCTGTGCAAGTGCAAACAACACTTTATTTACCTACTTAAATCTTGAAAATATAACAGCTAAATTATTGTTGTGTTAATTAAGTCTGGCATCTGTACATGTACTCTAACTTGATTGATGATGTCGTTGCTTTTCTGTACTTTTTCATGCGCATATTTCTTTAGCACAGATTGTGCCTATCTGATTATGCTCATTTAGATATAAGCATGTACAGATTTTCTTAACGCCTATGTACGAATGTATATAGCCAACGGGAAATGACTCGCGCCGGAAGCGCTTCGTTACCAGCACTGAGCACTCACCTGACCCCCGATAGTAATCCCTCCCTCTTTATAATACAGCTCATACATACTCGTATTTTACATTGCATGCCATAGGAAGAAAGTGAAAACATTAAGCTTGCCGAAAACGCTGAAAGAGTACTTATAAACTGCTCAAAAAGAGTACTTGTAAAAAGAAATAATAAGAAGGAAAACACTCATCTAAGTTATAGTTTAATAAAAACCGATTAGGATTTATTGTTTGAGTCATTTTTGGAATATTGGGAATATAAATTATGCTCTGTCTTTAAAAATTATTTAATGCTTTCTATCAGCATCCAGAAATGCGCAAAGTCAACGCTCTTGGTGGCTGTGGTGTAGTGGTAGTGCGTTGGACTGCTACGCAGAGTATCCGGGGTTCGAATCTCGGCACAGGCAAAATCAAAAGGAGGAAAAAAAAAATTTTTTTTACACGGCACCAACTCTTGGCAGGCAATGGCAAACCTACAAGAGTAAAAATTGCTATGAAAAGCTTTTCACTTCGCCGTTCGGATTCGGCATTAAACTGTAGGTCCCTTCCATTCATGTACAAATATATCACGCACAACATGAGTGGATGCGAAAAGCTCGGCCTGGCTCTCCATGGGCTGTTGTGCCATTAAAAGTAAGTAAGTAGGCAACGCTCTTAAAGTGCATATTAGGAAAGAGCTGCAAATTTTACCGTTGGGTAATACATGAGGACACCAAGTCTACAGTAATTGAAGAGTTTTCATCACAAATAACTCCAAAAGCTTTTTTAAAACTTCTTAGGAGTAGGCGTAAATAGTCTCAGGCCTATTATTAATTACGAACGGACGCCCGTCAGGAATCGATTGTACGTCGCGGATGCACGGTTATTGGTATCATCTATTCCGACGTTTTCGAAGTTAATATTACTATCTTAATTAATTTGGAATAAGAGTGGCCAACTAAAAATAATTTTCGCCTGTTTTAAACATAAAACAGGCGAATTTTATTTTAACAATTGACAATCATTAACGAAAAATTCAACTTTCATTTAAATTTGATTTTATTATTATTAATAATTAGCGACATTATTAAGATTAGATTAGATTAATTAGCGATCGCATAGAACCTTCAGGTATCTCAGCCAACACTAGCGTTAAACGCACAACATTTCGCTTAAACTTCTAGGATGTTCCAAACTAAAACTTTGCATATTTGGATGCGCGATGTCACAAGCACAATCAGTATTATCACTATGTTCTCTATGTTAAAGGTGTACAATATATATGCATATTGCTTCCTTCTACACTTGCTCCCGATTTCGTTTTATTTGAAGATGTAGTCACTACGTTGACGCTGGCAAAAGTATGCATTGCACCTTTTCCAAAAACAAATTTATATATACCCTTGATATTTTTCCCTGCAGCTTTTCTACCAATTTTTCCCATTGGTTGCGATTCGTGACGGCCGAGACCTGTTATAATATGTGAAATACATATATTTAAATAAGCATAAAGAGACAGTAAATTGTTATGATTCTTCCATCTTTTTGCAATTATATGTTAAATAATATTTAATTGCAAAATCAAAATCTTCTCTACTTTACTCTATCCTAAATAAATGTATTAGCAAATTTAGTCATCAATTGCCATCAATCAAATTGTTAGATTACGATTTTTACGTACCTAATGTTGTAGTACTCTTATTAGAGACTGCAATTGATAACACATGAATTATTTCTTTTTTATTAAATATTCGTCCCTTCAAAGTGCAACTGAGTAATTTTATATAGTAGATGGGGATGCTGTATATCCTTCTGTGAACTTTTCAAAGTATACTTTTAGGCGCCGTTGGTTAGATAATATGTACTTCCAATAGATTGCAGAAAATGATTTTAAGGCAGCGTGGTCGCTGTGGCGTAGTGGTAATGCATTGGACTGCTACGCAGAGTGTCCAGGGTTGAAATCCCGACACAAGCAAAATCAAAAAGTAGAACAAATAATTATTCTAAACGGCACCACCTCTTGGCAGGCAATGGCAAACCTACAAGAGTAAAAATTGTTATGAAAAGCTTTTCACTTCGCCGTTCGGATTCGGCATTAAACTGTAGGTCCCTTCCATTCATGTACAAATATAACACACACAACATGAGTGGATGCGAAAAGCTCGGCTCAGGCCCTCCATGGGCTTTTGTGCCATTAAAAGTAAAAAGTAAAGTAAAAAATATTCTAAGGCAGCCTTAGTCTATATCTTGCCGTAAACTTATCCAACAGTGTTTCTTTAACAGAGTATCCGTGGTGTAACAATGAAAGATGTTGTTCTAAACAATTTTGCTGAAGAAATTTATAAAACAAGTGTTTTAATAGGGTTGAGCGAATAATGAAAAAGCGAACGCGAATACCAATAATAAATACTTAAGTTTACGGAAGCGAACAATAATTATCGTTAAAAAAAAACAAAAACAATTAAACAGAGAAAGAGAAAACTTAGTAAAATACAAACTTAATTTCAGTGATGCCTACTTTTATTATTATAATGTTTTTTTTTTTTTTGAACTTATTAGAAATTACTTACAGAAATTATTAGCATAAAAAATTGGGAATGCGAAACCGAATGGGAATATTTAAAAAATGTCTCCCCCTCCCCCTCTAAAAAATAATGACTCCCATTTCAAAATTCTATATATGCCACAGGTATGAGTATTATAACATACAACAGAACAATTCAGAAACCATTTCACTTGTTTTTAATTTTTAATTTAATTTTTTCTTTGTAAATTAACCCAAATTTGGCCATTTTTCGATACCGTTATGTTAACACGGTTGGTATAATTGAATTTCTTATACCTAAATTATGTAAGATAAGCAGTCGAGAATTAGTTTTAAATGAATTTCAAATAATTTTGCTGTTTTACATAAAACTCAGATTTACAATATATCAAAATTATGACGTGACCCAGGCAATTGGAGCCTGAAATCGGACTCGACGCATCAAACATAAGAATGATTCGGCGTGGTCAAATAGGTATAACCTTTTTTTGTGAGATCTGTCTTATAAATAAATCAATCAATATACTATACTTGAATATTCATTTAGTTAAAAAGTCATAATTGACCTGAGTTCATTTTGTTTAATCCAATAACACTGAATTATCAATAATTGAATAAGCAACAAGTTAATGGTTTATGTTGATAAATTTACGATATTGGATTTGCATGCATAAGTGTGAATGTGTATTAATCTATGTATGTTTAAGAATATACATACATATGTATGTATGTAAGTATGTACTAGTATGTTTCTAGTAATACTTCCATACATAATAATTATGTTAATTAGCAATGTTTGTTGCTTATGTGAATTAAGTTCCAATTCCAAGTCAATGCGATTGATGAACGTTAATGAGTTGCGCCTAATTGCAGTGGCATTAAATTAATCTACATTAAACACACTCTAATATGCCTACCACACGGTATGTATAAGTACATACCGACACACTAACACATGATGCAAATATTACTTATAAATTCATCTGAACCTCATATCTAAAAAGGTAGTTCAAATTTAATGGTTGAAATTTATTTTGTTACATACTCGTCATATTTTATTGAAAGCAAACAATACACGTACTTCAAACAAAACCACTTTGTTTAACATCTTTTCAATAATGTCCTGTGGATATTTTTGTAAGGCTCTTAATTTTTATTGTGCATAGCAAAATAATGTCAAAGCGATTTGACAAGCAGCTCAAGTTCTCCACACAAAGAAATGTATGAAGGCAATTGAGATGCCAAATGCTCGTTTTCAAAATAAAAATCTGTTTTTGAATTAAATTGCATTTATATAATGGTACTTAAGGTATTTGTATTATAGAGTGTAGGTACACAGTTTTGTGTATTTAACACAAATTTTTTTTTTTTAAATTATTTTTCTATGAATTTTATTTAATAAACAAACCGAAATATTTTTTACCTTCATATATCGCACACTAACTACAAAAGAGACACAACCCACAACACAAAAAAATGTCTTTGCTTAATACGACATTATAAAGGGTTATTTTGTCAGAGCTTGGGGTTTGAATTTTAAAATTCAAAAAAACACAGAAATTTTACAAAAGTGAATGAAATTTTGGTCGCTGTGTGGTGTAGTGGTAGTGCGTTGGACTGCTACACAGAGTGTCCGGGGTTCGAATCTCGGCACAGGCAAAATCAAAAAGTAGAAAAAATAATTTTTAAATTTACGATATTGGATTTGCATGCATAAGTGTGAATGTGTATTAATCTATGTATGTAACGTTGCGGCCTTCATCATCTTTGAAGAAGTACGGCCCAATGATGCCGCCGTCTCATAAACCGCACCAAACAGTGCATTTTTCGGGATGCATTGGTAGCTGCTGAATTGCTTCTGTGTGATCTTCACTCCAAATACGGCAATTCTTCTAATTCACGTATTTATTGACCCAAAAATTAGCCTCGTCGCTGAAGGCAATTTTGCGATGAACACATTTTTCACAGAGCACGAATATTGATAATAAATTTAAATAATTTGCAAACTTTGTTCAGGCGTAAGTCTATTCATGATGAAATGGCAAACCAAACTGAGCATTTTTTACTTTGACACATGTCAATAATCACGCTTGAACTGTCAGAAATATAAACGTCAAAAACTAAGCAGCAAAAAAATCACCCTTTATCAAATAACTACGCATATTATTTTGATTAAAATAATTTTATATATGTATAACCACATGTAATAAATAAGATTCCTTTCTCCTACATTTTTCAGTTTTGAGTTGTGCCCCTTTTCTAGTTACG
This sequence comes from Palloptera scutellata, assembly GCA_958295655.1. Lineage (NCBI taxonomy): Eukaryota > Metazoa > Arthropoda > Insecta > Diptera > Pallopteridae > Palloptera > Palloptera scutellata. The sequence goes on along the minus strand of OY282449.1, from coordinate 20,709,508 downwards.
GTGCGATATGTAAGAATAATATTTATTTATTTCGGACAATATAAAATCAAATTCTGTAATTTCACTGATTTCTCTTCAAAGATCAGAGATTATTTTATCAGTATACCTTTTTTCGGTTTGCATTTTGATAATCGTATGGGCCAATTGCCAATCTATACTATGCATGGGTGTACATGTGTGCCAGAATACTAAATAAATTTGTTGGCATCATCACCACAAAACACGACCACTGTGTGGTATTGTTATCATTGGCATTGAACATTTATTAAAATAAATATGCAAACGATTGCACAAAGTGCTCACATGCATGTTTGTAGATATGTTTTATGATATTTTTGTTTTCATCGCATTTCAAATGAAAATTATACACATCCAATTACATACTTACATGTATGTAGAAATTTTACAAATGGCATGCTGTGCCAAACCAAGCGGCAGAGGTTTTGTTGTGGTTTCATTCACATACAATTGTGTTTTTGCTTGCATAAAGTAAAAGTTAGGAATATGTATATAAGATCATACTTATAAAATTATAGTAGATATTGTATATTTGTGCATACCCCACTTTTAAGGTATTAAATTGCAGTGAAATTTTAAATAAATAAAGGATATTTATTGGGTAATTTTCAAAATTGACTTTAAACTGGTATAGAAATGTTACAGTTTTTTCTTTGTTTAGACAAATTGGCTGGTATTGCAGATATTATATTAAGCTTGTACTACCTTCTAAAATTTATAGTTTATTTTGAGTAAATACATATCGATTATGGAAGAATTTATAATAACGAAAAATAAATTTTGAGACAAACTTCGTCTATTTCTCAAGCTTTTCACTCATACGATATTATTCTATATTGAATGAATTTCAGTCCTACTGCCATACATTATTGTTTTACTCTCTCATTTTCTAGCATAATTCCATTATTCTTGAAAGAGAATATGAGTTGAAAGCTTTACTAAAGTGCATCGATGTGAATGACGATATTGTTAATACATAAAATATTTGTATGTGTGCCTGATAGCAAAACTAGATGTGAATCATGATTTAACAAAAAAGAAGCAAGTAAAGTGTGCAAAAATAGCAATGGAGCAACAAAAGCATCAGCAAGCAATTGAAGGTTGCTCAAAATCATGAAAGTTATCAACATGAATGAAATCAGAGAAATGAAAATGAGAAAACAAACAACGCGTGTCAATGTTGAAGCAAGTGACAATAAAACTCAATTGCAGTAACAATAGCTTACGAAATCCAAAACAACAAGACATATCATATCGCTAGCGTACGTCATTGCTCTGTGTCGCTGTTGTTATTTCCTTTTGTTTCCAACTAACTTCATGTACGAAAAAAGAATTTATGAACACATTCCTTTATGAGGAGCTCTAATTGAAATTGTTGCTCAAATTTTGTATTTGTTTATGTGACTTAACAATGACAGAGCCAGCAGCACCACCAGGGCGAATGCCATAGGCAATAGCAACAATACCATTGCTCAATATCAAAAACAACAACAACGTAGCAAAATCTCATTATTTTTCTTTATGGTGTCAAGGAATTGGTGTTTGCTGTCAAAACTCGTAGTGTCTTTATTCCAAGACCGAAGCTGCCTGTTGTTGTGATTTTATCGAATGCTATAAATTGTTCGGAACTAAATTATAGGAATAAGTATGCGTGTACGGCGAAAGCATCGACAACGAGTAAGATGGGATGATAAAGATGCACATGTGTTGAAAACATCTTATGTGATTAGAAGAATATTTCAATTGCTGCTACCTTTCGAAGACATTTGAAAACTAAGTATACATTACTTTCTGTACAAATATATAATTTGCATGATATTCTACAAAAAGAAATGTAATAGAAAACTATAAGCCAAAAAGTAATAACCGAGGTGTTCAATAATTGTTAAGTTAAGTTAAGTTTCTTAAAAAAAAAATGTAAATAAAAAAAAATAAACAAATTATTATAGTGAAGTAAATGAAGTTTTTTCAATACACTAAAATAAAAAATTACTAAATCAACAAATAAATGAAACTATTTCACGCAGTTACAGTTTCTAGTGAATGTGAAATGAGAATAATAAATTTAATTAGATAGTTCAATATTTCAAAGCTTAAGAGGTAGTAAATCCGATGGGAATTTATACATATATTCTTTACTGGAATTTAAATGTCCTGGTTTTTCGAGATTTAGTGAGTTACATACATACATCGATTAGTTCCACAGATGTTCATTGTTTCTGCAGTCTAAAATTCTGTGAGATTTGGGATCAGAATAAATTATTAAGTAAAAAATTTATAAAAATGCAAACATTTCACTCAGTTCGGTTCTACCTCTTATCAATATCAAACATATATTTATGAGTAACTATGTTGACAAAGTCGAAAAAAATATTTGAAAAAAAGTATGAATTCTGACTACTTAGTTAAACACTTACTTGCATTCAGCTTAATGCGGAACCTCGTTACCACACCGCAAAAAATTAATTAATTAACTTAAAAAAGTTTTATTGAAGTCCCATTAAACTATTCTTTATGTACATATGTATATATAAATATGAATTTGCGGATTAACATGATCCAATTAATTTTCAAATGGCTATACACATCAATACTTATTTTATGTACTTATGTTGGACATACTGTTCTCGCTTATGACAATATGGATATCCGGATATCACCTAGTTCCAATAGAAATAAATTAACAATGCGTACGTTGCACAAACCTAATGTTACATCAAATCCAAAGTCTGTAGCACAGCTTCAGCCTACGCTTAAGCCCCCCAGTTATTCATTCCATTGTGTCTGTTCCCGAATGGACACCAAACGACACTGTTTGGCTCTGAGATTGCCTCAAACAGAAAGGCAATCAATTCTGGTACGACGGTAGTATTAAAAATTGGCTGGTACATGGAAGTAATGGTAAATGCCAAGAATATAATGAAATTATGAAGTGGGAATTCTGTATTATAAACGAGATTACACTTGAAATATCTTACGATGAAATGCCAGACATATTTGTATTAATAACTTGTAATTAATTTCCGATCAATCTAGTTAAAGTTAACTATATTAACTACATTATTTTAAATATAGTATTTCGTTGAAGGGTGGATGCACAACCATTAAAAATTTTTGTTAGAACTTGCAACGTAAAAATTCTCAATAACAGTGACTATAATAATCGTACAAAGTATTTCAATTGTAAATCATTAAAATTTAGTCATTTAAATTGTTAACCATTAAAATTTAAATACCTTCCAGAGGCACAAGAAGTGCTAGTTCATTGAAATTGTACTGCAAAGTTGTTTAAACATTTCCTAAACATGTACTCGATCCACCTGAATGACAACATACCCCTCTACGTTGTTGGTGTCGTATTTTAAAATAGCCATATTGTAAAAAGTATTGGACAAATTTTGCAGTAAGCAATACAAATTTTACAGACTACTGTTGAATCGAATCATATATGAGGACATGTATAAGAATCCAAATGTTTTATTGCAAGTCAAAATTGCATTCTGCATACTCGTTCTGCTCAGTTCATTTTGAAACTCATATATTCGTAACGACTGCTGCATATAGTATGTAGTTACAATTTTTGGCAAACCTCTGCATTCCTCAGCATTTTCATATTCTATAGTTCGTACAAAGTCATTGCAAACACTTGACAGCTATCTATCATCTACATTTTCCTATGACATTTATTGGCTATTTATGATTTATTTGTAGACTGTAAGCACGACATGAAAGAAAACAAAACTCATATCGTAACTTTTCACAAATGAGTTTAAAATAGCGATGGGCATGTTGATTAGAAATGTGACAACACGAAATGAATTTAAAACTGTTGAAGAAACTTCAAATTTGGGTATAAGTGATAATTTACTGAGACTTTAATAAGGTTTCTGGGATGCTGGGACAGAAAGTAATAGAAAATATTGCACAGTTACAGAAAAGTATTAAAACATCACTTAAAAATTAGTTATCTACATGGTAGAAATATAATGGCAAGGAAATTTGTTTATCAATTTTTTAAATCTTACTCGATTTTTAAAATATTACTTTTAGAGAATTGAAAGCAATAATTTTTTCTCAAAATATATATATATATAAATATCAAAAATTATTTTTTCTACTTTTTGATTTTGCCTGTGCCGAGATTCGAACCCCGGACACTCTGCGCAGCAGTCCAACGCACTACCACTACGCCACAGCGACCACCAGCCAAGTAACTCATGCATCATACATGCAATTGCATTTGAGCATATTATATGTTACTCATACGCCATGTAACACTCTTGTTCGTTCGCATGACTTAGTTTTAACGAAAAACATTTGCACAACCCCATTTATGTTTCACAAAATTATAAAATGGAAATTATCTATAATTATTTTCCATTCTTCTATATATATATGCTAAAAGATGCCTTTCCTCATCTTTGCTTTTAAATTAAATTAAGTAGATGTATCCCTAATCAAAACCAAAGGGTTAATTTAACATGATTTTTCAGATAAAATTTAAAAACTATATTTACTCTCTTTGGAAAGCTAAAAGATTTACGTAAACTATAATTATATTTTTATTTAAAGTCCTCATGTTCATAAAGGATAAAAAGGAATTGTTATTAATATTTAGTATCAATTGTTTTAAAGTATGTACAGTACGTGGAAACCACAAGTTAGAAATTTACACAGAAATATGTTCAATAAAAACTTAGATAATTTAAAGCATGTTCATAGCAATAAATTTAGATTCTTTAATATAACCTACCCCTGAAGGTAGAGACCAGTCCATTGATGTTGAATAGAAGAAAATGAAAAATGTAACAAAGTCTCAATATTTTGACAACATAATAAATTTTTAATAGCCACTCACTTACAATAGCGTACAATTCAAGCCAAAATAAAAGAAAAAAACAACGTATTTTTATTACCCAATAACAAGAAAAGGGAGAAGCAAATAAAAATAAAAGCAATAAATATTAAAAGAAGGATAATATTACAAAAAATGTAAGGACACGTAATTGAGTTTTCACGATGACAACAGATAAAAGCTAAATTACATTTTACTTTTTACAGCAGAAAACTCTTTGACATAATTTCGAGCAAATGTTTTATGAAAATAAGTTCGGGGGAATAAAATTATATACTGTAACACATATCTCATTCTTTATATGGGAGCTTTTTTTTTGTAGTTACAAAAACAATTTCACTTAATATATACTTTATTTTTTTAAATTGTTCGGAATGTTCATTGCGCACTATTCCTGTTTATTTCGTTTAAATTGTAGTTTATTTCACTTAGAGAAATTTACAATTAAATTAATCGCAAATTTTAATGAAACTTTAACGTTTTTCATGTAGAATTACTATTAATACATAAATACATACACTCAAATGCATATTTACATATTTAAACAATACATAAAATATTCATTGAAAGCAACTTCAGCAATGAAAACAGCAGCAACAATATGCAGAAAAAAGCATATCCAGCTTTATTTACATATTATACTTATTGTGCATTTTTGAGTTCAATGCCTTGGACTTGTTTTCTATCAGTGATGTGTCTGTGTTCATCCAACTTCATTTATTTTTGTTGGGTTGTGGTTAACATTGTCATTTCCAGTAATAAGTTTTTTTTATAAAATTGTTTTTTATAAAAAACTAATTGCTTTGGTTTTAAGTCTCATTAGTTTCTTTGGCCGTGAATATCGAAAATTCATGAGAGATGTGATGTGATGAGATATTTCAGCTAATTTCAGTCTGTGTTTTACCTAAACATATTTAGTATATACACTTAACATTATTAATAGATTGTTTTAAAATTGTTGAATATGATGTCACAAAGTACAACTACTCCTGGTATTTGTATAAGTTATAGACATATGTACAACATCATAGGTATTAAAAGTAATGAACTTTCTTTTTTAAATTTCTTACTCATGCTGCATAAATAAAATATAAGAATACAAAGTATTATTTAGAATAAAATTACATAGCTAGAATATGACGAAATATAAAATGTGCTGAGCATTCTTACGAAGTGTGCACACGGGACTATGAAGAAAAAGCTAAGTTGGGAGAGAAAAAACAAAAATGAAAACTTTTAGCAAAAACAAACAAAACCGTAATGACAGTAATACATATAAACAAAAGTAACAAGAACAACTAAGTAATTAAAAAAATAATAATATTACCAAATTTGTCGTGTTGAAATGTGCATACTTGTATAAACAAAATAAGAATCACTCTGACGAAAATGTGACCTATACAAATGCAAACAAACGCAACATGTGTGCATGTACGAGTATGTATGTATGTATGTATGTATGTATGTATGTATGTATGTATGGATGTATGTATGTATGTATGTATGTATGTATGTATGTATGTATGTATGTATGTACAACTAAACACAGCGTCATGTACTTACTGATAATAAAAGTACGTTAGTGCTTTTGCTTGTGAAATATCACTTACATATTACGTATTCATAAGTGCAGCAGCGACATTAGAAGCAGAAAAGCATAAACAGCATTGCATTTTCCTTTTTGATAGAAAGAAAGTAAATTTGATAGAACATTAAGTTACATACATACCAAATATGTGCTCATAACTTTAATGCTAAATACAAGAAGCTTAGTTGGAAGAATGAAAAAGTGAAACCAGTTTAATTCACTCTCTCTTTTCAATTGCAACTTTCAAAATAAAATGAAAAAAAAAAATATAGTTAATTGCGGATTTTTTTCCAACGCTAACAAAGAATGTACAAAGAAAAAGTTCAGCACGCACATAAATTGCTATGCATCACGTTGGCCAACACCAAAAGGGAATAATTTGCTTTTATGACCAAAGCGTTTGCTCCGTTTGCTATTCCTGCTAATGTTGTTGCTTTTGCTATTTCATCCAAGCAACCAAACACTCTAAACGTTTTATGGTGTCATATTAAGGCCTTGATATTCTTCTTCTTTCTGCTTCGGCTGATGCTACATGTTGTTCTTGTCTTTTAGATTTTCACTTTTATGATGCTAATTTTATGGCTGATAACTTTGCACCACACAAATTTTCCCAAAGGATATTTTACACACTGTCAGTTTTATGATTATTGTGCGCGTTCACTCACTGTATGGAAAGTGAGTGTCCTAATGATTTTTATGATGCTTGTCAGATAATACATACATAAAAAGAAAAAAAAAGTTGAAAATAGAAATGAATAGAAATGACAAAGACGACAGCTTTATGAGGATATGAAGAAACATAAGAAATTCATGCAGGAACAATAGATAAATTTTTAAATTATTAAAAAACAAAAACTTTCTCAGAATTCTATAGTGTTTTTGAAGTTTTTATCAACACTGAAAAATTCAATTAAAATTTTTTGAAATTAAATTAAAATGAAAATGTTTTTTTTACATCTACTTGTACTACAAACATATATATTTACATACATATCGACTGCTACCTGCATGCATACAACATGCAAGCCGCACATACATAAGTTACACACTTAACTAACAGAATTCTAATTATGTTACACAAGAAAACAGTAAACCACACGCATAATTTAGAGTACAATATGCTTATGTTGCATGTTGCAAGCGACAACCGCCACGACCACCAGCACTACGTAGCTTCATCGTTTGCACGCAACACCATCACGAACCACCACCATCATCTCCACCACGACCAACATCGCTGCTTTTGATATCGCCTGCACAATCAGCACAACAACAACAATATTATTACACTTAACACGGTAACGAGCATGCATTTCGTTGTAGCATCTAATAATGCGGTAAAGCTGCTGCCTGTTTATACATAGTTGCAAGTGAGTACTTTACACACATGCATGCTTGTACATATGTGAGTATGGGTGTGTCTGTGTGTATGGCATCATGCATTAGAAAGCGTTAGGTAAATACTGTTTCTAGTTAACGAAATTTAATTGAGTTGTATTGTAAGTATGAAATAAGCGCATATTACTAATGTTCAAAAATTTACTTACACCACTCCACCAACATACTCGTATTAGAAAGCAAGCTAAAAGTAAAACAAAAAGAGATTTGGCTTCAGCAAAATTGTATGAGATCAGCAAATTTTGTTGCTGATGCATTTTTAAATTAATATGTAAATAACAGAAGGAAAAACGATTCGACCCCTGACTTGATGACTCGTTATACGCAAATTTTGTAATTTAATTTATAGTGGATAATAATAAAATGTAAATAAAATTATTTGAAAATTTTAACGAAACTAAGGCTTTGTAACGATTTGGAATACGCATTATTTAAATTTGTAAATAATTGTAGTTTAAATAATTTTGCAATTCAAGCTCATACGACATTATGACCTTTACCAAATTTAAAAATCAATTACACAGTATATTTTTTAAATAAATTGCCTATAGTGAATAGCCAAAAGAATAACCACATAGAACTGGCAGCTCATACGATAGTTTCGGAACCCGCTACGATACCTCATCAGCGATCTTTGTGATAGATCATTTATTTCAAAATGCCATACTTGTACAAGTGAAAAATATTGTATTGTATTACACTGATTTTCTGATATTTCTATCGATAAAAGCTTACCTACCGTGATTTTAAAGTTGTGGTTATAATGCAGTGATATTAACTCTTGGTAACACTTTGGCTTAATTTTATTAACAAACCAATTATCAAAATCTCCTAACATCTAGGAGGAATACTTTTAACCATTTTGCCGTAAGAGCTGATTCATCGGCCATGTCTTCTTTTCCGGTACCTTTAGTTTCATAATAATTCACACACTTTCTATTAGATTTACATCAGAGGACAGCAAAAACAAATTTTCTTTTTGTTGTACTTGCTGACCTCATGTCAATTAATGTTGTTTTAGACAAAGAATAAGTGAACATGTCAAGTACATATTTATAAGTAGGACATGCTCTCACTTTACCGACTGCAAATAAGAACCATTGAAACATTTTCATATTTGAATTTTTTCTTAATATCATTACATTTTTACTAAAAACATTCGAGGAAAAAACGTATTGTTCTGCTATATTCCTAGATGTTGCTCAGGCTTTTCACAAGGTTTATCATGACGGCCTGTTGTACAAAAGTAATAAACTGTTACTCCAAAATACACGTGCTATACTAAAAACCTATCTGTCAAACAGAATTTTGTACATTAAACACAAAAGCTAAACTTCAAAAAGATACTAATTTGCAGCTGGAAGCCCACAAGGGAGTGTCCTTGGTCCGCTACTCTACCTATTACTCACCTCAGATTTGAAAAACAAAGTATAATTCACTTACTTACTTATTTTGCTGGCACTACAACCAATGATCGGTGTTGGCCGCCTCTATAAAGTTTCGCCAGTCGCCTCTGCTATGCGCGCGCATAGGACGCCCTCTTCTGCGTCTTCCTTCACCGTGGTTCGAATAAAACACCCTTCTAGCCGGAGCGCTTTCTTCCATTCGCTCAACATGACCCAGCCAGCGAAGCCGCTGGAGTTTTATACGCTTGACTATGTCAGTGTCGGCGTACAGCTCATACAGCTCATCTTTCCATCTTATTCGATACACGTCGTCCACGTATACTGGACCGTAGATCTTACGGAGTATCTTCCTCTCGAACGCTCCTAACAGCCTCTCATCAGTGATGGTCAATGTCCACGTCTCTGCGCCATACATTAGGACGGGAAGGATGAGGGACATTTAGAGCGTTATTTTCGTCGGTCTCAATTGCCTAATGAGCCCGTAGTAACACCTGTTGGCAAGAGTTAGTCTCCACTTGATCTCACGGCTGCCATTATTGTTGGCGTTTATGCTGGATCCTAGATAAACGAAATGATTGACGACTTCAAAAGTATAGTTGTCAACAGTGACATTTTGTCCAAGACGCCGTGACTCTTTGTTTGTTGACACAAGGTATTTCATTTAGTCCTCGTTCACCACTAAACCCACTCGACAAGACTCCCTTTCCAGGTTGGAGAATGCTGCACTGACTGCTCGAGCATTTCTGCCAATAATGTCAATATCATCAGCGTATGCTAGCAGCATGACACTCTTGTAGAAGATAGTGCTAGAGATGTCGATGTTCTCAGCTCGATTTATTTTCTATAGCGTAAGGTTAAAGAAGTCGCACGATAGAGAGTCACCAACTTAATTTGCTGATGACACAGCAATTTGAAGTACTCATACGGAACACACAACAGCGACCAAAAATCTACAGAATTACCTTGAAATAATAGAAAAGTTGTTAACCTGGAGAATAAAAGTAAATGGACTGAAAAGCTTATTTTACTTTTAATGGCACAACAGCCCATGGAGGGCCTAGGCCGAGCTTTTCGCATCCACTCATGTTGTGCGTGTTATATTTGTACATGAATGGAAGGGACCTACAGTTTAATGCCGAATCCGAACGGCGAAGTGAAAAGCTTTTCATCGCAATTTTTACTCTTGTAGGTTTGCCATTGCCTGCCAAGAGGTGGTGCCGTTATTATTATTATTTTTTTCTACTTTTTGATTTTGCCTGTACCGAGATTCGAACCCCAGTCCAACGCATTGATGGATGCTGAAAAGCATCCATCTTAATATTGATCTAAGAAGAGGAGCTTGCCCGCCCTTGACTCTCAATAAATATCGTATTTCCCAAAACGATAGTGCTCGGCATGCACATTTATAAAATATTATAGTTGTTACATAGAAATCTCAGCTGACCCTGTACAACAAATTGTTTCTCTATAAAGTGGTTGTTAAGCCTACCTGGGCACATGGCATTCAACTATGGTATGTGGGACTGTGTCGCCATTAAACGTAGGAAAATTTCAAGAAATACGATCGAAAATGAAGAGAACCTTTACAGGAGCTCCATGGCGCATAATAAATATAAATATTCAGACCTATATATATGGTTGCTGAAGAAATATACAAACTTTGTGAAAAAATATACCCTGAAATCGAAGACACATCCTAATAGTCGGGCAAGAAGCTTACTACAATGTCAATACCGCGAGCGGTTAAGAAGTAAAGATACCATAGATCTTGGTATAAATCGGCACAATTAGTCTGGATCTATACTAGGCAGTAAGGAGGCTGAACATTATTTCCTCGCCAAAAGTCATTTTTATACTTCTTTTTTGTTGGGTGTAAATTCATTCTACTAAAATCTACGCGAGTACTTTTACCCTCTTAATACAGCACAAAACGAACGCCATGCTATAGAAACTAGCATTTATTTTAGATTTAAGATTTGAAAAACTTATTGTTAGTTATCTTGGCAGAAGCAGAATTTAAAAAAAAAAGTAGTAGAAAGTTTCTAAGTATAGAAATATTCAATAAAAAATTTACTTAAAAAAAAAATTACATTTTTGCTCTCTAATGCTTTAGTACTTTTTCTTTTGCTCAGCCCTTTTAAATTATTTCATTTTTCCGTCAATGTCAAATGTGATCTTGAAAACTTGTAATGTAAACTTTGAAAACTTGCATTAATAAAATGTCAAAAAAACCTAAATTGTTTGTTTCTCCACAGCGTCATATCGTCGTAATTAAGAATATGAATTTGAAATTTTTTTAAGGAGACTGATTGCTGTAGTGTTAGTAGTGCGTTGGCCTGCTACGCAGAGTGTCCGAGATTCAAATCTTGGCAGAAGCAGAATTAAAAATAAATAGTAGTAGAAAGCTATTTTTCTGTACGGCACACACTATTTTTCTTGACAGGCAACAGCAAACTTGCAAGAGTAAAAATAGCCTCTGAAAAGCTTTTCACTCGGATTCGGCATAAAAGGTCCCTTCCATTCATTTGAAATATAACACGCAGAGCATGACTAGATACGAAAAGCTCGGCCTAGGCACTGTTGCGCAATTAACAGAAATAAGAAGAAAAACTAACATAATAATTGCAGAGAAAATTATTGGAAATTTCTAGTCAGTACTTACTGCATAGTCTGAAATACCGATATCACTTATTTTAGGAGAAATTAGTTTTTCACACTAACCAAATCATGTACAAGATCTCTTTTCCGTTGAAATTTATGTGTTACCAACTTCGCACCGATATATCCGGCAACACGATATTGCCAACTATGTCAAATTCAAACCAACGATAGCTGTTTAAATTGTTTACAAGCTACCACAAGCATTTGCAGCTAAGTTTTATAGAACAAAAGTTAATTGAAATGGAATTCAAACGTAATAGTTTGATTGCGTTACATATATTTGAGTGGAAAATCACAACCAGCTATTGTTCGTGAGCTCAGGCATCTCAAAGTGAATAAAATTTTTGTGTATAGCACCATAAATCGTCATAATGACACAGGCAGCATTACCAAACGCTATGATGGGGGACAAAAAAAATTATGCTACGAACGGCCACCCGAAGTAATTTTCCATCTTAAGTAATGATATGGGCAGCTGTGATCGCCGATGGACGCTGTCCCATCGTTTTCATCGAGCCTGGTGTCAAAGTCAATGCGACTTACCATATTATCGTGAAAATGTTTTGGAAGCTGCTTTAAAGCCGTGGGCACGCAAACATTTCGGTCGTACACCATGGACGTTCCAACAAGACTCGGCACCTTCTTATAAAGCTCGTGTGAACCAAGAATGGTTAAAAAATCATGTTTCACACTTCATTTCGTCCACACAATTGCTTCCGAATTCGCCAGATGCAAATCCGATGGAATGAGGCATTCCATCTAAGGCATTTTGGAGAGAAAGGTGAGAACTAAAAGATATGCCAGTATGAATGCGCTGAAAAAAGTCTTTGTACGGGAATGGGCCAAAATACCGCAAGATCATATTCGTGTAGCTTGCAACTCATTTCTTAACCGTTTGAAGGAAGTTGTCAAGGCAAAAAGTGGCAAAATCGAGCTAAAGTGAATACATTCTAAATTTTTTATTATTTCCACACATTTTTGTTATTTGACTCAATAAAACACAATTTCACACAAAAAAAATATGGTCGTTTGAATAGGTAACAGATCAATCGCCCAGGCCTGTATATAAAACAGGCTGATGAGACGGTCGTATCGGAACCAGCCATGGTTCGTCATCAATGGCCTTGCTGGTAAATCTTTGTGTTTCAATAATCCATATAAGCTACTCATATTTGAAAAGGTAGCCGAGAATTACCATTGCAATCATTTTCAAATATTTTCACTGAATATTGAAACAGAAATACCAGACTGTTCTACTTATGTGCTTATATTTGTTTTTTATTCTCTTTTAACTACTTCTTTTTATTTATAAGTATTTGTGAGTACAATACTCTACTTCCGAATTTTCAAAAAAAAAAAAAAATATATAAATATAAATAAAAACAAAACAAAAACCCATAATTTCCATTTCAACAACTCTCAGGATATCTGCAGATTAATCTATTTCTTTTGCAATTACTTTTTTCCCCCCACTTGCTAGTTAGTAGATACCTACCTACTTTTTTCGAAGCGTATTACTTTTTCATTATGTTATTGTATTTTATGACCACACGGGAAACGAGAGGGGAGAACGAAATATTTCGATGACAGACTGTTACACACGGACATGGAAACGGAAATAAAATAAATGGTAAACATAAATGTAAAACAATAAAAGCAAAGCAAACAAACAAAAACGAAAGCAGAACAGAAATAACATATAAAATAAAATGAAACGTTATTAACAATTTATTGCAGTTTGTTGCCAAATTGTTTTGTGTCTTCTTCGTTTTTGTTTCATTGTTTATTGTTTTTCGTTTTTTGAGATTGTTATGGTTTCTTATTTTTCGTCCTGTGCATTTTTTTGGCAATTAAATTGTGATTTTATGTTCAGGCGGCGGAAATTCAACATTTTATGTGCCAGTGATGACAGCGTAAATGTCACACACCATCAAATTGACAGATGGTTAAGTTTCCTTTTGTTTTTTCTATTATTGTTGATGTGTAAGTAGAGTAGTGAAAAGATTAAATTTATTTTTAATGAAAACTATTAATTTTTAATTTTAAATAAATGGCATGTGCTTGATGTATGGAAATATAATATTCATATGGACCAGAGCTGGGTATAAATCATTACTTTTGGAATTATTTACATTGCTCTTGATTACAAATTGCAAAGAATTGTAGGTTATAATCGATTACCTCAGATCCACGGTAAAGTAGTTATTCCTCTTCCAATTCCATAGAGTAGTTGAAATTTTAATTTTTATAAATCCATTAAAAGGAATTATAATTTGGAATTTAAATTTTCAATTTCTGTGTATTGTAAATTAGGGATTAAAAAGAAAACTTGAAGGTAGGCATTACTTTCAATTGAATTGGAGAATCGTGATAGAAATTTGAGGAAAAGGCATAACAATTTAAATATCATATAATGGGATAGATAAAATGTAAATTACTTTACAGAGGATTTCAGTTGCAAATTACAATTCCTTGTAATGCGATTGTGTAAATAAAAATTACGATTGCAATTACTCTACAGAACTGGCAAAGTAATCATTTCCTTTAACATGGTTCTGATGTAATTGATGACAAATTTCAATTACTAACTAATGTAATTGAATTTACACCCAGCTTTTTATTTGCAATAAAGAGTGATGCTCTTTTAAATTATTTAACAGAAAAATTGTAATGAAATACTTACAAAGCTAAGCATTACTTAGGCCTGGGACGTAGGACACAAGGTAAAGTTCGGGACAGTCGCAGGTGCGTCCATGGTCGATCCTTGCGCTTCTACGTTTCAAGTCGACACACAGCCTCCTCGTGGCGTCCCCTGGATAGCGATCTGACAACCGTCAGTGAGTTAACTCATATGTGCGGCGGGCTTCTCCATGGTATTGACTGAATGGTTGTGCGTCGAGCTTGGAACCCACCACGTTAAAATACCCACCAATGAATTCTCAAAATAAGCCTCGGATAAAGAACCCCTCTAATGTTGACGACTCCCGCAAACGCCCACAGGACAACGATTTACGGATATGCACCTGGAATGTCCGAACCCTCTACAGGGAAGGTGCCTCTATTCAGCTGGTGGATGTCCTCCAACAATATAGAGCTGACATCACTGCTATACAGGAAATGCGATGGACGGGACAGGGTTGCTCCAAAAGAGCATCCTGTGATATCTACTACAGCTGTCATGCGTCGAGACACGAATTCGGTGTTGGATTTGTGGTTGGGAAGAGACTGCGTCATCTAGTCTCGAGGTTCACGGCCGTGAACGAGCGCCTAGCCACTATACGCATCAAGGCAAAATTCTTCAACATCAGCCTAATTTGTGTCCATGCCCCGACGGATGAGAAGGATGAAACGACCAAAGATGACTTCTCCGAACTCCTCGACAAAACTTATGAGCATTGCCCCCGCCACAATGTTTAAATAGTGTTAGGCGACTTTAATGCCAAGGTGGGCAAGGAGAGTCTCTTTGGTCCGACGATCGGAAAATTCAGTCTCCACGACGAAGCCACCGATAACGGTATGAGACTGATCGACTTCGCCGCCGCACGAAACATGACAGTTTATAGCACCAGATTCCAACATAAAGATATCCATAAGGCCACTTGGCTGTCCCCTGATCAAAACACACGAAACCAGATTGACCACGTTGTGAACGACGGAAGGCACGCTTCCAATGTACTAGACGTACGCGCAATACGTGGTGCAAACATCGACTCAGACCACTACTTGGTTGCAGCCAAGGTCTGTACACGCATATGTGTAGCAAATCGCGTACGGATAGGTACAAAAAGAAAGCTGGATGTCGAAAAGCTGCAATCACAACAGACAGCCAAAGTGTTCGCCAACTAACTCGCTCTCCTCCTATTGCAAAACACACCTCAACTTGATGATATATGCGTGCAGTGGACGCACAATTCCCGCTCTATGCGTACGCCTGCCGAAGAGGTGCTAGGCTACCACCGTCGACGGAGAAATATGTGGTAGGACCAGGAGTGTCGCGATGCTACTGAAGCAAAAAACGCTGTTTACAGAGCCACCCTGCAGTCAGTTGAAGGCGAGCTGTTAAGGAGCGATAGAGATAGGTGAAGAGAGAGGAGAAACGTCTTTTCAGGCGCAAGAAAGAGATGAAGAAAGACGCGAGTTGAATGATATCGAAATGTTGCGGGACAGGAACGAGGTCCGAAAATTCTTTGAAAGAATAAGATGCCTGACTGATGGTTTGAAGACCGGGGCCTTTTCCTGCAAGGATGCAGACAGATATCTGGTGACAGATGTCCAGGGCATAATGAGATTATGGAGGAAGCACTTTTCGCAGCTGCTTAATGGTGATGACGGCAATAATCCCTCCACTGCGGAACCCACTCCGTAAACCCCAATCACTGACGGCGTTGAAGTACTGCCGCCTGACTAAGAGGAGGTCTTAACAGTCATTGCTCGGTTGGAAAACAATAAGATTGCAGGTGCAGATGGCCTGCCTGCTGAGTTGTTTAAGACCGGAGACAAAGAGCTAAAAAAACGAATGCATGAGCTTCTATGCAGAATATGGTCAGATGAAAGCATGCCAAGTGATTGGAATCTCAACGGACCCTGCCCAATCCATAAGAAAGGTGATTCAACGATCTGCGCCAACTACCGTGGGATAATATTGCATATAAGGTTCTATCGAGCGTCCTGTGCGAAAGACTGTAGCCCATCGTCAACAAACTGATTGGACCTTATCAGTATGGCTTCAGGCCTGGTAAATCTACCATCGACCAGATATTCACACTACGCCAAATCCTGGAAAATACCCGAGAAAAACAGATCGACACCCATTATCTATTTGTCGATTATAAAGCCGCTGCCGCCTTCGACAGCACGATTAGGGATCGCTTGTACACCGCAATGTCTGATTTTGGTATCCCTGCAAAGCTCATTCGTCTTTGCAAAATGACACTGACCAAGACCACCAGCGCAGTGGAAATTGGGGCAGACCTCTCCGCTCCATTTGATACCAAAAGAGGTTTCAGACAAGGTGACTCCCTATCGTGCGACTTCTTTAACCTTATGCTGGAGAAAACAATTCGAGCTGCGAACATCGACATCTCTGGCACTATTTTTTACAAGAGTGTCATGCTGCTAGGATACGCTGATGATATTGACATTATTGGCAGAAATGCTCGAGCAGTCAGTGCAGCATTCTCCAACCTGGAAAGGGAGTCTCGTCGTGTGGGTCTAGTGGTGAACGAGGACAAAACGAAATACCTTGTGTCAACAAACAAAGAGTCACGGCGTCTTGGACAAAATGTCACTGTTGACAATTATACTTTTGAAGTCGTCAAGGATTTCGTATATCCAAGATACAGCATAAACACCAACAATAATGTCAGCCTTGAGATCAAGCGGAGACTAAATCTTGCCAACTACGGGCTGTGTTACTATGGGCTCAGTAGGCAATTGAGATAGTCAAGCGTATAAGACTCCAGCGGCTTCGCTGGCTGAGACAAGTTGAGCGAAGGGAAGAAAGCGCTACGGCTAGAAGGGTGTTTTATTCGAACCATGGTGGAGGAACACGCAGAAGGGTACGTCCTAATCTCCGTTGGGAAGACCAGGTGCAGGGCAACCTGACTGCACTTGGCCTTATCAACTGGCGCCAGCGCGCGCAAGCAGAGGCGACTTGCGGCCAAGACCGATCATCGGTTGTAGTGCCAGTTAAGTAAGTAAGCATTACTTAATCGCATTTCGCTATAATAAGATAAATATATGTGGAATGAATGTCTGTAATCAAACATTTATGCATGCATGTATGTATGTATGTATGTACGTATGAAATTGACTTCATTTAGCCAAGTACTCAAACTTCCTCTCAACATATTGCCAACTGCAAATGTATTGCCAACGTCAATTGCGCGGTTTCTTTGATTCATTAACAACAACTAAAAGCTTTGTAATTTAATTGTGGCAGCAGTAGAAATTTATGGATTCTTCTTTGAAATTGCATTAATTGAGTGTAAGTACATTACAGCATACTCGTATTTAATGAAAGATGTCTCCATAAAATTTATATTATACATATTTCATATGTTTTCATTTTTTATCTTTTTTATGTGGAGGAATATTAAGAGGTGCATACTTTATGTAGTAAAATGAATATGGCACCAGTAACAAGTGTTTCAAAACTAGTGAAATTTTATCTAGCGTAGCAGTTTAGTCCTGGGTCAGTCTGTGTAAATCGAAATATCAATAATATCTCAACATTCTACACTTGCCAGTACTTATGAAAATTTGACTTTGATAAATGTAGAATATTCTATTTTGAATTGATACTGATTTTCTTAAGTTAACTTATTTAGACAAGAATAATATGTAAGGGGCTAATTTACAAGAAAGTAATGTTTTTTGGTGTGATAACATCTTTGCTGGGTGGTATATTCATGAATTTACAGGCCAAACTTTCTTGCTTCACTCTACTGTCACACTTTCCAGTTAGTTATTATTTGTTGTGATTGTTGCTTTTTGAAATAAAACTTCTTTAGCGAGGTTGCTAATTAAAAATTTTTTAAAACGAAAAGGATTGATTTTTGGCCTCAGGTGTTAGTGTTTCTACTAAATTTCTACTACTATTTTCTACTTCTATTTTCTAAAACCTTTCCATTACTTTGCTACTACATTTCTACTAGGTATTATTTTGTACTACTGTTTTCTACTATACTTCAACTACTATTTTTACTACTTTCCCTAATATTATTTCACTTACTATTTTCTTCTGCTAATTTTTTAATACTTTATTCTACTTTAATTTAAATTCAAAGTAACCTTAAAATATACCGATCTTTTTGACAGAAATCCTCATGAAATGTGTAGAAAAAAGCATTAAGTCTTGTTGGTCGAGTTTGATACTTAGTTTTGAATAGAAAGACTATAGAAACTATAGTAAAATTTCCGAAAACTCTATATTCAGGTCAAAGACCATACTTGCAATTATGTATAATTCTGAATTAGTTTACATACGAGTATATTTATTTTTATAGTCAACAATATGAGGGGGGAAAAAGTCCGATGGTTATTATTGTTTTTTACCACAAAATTGTTACCACGTTACGTATTTTCGTGTCCATTTTAGTTGAGCTAGTTACATAACATAAATCTTCTGTTTACATATTTAGACACTTTAAAGTATTTACGTTAGTAAGTATTGTATATCGATCAGTTGTTCAGTGCATTAATACGTGTTTATATAGTAATGTTTTGTAATAGATTTTTTTTTTTCGTTTTTATACTTAAATCAAGTGCCTTTGGTATTTTTGTGAAAGACAAATTATAAATATGGTAAATCCGATCGAATTTTGGACTAATTTCCACTGAACTGAAATTTAAAAAAAACACACTTCATCTGTCCATGATCACGACCAGCGTGCAAAGAAGTACAGAAATTTAATAATTTCTAAAATTTATAAAAATTATTACTCAACTTTAACTCATATTCATAAACAAACTGAATCTTCAGTATACAATTCACAAAAAAGGATCAATAATTTTAAAAATTGTCCTCCTTCTGGAGGAGCTTCAGCGAAGTCCAACATTTATAGGATAAGGTAACTAGTTAATTTTTATAAACAATCATTTCGTTAATTAAATATTCACTCCAGACTTTCCTTATTTTCACGTAGCTCAAGCAGAGCATCGATTGCGTACTTGCGTATATACTCCACGCAGAACATTTTTATGGATTTAACATTGATACTTTGACACAGGAGATATAAACAGTTATACACCAGAAAAGGCACATTCTTATCAGAAAAACCTAACCTATTTAATTTTTAACCAATCTAAATTTTCTTACTTACTTACTTACTTAACTGGCACTACAACCGATGATCGGTCTTGGCCGCCCGTACAAAGCTTCACCAGTCACCTCTGCTATGCACGCGCTGGCGCCAGTTGATAAGGCCAAGTGCAGTCAGGTTGCCCTGCACCTGGTCTTTCCAACGGAGATTGGACGTCCCCTTCCGCGTGTTCCTCCACCGTGGTTCGAATAAAACACCCTTCTAGCCGGAGCACTTTCTTCCACTCGCTCAACATGTCTCAGCCAGCGAAGCCGCTGGAGTTTTATACGCTTGACTATGTCAGTGTCGGCGTACAGCTCATACAGCTCATCGTTCCATCTTATTCGATACACGTCGTCCACGCATACTGGACCGTACATATAACGGAGTATCTTCCTCTCGAACGCTCCTAACAGCCTCTCATCATTGATGGTCAATGTCCACGTCTCTGCGCCATACATTAGGACGGGAAGGATGAGGGACTTATAGAGCGTTATTTTCGTCGGTTGAGAGAGGGCTCTACTTCTCAATTGCCTACTGAGCCCGTAGTAACACAGCCCGTAGTTGGCAAGAGTTAGTCTCCGCTTGATCTCAAGGCTGATCTAAATTTTCTTATTACCAGATAAATATTGTTTTTGTAATGTAGTATTCAGAACCATAATAGTATCTAAATAATTTGAAAATTTAGCTAAATTAGGAAAATAATATAATTTAATATTAAGGATATCAAATCGAAAAACACAAAACGACCACATCATTACCTAACTTGTTTGCGCAAACAACGGGGGATAACGCTCATGTCAGCTCTCTTGTGTTCTGATTTGTATATTATATTGTATAAGTACATATATTATATTATCGAGTTGATCAATTGTTTTAAATCATATAGCTACACTCAATTCAAAGTAGAATACTACTATTTTTATTCTTAATACTACTATTTATTTTATCGACTTAATACATTTACAATTTAAAATCAAAAACAAACAAAGAGTTGAAAGTATTCTAAAATATCATGAAAATTAAACATGAAACCAAAAATAATGAATATTAGTCTCTCTCACGTTTCGTCATTGGTAAAACGTAGGTAACATTAAAGAAATAATGAATAAATTGAAACGCTTTTAATGTTTATTAATTGTATTTTACATTACACATTTTTTTGTTGTGGTTTTTGGGATACTTTCAGTTCGTTTTTTTATATTTTTTATTTGTAGGAAAGAGGACCCTCTACAGCTTTTCCCCCCTATGTGTGTGGAGTGCGTTGCACACACACATAGAGGGGGACCTACAGTTTTACGCCGAATCCGAACGGCAATACGAAAAGCCTTACGGCAGAAATACTTTCAAAGGTTTGCCATTGCCAATTTGAGAGGTGGTAACTTATGTTTTGGGAAACGAGGTGATCAGTTTAATCATCAAGCCATCCAAGTGGATCTTACCAACAAACTAAACAACTAAGCCACAAAGCTACCAAAGCTATATGTGAGGAGTGTTGATTTAAATAGTTTTGCTTGGGATGGGATAGTAATAAAGCGCTCTCATTATTAGGTTGCGACGGGAGAGATTTGGAGACTAATAACATCTATGTCTTCAATCGTATTGTTGTTAACTTGCTGTTGATTTATGCATCCGGTATATCTTGGCACCCTACTCTATGCATTTAGTAAGGTGTAGGTTGTTCGTATGTCCAGTATTCATATTTTTTGTGAGATCCTTTCGTGTGTCATTATCACACACACTCAGTGCACGATTAAAACTTTAATTGTATCTACACATGTATATTATGTGGTATACAATTTCGAGGAAGAATCCCCCCATATCCGAAGAGCATGGACCTGGAACCACTAGCATGCACGCCCTCTCAAGATATTTCCACTTCAAAAATAAATATACAATCAATCTATAAACGACACCTAAGATTGGTATGCAACTAGAAAGTTGCAATGTAGTTATTACAGTTTTCATTCAGTAAAAAAAGTTTAAGAGAAATATATATTTTTCTACACGGCACCACTTCTTGATAAACAATGACAAATCTATTTTAATATTTCTATTCAAGTTGCATGAATAGTGCACGTCTTAATTTTCATACTTTTCTATGTAAAACTTTTTTCTGTTACTTCTGGAAGAATGATTCTCGACGGCAAACATTTTAATTTCATGACTTTCGTGTAATCTTTTTGGGATGACACTTTTCTGAATAAATGAAAAGTTTCCACTTTCTTTTTTTGCAGAGTGTATTTCAAATAATATAGTTAATTTTCTTGAGCTTTCTTCTTTTGACTGAAGTGACATGTTTTTTAATGGCGCTTGTCCCTGCTACTTGTACAAAACTTTCTTGACATTTAAAATAACAACAGCACTGAGCTGCGGTGCTTATTTTATTAACTAGATGCATGCAGTGAACTTTTGTTACTAAATACTATTGCTAGTTACAGTTATAGTGTGGCAAATGTTATTGTGGTAAAAAGTTTTTCGCAGCGTAATCGTAAATTATTTATATGTAATTTTCCTTGAATTATGATCGATATGCATTACATAAAGGCTATGAACAATAACAATTCTAGAAGTTCATAAGACTAATAAAATGGGCTTAACAATAATTCTAAAATTTTCAAGAAATGCTAACTTTACTTTCAGTTGATTCGTGTACCTCTTTTTCAACTTATCATACCTTTAACTTAAAACTTCAATCAGCCTCTCTCAAAACAAAGTTAAACTGAACGTAGAAATTTCCATCGATATGATCGCTCAATCAATTGACCTAATAGTGAATAAATAAAATTTCATCAATTAAAATTCTTTTCATATCAAATTCTTTTCAAAAATTGTTTCGCAAAAAATAAACTTGCATCCCAGTAGCTATAAATATACGAGTAGCTACTGCAAATAAAACTTTGTGCTGGAAAGAAATGTAAAAAGTAAAAATCCACTGTTTTTTATTAAATTCCACTTGGCTGATGAAATCAATTACAACAACACCGTCTCACATATTTTTCCATGCCTCTTTCTTAACCAATTTTCGGGCATTTGCTACTAAAAAAAAAGTAAAAAAAATTTAAAAAATAAAAGAGATTGAAAAAGTTTTCATACTTCCTTGCTTTCTGGCAGTTAAATATTTTTCGATAGCCTAAAGCAAACCTACAGTAAAAGCATAACAAAAGTTGCGCGTTAAAAGGTAAAAATAAATGTTATTTTTTTGAATTTCCTTTTGCAGACATGGTGAAACTAAAATTGAATGCAAATACAGAAATTATGCGAATATTTTGCAACATAAATAAAAGGTTTTTAATAACATTTTTCATTTAAAATATATTTCTTCATTTGCGATGGTTTTATTTTAACGTAAATTTAAAGATAATGTAGTGGAAGTTGCTTGTGTAGAGAAATTAAATAATAAGATTATTATTAATAAATTTGACAAAGTCTCATTATCTATTGATAATGGCGCCGAAAAAGATACCGAAGATATCATGGGGTCAGATGGGGTCTGAGATGGGGTTAAGACAAGTTGCAGCATTTTTTCTCACTGATTCCATAATTTCTGAAGTCTTCCAAGAAGAGCAGCCAGATCTTGATTTTTATAGCCAATTGGTTTTATAGAAAACTAATACATATTAACATTTGAATTCCGTAAGTACAGTTATTTCCCCAAAAAAATTAGCAATTAAATAATTTTCATTGCTGTTGACTTCAAATTTACACAACAGCTTTTCATAATACTATGGGAATTACGGTATGAGAAAATAGTTACTCATACCACATGTATACCCCGCATTTGCCAAAGAAAACAATTGCAAATTGCGGTCAATAGTTGGCGTTGAGGTTGAGAGCAAACCAAAAAAAATAAAGTTATTATATTAATAATAACAAATGGAATGAAAAAGCACAATTCAAAAGGAATAAAGATGATTATGTTCTTTTTAATTGAAAATGTTGGTTACATTTTAATTAATTTTCCATAAGCTCAATTCATCAAGCCGGGGGAAAAAAGCAATATAAATTTTTATGTATTTTTGATTTTATTTCAATTCTGCCTTAATGCGGATTTAATATTTCAATCAATAATACATAAAAGCAAAAAAATACATATAATATAATTGAAAATAATAAAAACAGTTTTTAATAACTTTTGCTTTGTGAAGGTGTTAAATTAATAATTTAATATTTAAAACATAGAAACTGAATATAATTTATGTTCATTTCTCTGGAAGAGTTTTCTTTCAACTACTTATACTCTATAAAAATGTTCTGTGTTGAATTTTATTATACCTTATATGTATTTCAACTTTGTCTGCTCAAAATTCAAATCACATACGCGTTTAAACGTGCAAACTGATTTTGGTTCGTGAACATACTCGAACATACAAAACTTATTCAAACATCATTTTGAAAGTAGTTCGCAATGTAGATCTGACATAGTTAAGAGCGGAAAACGTGACAATGAAATTATTCTTTTTTTCTTTGCTGTTGTTCCTTCTTTCACTTCTACAAACAACACAAATGCCTATGGGAATTATAAAATATTTTTACACTGAAGAGGGTAGAAAGGAAAATTAGTTTTTAGGCTTATAAAAATAATTTTCAGTAAATATTTATTTTCATATCAATCTTAATTTTCCCTTAAGTATCATTTCCCAATCAAAACAACAGAAATTCATATACTTATGTAGTATAATCTTATAGATTTGTGGTTGAAATTGATATGAATATGTCATTCTTCATACTTTGAAGATACACACGAGTATGTTTCTTTAATGAGCTAAAATTTATCACATCAATTGGTAAGAAATACAGAACTTCGTGATATAAAATAAAATGTAATTGTAGTAGTAGCGAAAGCAAAAAGAAGACTAGACTTAGTAAATAATACTCTTGATTAAATTTCTAATTGCTTCTTTCCTTCATCCACATCAATGTACTTATTTTTCAATCAAAATTAGCTTGATTTTTGAAAATTCAAAATAAACAAAGAAATTGAATGAAATTTGTATTTGCATCGATAAATCAATTCCTGCCATTTACTTTCTAAAGGTAATTTCACTTAAATGTTGCTCGCGGCTACGCTTCAATTGTTCTGGCTGGTCTTCACTCCAAATACGGCAATTCTGCTTATTCACGTATCCATTGAGCCAAAATTTAGCCTCGTCGCTGAAGACAATTTTGCGTTAAAAAAACGGATCCTCATCCAAATTTTCTAAGGCCCATTCGAAGTAGTGGTAGGTCGCCTGGCTTCAGAATTTTGATAATAAATTTCAATTATTTGCAAACATTTTCAGGCGTAAGTTTATTCATTTTGAAATGGCAAACCAAACTGAGCCTTTTTTACTTTGACACATGTCAAGAATCACGCGTGAACTGTTAGAAATACAAACGCCAAAAAACAAGTAGCAAAAAAATCATTCTTTACAAACAACTGATTTATAAAACAAATTTCTGAACGTCGTTCCTGATCTTAAATCGGTTTATTACCTTTCAGTATCAAAAATTGTAGTTAATAGTAAAAAAAAAACGATACTTATGAAAATTTTAGAATCTTCAAATGACACCAAATGACACTTTTCAGCAAAGTTCCCCTGAAATTTGTACCTTAGCATGCAAAATAAATGAGTCTCTAAGCAACCAAGCAATGCGGGCACTGCATTTCAAAATGTAATGAATTCTTATTTAAAGTTTTTTATACTTTTTATACCACAGATTGATTAAATAATTAAATGCATAAAAATACAAACAATCTTTTACCTGGTGGGAGATACTAAAATTACGACAAAAGCATGCACCCAACCTGCACATCTTGTCTGGAGGAGGTGCACAGCACAGAGCATTTTCTCTGCACATGTCCCGCCTTTGGCAGAACGAGATGGCGCATTTTGCGATCGTCTGAGATTTGCGGAAGAAAACATAGTCACCCTATAACCCCTTTTTCAACTATTTCCCTCTTTTTCTCTAACCCCTTACTTACTGTCACCCCTTCTTCTTTTCCTAGGCCTTAAGTACAATGGGCTACATAGTCTGAGTGCTTGAAAAACTGTCCTGCACTCGTAGGTCAGGTTCTCGGCGTTCTTCACATCCATCCATCCATCCATCCATGCACTCATATATGCATGGTCGCCGTGACGTAGTTGGTAGTGCGTTGGCCTGCTCGCAGAGTGTCCGGAATTCAAAACACGGCATAAGCAAAATAAACAAAAAGGAAAAAATAACTAATTTTCTACACAGCACTACCTCTTGACAGGAAATAGCAAACCTATAAGAGTAAAA
Source organism: Palloptera scutellata (assembly GCA_958295655.1). NCBI lineage: Eukaryota > Metazoa > Arthropoda > Insecta > Diptera > Pallopteridae > Palloptera > Palloptera scutellata. Next base: position 20,683,516 of record OY282449.1, on the reverse strand, counting down.
ATTGCTACTTTGTGGTTGGAATTCAGTATTTAACTGTAGGTCCCTTCCATTGATGTATAAATTTAACATGCACAACATGAGTAGATGTGAAAGTTCGGCCTAGGCCCCCCATGGGCAGTTGTGCCATTAAAAGGTGAAAAGCAGCATGCACTCACACGTTACATTTTTCCATAGTGTGCCTTTTTTTTTGTAAAGTGGACGTTTGCAGAAAATAAGATTCCACAGAGAGAATACAAGAGTTGCAAATGCATTAATCAAGAGCATTTCGAAGCGTTTGATCAATGAGATGGAAGATATTATTATAAGTAAAAATTTTTAATAGGAAATAAATATATGGTTATAAACTTATAAGAAGAAACTATGAAGTGAAATACATAAATACTTAAAGCTTATTATGTATGCTACTAAGGTTAAAGTTATTTACTACCTAGGAATAAAGCAGTTAATTTCTTTTTCACAAAAGTATTTTAATTGCAACAACATAATAAGAGAAACAAAAGGAATAAACTTGTTTTTAATTATTTAATTAAAAAGTTTTCCAAAACAGAAAAATCCACCGAAAACGAGAAACCCTCGAAATTAAGTACAATATATTTTTAACGAAAAGACTTCGTTAGTGAGTTTCTTTACAGAGTTTCGATGCAAATACTTTTCACACTTTTGCGTTGGATTACTTATGTAGCAACTTATGTATGTACTACATTACTTTACGTTACGCTACGTTAAAATTTTTAACGCTGCGCAACACTCAAACAATGTATGAAGAAAAGTTTTACACATGCGTGCACACAAAAGAAATAAATTGGTAGCAAAAGTTAAATAAATTCAAATTTACCATTTGGCGTAAAATAGTAGGTAGTAAGTATGTATGGTAGTAGGAGTAGAATATAGGGATAGCGGTAGTACTAGGTAAAGTAGGGTGTGGTATATAAATAGTATTGAAGTATGCTCTGTGTGTAGTAAGAGAGTATTTTGTTTATATGGCGCAAACTCCAAAACTTTATAAATTATCACTTCATTTAATTATTTAAGACAAGTTTAACTAACTTAGTTAGTTGGAAAAGGTGTGAGTTAAAAAATATTAACAGTTTCGGTTTTTCTTAGTACATAGAATCTTAGTAATGAGAAACGGTGTGTTGCTAATGGAGGAATGAAAATAAATTAATTAGGAATAAATTTGTTTTCATAGAATTATTTTGTGGCGGTTCGCTTATGTAACTATAATGACAATGTTACACCCTTAGAAATAAACAAATTTTTTAGATACATGTTTGGAAATGGTTTTTTAATCGGAGTATAACAATTTTGTATTTACGTAAATACAAATGTTAACTTATATTTGTTTTTTGTTTTGTTCTAACAATGTCAAAACTTCATTCAAGGTTTACATTTTTAACATGGTCAAGTTCACGAACGACCATCGTTTGAAAATTATTCCGAAATACTACCGAAATTCTGAGACATTGGTCGCAATTATAAGAGTTCGCTCGTAATAATCGCCCCACCAGATAGGCTGTATGTGTCGAAGTGCCAGAAATATCGCAGTCGAAAATGCTCCAAACCAGTCGATTCCACGCCTTTCACAGGAAATGTGAATATCTCAGTCCACATTGTGGTGAAGTTTGTGTAAAAATCTTGGCCTATACCCTTACAAAATAAAATCAACACAAGAAGTGAAGCCTCGTGATCATTTGAAGCGCCAAAATTCTTTGTTAAAGTTTGAAGAAATTCCTGAATTTCATCGAAAAATCATCTTCAGCAATGAAGCTAATTTTTGGCTTAATGTCTTTGCATTGGACAGCAAATAAAACAACATTTGCTTTAAGAAACTTCTTTGCATCATAAAAAAATGACCGTGTGGCCAATTGACGGTCAATGGAGTGCGCTATCGTGCCATGTTGGAAGACTATTTTTAGCGAGAATTGGATGGACTTGACATCAGTGATATGTGATCTATTGAAGGGGAAGTTCTGTAGTCGTGAAAACGCGAGAAATGGTCCGGTCGAATGGCCACATCGCTATGATTTAACGCCTTGCATAAAAAAGAATATGGGGGTACGTTATATCTTTGATTTTTGCCAACAAAGTTAGAGGAGGTCAGGAGCAATATTGCACGCGAATTTTCCAACAATCCGGCCGATATGTGTGGATAGTGGTGGAAAATTGGTTCCGAAGAATCAATCGCAGAAAACGTTGTCACGCTAGACATATGAGCGATATTGAGTTTCAAACTTAAATGTAACATGTGTATTACACCTGGAATAAATTTGAGTCCGATATCTCAATTGTTTATTGTATTTACATGGAAAATTGATATGTCCCTATTGAAAAACTATTTATATAACCTGATCCTTGTTATGTAGTTCTGTTTGATTGAGTATTGATTGAGTCAATCAATATTCAATTAATATTTCAAAAGATAATCTTTGCATTTTTTACAACACTACTTTGAAAACTGTATATTGGTTTCAATATATTCGATTTAATTTTCAGAAAATTCCAATTTGATCGCAGAATATTTCAATTCGATTATAAAATATTTCTCAGAAAAATATCAAATGAATTTAAAAAATACAAATTATTTTTCAGTACCTACCTGAAATTTGTAGGAGTATCTGCATTTGAATAACAATAATCTTTATTTCATTAGGAATTTGGGATTTACACACGTTTGGTTCTTCCGACGAATAATTTATGTACTTATATATACTTATTTTGATGTAAGTTTTTAATCAAAAATTTAAAATATTCTAAGGGAAACTTATTTTCGTATTCTTTCCTATTATGTACGTTTTAACATACAACCTTTCCAATGAGTCATGCACAATATAGTGCCCCAGAAAAATTTTGACAATTCAACTAATCTCTGATCAAATGAAATGTAATTTTTATTTATTTCCATAATTATTAGGTTTTTATTCTGATTCGGGAAATTAAATGCACACAAATTTATATATGAAAATAGCTTAAAGGCTCATATGCACGCATCTGAATTTTCTTTTTTTTTTTTTTTTTTGCTACAGTATGTATATATGTATAACTTATAACATTCAATCTCAAATGCCTGCAAGGAAAATTATAAATTAAAAAAGTTTTTGGCACTTTATCAAAAAATACAAATTATTTGTAATTTCCGTTTTTGAAATTGAAATTGGAAAAATGATGCTTGTCTTTACAAACTGCAAAAGAAGATTGGAATTACTTATATAAAGCTTATATACAGTTTTGTAGAAAAATTGTAATTATTTTATCATGCAATAAAAAGAAATTATTGAGCAATGACAGCCACAAATGCGCTTAAGGGAAAATAGTTTAAGCTGACGAGAAGGTCTACAGATGGTATTGCTGCCACATTTTTTTGCACATACGTAAATCAGCAAAGCAAATACAGTTAGTGACTTTAATCGGCACCAAAATCTAGCTACCAAAAATTACAACCATAGTGGACTTTTAAAAAGGGCCCCAAAACTATCAAAACAATACTCGACTCCATTTCGTTTATTCAACCAAATTTAAGAAAATTACTAATATCAGAAAAAAATTTAAGTTCCTCTTCTTTCTAAAATAATGACTTCCAGCAACACAAAGCAGAGCAAACCAAAAAAAAGAAATAAATAGCAAAACACACTCAGTTAGTAAGTACTTTTTTAATAATTCACCAACCACTAAGAACTTTTTAACTACGGCACACAAAAATACTGAAAACCAAACTGCAGAAACAAAAAACCAAAAAACCGTTTGCATAATTTATTTACATAAATACAGTACTGTTTTGTGTGTGTGTGTGTATGTGAGTGTGTTTGTTTTTTGTCGGGGATAAAGAATTTGCATACAGATTAAAAATTTTGTGTTTTTATTTAACTTTATCAAGTTGTCGTCACCGCTGCTGCTGCTACCAAGGAGCAACCATCGAAATGGGAATTCATTTTTATTCTGAAGCAATATTTGAGTACAAGAATATTGCAGCGAGCAAATAAGCCAAATAAAATGTAAAGTCAAGAAAATATAGTACATGCAATTTTTATTTATCTTTTACAAAAGCAAGAAATTTACTTACTTAAAATCAAAAATTAGAAGCCAGCAAATAAGACCATATTTCAAGAAACTCTACAGAATTTTTGAGTGTTGGCAATATCAGTGACATTGCGCTGAAAGTCATTGTCAAACAGTTGTCAGTAGTTTTGCAAATAATTTTTGATAAATTTCTTACAAGAAATTGGAACTTCGTATTTGCGTATTTTATAGTAAATGAATTGTTAGTTACAGTAGTTAAATAGAATTTGCTATTTTGTTGTATTTATTTTGACAAAATTATAGTCTATGATCCCGATGCAAAATTTCGGGAAAAATTTCTCGTACTATTAAACACTATTTCAGATTTTGCGAACGGAAATTGAACTTTCTACTTCCGAATTTGAGAAAAATATGTACTCAAAATGACTTTCGGAAATATTTTTAAGAGTTTAAATGAAATACAGAAGATCTAGATCATCTAGATCTTCTCATAAGAAGAAGTTGTTATGAGAATTAACCACCAGACCAAACAGAAATCGAACCCACAACCTCCCGTGTGAAAGTGTAGTATTAGTACACTAGACTATTAAGGTCGCCCAACTTACACGCCCAAGTGCTTAATCTTTGCTTTCATTAAAATATACTAAAAGCGAATTGAATCAATAGCTCATTTCGTATGAAAAAGGCTATAACATATTATAACTTCTATTAATTTTGAAGCTCTTACGCTGCACGAGTTGACTAGATTTAAATATAAGTATATACAATTGCATAGCGCAGAAACAACTCATAATCACACACTACTTTAAATTTCCACCTTCGGGCGCATCGATTACAAAGCATAAACTAAATGGCACGCAAAGTGTTGCAACACAACGAAATGAACAAAAGCGCATCATCATTTTACTCCCAACTCTAAACTTTGCTATAAACGTGATCCCCAGTGTTGTGATGTTACTGCTGCTGCCGTTGAAGCTTCATGCTGAGCATCATTTACTTTATATACTAAATTGTCTTTATTTCTCTCGGCTCGACACAGGTAGCAGCAACAGCAACAGCAACAGCAACAGCAACAGCAACAGCAATAGCAGAAGCAACAAGCTGAAGCCAAAACATAAAAAGCGTTTATTGCTTTATGTTTTTGATAGAAGGTAAATACTGCCAAAGAGATGTCGGGGCAGTGTAAGAACAACAAAAGTGGCAAAAACAAAGTGCGCACTCAAGAGTCAACACAGGGAGAAAATGCTATTTACATTTTAAAGCAGAAGCAAAAGCAGCAGACAGTGGCCAAAGGAACAGCAGCAACTCAACTGAATATTCGACAGTAGAAAAGTGTAACAGTCACTACGGAGATGCAATAATTGTGCAGTCATATTTAAGTACGCGACAATGTCGTGTCATTTGCAGAGTCACACAGCCACAGAGAATCAAGATGTTTTGCAATGAAGACAGCCATGGCAACAGCAGCCAAATGACAAGAGCTGTGAATTGACCATAATAAATTATACTCAACTGAACAAATGTGCTGTGGCTTTTTCTTTTGGTCAGAGCATTGTGAATAAGGAAAGGCTTAAAGTAAACTAAAAAAAAACTTTAAAAGTATGTTAGGAAATATGATTGTGATTGTACAGTGACAGCACTAAATATGCTGGTGTGCCTTCTTTACTTGCCAAGATAAAAACAAGCTGGAAATTCAATTTTAATATTTTTACATAAATGTTAAGAATGAAAAGCATTTCTTTCGTTTTTTTTTTCTTTTTGTTTTAATAAATTCCATTCTAAAAGCGCTACGTTCGCTCGGAATTTGTTTTACCTGAACATTGATGTACATATATTTATGAGTATTTGTATATTCCCAGTAAAAGAAGAAAAAACAAAGTTTTTTTTATTAAATTTTGCTCTTAGTTTAGAGCAAGCAGCAGCAAGAGCAATTCTCGCATACAGGAAGCTACAGGAAGCAGCAATAGCAAAATTCAATTTTATACTTTGGCGCAGGTATTTACGACAAACACGAATAAAACACAACAAGAAACATACTAGAAAACGTTAGCAAGCAACCAGCAACAAACATCTTCTTCCTTCATTCAGCAGAGTTCTTCCTGTACCGAGAATTGAATTGAAAATGGCAGCGATGACGACCAAAAAGTAGTAAGACGCAAAAAACACAACAAAAAACACAACAAAAAAACAACAACATTAGAATGCCATAAAAAGCATTTCTAATGAAATTACAATCAATTTTCCATGCATTTACGTTATGTAAATCTATTTTTACTTAAGTTGTTTATTATATTTGTGTGTGTTTGTATGCGTGTCTGTCTGTGCTTGTATGCATACATATTTCTCAGTATGGGTATGAGAAACTGTGTTATTGCATCTAGTCACGGGTTTGCTCTTCAGTTCTACACACACACAAGTTACAGGTATTATCAAACTGCAATACCTCGTTGTTGGCACAAAAAGAAATACTAAAGAAATGGTACTTTTGCCTTTCAGTGTATAGAGTAATTGCATTTACATAAAGTCAATTTGTATAGTACTTCAGTGCAGCATTTTCTATTAACATGTTTTTACCCATACCTAACCATAGTTACTGAATATGATCAAATTCTTTGTATGTATGTATGCATAAAAATATAGGCATATTTGCATTTATAACATATCCAAAATAAGATGCTTTTAAAGACATATTTCGTAATTGGTAAAAAGTAATGACACCAAGTAGCAACTCCCTAGTAGCAAAATCGGTTGTTGGAAGGGTTGTTTCCTATTAAAACCAGAATCACAAATTACACTTAAGCCCCGATTTGGTATTTTATATCTTCATTCAAGTTTTCGGCTGTTTACTGTTTCCGACCTAAAGTACAAAACTTTACAGGAACTTATTTGCCATATACCGTAAAGATGTCATCTATTAAATTTTGAAGCAATATCTACCAATTACAATAGCGGCTTTATTTGCCTTTATTGGTTAATCACCTGCAATAACTGCGCGCTACAAATGTAAAATGGTGAAGTACTACAAAACCAGCAGCACACTTTCATTCAAAATTTCACTTACCGCATCTGTCAACATATCCATCGACACATTGAACTTGTGAGAGTTTGTTTTGAAAGCGATCTCCCTGGAACAATGTTTGTAAATCTTCTTCCGACATTTCGCAAGAACTCAAAGGTTAAAGTTATGATCCAGCTAAACCTAGATATAGATTAAGCGGAGATTAACTCTTGCCAAGAGGTGGTCGCTGTGGCGTAGTGACAGTGCATTGGACTGCTACGCAGAGTGTCCGGGGTTCGAATTTCGGTACAGGCAAAATCAAAAAGTAGAAAAAATAATTTTTCTACACGGCACCACCTCTTGGCAGGCAATGGCAAACCTACAAGAGTATAAATTGCTATGAAAAGCTTTTCACTTCGCCGTTCGGATTCGGCATTAAACTGTAGGTCCCTTCCATTCATGTACAAATATAATACGCACAACATAAGTGGATGCGAAAAGCTGGGCCTAAGCCCTCCATGGGCTGTTGTGCCATTAAAATTAAAGTAAGAGGTGTTACTACGGGTTCAGTAGGCAATTGAGAAGTAGAGCCCTCTATCGAACGACGAAAAAATCAAACCCTCGAAATCATTTTCAATGTACAATATTTTTTCTCAAGAAACACATAGCAACATTTGTACTGATCATACTTAAACTCACAAGTAAACGTTTCTGAAAAACTTTATGTGTTTTAGAAACGCGACCAATATTTGGTGCTACGATAAATATTTACAAACGATTATTATTTTTTCTTTTTAAATTCAGAAACGCTTCACATATGTAACACAAATATGCAAAGCTAAAAGTCGAGAGGGAGAAAGATGTAAAGTTTTCCGCAGCCACAAATATGCAGATAATGAACGTCGATAGAAAGAGAAAGACCTAAAGTTTTCACAGCCACTTTTTCCCACTAACATAATCCCTACATTTCATGGAAATACTTTCGCTTGTGTCATGTAAAATTTAAATTTTTTCTTATTGTTGCAATATGCTTCAGTTGTGTGACTCACTTGACATTATGATGCTAAACTCATTCGCTTCTGATAGTCAGAGCGATTTGTGCGTAGTATGGGTATTTCAACTGAAACTACTGCTACTATTCTATGGCCCATTGAACTAACATTAAAATTTCTATGCCATTGAATGGCATGACAACTGAAACCTTCAACTACCATTGGCATTTTTTCTTTCCTTATTTAGTAAAGTTGTAACAAAAACTTCCCATGTAAACTGTCTCATGTTACCAAATTGTTTGAAAATAGTAAAATCGCTTATCCACTTCATGCTGCATTGTTAACAAAGGCAGTTTTTTGTGCAGCCTCCTTTTTTTTTGGTAGTTACTTTAAATTTTTACTGCAGCAATTTCCGTTTACAATTCAATTGCATTGTTACAGTTGCTGTTGCGAACTGATTTTATCGAGTATATTTATGAGCCTATCCCCTTTGTATTACCCGATTGAATTGAAGTAAGAAAATTAAATATAAAATGTATTTTAATCGATATAACGCGTTGAGTTATACATAGATACCATATACATACATAGATACCATATACATACATAGATACCATATATGACATATCTTAGAGTAACAAAACCGAATGAATGGTTATATTTTCATAATGTATTAAAAATGAGTTAAAACCTGTATACACATAAACAATTTAACCATTGGTTAATTTTAAATGTTAGCGGAGTTCAAAACTATTCTGTTAGTGGAGACTTACAGCTTACTTTTTGTGTAATTGTACCGATTTCTTCAAAGTTCATTGGAGACCTTCTAACTCGATGAATTGTGAAAAAAAAATTACGAGGAGAAAGGTTCCAGAACTGAAGGAGACGAGTAGTTTTTTTACTACATACATATTTCTTTATAATTTCTTTGGCGCACTGAATTGTAAATCTAGAATTGCTGGGATTACCTAGCTGCAGCATACATAATAAGTCTCAGGGAAATCATTGGGTTCCATAGCGATAACTCTTTGGCAAGTTTGAGGAAAAGCGACCCTTACCAAATCAACATATAAATCAACATGCAACACAAAAGTCTAAAATAAACTTAAAAAAAAGGATGTATATAATAAAAAAAAATCAATTAAAATAACTAGAAGTAAAATATTATATCAAAGAAAAAGCAATGTGGAAAATTTTTGATATAATATATATAATAATATAATTATATTATCAAAAAGTAAAAAAAATCATTTTTCTACATGGCAGGCAATGGAAAACCTACAAGAATTAAAAATTGCCTATGAAAAGCTTCGCACTTCACCGTTCGGGTTCGGCATTAAACTGGGACCTACAGTACAAATATAATACGCACAACATGAGTGGATGCGAAAAGCTCGGCCTAGGCCCTCCATGGGCTGTTGTGCCATTAAAAGTAAAGTAAAGTAAGTTTTAAAATATAGTGCTATCTGGGAAACCAATATTTTTTTTGGTGTTTTTTTTTTTACAAACTACTTTTACCCCCCAAATTAAGCGAACGAGAAAAGCCTTTCATCGTTACTATTGGGTTAATGCTATTACTGTGAGTTGAAGTTTCTGTTATTTATTTATTTTTTATTAATTACCATTAAAATTTAAGAGCGATTAACGCTATATATAAAGAATATATATTTATCTCATGCGATATATAAGTACTTGTGACCGTTAGTTAATATTTTTTATTTCGAGTTCATGCACAATTATCTGATTAAAGCAAGCATGCATGATCAAAAATATATAATATATATATTACATAATATATTTTTTTTAAAACACTTAGTTTTGATTAGTCCTATGTTTTTTGCATTTATGAACAACAACAAATTAATGCATACTTTAAATCTTTAAACATTTATAATTAACTAAACTAATCTCTACTACCAAATTACTATAGCATAAGGTATGTATGTATATAACGCTGAAAAATAGGCTTTAAATTTTATCATTTTGAAGTATTTAAATTTTTTTTGTCACAATAAATAAATTATTATTTGAACATGAATTAAGTGTTTTCTGTTCTTGATCTGGAGTAGTAATATTAAAGTAGGGGATGCTAATGTAGCCAGCCCTATAGAATCCAAAGGTAGGATGGGAATCGTTATAGGCATGAACAGCATTTAGATCAGCTTGCTCCAACATATCTATTTTTGCCAAAACCAGTCAGATACTTCCTATATTTTCTCTTTTTCTTTTTATATCTTCATTTTTTGTTTTCTTACTAGCACGTGTATTTTATTTGGTATTGTGCCGGATGTAAGATCCCCCATATCTCCCGAACTATCTAGCAAGCAAACCAGCACGTGCAGCACTCCCCTTTGCGCATTCAAAGATGGTTTTGGGTTTGAGGAGCATATAAGCTTTCGAGAGATAATGACTGGCATCTATAACTCTCGTCATTATACACAGAAAAGGACATTAGAAAGCCTTAATTCCAAAGCTGATATTATAAATTTATTCCATTTCAGCTTCAAACCATTGGCCAACAGTTGACTTTCTTTTAAATGCGTTTACAAAATTATAAAAGGAAAGTAAAATAAAATTTATACCTAAAAGTTACTTCAATGTTCGCACCTAAATTTTCGCATTTCTTTTTTAAACGAATTTGTAAATTAATTTGAAAAGCCACTTTCAAATTGCTTACAATAAACACAAAAGATAAAGGAAATTTTTCTAACGCACACATACAAACATACCACAAGAGTGCTGGGTGGGATGCCACAGTAGAATAAATTTTCAAATCTAATTACGCGCACCATTTAATGCCAAAATTATTAGGGCTACGTGCTGCTTCATTCCTACTTCCTATATTTGTATGTATGTTTATAAGTATTTATGTATGGATGCATGTAAGTAAGTAAAAGCACGTGCAATAAAAGAAGAGTAAAACACAAACATTGAACAATGAAAACAAAACCGAAATAATATTCTGTTTATGTAAAAAACAAATGGCGGAAGTGAAATGATGTTACAAACTGATGAACAAAAACAAAACTTTATAAATACTTACATGAAACCCTCCACTTTGAATGAAAGTTCAAATTGTGAAACATTTTTATTGAAATGAACTTTTATGCTTATTATTTATGTACTATGTAATGAGTACCTAGCCATAAAAGTTACAGCAATGAAGGTAGCAAAAATATTAGTGTTTTGATACAGTGTTAGTTGGTAGTGCTCAAAAGGTAAAGGAGAAATACATACATGTACAATGGCACCGCTGCACAGTGTTTCGATCTCATACAACTGCTGGAATAAAAATGAAGAATTGCTCTAATTTAAGTGAAACATGACTATACTATAATTAAGCTGTAATTAATTTCCGAAATGTTATCATGTTTCTGTAAGCTCTATATCTTTTTACTACATTTGACAGGATTCAGAGTGAAATGAGATGAGCCAGCCTATTTATAGTTCCTGTCTTGAGTCGATTGTATCATCTATTTCGACTGTTTCGAAGTTAACACTTCCCAAATATCTGCGATAACTTCGAGTCATTGCTTCATTGAACTAAAATTAGTCTCTTTGTAAATTTATTAATATAGCTATATTAAATGTGTGGTCGCTGTGGCGTAGTGGTAGTGTGTTGGACTGCTGCGCAGAGTGTCCGGGGTTCGAATCTCGGCACAGGCAAAATCAAAAAAGTCAAAAAGTAGAAAAAATAATTTTTCTACACGGCACCACCTCTTGGCAGGCAATGGCAAACTTACAAGAGTAAAAATTGCTTTTCACTTCGCCGTTCGGATTCGGCATTAAATTGTAAGTTCCTTCCATTCATGTACAAATATAACACGCACAACATGAGTGGATGCGAAAAGCTCGGCCTAGGCCCTCCATGGGCTGTTGTGCCACTAAAAGTAAAGTAAATATTAAAATTAAAAACTTCAAGTTCAACTTTTTCTTTTAAGTTTATTAACAAGGATGCGTTGAAATACGTGCTACGTAGATGTGGTGCAGCATGATTTTGATGTTCAATAATATAATTTTCAATTCATTTAAATTTTGTATTTTGAATAAATAATTTTCATCTCAAATTTAATAATTTTGCCTCTACAATACAAACATGGTGTTAGCACGGATCAAGAAGTTGAAATGAAGATATTAAACGAATTTGTAAACTAATTTGAAAAACCACTTTGCAATTGTTTACAATAAACACAAAAGATAAAGGAAGTTTTTCTAACGCACACATGCAAACATACCACAACAGTGCATGTATGGAACGTGAGGTTTACCAAGAAAAGCTACTGAAAATAAATACAGGGAGGGAGAACCAAATTTCATGGTTAAAATTAAATGATTTAAAATAATAAGATCATTACTTATTTTAAGTATATTACATTAAATAGGTGACGGAGGCTACTCATTACAAACAAAAGTAATCTGAGAATTATACAATACAGAGCAAAAGTGATCTGAGAATTATTCAAATGAAGCCATTAAAATAAGGCAAAATATACTTAGATTCTTGTAGACAATTCAATAATTTTTATTTCAATAAAATAATGATAGTAAATGTATTTAAGTAAATAACTTAAAAGAATAGAATTATCACTTACTTACTTACTTACTTAGCTGGCACTACAAACGATGATCGGTCTTGGCCGCCTCCACAAAGCTTCGCCAGTCACTTCAGCTATGCGCGCGCTGGCGCCAGTTGATAAGGCCAAGTGCAGTCAGGTTGCCCTGCACCTGGTCTTTCCAACGGAGATTAGGACGTCCCCTTCTGCGTGATCCTCCACCGTGGTTCGAATAAAGTATCCTTCTAGCCGGAGCGCTTTCTTCCATTCGCTCAACATGACCCATCCAGCGAAGCCGCTGGAGTTTTATACGCTTGACTATGTCAGTGTCGGCGTACAGCTCATACAGCTCATCGTTCCATCTTATTCGGTAGATCTTACGGAGTATCTTCCTCTCGAACGCTCCTAACAGCCTCTCATCATTGAATTAGAATTATCACTAATTAGAAACACAAAACAAAATATCACAAATAAATATTAATTTTATTGTTTTTGAATTGTGACATTATTTGTTTTTCTATTGAAAATCAGTGACAAAAACAACAAATTACAAACAATCAATACTCGATCAAAACCAATATGCATACAGGGTGAAGAGTGTAAAGGGTATACAACTAACTGATGCCAAGAGTATCACCATTGGGCAATAACCACGCCTTCTTCCCATACAAAGTTTAATTTAGGCTGAAAAACACTTCGAACACTTAGAATATCTGCCTTGAACTAGCTACGATTAAGCCAACTTTACATCTACGCTATATTTCACCCTTACCCAAATATAAGTATGTAGTCTATATCAAAATTTGTGTGAAACTTTTAACTATTTGACATAATTTTTTTGTGGATGTATACAACAAGATTGTGCTGCCCTCATTATAAAGCAACATAATTTTATTAAGTTAAAGTAGAGTTAGTCCATATGCAAGCAGGTACTTAGTAATTAAGTATAAGTATTTCAATTTCTGTATATAATTTAGATTTATTAAATTTGTTTACAAAGTGTGCATAAATAAATTAAGTCTCCTTTTAAATATTCAGCAACATTTATTACAATTTCTTAAGCTCTATACATGCATGCATACATATTTACATTCGATTATGTAGGTACTTGTGTACATTCTACGCTGCTATGCATTCTGCATATTGCTTGATATTAACGTTGGCAGTTTTAAGCCTTCATTCTCCTACTTCTTCTTTTTACAGTCCTCATGTGTCCAGTTCAAGTATCTCCATAAATAAATTACTCAAGTTCGTTAGAAGTAGTGGAAATATAGGGCATTGTTGGCGTTAACAAGATAAAAAGGATAACAAGTCAGCGTCATGGGATAAATTACATATTTTCGCTGAATTGTCCTTTTTTATTATTGCAGCAAACAGTAGCTGGCAGTAGTTACTAAAGTGTGTGCAGAGTGTATGCGAGTGTATGCATGAGAAGCATTTAATTGGGCCTTAGGTTAGAATGGACAAAAGATAGAAGAAAGAAAAAGTTGAAATAGCTTGTACCAGTATATAAAAGCTAAAAGGATGCGCCACAAAATGCCTTAACATGCATGGTGGGTATACCTACAACAAGTGTATGAATTTTTTTTGATTTTTTTCTTTATACTCGGATGCGTGTGTTTATGCATATCAAGTAGTCACTCCCAGCCTTTCCTTACCGTTTTTCTGTATATGTATGCTTTATACATACTTGAAGTACATTCTTTTTACAATTCTGTAATTACAAATTTGCTTTGAGTGTTCTGAAAAAAAGCAGCCTCCAGGAGTTGCTGAAGTACATGTATGTAAAAGTAAAGCAGAAAATTAAGAAAAGCGTTTATCTTTGAGATATGGTTTGCAAAAAAACAGAAAATAATTGTGTTCAGCAGTTCAAAATCTACACAATTTATCACTTCATTAAGGTGTTTAGTGAGACGAAAAACGTGTGAAGGACATTAAAATTAAGGCTGATTGCCAAAAGGTGTTTTTGCAGTAGTGCTACAAGGATAGTTGAACTTTGTGTAAGCATTAAATTTGTTGGGAGTGTGCATTTAAGTTAAGGTAAACAAGGTGAGCCAGAACAGAAAGACCGACTGAATTTTTTTCAGTTGTGGAATATTGAACCTTGAAATGAAATATCTACGTTTTGTATCTAATATAAATATGCTCATGCTCGAAAGAAGGAGCCTAAAATGACAGATAGTGCAAGATTTTAAATGAGTCCTTAAATTTGTATGAGTTTTTTGAAGCTAAGAAGAAAAATTTACTACTACTTAACTTTTTATTTCGTAACATTCTGCATCTTTAAGTTAGTAAATTAATTCAATCTTTTATTCATTGGTTTTTGTACTTTTTTCTTAGGCTTCAATTTCCATGTGGTTTTTTCCTCCTGTTTCTTATTTTTGGCTAATACAATTTTCATTCATTTTTTTTTTTTGTACTCGCCTCTTTCTTGTGTATTTGTGGAAGAACCCGCCCATGCTATTGTCTGATTTTCTGCTCTCTTTTCCCAACTTTTTACTAGATTTTTTGCTGCTTGCTTTATTTCCATACGAACTCTGTGCGTAAATCTTTTGTATTTCCCATTGGGAGGGAAAGTGTTGATATTTATGGTGTTTTGCATATGTTGTTCCTTTGTGCGAAAGTCAAGCTTTGTTAGGTTGAAGCTTTAAGCAAATTTTTATACTTCTTCTACTACGACAAGTTCATTTCCAAAAAAAAATAAAAACTAAATATTACACGCTTGTGGTTTTAGATACTGTCGGTCGTAAACGGCGATATTGTCCCGTTTATATGACTTCCTGTTGTCCCCTTATCACATCTCAAGCAATAGAAACAAAATAAAATAAAATCAGAAACTATGAATGGAAATTTATCTTTGCATTGGGAATATAAATAAAAATGTGAAAATTTATTTTTACTTGGTGATAAACACATAAAAATGTAGAAAAATTCAAACAAAAAAACTAAAATTCTGTTGATAAATACTTTGATTTACATGCCAGAACAAAAAAGTCGTATGCGTGTCTATGTTCGTCTCTCTAATTTCAGAGCCATGTATTTTCAGCTATCTACTTTTTTATACTCTTAAGTAGAAATCAATTGCGTCCTATATTTTACGGCACTTATATTGATATTAAACTTATACCAAACAATTTATTTAAAAATAAATGAGTAGTTTTTATAGAAGACCTTCTCCTCCTTCTACAAATGGAACAAAAAACTGTCCAAAGGATCTTGTCATAATGACTCGCCTTTTCACACATTATTCTTATGACCATAAAAGGTTGCAAAGCCCACATATAAATAAACAAAGGTGCAAGAGAATAAAGAGTTTTGTGGGCTAAAAGGAAGTGTGAAGAGGGGCGGGCAGTTGGGAAGCAATAAAACTGAAATGATTTTTGTAAATTGGTATTGTCTTATTGTTATGTGTAATTTGGCCAAATACGACAAATACATTTGCAAAACAAATACCAAAATGTGGAAAAGGTCTTAAAGAAACTAAGTTTTTATTTGACTAACTAAATACTTAAATAGGTATTTTTGTGAAATGTGAAGTTGGCAGCTTCAATCCTTAACAGTATCAGAAAATCAGAGTGTTAGAGCATCAGAATATCTGAGCGTCAATCTGTCAAGATAATATATCAAAATAGAATATCAAAGAATCAAAGTATCAGATTAGAATTCTAAAGTAGCAGAGCATTAAACTATCAGAACATCAAAATATCAGATCATCAAAGTGACAGAGCTCAACAGCTTCAGCGTACTAGGCATAATACTTTTAGAAAAGGCATCGAAGCCAATTACGTATAAAAACATAAGTAGAACGACCAAACATAAGTAAATATTTCCAATACGTTTAAACAGAGCTGGGCATCGTTGATCAAAAACTCAACTTCGTTAACCTGAAAACCGTTACCCAAAAAGTTAAATTCTTTAACGTTAATTAGTTAATTGCGAAGTATGGAAAAACTCAAAAAAATATCTCCAAAAACATTTAAAACTTATGTAGAATAGACGCTCAATTGCAGCACTGGAGGGGATGTGTAGTGTTTGATCATCTGTCACCAATTCCGTGGAGAGGCTCTCCAGCTAGTCATCAACTGAATCGTGAATGATACTTTAGCCGACCATTTATCCTCCGTGTTTTTTTTTTTAGCTAGGTGACAGCACTGTAGCACGAAATATCAGTCTCATTCCTCATTGAGATCATGCATTCCTCGACCGCATGCACCATATTTTTTTTCACTTTGCTGACCTATTAATATGTAGAATACTTACTTATCTAACTACATGAGCCGGCACTTGGGGTGGAAGACAGCAGCTAGCTCTCATTCTCAGTTATAGTTACGTCCACAAAAATGAGAACTATATAGAACCGGACTACATATATTATCCTTAATGAATTAGTTATTGGTCTTTCTTTTCTCCAAGTATTAATTTCACTTTTTTGACTATAAGTTTTGTAATTGTAGTTCCACTTGACTTATTAGAAATAATTTTGTAAATATGTTTAGACACCCTGAAGTTTAAATGTAAGACTAAGAAAAAAATTTTTGTTCTTTACAGCTAATGTTTTAAAATTTTTGCATTAAAATTTGTTGGTGTGAAAAGCTTAGTTGCAGTCGAGAATTTGTTTCAGTTAATTTAATATGCAAAAGTATTAAATTGACATTACAAAATCTTTAAATAAACTGACTTGGAAAACTTTACCACGAAAATTTGGCAAAATAGAATCTCCTTTCACCTGGCCACCAAACGGTATGCAAATCCTCAATTGTTATACATTTCAAATCCACTTTGTCCACCGATGTCTTAAGTTAATCGACACAAGATTTAAGCTATCGATTTAAGCGAATTTACAATTTATTACATCTCCCTTTTTACTTATTACACCGCACAAGCGATAAGCAAAGCTTATTTCAATGATCACGTGCTGGCGAGTAAAATATAAAAATTGAGCTGATAATATTTTGTGAATATTTTTTGTGTGTGGAAGTTTAATTTTTACTTATTTCTTTTTTCAGTGACTAAAATTTTCTTATATAATTTGGCTATTTTTACTGAAAGCATTACGAGAACATGGAAACTGGAAGCCTCGCCCATTCTTATGAAAGTGATAATGGAATAATAATAATGAAGTTTGTTATATTGCCGCTGTATATATATAGTGGTCGCTGTGGCGTAGTGGTAGTGCGTTGGACTGCTGCGCAGAGTGTCCGGGGTTCGAATCTCGGCACAGGCAAAATCAAAAAATCAAAAAGTAGAAAAAATAATTTTTCTCCACGGCACCACCTCTTGGCAGGCAATGGCAAACTTACAAGAGTAAAAATTGCTTTTCACTTCGCCGTTCGGATTCGGCATGAAACTGTAGGTCCCTTCCATTCATGTACAAATATAAGACGCACAACATGAGTGGATGCGAAAAGCTCGGCCTAGGCCCTCCATGGGCTGTTGTGCCATTAAAAGTAAAGTAAGTTATATTGCCGCAGAGAGTTTAGTAGTACCATTTAAGAATAGAACAAAATTTTAATATACGAGTACATGCCTATAGTTATATAACTTCTTCTACGAAAAATCCGACTATACTTAATAGAGCTCCAAGAAGCGGATTAAATTTTTGTTCATTCTTTTTTGTTGGCTCCTGAGCCAAAATCATACATGCTTTCTTTATGTACCTTATATATTTTATTTTTATTTTCTATAATCACAAAAATAAGTAAATCTTTTCCCCCAAATCGACTACAATCATTAAGCATTCCAGCCAATACTTCAGTAATAAAAATCAAATAAATAAAAAATGAAGGTAATCGAAAAAAGGGTTCAAAAAATTGGCAAAAGTGTGCAAAAAGAAATGGCAGAATGGCTCCGCCATTTCTTTCAGCGAAATTTCAGCAGATTCATACCAAATTCGGGCTAAATACAAACAGAAAATCTGTCACGTTTTACTCTTTTTTAAACAATTTGTCGTCATTTTAAAATTCATGCAACGTGCAAAGGAAAAAATTGTGAAAGGAAAATGTTTGGAATGAGTTCAGAGAACACACATTTTTCTGTTATTTTTTTTTTTACGTTGTGTGAATCAAAAACTAAAGAGATAATTGTCCTAAAGCAATGCAGCATGGCACAAAGAACTATTAAATTTAATTTCATAGAAATTAAAAAAAGTAAAAACTAGTTTCGTTAGTACCTAAAACTCAAAAACATGAAATGCTTACAATCACGTTCTACACTAGTAAGTTTTAGTTATCATTTTGTGGTGCAAAAGTGTGCAAGTAAATGAAGTTCTAGCTATGCTTAAAGAACCACAGAAATACATACTACATACAAACAACTACATGCACACACACACACATATGTGACTACCTACATGCATATGAATATACAGAAAAGATACCTGCGGAAATCCATTGGCACGTACTAAATACTGAATGCGGTTAACTTCGCGCTGCTTGCATCGGATTTTAATTTCTGGAAAGTTCGTTCATTCCGTTTTGTGTGTTTCAGGGGCGCTAACCGTAAGAGTTTACGAAACTACTTACTTACTAACTAGTTCTAGGTACCTGCTACATTAGTAACGAGCTATTGGCAACCAACCATCGCCGATAAACAGCATGTACTATGTATGCATGTATTTGTATATTTGTAATGCATACGCGTGGATCCATGTCTTTAAACCATTGACGTTGTTAACATTATTGTTGTCATGGTACGTCGATTTGAATACAAACCAAAACTTTGCATAATTCTCCATTGGCATGCTGCATTTGTATTGCATGTGCGGAGATATTACTGGTGCGGCTATGCTTAGCTTGGCGCGACTCCAATAGATTTTGTATTTCGTAGAAGAAGAAACACACTTTTATTACTTAGGTATAAGTAAGTACTAAACACTACAGAAATTAGTAATAATTTGTTTGCCATTTCTTCAAGTAAAATGTTAATTTTATGGTTATATTGTTATTTTCTTTAAAGTTTGTTTAAGTTAGTTTGGTGCTGCGTATCAGCAAAGTTTTCTCAATACTAAAATTCCTAATGCGGTATCGAGGAGAGTAACTATATAATTAATTGGAATGCTCGAAGTGAAGTTTAATAAGCTCTTACTATCAGAATCAAATAAGCCACAAAAATATCTCTGTAACTAAATCAAGTATCAAAAGAAACATAGATACTTATTTTCAAATCCGATAAGACAGCAGAAGATACTCTTTTTGTACAAATTTTTTTTTGACCTTTTAGTGGTCTACTTTGCGGAATCCAGTTTCAGATATATATAGTTATATATCATATTATAGAAAATTGTGTTATCAGTCTTTTCTACAGGTCGTTATATATTTTTATCATGGCAAACAAAAATTTAAATAAAGTTTGAACTTTCATTTCAAATTCCAATAAAAATAATTTATCTAACGATTATACAAAAATACTTAGATTAGTGTATTTAGATTCTTCTCCAATTTCACATTCTTAATGATAGCATATAATTACATAAGGACATAAATATCATACAAATGCGCTTTAATGCCTTGCCAACATTTATTATTTATGTGATGCAGACACATTAAACATATCATAAAATATTTACAACTTAGCTCATACACAATTATTTGACCAAAATTGCTATTATATTGCTGCAGATATACTATATGACATTACTTTCAAATCACCTCATACACACATACATACTCCAACACATACAAACATTTACGAATGGATTTCCTCTGTAAGCATGTGAACATTATGAAAATAAGTTCCAACATTGAAATCAAATTAAATTATACTGAATGCACATAAATTGCACATAATTGCAGCTATGCAGTAAATGAAAATTGTAAGATGCAGCAATGGTAGCAGTAGCAGCAGCAGCAATAATAATAGAGCAAATTATGATACTACTGCATTTTAATAAAATATAGCTTGCAGCAAGATATATGTAATAAAAGTTTTGAAGAAAATTATGAGAATTTCGTATAAAATCATAATGGGTGGTCCATCTAACATTTGTTAGCGTTATTAGCCTTTTGGTGATGTGGATTTGCCACCACGCAATTATGGGGAGCTGTTAAAGATAAGTATTACGCTAACCATCCAGCAATGATTAAGGTTCTTAAGAACGAAATTGGAACAGCCATCAGTCCAGTACAGCTCCTTACAGACGAATATGTACTAAAAAATTGGTTGATCGTGGAATTAATTTGAATGAAAACCACATTGGAAAAAATTAATCATTTCTTCTTTACACCAAAATCAAATACCAAATTATAAATAGTCCACCCTGTACAAAAGTAATATGATTATGCAATAATTTATATTCGTTTATATCAATGAATAAATTCCCATAAATGTACTTTTAAAAAAAATTATAAAAAAAAAGTTTTAAATATTTTCCACACTTTTGATATGTGCAATTTAACTTAGCTTCCTTTTCACCAATTAAGCACACAACATTAAAAGTTTCTCTAGTGTAGCTTTTCAAATATATTAAAACTTTATTTTACATTCATTTGAGGACCGGAATGGTTTCAGTGAAAGTATAATTTTAAAACTAAAAGTTTTTTTGCACATTTTATTCAGAAAACAAAAAAAGAACACCAACCATCTCATACATATGCAATTATGCACAGATACATATGCATGTGTATGTTACAGTGAGAATATAGCCGTCGAGCTGAGGTGGCCCCAGAAACACCAACAAGTTAACATTTGAAAACCGCTTATACTTTTGAGAATGTCTAATTGTTTGTGTATAGTTGGTGGATCCAAAACAAACAAAAAAAAATAAAAATAAATTGATAGATAGTGGAAAAATTCGACTGACAATTACTTACTTTACTTTACTTTTAATGGCACAACAAACCATGGAGGGCCTAGGCCGAGCTTTTCGCATCCACTCATGTTGTGTTATATTTGTACATGAATGGAACTGACAATTACTACTGTTTTATTGATATAAATAGGTATGTACATACATGTGTATAAGCAAATTACTAGTATTACAAATAAATTACTCATACTACATGGTGTACTTGTGTAAAAATTTGAGTGTTTTCAAAATTTTTCAACAAAAAAATTAAAAGCGAGCAAACAAATATCTTCCTGCGAATTGAAAATGCTTAAAAGCAATTGCTTTACACAATTTTTCATAGGGATTTACTAAACAAAAATTACATTTTGCTTAAGGATTTGTAATTCTTGTAAATGTTTAAGATCAACCACACTCAAATTACTTCTAAATATTTATTTTTTCTTCTCCTAAGTATCAGATATATCTAGAAATCGGTTCTTGTTCTAACGTTTATTTTAATTCCGGAAGCATTCGCTTCTCCAATTTGATTTCAAAAATAATTCATAATTTTTCAAGCGGAACCAATCAGACCAATTATTATAAGTAATTAATTTAACTATTGATTCATAAAAAATAATAACCTTTCGAAATGAATGCCCTAATGTCGTTTCGTGCTTCATTCTTTTTCATATTGAATCATAAGACACAAAGTACCTGACTATACATAAATACAACGTCAACTTCATTTAAAGCATTATATATGCACCACATATACATACTTAACATTGTGCATACTAACATTAATAATTCGAAATACGGATTTTTCTTTTCATTGCTATTTAATCAAGGAAGAATCTCGTACATAAAAATTTCATAGCCTTCCATTAAACATTTTATTAATAACTATGCCATTGAAGCATTAAGCGTTAAGCCTAAGTTCATTTGCAGTTAAGAAAAAGAAATAGGAGAAAATTGTCAATTTTCTCAATTATTTCAGCATCACCGGACTAAATAATACTCAACTTTCTTAATGACTTTTTCAAATGTTCATGAAAACAAAAATCAAAACCAAAAGAACAAAATATTAATTCTGTCAGTAAATTTTATATAGCTATTGGATATGGTTCAATCGTTAGTTATTTATAATGATGATTAATTAGAGAAATATTTCTACAAATATTGCGTTGTAATAAAAAGATGTTACACCCATTAGCTTTGTTGCATTTCCATATATCCAAATATAATTTTCATAAATGTGTTGTATTATACGAGGTAAAGTTTCTCTGTTATGTTTTTTCTATTCTTTTTTTTCTATTTTTCTATTTCTATAATACAATAATAACATTAACGTTTACAATTAACTTAATGGCATTTTTGTATAGTAGATATTCTTTGAATTGTGCTTTTCTAGAGCAATAGTTTTGTTCATTGCTTTATGTTTATTTACATAGTTTTATGTCTGCTAAATTAAGAAGTTTTTACTTTACATAAGTACTAACCTTGGGTGTTCAATTTAGATTAATGCTTAACATATGTAAGAGCTTCATATTGCAAAATTAAATGAAGCTAAACTCTTGTAAAGGGTGATTTTTAAAGAGCGTGGTTTTTGAAAATCAAACAAACTCAGAAATTTTACAAAAGTGAACGAAATTTTTATTTGGATCGATAAATCAATTCCTGCTATTTACTTCTTAAAGATTTAATTGACTTAATTGTTGCCCGCGGCAACGCTTTAATTGTTCCTTTCTGAAGGCACACTTTTTCACAAATTTCGGCCGGAATCTCACCAATGACGCATTCAATGTTGGCTTCCAAAGCAGTAATCGTATTTGGCCGCTCCCTATAGACAAAAGACTTAACATAGCTCCATACTATATAGCTCCAAATAGTCTAACGGGGTCAAATCACACAATCTTGGTTGCCAATTTACTGCACCAAAACGTGAGATTAACTGCTCACCAAATTCGCCTTTCAATTGATGCATGGTTTCGCGTGACTGTGGCATGTGGCACCGTCCTGTTGGAACCACATGTCGGCCAAGTCCAATTCTTACATTTTCGGCAAAAAAAATAGCGTGTTATCATCGAACAGTATCTTTCTCCATTGACCGTAACGTTGCGGCCTTCATCGTCTTGCCTGCCCATAAACCGCACCAAAAAGTGAATTTTTTGGGATACATTGGTAGCAGCTGAATTGCCTCTGGCTGGTCTTCACTCCAAATACGTCAATTCTGCTTATTCACATATCCATTGAGCCAAAAAGGAGCCTCGTCGCTAAAGACAATTTTGCGATAAAAAACGGATCGAATTTTGATATTAAATTTCCATAATTTGCAAACGTTGTTCAGGAGTAAGTCTATTCATGATGAAATGCAAACCAACCTGAGCATTTTTTACTTTGGCACATGTCAAAAATCATGCGTGAACTGCCCAAAATATTAACGTCAAAAACTAAGTATCAAAAAATAACCTTTTAGTACCATTTAAATCAATAATAAGTCAAACTGAGTCCGTTAACTTACAAGATAAGTAGTTTTCTTTATTTTCTATATAATTTTTCCCCCTTTTTTTTTATTATTTCTATTACAGTCAACACACAGAGAGTACCCCTATAAATGCAGAGCATTGTGTTGATTGGAAGGAAGATTGATAGGTGGCAGAAGGAGGGAGAATGAGAGAGAAAGCAGCCATAGGACACCGATAAAGTGATAGACAGCCATTGTGGCAAGTGTTACTTATGTATTTACCACAATGAACTTCAATTTATCAATGTCGACTATGACCGCATGTAGCGCCAGCGAGAGGGATAGGAAGGAAAAGGAAGAAGTACCATTGCCTGCCAAGAAGTGCTGCTATGTTGAAAATATTTTTTTTTTCTACTTGTTGATTTTGCCTGTGCAGAGTCGAACCCCAGACACTCTGCGTAACAGTCCAATGCATTGCCACTACGACCACAGCGACCACTAAATTGCTAATTAAATAAATTCATTTATTAAAATATATACTTTACTTGTTGTTATAACATTTCTTTCATATTTTTTAATATTGCAATACAAATGTAAACATTTTCTTTACCTAGTTCAATTTTCTTAAGTGATTTTCTATGTATTTTTAATACACTCAAACGTATAAGCTCAGCACCATCATCAAAGCACACATTTCTTTTTTCTTCTTTTTCTTAAGTTTATTTTAATATTTTATGAGGAAAATTGTAGGTGGCTCATTGTTTAAAACACGTTTTACCTTTTATTATAAAAAGGCGTTGAAATTCTTCAACATGTCGAGAACTTTAGGCCGCAATTTTTTTTCATATTCTCTTGTACATAATTTACCTCGTATATTTCTTCCAGCTACATACATGAAATATGCATAGTCGTAGGCATAATAATACAATTTATACACAAGGTAACAGTTTGAAGAAAATGAATTTTTTGCAGACACTCTGTATGAATATTTGATATTGATTGGCATGGTATTACCGTTTGCCTTGTTATACTTTTGTTGGGATATATTCTTTTTTATATTCAATAAATAATGTTGGAACTTAGTTCTTTATTCGCAATGATAAATGATTCGCTATGAACATACGTACTATGTACTTTCTTTAGTATAAGTCATTTTCTTTCCTAACACACGCAAAATTCCTACCAATGAATTCGGTTCTTAAACT
Source organism: Palloptera scutellata (assembly GCA_958295655.1). Lineage (NCBI taxonomy): Eukaryota > Metazoa > Arthropoda > Insecta > Diptera > Pallopteridae > Palloptera > Palloptera scutellata. The sequence continues at coordinate 20,658,526 of OY282449.1, read as the reverse complement.
ACTTAGAAAGGCACCAATTTTTATAACAGTAAATAATAAATTTAAATTGAATTATAAACAAACACATAGTTTAATTTTTAAAATTTTCAATACCATTATCATCAATAAAATCCATTCATTAACTTTTACTATTTAATTCAAATATATACACTATCCAACGCCTCTGTTGTTTGTCTTTATATTTTTTCCATATTCATGTTTAATATTCTTTACTAATTTCACTTCACATAAAAATTCAAAATCTTATCCTTATTATATTCCAGTATGTTACCATATTTTTATACATGGTTTCTCTGTTTTTATTGAGAATCTCTCGCCGCAAGCGAAATTACTAAAGTTGCTGCATTTGCTGTACAGCACAAAATATAATAAATGTCTCTATGTAAAGGCGATGACAGCGGAGCGGGTGTGCGGTGCCACCAGTGTCGATGCTTTGCAGCAGCAGCAAGCGTATGTACACAAAACATTTTGGAATTAAATGGAATTTGTTAACAATGTTGTTTGTGGGCTCTGCAAATTAATTATTTAACATTGTTATTAATTTTTGGTGAACGTGTTTGGAATATTTTAGTATGTGTGCACAAGTATTTTGTAAGTACTACGCATTGAGTAGTAAAATGAATGGAAATAAACATAAAGAAATTATTAGTTTCTTTAAGCGTAAATTGTACATATGGTTTATGCTGTGAAATATTTTTTAAATTACAAGTTAATGCGGTAAGTGGAAACAAAATTGTAATTGCAGTTAATTTCTTCATACAAATTACTAAAAAAAAATTATTAACTTTCTGGGACTTTAAGATTTATTTCGTATGTCTAAAAGTATGCAATTAAAATTCGATAAATACAGAAATTCGACCTAAATTCTAAACAAAACTGATTGAAACATGGTGACTCCTAACTAAATCTCAAAAAACACTGAGATATTTTAATACTTAATTCGAAAAATGATTCTGCTTAAAAATACAAAATTTCAAATTTAAACATACCATATCTGTCCTCCGATGAAAAAGTTTTCTCTACTTTTATTCTTATTGTTTTCAAAATTATTTTTAATATTATAACTTTCCGGCTAGATACGTACAGACATATGTATGTATGTACGAGCATAAAAAATGTGTATATTTCTTTGAAGCATTTCTGTATTGTTGTCTGTTATACTTACACACATTCATAGTCACTCACCCATACGAGTCTGTATGCACATTCTACAGACTGCCCTTGGGTCATATTTTGTACGAAAAGTTATGCCATTATGCGATGCTGCAAAATTATGCTATGCCAAGCACAAATTATGGAGCATAGTTTCCACTTACTCGTATGCAGATAAAAAGAACAGTGTACACCACAATATGTTGTGTAAAGGAAACCTAATATTTAAAAGCAGCAAAATGCAGAGGAGCCAATGTGTAACCAAAGGATATAATACCAAGAAAATGTGTTTATATAACTATTGGTATATAACTTGAAAATAAAACAAAACAACATTAAATGTTAGGAATTAAAAATTATATTTTCTTAAAATTATCCTAAAAATATTTTACATACTACATATGTAGATGAAAATGTGTTAAGTATACTGCAACCAGTATCCACATTGGATACCCACATATATTTATATAATTTTATTTGTAATTTCTATTTGACATTTTGGTACATCATACATTATTGCTATATTTTCCGCTTTCGCCCAGCAACGGATATGGAAATACTCACATGCAAACACACACACACAAACACACAACATACCAATAACAAACTTCAATAAATGTTCAATGCCAAAAAATATTTTTCTTATTTTGTTCGTTAGTTGCACTTGCAAACTTATCATACGCCAAAATGGGCGTGCATGTTTGTGTGTGTTTGGAAGTGGGCGGTTGCTTATTTTTGCTAAGTGTATATGCAAAAATAGTTTGTATTTATCATCTTCTTCGATAAGCATGCAAACATAAACTTACACTCATTCCATAAAAAACAGAAAATTAATAAAAGTTGCCTCTTTAAGCTCCTCAGGCTTAACAATTTAAGTATTTCATTTGTATAATATTTACGCCAGTATTATTAGTGACTGAATATTTTGCATTAATGCGGTAAATAAATACCTTGTTAAAAGTATCACGCACAACACCTACCAATCCGCACACGTACACACACATATGCGCGAATAAGCAAAAAAGGTCAACGCAATGAAACCCAAAGACTAAAGTCGACGAGACAAGATTAAAGTGTTCCAACGAATTTCCAGACCAAAAAAATAACAATTATTAATATTCCTTAAAATATTACTCACGCAGTATAAGAAAAATATGACAAATTTAATATTATTTCTTTATTTTTCCACTTAAAAAATTCTTCAATTAAAAAAACTTCATCAGAAGAACAGATATTTAGTTTATAGAGAAGGTCTGATTGTAAGATTGTAAAAAAAATATTACTTTGTATATGTTTTAACTTTATATTTATTTTAGGTAGAATAAGGAGTATCGCTTTTTAACTCTCTAGAAAATTTACTTATTTGGTTTACAGCAGTAACTAACAAATTCTTGTTATTATTATTAAATTGTTTTCCACGTTCATTTGTAATCGTTCACAAAACGTACGTACGTCGATGTGTCATTATCGGAAAATATTGTCTTTGGATGCTAACAAAATAAAGAATTTCAGATTTTATAGAAGTGAAAAAATGTCTAATACATTTATGTAAGCTTTTAAAGCAACAATTTTAATTGAATGCACTTTTGACGAAATTCTTCTAATGCCATTCAATGTAGTATTTCAGCGAGCGAGAGGAGAAATTCCACATTCGCATGCTTGTTTAAATGCAATGTGGGGAAACTCTCTCGCATTTTGTAATAACATTTTTGAATTCCCCAGAGATACAAACGATAGCAACGCTGCAGGGGGGAATCTCTGCGTGTATGTGTGCTGTGCAGCAATGCATTTTCCGCATACTTAAAACGACCGAAATTTATGTTGCTCGTGGTCAGCATATTGCCATATTTTATGCATTTCGAGAATTGTTTTTTCCGCTTCTGCTGTCGCTGCTCTTGTTGTCGTTGTCGATGTTGTTGATGCTGTTGTTACTTTTACATTTCGGCTAACAAAGCAATTGCTGGTTGCCTTTTCGTTTTCGTTTTTGCTACCACATTTGTAATTGCGCGCAATTTCGCAGTGTTCTACTTTTTTTTTTTTGGATGTGTGATGTGGATTGATAATAACTGCGTGACTGCTATATAAGTGTTTTTCAAAAATGTTTTGAGTATTTGAAAACAACTAAATAAAAAATTATATAGCGCTGAAGATTCACTTGCATTCATTTGATTGAGTTATTCAAATTCTATAATACAAAATAAAAACATTTTTATTCAAATTTAATGAACACTTACCAAAATTTCACCAAAAACGCCAAGTGGTTTTCCATGCAACTCCTGGAAAACTAATGCAATATATCAGTTATACATATTTTACAAAGTGCTGAAATTTTACTTTATTTTAAAATCATTTACAATATCGCACAATTCCCAGTGTAAACCTTATACCATTGTACTCCATTACAATTGTTCAAATGTCGTTTCCGCATTTTTCCATTAAATGTAAAATTAAAAGAATTTTTCAATAAATATTTTCTACATAAAATTGTAAAATAAAAACTCTTTCACTTTATGCTTCGAATTTCTTTGTAGTATTCCCATATATTTATATTGTACATATTTATGTTTGTTTTATTTCTAGTTTTTGCCTTTTGGTACAGTTTACTATTTCTATTTTTTGTGCACTCAATATCTGAAGATTCTTGAATATCTCCAACTACTTTCGGTATTAAATTTATAAAAGCCATGTAGCAGCAAGCAACAACAATGTATGAAGTGTGTGAAATATAAGTATGTAGAATTTGTACAATTGTATGTTTGTATGCATACATATGTACTTAGCTAGAATATTTGAGATAGCCATGGTGGGGAAACAGAAAGAATGGAGAATACAGACATGTTTGCCGCTGCTACGCTAACAGATTATTTCGGATATTTAATTTTCTTTTGCATGGAATGCAAAAAATTACATTCTTTGCTCTTTGCTTTTCACACTACTCCTTTTACACATCTGCTGCATACTTTTTTTTATATATTTACATATATTTATATTTTATAGATTTGCTTTGTGAAAAGGATATTGAACATTATTAACCCAAGTACATATGTAAATGATAAAATAAAAAGTCATTCGACGATTTGCTGAAGGTGGGTCGAAATCGATCATCCCCGACTTTTTCCAAAATTTTGCGTTTACGTGGCCGTTGTTTAATTTGATAGTGAGTTAAAGTGGTTAAAAGTTGCAAAAATTGCTTCATCATCACATTAAATTGACACATAAGCGAATTTGAAGAAAATCAGAAAATGCCGATTTCTATTTTATTTTTTCATTACAAAAATATCTAAAATGATTTCAATATCAAGATCAGGAGTCTAGCTCCAATGTACTCTGTGGGCAAAAGTTAGCAAGACTTTGTTCATAATTTCAAATATTTTTATTCATTCTTCCAAATCTATTTCGTCCTCTTCAAAGTAATCCCCCCCGGCCCCAATACACTTGTGCCAACGTTTTTTCCAATTCTCGAAACAGTTGTTAAAGTCAATTTCCGGAATAGCCTTCAATGCGATTAGCGATTCATGTTGAATGTCTTCAATTGACTCAAAACGGTGTCTACGAAGCGGGTTTTTGAGTTTAGAAAATAGCCAAAAGTCACACGGTGCTAATCACACGGTCAGGCGAATAGGGTGGTTGCGGAACAATATCAGTCGAATTTTTGGTAAAATGGTCTCGTAAAACCAATGCAGTGATTTTGGAACCAATCGTGCATTCACTCTTCTTAGGCCCAAATTATGTTTCAAAATGGTTTTCACTGATCCTTCCGATATTCCAACGATGCCAGTAAGGTCTCTGACTGTTAATCGTCAATTCTGATTTTTGATTTTATTGACGTGTTGATTTGGCACATCAGTTGATGTTGATGGCCGTCCTGGACGTGGTTCGTCGTCAACGCGTTCTCGACCATCTTTGAACAATTTGTACCAATCAAAAACACTTGCTCGCGACATACAATTATCACCGAAGGCCTTTTGCAACATTCTGAACGTTTCGGCACCAGAAAGTTGATTCCGCACACAAAATTTAATGGAACTTCTTTGTTGAATAATTTCACTCATTGTGAAAATCGCCGAATGCACTTTTTGTACTTCAGAAAGACAAGCGTATACTAAACACTAATGATTATTTTGATGTGACATTGGGCACAGATGTCACCGACAGTCATACCAACCTTAAAAAAATAATATTTTGATGAATGGGTTTCCGCGCGAAATTTAAATTAAAAAGTCTTACTACTTTTTGCCCACAGTAGTATTTGCTGGAACAATATATTCATGACTTAATATTTTTTTATACCATTCAATACTATTATTTATTATTAAGTTTAACTTTACTTAAAAAAAATTATTATTATTACACTTATTCCTACTAGCATCTGTATGTATCTATCATTTAAATTACCGGTAATGCTAAATGGAACTATCTTCTACAAGAGTGTCATGCTGCTAGCATACGCTGATGATATTATTTGATATCATTGGCAAAAACGCTCGAGCAGTCAGTGCAGCATTCTCCAACCTGGAAAGGGAGTCTCGTCGTGTGGGTCTAGTGGTGAACGAGGACAAAACGAAATACCTTGTGTCAACAAACAAAGAGTCACGGCGTCTTGGACAAAATGTCACTGTTGACAACTACACTTTTGAAGTCGACAAGGATTTCGTTTATCTAGGATCCAGCATAAACACCAACAATAATGTCAGCCTTGAGATCAAGAGGAGATTAACTATTACCAACTACGGGCTGTGTTACTACGGGCTCAGTAGGCAATTGAGAAGTAGAGCCCTCTCTCGACCGACGAAAATAACGCTCTATAAGTCCCTCATCTTGTGGTCGTTGGACTGCTACGCAGAGTATCCGGGGTTCGAATCTCGGCAAGGGCTAAATCAAAAAGTAGAAAAAATAATTTTTCTACATGGCACCACCTCTTGGCAGGCAATGGCAAACCTACAAGAGTAAAAATTGCTATGGAAATCTTTTCACTTCACCGTTCGGATTCGGCATTAAGCTATAGGTCCCTTCCATTCATGTACAGATATAACACGCACAACATGAGTGGATGAGAAAAGCTCGGCCTAGGCCCTCCATGGGCTGTTGTGCCATTACAAGTAAAAAAGTAAGCCCCTAATCCTTCCCGTCCTAATGTATGGCGCAAAGACGTGGAAATTGACCATCAATGATGACAGGCTGTTAGGAGCGTTCGAGAGGAAGATACTCCGTAAGATCTACGGTCCAGTATGCGTGGACGACGTGTATCGAATAAGATGGAACGATGAGCTGTATGAGCTGTACGCCAACACTGACATAGTCAAGCGTATAAAACTCCAGCGGCTTCGCGGGCTGGGTCATGTTGAGCGAATGAAAGAAAGCGCTCCGGCTAAAAGAGTGTTTTAGTCGAACCACGGTGGAGGAACACGCAGAAGGGGACGTCCTAATCTCCGTTGTAAAGACCAGGTGCAGGGCAACCTGACTGCACTTGGCCTTATCAAGTGGCGCCAGCGCCTGCATAGCAGAGGCGACTGGCGAAGCTTTATAGTGGCGGCCAAGACAAATCATCGGTTGAAGTGCCAGTTAAGTAAGTAAGCAATGATAAATGGAGCATATTCACTGCTACGATTCATTTCTGACTCAATTTCGACTCATCGAGTAATACCATACCATATGTACGAGTATACTAGAAATCAGTAAAATGTGCTAACGTGAGTTTATAGCTTTTGGGAAATATGTATGTTCGTTGTATGAGCGTTTGTGTATGTATATGCATTTATGCATATTATAGATAGATAGTTGCAACAAAGTAGTTAAGGAAACAATTTTGAAAATTTTTTTACTGATTTAATTTTTGACCGAAAAGTTTTTCACAAACTTTTGCAACTAGAGCATAAATGCAAAGCAACTACATATATATGTATATATCCATATATATATATATATATATCCACATACACCTCAACAAAACAAATATTTGGTATTGGGTGTATAACTTATTACATGACTGGTTTTTTTATTACAAAAATATAACGTTATTTCAATAACAAATCGATTGAATACACTATTCAAAGTAGTGTCCGTCGAAAACTAGGGCATTTTGCAATCTTCTAAGCAATTTATGGATTCCAAAAAAAAAAAAAAACCGCCCATCTGTTGTGAACGGATTAATTAAATTTTTGATACTTTCCACTGAAGTAAAACACATTCCAGTAAGGGCAACGATCGAATTAAGTGATAATCAGTCGGATCAAGGTCTTGTAAATACGGCGGGTGAGCCAAAACTTTCCATCCATCATTTTTCAAATGATTTTTAACCGGTCTAGCAACATGAGGCAGTGCGTAGACATGTTGAAAAATTACGGTCACATATTTAGGTCGATTTTCGGCCATTGCTCCGTTCAAATGAATCAATTGTTTTCGATACATCTCTCCCGTGATAGTTTCACCAGATTTCAGCAGCTTATAATAGATAACACCCTTCTGATCCCACCAAATATAGACCAATACCTTGGCGCCATGAATAATCGACTTCCGAGCTTCACAATAAAACGATGAGCAAACGACGTATTTTTATAGCGCTTAAGTAGCATTTCAGACATTCCGTTCGACGACTCTCGACTTCAATTTGCATGGCACTCAATTTTCTTCCTTTTAAATGAACCTCAACGATTTTAGTCTTTTGAAAATTGCTAGTTGAGTAACTTTCAATGTTATTGCAAGTTTTTCTTGGGTTAAGAACGAGTCTTTGTCGAGTAACGACTCCAATCTTCGAACTTTCTGATTTGTCCTTGGTTTTCTTCCTTGTGAAAATCTCCACTTTTAAAGCGAATTCACGTGATTTAATCGATGTGGTATATTCACCATAAATTTCCGACAGCAGTCGATGACTTTCATCATAAAATTTTTTTTTCGAAAAGCAAAAACTTCCCGCAAATGCTGTTTATGTTGCTGACATGTTTGTAGCGCGAAAAGATTATGTTGCTTACACTTTGGCAAATTGATAAATAATAAAAGCAAAAGTTACATGACGTAGCTAAAACATGAAAGTATTTATAGTATTGCAGACTAAAATAATTAAAATAACGAATATTAGCTTGACTGTGTAAAATGATAGTATATTAAAAAATGTTTGGCGTGAAATAACTTCATAACTCTAGGGAATCTACAAAGAATAATTTTCCTGAAAGAACTGTGTGTACGAATGCACGCCTTTGCCTTAGAATAACAGTCCTTGATTGATCAATTCTGGTGTAAGCACTGCCCCGAGGCCCGTTCTCGTTATACTTTGAGATATTCTTGTACCGTATCAAATCATCTCTCAAATGGAATCTCTTTTTCTCATTCCAACAGGATTTCTTTTAAAATGTTTATTTCTCTTTGGGTTTTAAATGTATATGGCCAGAGTTAATACCATTGTGAAGTTCGCTGTGGTTTCCTTGTTCGATATTTTTTTTCTAACAATTCCAAATTGGAAAACTTTTACTAAATAGTTTTATAGACCTTCTGGTAAGAAAATCGCTATTTCGTTGTATCTCCATGCTATTGAAAGAAAGTATCTTAATGGAAAGAGATACATTCACAGTTCTTCGTTTCTCAACCTTAAACAGTTTCGACTCGAATAATCTTATATATACAAAATTTGCTGTATTCGCTGACTAAATTATAACTAGTTCCATTTATGTCTTTGTAATCATTTCTTTCAAAGCAAATATTGCTATTTTGTAACAATATCGTTTAGACAGGAGGCTATCAACGTCGAAACTTAAATTATAATTTTCTCCATTGTAGTTTTCCATATTATAATATCATATTTCAAATTAGATGGAGGTAAGCAGCATCTTCAGCAGGACAGAGAAACTAAAGAGATTAGTAATGAAAAGGTATAAAACTTCATTTTCTCAGATTAGCTAACTTACTTTTATGTCTTGTTTCCTCCAGTTTCAATAAATTTATATAAAAACAAATCATAAACAATACAATCTTGCTTCAGATTCAAATAAATATCACTTCAATTATGTAATTTGATGTGGCTATACTCAAGGGGTCTTACTTTCAAATTCACAATGCTGCTATTATTTCATTGTACTACATTGCGTATGAGTAACAAATGTATGTAAGTTAAAGAAATTTCATTTATTAACATAGATATATAATATTTTAAGAACTTTATTAAAGAAAAATATTTTTCATTGCTTATACTTAAAAACTCAAAAATTCTCACAAAATTCTTACAAAACTTTTACAACTTAATAAAAATGCAAATGCATTTCACAATTTTTCAGACAATTGGTGTGAGCGGCAGTACACTGCCAGTTTACTCGGCGCTTTCCTTCAGTTTGGCAAATATACGAAAGTTTTTCGTTGTCAAAATGAAAGCCAGCAACAAAAAATTAAAAAGATAAATTTAAACATAAACTGTTAATAAAGAAGTTAAAATATTAGCTGCTCTGATTTTAAGTATATACATAATTTCATTAACTGTTGTAGCTATACAAAGCCTGGTCGGTTTCCTCCAACTCGATTTTTCTTTTATCTTTAGTTATTTCAATAAAAAGTAGAACTTTGTGATAATTTTATTCAAAACCAAATACGAAGTTCTATAAAATAATAAACATTATAGTATAGTTTCATAAAGGAGTTAGTTTGAAAAGTGAATTTTTCCTATACTCTAGGTTAAATTCTTCTGAGAAAATAGCAGTGTAATATATATACTTTACCTACGTACTTTATTACATAATTACCTAATTAATTAATTATATTGGATGTTGCTCATGCGATATTTTAAATAATTTTTTATATTAAACTACATTCATACTTTTCTGCAACAAATCTGTTTTATTTCATTTGTTAACTACAAAAACCAATTAGTAATTATAATTGCATACACAGAAACGTTTAAACAAATACCTACCAATAATAAGTTTTGTCATATGAACATGTATGATATGACAACTTTAATTGAATTTATTTATAATGTTTTAATTGATATTTCAGAAAAATTGTACGGTAGGTTTGAGTGATATAAACAAAACATAAATTGAAATGAATGTTTCAGTATGAAATAAAAAAGGATATATGTACTATTATTCGTATGTATTGAAAGAACATTATGCAATGAAAGTACATGCACGATGATTACAAAAAAAAATTCAAATCATATTAGTTTGCGACACCAAAAATATGGGTTCAAAATTGTAACTACTAAGACTTTCTGCTACTTTAGATCAAATAAGCGAAAGAAATTTCGAGGACAAAGTTTTGCTCAGTGAAATTGTACCTAGACTAAATCTGAACAACTTTCTTAATCACACTGAATTAAGTGTCATAACGTTTGAACACATATGTATGTGGTTCAAACACAAGGTGGTGCAAAAGTAATGTCATAATGTGAATATGTAAAAATTTATTCAAATTGCATCAAATTTCTTTGTGCTTTAACATTTCTATTGTAGGCAGAGAATTAGTTGACAACAGGAAACGATGGAGATTTTGAAACACCAATTTCCGGGCCATATGATCTCCCGTTTTGGCAATTTGAATTAACCGGCCGGATTGCCACTTCAGACGGCGCTATACTTCTTCCTTTGGGACTTTTTAAAATCTCGCGTTTACCATAAGACACAACAAACCTGTGGTTGAGTCTTGAAAGCCAACATTGAAGAAGAAATCAGATGTTATGCGAGCACCAATTCAAAATGCCGTAAAACGAGCACAAATGTGCATCATCTCAGCACGTTGTTATGTGGCTAATATAATTTTTCCAACATTTATATAAACTTACCGTGAAAACAGAGTAAAATTTTTAACCAATTGGCAACCATTTTACATTATGACATTACTTTTGCCTAACCTCGTATATGTTTTGATCAATAATCTACTTTTTAGGTCTAAATTAATCCATATATAATGTTCAAATGTTCAGCAAAATTCTAGCAAAGTAAATGTGAGACAATTTCACAGTTTACACTGAAACCCATTTCCTTGACGTTTAAATGTAAACAAAAATTTATAATAATAAGTGTCAAACTCCACATCTTGTTTTTAGTTTCTCTTGTCACAGTTGCCTACCAAGTATTTTGTAGATATATATTAAAGAAAAAACTTTGCCAAAGGCATTGCCATGAAATTCTTTATGTTCATCAGAACCAACATTAATTTTGTCGCACAGTGTTTTTGAATAAACTGAATTGGATCTCAGCTGAAACTGATTTATTTCTGAAGAAAAATTGAATATCTGTATGAATAAATAACCATAAATTGTATTATGAACTACATATTAGCGAAACTATGACAGTGATGCTGAACTTCAATGTGAGTATTGATATTTTTAGTTAATATTAAATAAAATAAACATTTTTATTGGCTTCAGCCATCGATTTTATTCAGTCCAATAATTTCACTTATTGCATACCTGGTCGCTGTGGCGTAGGTAGTAGTGCATGGGTCTGCTACGCTGAGTGTCCAGGTTACAATTCTCGACATAGGCAAAACCAAAAAAGGAGAAAGAAACATCTTTTCTACGCGGCACAAACACTTGGCGGGCCATGGCAAACATACAAGAGTAAACATTGCCTATGGAAAACTTTTCACTTCGCCGTGAGTGAATGCGAAAGCTCGGCCTAGCCCCCTCAATGGGCTGTTGTGCCATTAAAAGAAAAATAAAGAAACGTACCTAAAGTATTTGCCCATGGAACCACAATTCACACGAGGGAATTATTAGATATTTTTTATGTTATGAGATCTTTGCTTTCTAAGACGAGCATTCTAATCAAACTGTAAGCTGATTTTTCCTCTTTTTAAAGACTAACAACTACAATTATGAAACGTCAGCCTTGTACTATATTCCACAGCATGCAAATATCTTACTTTCATTTTCTGTGATACATTTTCTTTCTCCCTGTTGCAATAAATTGGAAAAAATATTTTACCTTTACTCTAAGTAAAGGGTGTTTTTTTAGAAGTGTGGTTATCAATCTGGCCATACTTTTTTCGGAGTTGGTCTTTTTGCTGTCACTTGATTTATGCTCAGTTTGTTTTAGCATTTCAAGAATTGAAGCCGAACGACCATCAAGCGCGTCGCACTTTCGGTGAATGGACCCAAAACAAGATGGCCTCCGATCCCGATTTTCACAAGAAAATTTTGTTCAACGATGAAGCTCACTTTTGGTTGAATGGGTACGTTAATAAGCAAAATTGCCGCATTTGGAGTGATCCTAATCCACAAGCCATTGTTGAGACGCGGTTACATCGTTACGTCCTCAAAAAGTCACTGTTTGGTGTGCTCTACAGACAGAGGGAATCATTGGTCCATATTTCTACAAAGATGAAGCCGGTCATAATGTTGCAATCAATGGGGAACGCTATAGAGCCATGATTAATGACTTTTTCGTGCCTGAATTGGAGGCTGTTGATGTGAATGACCTTTGGTCTTTGGTTCCAACAAGACGGCGCTACATGCCATACAGCCAACGAAACAATCAATTTATTGAAGGAAACTTTTGGTGAGCGCATTATCTCGCGTAGTGGGCCTGTGGCGTGGCCTCCAAGATAGTGCGATTTAACACCGCTGGACTGTTTTTTGTGGGGTTATGTGAAGTCGCTTGTCTACGCAGATAAGCTCAAGATTGAGAATATTCGGCACGTTATTACTGACAGTGGTCAAAAATTGGGCCCCTCGGCTGGAATTTATTCGAACCAGCCGCGGCTGCCACTTGCCCGAAATCGTTTTTAAAACATAATGGCAAACGCTTATCTTTATAATAAAACTAAATTCTTGGCCATAACATTAAATTATATGCGTTTTATTTCTTCTTGAAAACCACACTTCTAAAAAAACACCCTGTTTATTCTGCCTTCACTTTGCCACTTAGTTACATACATACTCGTAAGTATGTTCTTATGTAAGTATATATGTAAATCTATGCCACACACTTTGACGCAATTCAATTGTGTCTTTAATAATTAGAACACTCAATGTTTGTGTGTATTTGCTATTGCCGAGTACCGCACAAACAACAAGAACAACAAAAAAAACAAATACCACATTGTGTCATCATGAATATTTAATTTCAATTTGCTGTGTTAGTTGCAAACACATTTGAGTATTTAATAAAAAATAAACTGATTGAATACAATTTGATGCTGGTTGGAAAAAAACAATCGAACGAATTCCAACAAGCTTACAAGTACAGCAAATAAAGAAAATAATATCAGAGGAATAAAATGTTATAGAATATACATAATAGGGGGATTCTCTTAGTCAGGCATATGCCCTTATATGGTGCAAAAATAACGGAATTACAAAATTTTGCAATTAACAAAGAAAATAGCTATTCTTGCTCTGTGCAAGTACTTACATATGCCAACTATAGATTATGTAAAAGAAACAAATGTATAACCTATGTATGTCGATTTTTGGGCTTACAAGTATTTAAAAATTTACTGCATTTAATTAAAAAAAACTTAAATTTTACCAAAAACTCAACGCTTGAAAATTTCTACAAACTTCCGTTTTCTAACAGATATTTACTTAGTCCTGCAGCGAAAGCATTACGTTCATTAAATTTAACATTTTATCGCATTTATCCTTAAGTGTCCTCTTCAAATATTTGTTTTTAAATTTTTTATTTGGGAAAATAATTTTTATTTTCTTAACAATAAGCAAAAGAATAAGCAAATTTTTGATAGCGTTATATTAGAAGAAGAAGAAGAAGAAGAGATGTAGCAAACATGTTAGAAAAGAGTTGCGACAATCATTTCAATAACCATTTTAGTTCAAATTATAGCCGCATTTAAGGAAAATAAAAAGCACCCCTTAGCTACTGTTTCTTTGTTTAATAGAAGGAATGTAGAAAGAAAACAAATGATAGGGTGATGAGCATCACATTGACATTGCCACAACATTTAATGTTTGTTAAAGCTTCAACATTCACTGGCATTGATATTTTCTTTTTCGGCTTTTCTCAATCCACAAAGTCCTTTGCCCTTTGTATCTGTGAATGTGGCGCGCAAACAATTTTTATAGCAGCAACACATCAAATCCTAAATTGAAGTTTGCTTCTTAACATTTAAGATACAGTTCCTTGAGTTTGCTGTTGTTCATTTGACCATGAAAAAAAAGAAGAAAGAAAAGGAAAAGAAATAAAAGTTTATCCGCTTGCTTGTGTATATATTTCATGTTATGATATTTTTTTATCTTTGATGTTTTTGGGCTGGCAATAAAGTTGAACGTAGTGGTTGTGCCACTAGTGGCAATCAATTAAACTGCAAATTCTAAGAATCGATAGCGTTGGTATATATACAATTTTTATTTTAAAAGACTAAGCCATTTGTATGCGTTTACATATATATACTCATGAATATATAGTGGTAATGAGCTTCAATTGTTCCATAAACCAGCTCTACTCAAAATCAAATCTACTTAATATAATTTTAATGATATTGCATCTCAATACATACAAACAATATATAATTTGCTGCAATTATGCAAATAAGAGTAAATGGTTGTTGTTGTATATTACACATGCAAATAACTAACAAACACACTCACAAATACGCAATCAAATATCGATATGTACATATGTATACTTATAATATAAGTATGTATAGTCGATTCGATATAAGCGGATTAAATTACATTGAAAATTAAACTCAGCAAATAAATCATTTGATAAAATGTTGTTGAAATTCAATCGATTACAACAATTGTCGAGTACTGCAGCCGCGAAATGTAATAATGTATGCGAGTCTATGTGGATGTTTTGTTTAACTAAGCAATTTGATATTGGTTGTTGTCCTTTCCTCCCTCATTATGGTCAGAAAATTTATAATCATAATGCAAAATAGTTTTAAAAGCAAAAAAAAAAAAAACGTGTGTAAACAAAATATGGAAAATAAATGACAGCACCGCAAGCGAAGTTGCAAATCAATCATACGCACTGTAGACCTAAATACGTTTCAAATTTATTTATCTACTCCATCAGATCTGTGTACTTATATATTTAGTTTTAATAAGACAGCATACATTTTTAACGCAACTATCACAACATTTTTTTTTAGATTTGTACAGAAAAAGGTTTAAAAACTCTTATTGGCATTATAATCAATCAATGATTGATATTTTTAAAAAATACTACAATGAGTCCCTTCGGCATTCGGACAACTGATCGGTATACAATATCAACATAAATACTGTAAAGAGGGGTTCATGATATGCGTATTATTAAAGTGTTATTTCATATAACTAAATAATTCAATCCAAATAGAGACAAAGCTCTCTAGTAGGATTTTTATCAAAAATCTAAGGATAAATTACGGATTCTTTAACTTAAAAAAAAAGGTTAAGATAAGATTATAGCAGAAAATTACTAAAACCAAAAAGGTTATATAAAAAATAGTCTAAATAGTAGTACGAGTTTAAAATAGTAGATGAATAGGTATTATGAAAGGTAACAAACATAGTAATAGTAAAAGTAGTAGAAAGTAGTGGTAGAAAAGTTGGAAAAGAAGTAGAAAATATTAGTCGAAAGGTAGTATAAAATAGTAGCAGAAAAGTAGCGCAGCCTTTTTGGGGTGCGGATAAAAGATTGACCCGGCATCTGGTTGTAACGTGCGTTGACACAATTGCTCTCGCTGCACTAACTCTTGTCAAGTGAAGCATAAGCGTACGTGGCTACAGCATGATGATCATAATACGCAATATTGGTATCCAAATTCTGTTGTCAAGTGAAACATGCGCACACGCTAAAATAGTATGATGATGATGATAAGTAATATGCAGGTATGTCAGCTTTTTCGACAGCGTTATATTTACACAGCAGCACAGCTCAACATACAAAATAAGTGGGCTGTTCCTGAATGCTAGCTGCTTCGTTAACTTGTATTTTAAAATTTTTTAAGAATTTCAGGCCTCTACATTTCACAACTTCTTCCTTTTGTTAATTTAGCAATTAAATAATTTAAAATATAAATGAAAAAAATTGCTTACAGATTTCACAATTAGCGTCTTCTATTGTGCGTTTTAAGTATAACCTAAAACTTTCCAATAAATTATGAAAAAAAAAACTGACTGGAAAGTATGACAGTAAAGTGTGACTTGGAAATTTATGAAAATTCCTCCCAGCAAAGATGATATCACATCAAAACAATGAAATCACAAAGAAATAATAGATTTTCAAAGTAAATTTCTTAAACAAATTAGTATTCCATTTTATCCACACATCATCCTAAGACTTAACTGTTGTGTAATATAGATAAACTTTCATTTTCTGTGCTCGTTTTACTGATTCATCTGTAGAGGAATGCTGAAATGTATTTCATTGTGTTGGTGCATGGTTAACAATGCATGGTTAACACCTACAACAACAATTTTATCAAATCTTCAAGACGAAGAATCTCTTAAAAAAGTTCTTGTTGTTCAAGCCAAAAACATAAAACTTTTACTAAAACTTTGCAGCAATTGCTTAAGTTTCTCTTAAAATTTTTTTTATTTCTTTTTCGTTTTTGCTTAAACAATAAGTTGCAATTTCTTTTAGTATAAATTTTATGAAGAGCTTTTCGATTTACTATAAACTAAGTATTTTAGTTACGTATATTGAGTATAATTTCAAATATACTCGTACATATAGGGTGCTTATATACTTGCTTATATACAAAATATACTTCCTCAAACATTGAAGAAACTTAAATTAAATGATTTTATCGTATTGTAAGTAAAATTCCACTTCCAATTTATACATGTAATATATGCATTTGATTAAATTTTGACTTTAAGTCAATCAGTTTGAAATATTTAATTATTGCTTTTATTGATTGAGGGGTTTATTGAGTGGTTTGCTTATAACAGCAACAGCTTTAAGCTAGAATAGCACTCAGATAATATAGTCCTAGATCTTAAGAAAGGGAAACCCATACAATTTTGTCAGGCAATTCCCAGGCATACTTGAATTATGCTAACTATGTATGTGATCGCCGCGGTTTAGATGGTAGTGCATTGTACTAATATGCAGGATATCCGGGTTCAAATGGTGGCGCAGCTAAAAATCAAAAAAGTAAAACAATATATAAAAAAAGTATCTGTACGGCAACAAATACAAATACTACAACAAGCACAACATGAATGGATGCGAAAAGCTCAGCCTAGGCCACCACAAGTTTGATTATCCGAAATTGTGGTATGCTGTTGTTGTTTGAGTGACTGCTTTCATCTGAAAAACATATGTAATTAATGCGAAAAAGAGGTGAGATCGCAAGACTCTGCATCTGATTCCCAAAGAGTTATGTCTACTTTTTTTGATTCAAATATAATAGTGGACTTTTTATGTCGATTTATGAGATTTCATTAATATGTTTAAGGAATTGTTTGCCATATGAATCGAAGTCTTTCTCTTGCCATACCTGATACCTGTGCCGGCACATAAATAGCAAAAGAGACTTCTCGTCTCTCCCTCTTCCTAACAGCTATGACGAGAAAGTATTGAACGGAAGATTAAGTTAATGGTATACTTCAATGGATAATATTTTTCCAAGTGTAAATCACGAAATTTGAAAAAAAATACTCTCTTTTTTGAATTTAAAGGGTTTAGTTAAATCCTCTTACAATCGATGATACAATCTGCGTTACCATCAAATACCAGATGCCGATTTGAAATTCATAGAAGCAGAACAAAAAAAATGTCTATCGAAGATGGGCTTATAGAAGTACTAGTTATAGGTCTACGTAGTGGCAAAAAATATCTTACAGATGACAGAGCAATCCCCAAGAATACTTATAATAAGTACTCACATAGCAATCTAATTACTTTTATACAGCTTGACATTTGCTTTAAACTTTGATTTATTTTCCTGGTGATATCAGAAAACTCTGAGTATATGCAAAACTTTCTATTCACAATCGAGATGTCACAATCACAACATTTTTCAATTTCTATATCAAATATTAAATAAATTTCTACTTCATTTTAAAAGTTTTAGTTTACATGGTAGTTTCAAGCATTATTTTACCCTCAACCACTGGCACCATGGATACAACTTTACATACATATAAGAAGTACATTCCTACGTTTATATCTAGTTATGCACTTATAATAAAATCTTACTATTTTAGCAAAAGTTATTTGAAGAAATTCGATTTGTATTTCCATGAAATTGTCATACACTCGTATACTCGAACTTTAAATGGAGACATCAAATTCAGTACAGCAAATACCTTTCTTATGGATTTGTGTATGCATTGAAGAAATGCAATTGAAGTAGTGAAAGCATCACAGATACACACATACTTATACATCTACGAGTATCTATACTACACTACATACATACTTCTAGCTCACATTCTCATCGACAAGTGTTAAACTTTTATGAGAATCTAGCAGTTTTGCAAAACTTTATTAATACTAAAAACAATTGCTTCAAGTTAAAAGAAATAAAATTTTCTTTTACACCATTTCAGTGTAGTACACAGATACAGATTTTTTTTTTTGTTTTTCTTTACTATATATGTATTTACACACATACACATGAATGTAAAGATTTCAGATACGCGTAAGCATGTGTTTTTGTAAATAAACTTTTAATACATTTTTCAATTTAAAAGCAAAATTTAAGTATTTGATCAAATAATGTAACTTCGATAGAGGTTTACGAACCGTTTCTTTAACAGGTTATAAGAAGCAGAAAAAATATTTTATGCAGCGTGTTTGATTATGTTCTAAATTAATTTTCCATAAACTTATGCCATCTTTAAATACTAAACATTACCAGTTTCTATATTTAATATAAAAATTACAGACTTCATATATTTACATTTTTGTAAAGACATGTAGTCTTCCAAAAAAATTATAAAATATCTCAAAAATAAAAAAAAAGTTCATAATAATAAGACAAATATAATCGAAAATCATTAAATAATATTTGCTAGGAAAAGAAAATAAAAAGAAAATCAATACCCAAGCAGAACAAATAAAGATGAACAAATATTTTCTTTGTTTACTTTTGCTGATTTTTTTCTTTCCCCCCCGAATTTTAATGGTAATGAACATTTTTTGCTAAACTACAAAATTTCGTTGAAATAAAAAGAAAATAAAAATGAAAAGAAACAAACAAATAAAAAGTATTCAATTGCATACACACATTCAACTCACTTCAATTCTAATGTTTTGTCGGTATTCCTCTGGGTTTGACTTTAAACTTGTTGTCTTTACTTTAAAGTGACAAATTATTGTGAGTATGTATGTGCTACGTAAGTAACTAGGAGGTGCATTAAATTGCAACAAACACATACGAGTAGTTATGTACATATTGAGCAAAATCAAATACAGTAAATAACCAGTGGAAGCTCGTATAGATTCATATAAAACTTTATGTCAGTCGTCAACTTATTGCAGCAGCTACATACATCTTTTTATTTCAGCAATCAGAAGAAACATAACAAAAGTATGTAATGCAACAATAGTAAATACCGAATATATCCAACAAAACTGTACAGCAATTTTTCGAAAAATTAAAAAAAATAAAATTTCGGTTCACCCGAATACCGGGAATTGGTCAATAAAAAACAAAATATTTATTATTCATTAAATTTATTGTATCGCCTTCAAAGTAAAGTTTTTGAAGAAAATGAATAAAATGTGGAACTACTTAGTCGAGCGGTAACGCGTATCATGTCCCATTAATCTCATACCATTTTACGAATTGATTCGTGAGACACAGAAAGTTTAGCGGCTTAAATGACAATTTTCCATCAGCATTTCCTTCACTTTATTGATGCTAATTTCAGTTGAAGACGTTGATGGCCGACCAGAGCGAGGCAAATCTGCCACCACATCTCGACCGCTTTTGAATATACTGTACCACTAATATACCCTTGTTTTTGATAAATTGGACTCACTGTAAGCCTCTCTGGAAACATTTTCAGCAAACAAATTGCATACAAATTTCAATAAAATATAATTAAAATTGGTTTGACCGTTATTCATTCAGAACTTCAAAATTTCAAAAACAGAAAATAGACTTTCAATTATCAAGTTATCTAAAGACCAAGATTTCCGAATACACATGAAACCTGACATCATCCGAACCAATTCTACAGATTCGCAATCAACGACCGATATATACAGAAAACCGGGCCACAACTAAAATGGGACTTTAAAGTCCCATTTTAGTTTACAGTGTGATCAATTATGATTGTCTTTGAAAAATATTTGGTATCAAGAATTGTTATCATGCAGACAAATTATGTACTGCTTAAGATTTACTTAAGCATACACATGTCGGATACATAAATGTTTTTAATGAACCTGCACAGTTTTTTCTTAGTTTCCCATTTCTTTTGATATTCCAAAGTTGCTGATGAAAGAAGTGAGACAATACGTCAAAATCTCCCCTAAATCCATTTGTTAAGGAGAAGCACAGTACACAACTGACAGCTAAGATGAAATTTTTGTAATTGTACGAGATGTGCAACTTCAACTTTTGCACTTAAACATGCTGATTAATTTACTTGCAAAAGTATTCGATCACCACGTATTCGCTGGAGCGCTCTCTACTCATTCAGGCAGTATTCTTTGCTTTCACTTAGACAACGTCTATGGGCCAGCGCCTCACCTTAGCCTCCACAAATGATTTGACATGGAGAGAGTAGTTCCTCTTAGATATCGTAGCTTGTGTTGAAACTTCTTCCATTTGCTAGTACTACTTAGTTGATATAAGAGGTGTGACCAAAAAAACGTTATTTTGAAATTTCGTGAGTTACGTATGTTCGATTTTCGCATTTTTTTTCTGTTATGTTGGTACACATGTCTGTTATATATGTTGGCAATACCAACCATTTTGGATTGTCAGTTTGTTTTTGACAGACAAAAAGGTTAGTCGTGTTTTGGTGTGCTCTTCGATTTTTTACTATTCGAAAAAATGGATCAAAGAAACTGTATCCAGTTTTGTGTAAAAAATTCAATTAAATGCGCAAGGACATTTGAAATGTTGACTGTGGCCTTTGGCGAGTCTACTATGAGCAAAACACAAGTTCAATTGTGGTATAACCGGTTTAAGGAAGGCCGAGAAAATGTCAATGACGATGCTCGTCCTGGTCGCCCGAGCACGTCAACAATCGATGAAAACATTGACGCAGTGAAGAAAATGATTTTGGCTAATCGTCGAATCACTATCAGAGAGGTTGCTGATGATGTTGGCATATCGTTCGGCTCATGCCAAGCAATTTTTATGGATGTTTTAGGCATGAAACGTGCGGCAGCGAAGATTGTTCCAAAATTGCTAAATTTTGAGCAAAAACAACGTCGCTTGTGCGTAAGTTTATGGCAAAAAACAAAACCGTTATCATGCCTCAACCACCGTATTCAGTATTCACCGGACTTGGCCCCCGCTGACTTTTTCCTCTTCCCAAAACTGAAGACACCGATGAAAGGAAAGCGTTTTGCTACGATTGAGGAGATAAAAGAAAAATCGAAACAGGAGCTGTTGGCGATACCAAAAAGCGCGTTTCAGAAGTGTTTCGAGGATTGGTAAAAACGCTGGCATAAGTGTATTATATCTGATTCTATCTGGGGGATTACTTTCAAGGGGGCAAGATAGTTGTTGATGAATAAATAAATACTTTTTGAAAAAATAAAATATCGGTCATCGGTTTTTGATCATACCTCGTATGCTGCTATTGCAATGGGTCATTTGGGATATACTGAAGCAGTCATTTGAGATAAGCCAACATAAGTCAATATGAAGTGAATATGTAAATTAAATTAATGTGCTAAGGTAAAGGAATATCGAATATTTACCAGTAGTGAAATAATTCTAAAGAATAGCAAATAATTTTAAAACATTTTACTATTAATTAATAACGTATAACGTAGATAGTTAATCAAACTCGAGTTCGGAAAAATAAAACTAATTGCATATTTTTCATTATACATAAATTCCAAATTATTGAAAGTTCTTAAATAATTATTGGAGTTTTATTAATAAAAAACTATGAGAATTTCTAAATTGGAAACATTTTTCAAGGACTCTTAACATTTTAGGAAAATTAAAAATATGCAATAAGATAACTTGAGTTTAGTTGTTAATCCTTGTGGCCGCGGATATTACACACACAACTTCTCTGAAACGAAACTCGTGCCGTGAAGAATTTTTGGGAAGGGAGAAAATTTAATGATAATTTTATTGAATTAATTGTAGTCTTACTTATAAACATTTACCACTTATTTACCAATTATTTAACGAAAAAGATCCAATTTATATAAAAACTACATCAACATCAGTCACCCATCTTCATAATTCTTTAAGCTTTTAGTTTTTAAATAGGATTCTTAAAAAAATTGAAATACAATATCATCATCATCAAAAGTTTTCGAGAACACCGAGTTTGCTACTAATAATATAAACGTAGTTACAATTTTCCGGCATTTTATTTATTTATTTTTTTTTTTGTTTTGTGGAGAGGAAGGGATTTTTATTTTTTATTATTTATTTTTTTGCGTAACTTTATGTTTTTTCTCATTCTTTGTTTATCAACGTCGAATGAGCAGGATATCTTTTTGGTTCACAAATGTTTTCAGTTTTACAGGTGAGAATTTTTGCTAATTACGTGTTCGTATATGCAAATGCAAATGCATAGCAATGACAAAAAGTTTGCGTTGCATTTGCAAACAAAAACAACAATGAAACGGGAAAAGCGAGCGTACTAATCCAATTAGAAGCAACAAAAAAACAAAGTTATTCTCCTTAATAGTAAGAGCATACAAAGTGTACTTTTTAAACAGGCAAATTTGCAATGGGGTTTAAAACTTGAACATTTAAAACAAAATTTAATTCGAGAAAAGTTTCCTTAATTAAAACATGAATGAAAGCTATATGTAATTTCATTGCTCTTCATTTTTCATTTATATTATTTAATAGACTACATAAAATATTTTATGGCAAAAAATTAAACAACTTTAACAAACATATTTCCAAAATTGTAGCTATGACTTCTTAGAATTTAAATAAATTGTGGTTAAAAAATTTTGCTCGATTTTCCTACTGCTAAACAAATACACAATTAGGTAGAAACAAAGCCATAACTTCTTAGCAATAAAAGTTAACCCAAATATGTACCATAGAAGCATAGTTTTCACATGAAATCACAAAAATGTATTGGTTAGCTACAAATTTGAGAAGGAACTACACACTGGATTGCAGCATGCCGTTGTGGCTTTTGCAGTTGGGCAATAGTGCCTCAGTCTGATCACTTAAATTGTCATGTCAACTAAGCAACAAATGGATACTAACCACGATAATATGAGGTTATACGATATCTAGTATAACCTCATATCTGTTTGATTTCCAAGCAATTTATATTGATTGTGGAATCACAAAAGAACAAATACCACATTGGCTTCCTTCAGTTGACTTAATGAGCCTTTTGAGGGAATAAGTTTGTTTCATTCTTATAGAGAAAATTTTGAAGTTTTTATCTATTTTCTTGTTTACAATCTACTTATGTTTGTATTTGTAAGAAGTGAAACACATCTTTCTGATGATTAACATTAACAGTTACACAAGTAACACATATTATAACTAGGCGAATACAGAGGGGGGAGGGGGGAGGCGGAGGAGTTGCGGATGATGGTTGCAGTCAATTCCAAAACTGTAAATGATTTTAAGTTTTGAATAATTTCTTTACCACAACTGTTAATTATACCTATACACTCAAACAACCAAAAACCTAAAATATCAAGGTCAGATTTTAGATTTAATGAATTTACTTCAAAAAGGCTTGAAAATAGTCTTTGATTAATCTTCTCTCGATCTGCAATTTGTTCCGAATTCAGGTTTAATGTTGATCTGAATTCGGTTTTGGTACGAATTTTTGACTTAAGCCCATGCTTTTATTTGAATTTTGGTTTGAATTTGGCCCGAATTTCGATTTAATTTTAGACTGAATTAAACTTTTCTGAAGGAATTTTTGTGTTATTTTTGAGACGAATTTGATCTCCCTTAAGTCTGAATTTTGATGCTTTGAGTTTTGGTCTTAATTTATATATAAAAGTTTAATATAACAATTTTAGGAATTGTTTATTAGACAAATATTTTGCAATTGTAATAAAAATATAAAGACTACGATTACTGGCTGGCACAGTAAGGTGTATAATATTTGTCCAATCGAAGTACTTGTTCTAATAAATTCCAAAGCACTCCTGGTCGAGATCAATTCCTAGTGTCTCCGAGGGAAATTAAATTACTAATATCAACTACAAGTGAAATCAGTATTTTGTCTATTTAAAGAAAAGTGTGTATAAATACTTTTGAAAGTCTCCTTTATAAATGAAATTCTGGGCCTGAAAACACCTGGAATATTTTGCTTGATTGTGCTTTTCGCTGTTTTCTGCAATAGACCCTATTAATATTGAACAACTACATTTTACTACCCAGTCCGTGATAAATCATAAATAGAAATATTCACAAAAATTGTGTTAGGCAATGTCTTTAAGTTTCTTCGGATATATGTATGTATGTATATCAAGAAATGATTAGAAATCTTATTTGATAGCAATTGTGGAATAGTTGATAAGTGCTACTCTAATAATATAGAAATAAATAGCATTAAAAAGAAATATGAAAGCATTTATTTGGTTTTAGTTATAAGCTACTTACTCACACATTCATGCAGTGCACTGCACTTACTCCAAAATCAACTGGCTACAGAAAATATCCAACTCTTTATTGATAAACTTTTTCTTTTTGTATGTAAGTAATTTTTATGTTTCCCTTTTATTTTATACTCACCAATTGAATGTATTGAATTTCATTCAAACACTTTCTATATATGTACATAGAATCGATGTGAATTTTATTCGAACAACCACGAACGACCACACAATTTCACAACTTCATGCCACACATATTCATAATATAAAACGCCCACAACACTAGCATTTTGAATTTGAAATTATTTTCAAACTATCTACAATCCTTAGCAATATGATTGTACATGTGTGCGTGTGTGTGTGTATGTGTGGATAGTTGACAGCAGTAGTTTTATATTTGCTATTATTGAGAAAAATAAAACTAACTTTCCTTTAGCTTGAACTTTTACCATCTACAACTTCCTGTTTCCGGTATAACATTAACACGTACACATAGATTCATATAATAAAAGACCAATACAACTGCCACAATGACTATAACTGCATCTTTTTCTTCTTCTGCTACTACTTTAATATTTATTAATCCCACCACTAGCACTTACTTGCTATGATGGTGATCATAATGATGAAGCTGTGTATTAAATGTAGATGTAGCAGAAAACCTACCTACAGCGATTTTAATACATAGGTACATGGTTGAGCTATGGATGTATGTGTACTTGACTGAGCTTTGCGTGTATTATATGTACGTACTTACTTTGTATTTCATTATGTAGATTTTTATTAGAATAAATGACATGCATCTCGTATCTCAAATTGATTTATTTCTCTACCTACACTAGTCAAATCACATATATTATATACTAATTTTGTACACAATTAGTAATTAAATTTATTTCATTTGGTTGGTAATTCCGCATTCATAGTTGTAATTACGTTTTTTGAGTTTTAAATGTAGATTTTGTTTCCAGTGAATTTTTTTTGTGACTGACCTTTATATAAAACCATATCTTTTAGATAGGGGAACCTAGAAATGAAAATACAAATTTTGGATTTTTCGACAGAATTTACGACAATGGAGAGGATACGACACTCAATACGACGCCTTGTGAACACCCCATACATCAAATAACTCCTTTGGTACTTGACTCTGAAAATTTAGCTCTGTATTATTATTCTTGAAAATAATTCAAGCTGCGAAGATCGATATCTCTGGCACTATCTTCCACAAGAGTAGAAGTAGTAAGCTGCAATCATACGCTTATAATGTTGGCATTATTGGCACCAAAGCACGACCAGTTCGTGCACCATTCTCCAACCTGGGAAGGGAGTCTCGTCGAGTGGGTTTAGTGCTGAGCAAGGAAGAAACGATATACCTTGTGTCAACAAACAAAGAGTCAAGCAGCCATGGTCAAAATATCACCCGTAGTAAGGCTCTCTAGGCAATTGAGAAGCAGAACCCTATCTCGACCGACGAAAATAACACTCTATAAGCCCCTCATCCTTCCAATTATGAGAGGCTATTATGAGTGTTCAAGAGAAAGATACTCCGTAAGATCTATCGTCCTATATGAGTCTACGAAGGTTATCGAATAACATGGAACCATAAGATATACGGCATTGGCATAACCAAGCGCATAAAAATCCAACAGCTTCGCTGTCTAAGTCATGTTGAGCGAATGGACGAAAGCGCTCGGGCTAGGAGAGTATTTTATTCGAGCTACGGTGGAAGAACACGTAGACGAGGATGTCGTAATGCTAGGTGGAAAGACAGGCACAGGCCCACCTGTCTGCACTTGGTCTTACCAAGTGTCGCCAGCGCGCGCATAGTAGAGGCGACTGGGGAAGTTTTATCTAGGCGGCCAAAACCGATCATCGGCTGTAGTGCCAAGTATATAAGTTAGCAAGTAATAAACCAGCTGGCAAAACCGAATTCTCTGATACTTTAAGTTATGAAACGGCCTAATGGACCAGACCAGAAACTAGTAATTTTTGTTTATACGAAGGTTAACGTGATTTTAATAAAGTTACACTCTGTTCAGTAAAGAAAGACCTCTGTCGATGACGAAATCAGTTCTCAATAACGCAAGGTAATCAACACAGAATAATTGTCTTTCATATCCGTTTATCAATCAAAATAAACCCTGAATGAAATTACTAGCTTTAGCCATTCAGTTCATTAGCTGCAGGCAAAATTCTTTCAAACCAAGAAGCCACACTACTGCAATTAAAAAAATTAAGAAGTGAAATCGTGAATACTAAAGCCAGCTTAAATTCCCCGGGGTTACCAACTGTCAAATATCACTTGCTTTTACTGAACGCCTTCTTAATTAGAAAAGAGGATATCAACATTTGCCTTAATTTTTCTTTTTCTATGTAGTAGTTAGCCATATTTTTATAGTTTCATAAAAATTAGTTTGTTTTATTTTTCATCATTTTATGATTTCCTTGATTAAATATCCACATGATATATATCCACAATATAGCAGATAAGTAAAGGGATGTTTTTATTAGAAGTGTGGTTTTCAATCTGGCAATTGAAAGTTTCGGAGTTGGTCTTTTTGACAGCTATTACTTGATTTATGCTCCGTTTGGTTTGCCATTTCATAATGAATAGACTTACTCCTGAACAACGTTTACAAATCTTGCAAATCGTGCAAATTTATTACTGAAATAATGGTTCGGTTCGCGCGACTCATCGCGCGCTGTGCCCAATATTCGATCGACATAATCGCCCAGCAGAGTCGGTAATTCGAGCAACCATAGATCGGTTTCGCACCACGTTTACTCTAGTGGATAATGCGCATACTCAGAGACGCCGTACAGTGCGCACCGAAGACGATATTGCTGCTGTGGAGCAGAGTATCGAAGAAGACCCGAATGAGTCCATCCGCCATCGCGCGCAACAATTGGAGCTGTGCCCATCCACTTTATGGAAGATTTTACGGAAGGATCTTGGTTTGCGATCTGAAAAAATCCGACTCGTGCAAGAATTGAAGCCGAATGACCATCAAGCACGTCGCACGATCGGTGAATGGGCCCAAAACGAGATGGCCACCGATCCCGATGATCACAAGAAAATTTTCTTCAGCGATGAAGCTCACTTTTGGTTAAATTGGTACGTTAATAAGCAAAATTGTCGCATTTGGAGTGATCATAATCCACAAGCCATTGTTGAGACGCCGTTACATCCTCAGAAAGTCACTGTTTGGTGTGCTTTATGGTCAGAGGGAATCATTGTTCCATATTTCTTCAAAGATGAAGCCGGTCATAATGTTACAGTCGATGGGGAACGCTATAGAGCCATGATTAATGACTTTTTCGTGCCTGAATTGGAGTATATTGATGTGGACGACCTTTGGTCTTTGGTTCCAACAAGACGGCGCTACATGTCATACAGCCAACGAAACAATCAATTTATTGAAGGAAACTTTTGGTGAGCGCATTATCTCGCATCGTGGGCCTGAGGCGTGGCCTCCAAGATCGGGCGATTTAACACCGCTGGACTGTTTTTTGTGGGGTTATGTGAAGTCGCTTGTCTACGCAGATAATCCCGAGATTGAGAATATTCTGCACGTTATTACTGACATACAAATAGTGGTCAAAAATTGGCCTCTCGACTGGAATTTATTCGAACCAGCACCAGCCGCGGCCACTTGCCTGAAATCGTTTTTAAAACATAATGGCAAACCCTTATCTTTATAATAAACCTAAATTATTGGCCATAACATTAAATTATATGCGTTTTATTTCTTCTTGAAAACCACACTTCTAAAAAAAACACCCTGTACTTACTAGGACAGGTAGAAATCAGCTGTAGTGACCGTACATTTCAATTACAAAGTTCTAAAAATACACATTTTAAAGTTTCATTATACTTTCCTCTTAAATATTGTTGCATATTTCTCTTTTCATTACTACTTAATATCGTAAATGTTAAACTTTACATAGTTACAGTATGTAATTACGAAAAATGTAAGCAGTACTGTTAAAAGTTGCAAAAACTACTTATGAAAACTAAAATTTATCATGGCTCTCCTGAGTTCTCTCGCATTGTCACTCTCTTTTGCTTATAACGAATAGCTGCACTCTATTTTGTATACTTGTATGCATACATAACCTTAATGTAGCTGTAATTTTGATATGGAGAACAAAAGTACGCACTCTTTTAGTACCATAAATTCTCTCTTTTTACGGTTACATATGTATTTCTTTATACAGTTTTCTGGGCAATGAAAGAGAATTTATGTTGAAAGGATTCATATTATCTTGTATATATGTATACAACATTTTCTCCCGTTTCTCTATTGAAACTTGTAGATTGTATTAAGTGTACTAACATATCTATGTATGTACATATGTGGGCATGAAAATAATGGGAACATGGGCTAGGCAACTGTTCTCAGGTTTTCTTTATTTTGTACTAAATAGTTAATAGAAGTTGTGAGTAAACAATTTATATCCGTACCTCAGAGCAAAATTTTAAATTTTACAGAAGAGCATAAGATACAATTATTTGTAATTGTTTTGCTCCACAAGCGAATGGCCAATTTCGTCACTTTAAGTCAAATCGTTTAATATAGTAGTCTACAATATAGAGCGCGATATTTAAATCTAGGTTGGCCAAAAACACCGGAACATTTAAATATTGGACTTAATATGCTTCAGCTTCTGTTTTATTAATCATGAAATAAAAATTGATCCTGAATACAAAATATGTAAAGACGTGTTTTATGGTCTAGTATAAATAATTAAGTAGCAATGAATCAGAAGTATAAATGCTAGGTTTGGTAAAAAAAATCGATGTTTCCATGGAAGCCTCCCTAGAATCTTCACCGGTTTCTTTTTTAATTATTTAAATTTTTACATAAATTGTCAGTTTTTGAAATAATCTTCTCTGATTGAAAATAGGCCCCTTACTAACGCAATTTACAGTAACTCAATTATAAGCTCCAAACTATATTCTTCTACTACGAAATCCGAACGCTTAATTATAATTCTTTTCTAACTTCTAACCACTTACCACTTCTACTCTAACTTCTAACCACTCTTACGTCATACGAAGTCTGACATACAATACATAACATTTTTTATTGTTTATATAATTTCCTTGAATTTAAACACATTACATTTGTATGTATGTATAATACATATGTATGTATAAACATATAAATATGTAAATCAATATAGATTTTTAAACAAAGAAAATATAACATTTACCCAAAGGTTCCTGAAAAATAATTTTCTTGTATGTATGTAAACACAATACATAAAGTTACATTCTAAGTAATGGATTTCAAATCAAGTTTCATTTCTTTTCTTCGCCAATACCCTTGAGATGAATCCACTTTACAGTAGCATTAAAAGCTTTTCAACAGACAAATATGTAAAACGCACGAGTACGAAGCGAAGCGAAGCGAACAAGCGTGCTAGAATCCTAACATCTTCAAGCAACAGCAGAAAAGCACAAGATACCAAATTGTGTTTACAAAATTTACGCTTACATACATACGCACAAATAAATTGTAAGTTCGCAGTCATGTGTATTATTTTTGATCGTGGTATGGATATTTTTGACAGTTCTGCCACATGTTTCGTGGTTTAGAGAAAAGTGTGTTGTATTTCGTATGACGGTGCGATGTGTGAGGCTAATAAGTGTGACAAATATTGCAAAAATTATAAGGTTTAACTTTGGTACTTTATACATACTTATTTACATATGTCAGCATGTAGATATATATACACTCAGGGAAAAATATTCTAAGTTTAAGATAAATAGTAATAAATCAAGCCCATTCGCTGATGAAAGTCTGAAGAGCTTGAAAATTCTTAAAACAAAAACAAATTCTTATTTTACTACTGACAATAAAGATTTAATTTAAAGATATGGCCTTTTTGGAGATAGTTTTCTGATTAAATTAAGAATTCATTCTTGTTTTAAGATTTTTCCTCTTTAATTTGCAAAAATAAACTATAGCCGAAAAGTTTTTAGATACCTACGTTTTTTGTTTGTTCTTAAATCAAGAATATTTATTGTACTTAAAGAATTAAATATTGGAATTCAGTCTTACGATTGAATTTAAGACTTTGAGGTCTTAAACGAAATAAGAAGAGTATAACCGCTATTTCTTTTTAGTGTATGTACTCGTACAAGAGATGAAAATCAAATAAATAAAAATGAAAGTTTGTCTAAGAATATAAAATAATGTAGTCTGTTAGTGTATTTAGTTTTAGTATTGCCAAAATTTTTGTACATATTACAATCTTACTTACTTACTTACTTACTTTTAATGGCGCAACACAGCCCATGGAAGGCCTAGGCCGAACTTTTCGCATCCACTCATGTTGTGCGTCTTATATTTGTACATGAATGGAAGGGACCTACAGTTTTATGCCGAATCCGAACGGCAAAGTGAAAAGCTTTTCATAGCAATTTTTACTCTCGTAGGTTTGCCATTGCCTGCCAAGAGGTGGTGCCGTGTAGAAAAATTATTTTTTCTACTTTTTGATTTTGCCTGTGCCGAGATTCGAACCCCGGACACTCTGTGTAGCAGTCCAATGCACTACCACTACACCACAGCGACCACTTATTACAATCAATAAGTAATAATTCACACTTCTGTACACAAACTACGCAGTGATATATTTTGATAAGATCATTTTCTTTTATTCTAAGTTCAAGGAAAACTTCCAAGTGTTTTAAAACTTTTTACGTGATAAAATCTTGTATTAAAACTTTAGTTTCAAAAATGCATAGTGGTATGAATTTTAAACAGATTTTCAGAATTATATATGTATGTATTATTGCAAGTAAGCTCTTTGACCCGAATATACTACTGTATATGCTAAAAGAATCTATGGCTTAACCTTTGATAACTTGCTAAATTACTATATATTCAGGTCACTGTAGTTTCTATAATATTTCCATTCAAAGCTATCAAACTAGACCAACAAAAAAAATTTACTTAAGCTGAATATTTGAATATTTATTTATATCTTTCGAAAACCGGCACAACCAAAATGTTTACAACCTTATTAGCAGTACCGGCAGCATGTAGCGTAAACAAGGATTAAATATATGACTTATAATATATATTGCATGACATACAAATTTAAACTTACAGTGACAGAGATGGAAGTGCAAAATAAAGTATAAACAAATTAGAACTAAAATTAAACATTTTCCAAACTTTTAGTAAACTTTTTCAAAACATAAAATAAACAATTAAGCTAATGTGAAGCTCAAGAATATAAATGTATAACAATATTTATATTTATATATATCACTATTTTCTATTACAGCGACGAAAGGAATAAAGCTAGTTTATTTTTGAATTGCACAGCGTTATTACACGATCTTAAACTAATAAGAACTAAATGCGTTAAACTAATGCGTTCCAAAGACGATCAGAGTGTACAAAAAAACTGCCTTTCAGACGTTAAACAAGAAACACGTAACCAGTTAATCATATTAGTTCGATAGGCTATAGAAAAGTTTAATCTCGAAAACAAATAACTGGGTTCTGCATTGCATACTATATAATTTTATGTAACAATAAAAGCGTTCGATAGTTCAGCAAGTTATCAAAGGTTAAGCCATAGATCCTTTTAGCATACTGGGAAACATGATCTCTTCTTTTTAGTCCAAACACATAACGAACAATGTTATTGAAAAGAATATTTAATTTATTTTTACTTAGACTATCACAATTTGCAATAATTTCGCAGCCATATAGCATTGTTGGTGTGAGATATGCTTTTGCAAGTAGCATTCGTATATGAAGAGGAGTAAAGAACTGCGTCGTCCAAAGAACACAAAGCATGCTGTAGACTTTCCCAACCGTGTTACTTATGTGGTTATTCTAAGTTAGAGTTCTGTTGAAGGTTACCCCTAGATTTTTTGCAGAGTCTACGTACTCAATTTTGATTCCATTTAATGAAAGGTTAGGGG
Source organism: Palloptera scutellata (assembly GCA_958295655.1). Classification (NCBI taxonomy): domain Eukaryota; kingdom Metazoa; phylum Arthropoda; class Insecta; order Diptera; family Pallopteridae; genus Palloptera; species Palloptera scutellata. The sequence goes on along the minus strand of OY282449.1, from coordinate 20,625,805 downwards.
CAGTGGAAATTTCAATGATTTTCTTCGCAATTACCAAGCATTTTGACTTTGCTAGATTAAGGCTGGCTTAAGCTGTTATTATTTTTTACTACAGAATTTTAATAACAAAAATAAACCTTTTCTTTTTTTTTTTTTTTTTTTTGTGATGCAGTTTTTGTGGGCAGTATTAAAGTAGCTATTAAATTTTTCTCATTTAACTGAACAGTAATAAGTTAAAATTGGATTACAATTAAAAAATTAAAGGTTTAGACATGTTCAATATCACAGAAACCTAACAAACAAAATATAATTTGAATTGAACTATAGCTGAATTACATTCCTTTATATTAACTGGTATAACAAGGTTGTGAAATTCAGTTTTACTCCCTTTCAGGAATCTTCAAGTATCGAGGCAATTGTTTGATTTCAAAGCTTAAATATTAAAATTACACAGCTTTAGTCTGCAGTTGTTGAAATCTGAATCCTTTAATGTCCACGCTTGAATATATCACGTGACCACATTGTCTACTTACACCGAACATCATCAATTCATTATTAATATAAATGCACGCTGAAAAACCAATGAAGCCAAACAGCTTAACTCAGCATATTGTTGTAGCGTAAACACAGAATTTGTGTAAATTTTTTAAATACAACAATAAATTTATATTCATATTTTTATTTTTACTATAATAAAAGCCAAATAATGTTGGTTGTTTTTAGTGAAATAACACAGTGTTCTTACATACACACACACACATATCCATGCATGCATGTCATGCTATGTGTTGACATTTCCATAGTGTTGACTTGATATGGTGGTAATATTTTTTTATTAATAAATATGTAAAAATAATAAAATACTAGCCAAAAAAGGACAACAACAGTAAGAATAAAGCTATACCATAAACTCATGACCAATATTCGTGAGTTAACTGAAACATTTTATGTAGGTATGGAAGTATATATTTTTTTGTTGCAGAAATATTCATAAAATCCAAAACAAGATACATAAAACAATAAAAATAAGAACGGATTTTTTATATTGTTTATATATTTGGTACATATACAATGAAATTTTTTCTTTTATGCATAATTCATCAAGCATGCGAAAACAATGCAGGACAAAATTTACAATCCCAGTGGCATGTGTATGTGTGTGTGCATTCATACAGCCAACAGCAGACCACTACGCGCATGTTTGTAGTTAAACAAACTAAAAACATTTCTAGTTCATGCATACTAGTGTAAAGACTAGTACAATGTAATGCTAGATATGACGAGATTGACCTGCTAAACGTCATTCTTGCTAACACCACCCAAATCCAATTCCACTTCGGGAGCACAAATAGCTGCCGAATTGTATATATTTATAACTGGTTTTACTTACTTACTTACTTACTTAACTGGCACTACAACCGATGATCGGTCTTGGCCGCCTCTATAAAGCTTCGCCAGTCGCCTCTGCTATGCGCGCGCTGGCGCCAGTTGATAAGGCAAAGTGCAGTCAGGTTGCCCTGCACCTGGTCTTTCCAACGGAGATTAGGACGTCCTTTTCTGTGTGTTCTTTCACCGTGATTCGAATAGAACACCCTTCTTGCCGGAACGCTTTCTTCCATTCACTCAACATGACCCAGCCAGCGAAGCCGATGGATTTTTATAATCTTGACTATGTCAGTGACGGCGTACAGCTCATACAGCTCATCGTTCTATCTTATTCGATACACGTCGTCCACGCATACTGGATACCGTAGATCTTACGGAGTATCTTCCTCTCGAACGCTCCTAACAGCCTCTCATCATTGATGGTTAATGTCCACGTCTCTGCGCCATACATTAGGACGGGAAAGATGAGGGACTTATAGAGTGTTATTTTCGTCGGTCGAGAGAGGGCTCTACTTCTCAATTGTCTACTGAGCCCGTAGTAACACAGCCCGTAGTTGGCAAGAGTTAGTCTCCGCTTGATCTCAAGGCTGACATTATTGTTGTTGTTTATGCTGGATCCTAGATAAACGAAATGATTGACGACTTCAAAAGTATAATTGTCAACAGTGACATTTTGTCCAAGACGCCGTGACTCTTTGTTTGTTGTCACAAGGTATTTCGTTTTGTTCTCGTTAACCACTAGACCCACACGACGAGACTACCTTTCCAGGTTGGAGAATGCTGCACTGACTACTCGAGCGTTTTTGCCAATGATGTCAATATCATCAGCGTATGCTAGCAGCATGACACTCGTGTATAAGATAGTGCCAGAGATGTCGATGTTCGCAGCTCGAATTATTTTCTCCAGCACAAGGTTAAAGAAGCCGTACGATAAGGAGTCACCTTGTCTGAAACCTCTTTTGGTATCAAATGGAGCGGAGATGTCTGTCCCAATTTTCAATGCGCTGCTGGTGTTGGTCAGTGTCATTTTGCAAAGACGAATGAGCTTTGCAGGGATACCAAAATCGTGCTGTCGAAGGCGGCTTTATAATCGACAAATAGATGATGGGTGTCGATCTGTTTTTCTCCGGTCTTTTCCAGGATTTGGCGTAGTGTGAATATCTGGTCGATGGTGGTAGAACTGATAAGGTCAAATCAGCTTGTTGACGATGGACTTCAGTCTTTGGCACAGTACGCTCGATAGAACTGGATTAGCAGCAAAGCAGCGAACAGCAGTTTTTTTTTTCTTTGCTCGCTACTTTACACTGCATATTGTATTTAAAACGATCGTACGTGCAATGCCCATGTATGTAGATCACCTAATAAGACTCTTGCTCTACAACCCACAGTTATTGGTTCGAGCCAAGTAAACTTCATAAAATTTAATAAGCAATAAAATTTAAAAAGCTAACAAAAATAATAATAAATAAAAAAGAAAATTCAAAAACGTTTTTATGTTATTTTTCTTTTACCACTAATTGGTCCAACGTAACTAGTTTTTTAATTAGTATATGTATATATAAAGGCAGAGGAGGACCAGTACTGGCCCTGTATAAAAGTAACTACTCTGTTCTCATATGTTTCCACTAGATATGTAACCGCGGTCTAGTATAATACTAGTATAAAACCAAACCGGTTACAGGGATCTGCATACATACATATATAAATATGTATGTAGTATATATAAAAACAACAAAAATATTTCAGAATAATAATTAAAAGAAATCTCTACGGTGTAAAATCATGAATTTGCATTTTTATTTGACAATAATGTCAGAGAACACACACACAACCGCACATTCGAGTATAGAGGGTGGTCCATTTGGAATTTGAACAACTGTATATTTTGATATTGGTCGCTGTGGCGTAGTGGTAGTGCGTTGGACTGCTACGCAGAGTGTCCGGGGTTCGAATCGAATCTCGCCACAAGCTAAATCAAAAAAAAAAAAAAAAGGAGAAAAATTATTTTTCTACACGCCATCACCTTGGCAGGCAATGGCAAGCCCACAAGAGTAAAAATTGCCAATGAAAAGCTTTTCACTTCACCGTTCGGATTCGGCATTAAACTCTAGGACCCTTCCATTCATGTACAAATATAACACGCATAACATGAGTGGATGCGAAAAGCTCGGCCTAGGCCCTGCATGGGCTGTTGTGCCATTAAAAGTAAGTAAGTATATTTTGAGAAAATTAGTTTCATATTTGCGGTTAACGAAATGGATCGATATACACTTGAACAACGTTAGAAAAAACTAAAAACTTACTTGCAAAATGGTGAAGATGCTTTACCGAAAGTGTAAGGAATTTACGTTTAAAATACGGTAGAAGTTCTCTCCAGTGCTTTCCACACAATTTGTGGATCAATTTGTGAAAAGTTTGCGTGAATCTGGATTGGATAAAAAAAAACACGTTCTCGTACTTCTACAGTACGCAAAACTGAAAAAATTGCTGTTGCTGCTCAGAGGAAGGAAGATGCTTTGCAGTTAATGGCATTCGCTACCGCATAATGATAACTTGTGACAATGCTTATGATTATTTGTAGCCTGTTTTATAAATTATGGACTTAGATAATATTTGATAACAGGATGACGCGCCGTGTCCACACAAGCCGTGCAACAATCGATCTTTTCCGTGGGAAGTTTGAAAATCGTGTTATTAGCCATTTTGGTGATGTGCATTCGCCAGCACGCAGTTATAATTTGACTATTATTTGTTGGGTTAAAGAAAAGTGCTACGCAAATCATCATGCAACGATTGAAGCTCTTAAGAACGAAATTGGTGCAGCTCCTTGCAGTAAAAATGTACTAAAAAATTGGGTTGATCGTATGAGCTACTTACTACAAGGACAGCCGCGTAAGTCACTTGAATGAAAAGTGAACTTTCGAATAATAGAAACTACATTGAAGAAAAGGCATTAATCTCTTATTTACACCAAAATGAAATTCCAAATTATAAACGGTACACCCTGTACATACGTTTGTACATGCATGTACAAAAAGACAGGCAAACAGACATAAACAAAATAAACACAAACACTTTTGCATACAAGCAACCGGACGGTGGGGCTTTGTATTTGTGTGTTCTGAACGGAAAGTAAAATGATTTTGTCGTATCGCATCAGTTGCTGCTATTGTGGATGATGATGTTGGCAGCAGCGATCCGCTGAATGAATGAAACATTTTATAAGAGTAGGATTGTTTCCATTTTTCTAATTTTTTTCTCTTCTCTTTTCGTTTGCAAATTAAGACATATGTAGAAAATACTGTGGATGCTACTTGTCTGCCACTAAACACTAGTCAGTCTTTGACGGACAGGTGTGATATCATAAATGTCACATTCATTGGGTTATGAATATTCAACCTCATTCTTTAAAGGTGAGAGTTAAGTTTTATTATAACTATGTATAGTGAAAAACTTTTTATTCAAATGCTTTGATGTTATAAGAGTATTCCTTGAAGGATGTGAATTTAGCATTGGAAGCTCAAAAATCATTCTGGCCTGGCGAAAATTAGGCCGGATTCTAAGCTTCTTAATTGTTTGAATTTGATGAATTAGATTAGATTAGATTAAAACAGGGGCTGTGAGCAAAGCAACAAATCACTGCGGCCTAAAAATACCTATTGTGAAGAGCCCATTAAATATCGTAAGATACACTTCCTAGGCTTATAGCAATTAAAAATGCTAAAATAGCTCTGGGAGTTATATTTCCCACTTCAACCGTAGTTGGGTATGTGATAGTTAAGTGAAAAAGTCTAAGCCTTGTAAGCTTGTCACAGTGGGACAGAATGTGCTCTGCTGTTTCCTCGTCTTCGTCACAAAATCTAAAGAATTCGTCCCGAGTTATTCCCATTTTTACAAGATATTTCAATTTCCTAACTGGGCAGTGTCCAGTAAGACAGATCCTGTGGCAGCTCGGATTCCGTTTCTGTTTAACATCAAGAGTTGTTTAACTTGATACACTTTAACTTGATACACTTGGCATGGATGATTTTGATTGTCTGTTGCCTGAAGTGTCGTCCCAGGCAGCCGGGACCTTTCTGTTCAGCCATGTGTTAAGATTTGATGAATTACTTAGTTAACTTATTTCTCATATCAAATCAGAAACTCGAAGCATTGAAATATTGTTTTTGGAGTTAACTTAATAATTAAAGAAAAATAAATAAATGGTTTTAGAAAAGTTCTTACGAAAGATCTAAAGTAATTGAAATGCCTAATGTTTTTATAAATTTCAGAATCGTAAGATTTGTTCAGAAGTTGAATAAAATCCCAAATCTTGATACACTACTTTCTTCAGACGTTTTCAAAGCATTGTCTAACCCAATCAATGCACAAAAAACTTATATTTTGCACCATTTGCGAAGTGTATTTTTGCTCCTTAAAATACACTGGATATTTAGAAAAATACAGATAAATACTTTTTTTATTTTTATAAAATACTCTCTTTACCAGAAACGTACGAATTTGTAGCGACAGTAAATAATATATTATATACTATTTAGAAAGAGTTTAATCTATAGTAGAAACCTAAGCCTGAGATATTAAAGATATTACGTGGCATCCAAAAGCTCTGGAATTAAAGCAGAGTCTTCACCAATATCAATCAAATAAGTAACCATGTATAAGTTGTAAACGCACGTTGCTATCAAAACTGTGTAAACCTCATTCTTCTTCCGCTTTCCATCTACACTTCTTCAAATTTGCTTAAACATAATCAATTAAAAAAAAAATTTCACTTTATATCATAAAATGAGGAGGAGGATCTTCTCCACATTTCATGTTATTTATTTCATTTATTGCTGCTTTTCATGCTGCTGCATTTCATGTGGAGAAGATCCTCCCCCTGACAATATTTAAAATATCTAAAAGCTTTATGTTTCAGCTACGTATTTATGTAAGTGATTATGTACGGTATGTTTTTATTAAAAATAATATGAAAAAAAAAAAATTTCATATTTTTATATGCATAGAAATTCATATAAATTTTTTACTCAACACATTTCTCACACATACACATACATACATGCGCACGTACACAAAAATTATCTTCATTTATTTGAACTTGCTGCTGCTTTTCCTTTTCCCCATTTCCTTCAGTATTTTCCGTTTCTTTTAATCTTTTACTCGGTGTGAGAGTGTTCCACCTTAATCTTATTAGCTTTTAGCATTGCAGTTACTCTGTAACTGTAACTTTTGTCGTTTCAGCACATTATCCTTTTTCATACTTACATAAATACAAACAAACTCACCAGAAAACTCATATCAATAAGTATGTACATATATTCGTACAAACAAATAATTGTATCCCGCTTTGCCTGGCTTTCTGTTTGTCTGTTTTCTTTCTGTGTATGTTCTATATCTGTCTGTTCGTGTGACTAGTTGTTTCCCTGCAAGTTGTTTTCATTTCAAGTAAATCCATTTTATTTCCACCTCAAACATTTCGTCTTGGCATTGCAATACTCCCTTCATCTCCATCAACAGTCACCAGTCACCACCTCCGCATCTGCCGCCACCATTATCCCCACCACCGCTGCAGCCAGCTCTTTCTAATCGTTTGAAAACACCTTTTGACTTTTGAAAGTATGAGTTTTTCTTGATTTGTTGCTGTTGTTGTTGTTTAGGATTTTCTCTCGCATTATTTATTTTCTAAAACCTTTTCGGCACACACACGCACAGACTCTGTCGAAATGAGACTTTGCTTGCTACATACTCGTGTGTTCTCTGTACCTACATACAAATATATTTCTGGTTGTGTGTGTGTGTGTGTGTAAGATGTACAGATAAAGTCAATAGATCCTTTTAACAATATCCTTTTGAGGTAATTTTCTGTTATGGATTATTTTACTTAAGGGAAACTCGTAGTATACTGGCAGGTGAGTGCACGAAACCAGCAGGCAGAGGCGATAATTTTTGATTGTATGTATTGAGAAGGTAACAACAACGGCAAAATGTACACATACACGCACATGTGCATATACATATATGTATACTTAAATATATCTTTATTTATTTTTATGTGTTTGAATGTGCGTGTGAATATCAAAAGTTTTACTGTATGTGTGTGTGTGTGTGTGTGTGTGTGTGTATCTCTTATGTCTCAATACTCAATTATACTTCAATCAATTTTATTGCAATATTACGCTTAAAGAAGATTACTTGGGCCATGCTTGTTGTAAGTCATGAATTTGATTGGAAATCTTTTCTTTTTTGCTTTTGTATTATATTTTTATATTTATTACTTTACTATGTTCTTTGAAAGAATTGTGTGTTTGCCCGCTTTAGTGTGTGTCTGTGTGCAATGTCATAATATGAATGAAGAACGAATTTCAAGGAATTGAGATGTTAATGTTTAGGTAGGAAGTGAATGATCTGAATTGGATATCGTGTGAAATATTGTTTATCGCCACTTAAATATTTGGTAGCGTTTTATTGGATGAGTATGTGCATATTTTAGGTTAGGAGGGTAGGAGAGGCGGACGCACAATTAGAAATATACATACTTACTTACATAACTAGTGACAGTAGATACTACTCCATAACCGTACTTATTTGAAAGTGAAATAATAAATCGTAGAAAATATGTAACTAATTCAAATCGTACTAACTAACTTTATTGACAATAACTAATTTAATTTTTCACTACGATCGAATTGAAATATTTATATCATTTAGAGCCGCTTAATATTTTATTAGCATTCCCTATAATAAAATCCTTTCAATTTAGTAGTGTCCTTAACTTAATGCATCGATTCGATTGCATTAAGTTAACCATTTTTCCTCTTTCTGCTCTTTGCCGCAATTTCAATTTTCACCAATTTTGAAACACACAAAAACGATTTGCACCATCAACCACATGGACTATATGCATGTATATATGTACCGAAATACATATGGTACATTTGTGAAGATAGATATAAAATAAAGTGGCATATACCGCGGCGCATCATTATGCAAATTTTGTCAACACCTTTTTTGCGTATAATTTCATTTCCGTTTACATTTTACGCTGCCACACCAAATACCACATTTCCACCGGAAGTTACGCCATTATTTACGCCAAACACAATAACAATTTAAATGTGCTACTCCAATTGGTTCGTTGGTTGCTGCTGGTTGCAGACTATTGTTATGGGCCCCGGAATTGCTTTGGCATAACCAAAATATAAAAATAACAATAACGAAAACTAAAAAAGAAAATATTATAGTCAAATGATGCGTGCCAGCACATACCGCAGGTAAATACTACGTGTATTGTGCACAGTTCAGTTCAGTTTCAGCAATAAGTAGTATGTACCAAGGTAACTATGCAGACTCTGATTGTGGGTCATAGAAAAGAAAATATTTTAATTTTTTTGATTAATTTTACTTTAAAACATTTACATAAACAAATGAAATATTTAACGTATTGTTTTTTTTTATTATAAAATATATGCTTTACTTATGTTATAAGAACACATATAAATTGTTTTCAGGCTTTTAAAATACTAGTGTGTTTACAATATTCAACTATACTTTTAAGTTATTTTCGAACTGTACATTAGATGTTAAAATATATGTAAATATATTAAATTGAATAGCAATATTTCTGAGAGATCTTAGGAATATTATATATATGTACATACATCATAACGAGACCCTGTCGGACATAGGTAAATATCTAGTTGCCTGATAACAGAGTTAATTCAGGGTGGCCTCTCAATATTAGCTAACTGGTGCAATAGATGTGACCTAAATAAGCATCAACCCGAAAAAAAGAAATTAGACCTCTTTGTTGGAATGCATAAGGTTCTCCCTTTTGATCCACTTACACTGTCCTGCCAAATACTTAGACCTCATGCTAGACAATAACCTAAACTAAAGGCAAATCATCCAAGACAGTGTAAAATAGTCTCATTCGTTCTTTACTATTCCAAAAGACCCATTGAAATTAGAGGGGGCTTACAAACAAAAGTGCAGTTACAGAACTGTAGTCAGTCCTATATTATTTTACGGTGTAATGAAGGACTTCCCTCGAAAATCCAGGCAAGGTAGGCAATTGGCTAAAGTGCAGCGACAACGGCCTCAGGTACTCAGGACTACACCGTTCAAAGCCCTAGAAACCATGCTACACCTGCTCCCCATGGATTTTGCGGGTAAATAAATATACCGAACAAATTGATGCGATAAGGTTAAACACTGTCTCACCATGGGCTCACTCTGGCTACGGGTATTCTAGGATAATACTAGTTACGAGTAGTTCCACTTCCAAAGATATTGACTACACTCTAGCTAAAACTTTTATTGATAACAAGTTTGTCACGCACATTCCCATCAGACAGGAATGGGCACAGAGAATAATTCAGCCTAAAAGATGCAATCTGTTTTTACTATTGGCTCCAAACTGGACGGCAAGGTCTCCCACCTTGCCGTCATTAAAACTGGCATCTTGGCATTCAAATATTTTACACCTCCCGGCCCACTGCAGCGTATTTCTGGCAGAAGTAAGTATCGCTGATTGATGAAGTAGCAGGCTGACATTCTTCACTGATATCGAAGCAGTCGTTAAACCCCTTAACACTGTAAGCAATAACTCCATGGTGGTCTCCATATGCCGCCTATCTCTAAATGGGATATGTAAGCGTTTCAAGCTACACCTTTATTGGCTAACGGGTCATAGTCACATTCCTGGTAATTGCAAAGCCGATGAGCTAACAAAGCTAGGCATAATATTTCATATCCCCCACTAAGCTCGAGACCCTACTATGCCTATGAAATCCTACAAATTGAACATACATAACCAATTGATTAACATATTTAACTAACAGGTGGAGAGAAACATACACGTGCTCCCAAACAAAACTTATCTGGGTATCCTACATTACGAGGAAGACAGACTCCTTTGCCTTACTAAATTTTCTTCTATTAGAAACATTGTAACAATAGTCACTGGGCATTGTCTAATTGGAAGGCATGCTGATATCTAACGACTTCTGTAGCCTGCCTGGATAAGGAGGTGGAGGAACGTACTTTTCACTTTATTTGCAAGTACCTAACGCTTGTTATACGTAGACTAGCATCCTTACGTCAGCCCCCCTTCATTAACCTAGCTTACCTTGAATCTGCTGACATCAGGTATTCTAAAGTTTAGTACACCTTAGGTTCTAATAATGATTGGGGTAGTTATGGAAACCAAGCTTAACTGGTCTAAGTATATCCTAGTAAAGGAAAGCCATTCTAACCTAACCGAACCTATAGTATACCTATTATACCTATATAACAAAATATTGATGATGAAATTTTGAAAATAAAGAAGAATGAAAATTGGGAGAAATACTATAAATTGTCATCATTTTACAGGGGGAAAGCAGCTAATTGGAAGAAGCTGTCATCTAATGTTCAGACATAATAATTTGTCAAAATAATTTTAAAAAGTCAACAATATTTTAATAAATTTGACTTAATTTTTTCCTTATACAGGGTACCCTAAAATCTACATACTAAATTTTAATGAGTATAAAGAAAGTTGAGACGTGACGTAGAAAAACTCTGATAGAGATTTGTTGAGGAAGCTGTTAACTTTCATTTGCTTTGGTTTCATTGCATTCCCTTTTACCCTGTTGCACTGTGATATTACAGCAAATAATGTAGATCGATGTTGACCTCTTAAATATAACATAACTACACATTTCAGTCCAATATTTATAAAGTGCTGATAATTACCGTACTTCACTCAAAATTCTATTGTCTAGATACATACATACGCAGGTAGATATTACTTAGAAATTTCTCTTGCCCCCTTCGGTGGCGAGGGTGTGATTGTGTGAGCAAGACTGCACTTAATTTCTTAAGAAATACTATACTTCGTTTGCAATTAAATGAAAGCAAAATGAGAGTAAAATAAAGAAAAGGGATGAAGATGAAAACAAAAGCTGAAATCATTACAGCGTGTTCTCATTGTTTTTCTTAAACAACAACAAAAGCAAAAAACAAGAAAGCTTAAAAATAAAAGAAGTATGTGGAGAATCTAATTACTTCCTTGTTTTCAGTTGAAATCGTTCAATGATGTGATCGTCTCTGAATATAAAACCATTTATTGTTAGCAATAATGATGATGACGATGATAATAACTGCCGCATTATTAACAGTATATTAGTATTACTACAACTTTAAACGCTTGCGATACAATATAAAAATAATTTTTTTTTTTTTTTTGAATAGCATTTTTAAGTGTGTATGCGTTTTATTTCATACATTTTGTTGCTCCAAATACTTGAATGTACAATGTTTTAATATAATTTGCTAGCAGAAAAAGGAATAGAAATATTTTGAGTTTTTGTGTGTGGTTTATAGCAAATATGTAATAGTAAAAATAAATCGAAATATCAAGAGGAAACGCAGACTAAAAGTTAATTACTCTTATCGTGAATACGGCATTCGCCCGAAATGTTTCACTTTTCCCTTATTGTGAATTACGGGCGGAAAATTTTCATGTTCGAAAATTATCCCCTTATTGGCAACACTTTTTTCACATGGAATATTTTGAATTTTTCATCTTTATTTTTCACTTCACTTCTGGAAGCGAAAACACCGGAAAAATGTAAGTTTTGCATTGCTAAAACAAAGAAAAGTGAGATAAATAATTTTGTGTGTTTTTTAGGATTAAAACAATAAATATGGTTCAAAGCGAGGTTCTACTGAATAGAATGCTGGAGAAACCTGATATGGCTAGAGGTTTTGTCAGGGAAAATCGTGAAAAAGTGTCGCAATTTTGGAAGGAATTAACATTGGAGTTGTATAGCTCAGGTCCACCAGTGAAGGTCGTATCTGAATGGAAAAAGAAAGGTATGAATTTAATTGGTTATATAAGCCTTTAGCTTATATAATCCTTTTTGATTAGGTTTGGTCAGATCAAAAGCGCTACGTACGGAAGAAGGCTTCCTTGAATAAAATTTATGAAAGAGGAACAGGAGGTGGACCTAACAAGACCCAAAAACTTTCACCTGCAGAAGAGACAATTTTTCAGCTCATTGCAATAAAGGACGCTGTAGAAGGTGTTGGAAATTCAGAGGCTTTTGGATTACCGCCGGCTGAGCAGGAAAAAGGGTTAAGCACAGAAGTAGAAACATTTCTCGAAAATGAAATGTTGGGGGAATGAGGGGAAAGCAGCATAGATCAGCCATTAGTTGAAGCCATGAGTTCATCGTCTGATCCTCTTATCCCAAGTCAAGCTGCTGTTAATCAAGAAAGATTAAACTCCAAAGGAAAGTCCTGTAAGATGACAACTAACGAAGTAGTCTTAAAATGCAGGAGCTGGAAATGCAGCAAGATTTGTGCGCCAAAGTGGGTGAAGCGATATTGGAAATGAAAAGGCATAACTTAGAAATGGAGAAATTTAGAAAGGAGGAAGTAGAAGCTAAAATTGAGAAGAATCGTCGAATGCTGGAAATAGAGAATATTAAATTGAACATTCTTCGGAATAAACAAGAATAAGAAATTTGCGATAACAATTCACTTTTACCAAATTTAGTTTAATTCTCGTTTCAAGCACTAAATTCAATATTTTTATATATTTCTTTTGTTTTTAAAACGTATGTATATTATAACTTTTAGTTAGTTCTTATGTTATGTCTGAGAATGTGTTCAAAATAAACTGAATAAACTATGTCTGAACACGTAAAAACGGTTGTTCATGTTTGAGTGTCAGTATGTTGGGATGGAAGATGGTAAGGAAAGGAAAAAGGCAGGAAAAATTTTACTATAAAATTAAAAAACAGGATTTTAGTTAGATTGCATTGTAAGTAGAAAAGATTAAAGGCTGTTACCAATGTCAGTCCGAATGCGTTCTCCAGCATTCAAATAACTACCATTGTAGTCAGCAGTTAGCGCACTTTCAACTATGTTGAACCCATCATCTTCTATGTCAGTATTTGAACCAGCAAAATCGCTTTTGTAATACATAACTACAAATATTATGCAATGCTGTAGAAACATTAATGATTTTAACTGCTTTTGCGGGAGCATAGTATAGCACTCTTGCACCCTATAGACATCTCCATCGATTTTTAAGAACACCATTAGTTCTTTCGATAATATTTAAATTTTGCTACAAATATTAAATTTTCTTTTCCAAACGTCTAAATAAACAATCAGCTCGCAATAATGTGTTCGAAATGCTCTATGCCAGTAAAACTACTAGTAAGACTTACTATGCCACAGTAAAATGTTGTTCGGGTGGAATTGCCAATAAGGGGAAAAGTTTCGGGCGAACAGAAAAATTCACGTGGAATATTTTTTCGCCCGGAACTCCCAATAAGGGTGAATAAGTGAAACTAAAAAAAAATGTTGATAAATTGAAAGCTGATTAAAGTGTACCTATACCATAAAAAATTAAATGAAAGTATATTCAAATTTAATTCGCCGTCGTCGAATCATTCTGCCAATGCTCACACATACACTTTACTACTTTATTACTTTCAACTGTACCGCTATTTGCTGTAACGCGTCTCGCAATACGTCACGCCAACAAGATATATAACATACAATATACATATAAGATATTGCGTGAATCTTATTTTCATCAGAAATTAAATATTGTCATGGCAAATAAACATCGAAAAAAGAAAAGTGAAAAGAAAATGACTTTTTTACACATACAGAGAAAATTAAATGAAAAGCTCAGACAGCATTATATGTAAGCACTTATTTATGCATAACAAATTTAGAAAATGATTAATACAAATTTAGGAATGAACTGATTAGCGTGCTCCATTCTCCATTCTCTCTCTCGTATCGGCAAATTAAATTAATATGTATAGTGTCTTGTTAATCAATCACCTACTTATTTAGTGTATTTAAGACAGAAGTAGTTACTTACTTAAAGGGCAATCGACAGACTATGCATCTGCCTAGATTAAACAGGGAAACAGTACTCGAAGCACCTCTGTTATCTAACTGGCTCTAGAGAGTTGTAGTAACGCTATGGACCTTGCCGGTGGCTAATATCTTTCTTCTTCTTATTCAGACCATGGAGGGCCTATGCCGAGGTTTTTCGTATCCATCCATGTTGTATAAGTTATGTTTGTGCATGATTGGAAGGGCATACAATTTTATGCCGAATCCGAACGGCGAAGTGGATAGATTCTCTTAGGCAATTTTTACTCTTTAAAGTTTGGCATTGCTTGTCAATTGTTGGTCACGTTTATTTTCGATTTTTAACTGTGCTGAGATGCAAACTTGCGCCACCGCGATCACCTGTAATATCTTTATCATGGTTTAATATTCTCTGAATATTGTTAAATCTGTTAAAAAAAAATACTTTTCAAAAGCCAAGTGAAAAGGTATTAAGTTGAATACAATGTAGTTACATTTTGTATTTATTACTGATTCTGCATTCACATATCACAGCTAATTTGCTACATAAGCTTTTCTTTCTATTCTAATCATTTGTCACTTAAGATTTGCGATGATTCTTAACATGCTCGATATATTGTGGTTTTTTTGGTTCACGGTATCATGCTTACGTCTTTTGTGCACCGGTTGAATGTGAAAGCGAAACAAATAAACATAGTTAAAGAGTGGCGGCCTGTTGACATATTTACATACATACATACGGAAACCGCAATAATAAGTACGTCTATGTGTGACTTTAATTCTACTCCACGGAAACTAATCCGGAATTTATAAACATTTTCCAGCAAAAGCAAGTGTTAAAGGCGAATATATTTAGTCAGCAATATGTCATAAAATTTTTAACCTTCGATTAATAGCTTATTCTATTCTTTTGCATTCTAAGCACATAAATATTTTACACACCACATCACATTTTAATATTTACCTTATTATGGGCAATTTTCATTTAGCTACATTTCCATGCTGCTTGTGTTTAAATAAAAAAAATATTTGACTACAAATTACCACAAAGTAAGAGGAAAAACAGAAAACGCATAAAAGACGTGACGGATTTTTTGCACTTCGACACACGTTCTGCTTTTAATGGCTTCTCAATGCAAATACATGCAACTTCATTTCGTTGAACCCTTTTTTATGTTGCTTAGCTTTATTTGTTATTTATTTGTTTTTTATTATTGAAGACTTCGTATGAATTTCTAATGAAAAAGATAAAAAATTAAAACAAAAACGACATTGACATGGCAATAAAATTTAATTTATGTCATCATAAAAAATGTCATTTGACTTTTAACCTACCTACAAATATCCTTTTGTAAGTACAAATATATATTTCTATATTATAGAATTGTATTTGTGAAAAGTAAATGGAGTTTTGTTAATTGTAGCTAAAATGTTTGAGCATTCCTTTATTGGCAAACAGCTATTAATTTAAACAACTTCAGTTTTTTATTGGAAAAAAGATGAATGAATTTTAAATTCAACATCATCTGACGAGCAGGAAAACGAAAGTATGTTTTCCTTCATTGCAAGGTGACATTTATGCAAAATTAAAGAGAAAACAAGTTTTTTACGTTAAACAGAAAAACTTATTACAATTTTTACCTTCCTCTTTAATGACACAACAGCCCATTGAAAGCGTAGGCCGAGCTTTTCGCATCTATTCATGTTGTGCGGTATATATTTGTATAACAATGGAATGAATATATATATACATGTACCGAATCCGAACGTCGAAATCGATATCATTTCCTAGGAAATTAACAATCTTAGAAATTTTAGAATTGCCAGGTAGAATTGCGAGAGGGAAATTTGTTATTACTCTATTTTAGGTTTACTGCTGTTCCGAGTATCGAATACGCACATACTACGTAGAAGTCCTGCTCTCTGCCAACTACTCCACAACAACCAATATCTTCTTTTCTTTTAATGGCACAACAGCCCTTGGAGGGCCTAGGCCGAACATTTTGCATTCACTCATTTGTGTGTGACATATTTGAACACGAGTGAAAGTGACCTACAGTTTTATGCCGAAACCGAACGGCGAAGTGAAAAACATTGACAGTTTTTACTCTCGTAGATTTGCCATTGCCTACCAAGAGGTGATGCTGTGTAGAAAAACAATTTTTTCTAACGGGTAATTTTTTTAAGAGTTTGAATTTTGAAAATGAAAAAAAAAACACAGAAATTTTACAGTGAATGAAATTTTTATTTGGATCGACACTTCCTGCCAATTATATTTTAAAGATAATTTCACTTAAATGTTGCCCGCGGCTACGCTTCAAGCGGTCCATTCTGAAGGTCCAATTTTGGCACATTTTTCACACATTTCTGCCGGAATCTCACAAATAACTCTCGCAATGTTGGCTTCCAAAGCAGCAATCGTGTTTGGCTGCTCCCTGTAGACAAATGACTTAACATAGCTCCACAAAAAATAGTCTAACGGGTTCAAATCACACGATCTTGATGGCCAGTTGACTACATTGAAACGTGAGATTAACTGCTCACCAAATTCGCCTTTCAATTAATGCATAGTGCAGTGATTGATGGCGTGCAGTGTGGCATGTGGTCCTGTTGGAACCACATGTTGGCCAAGTCCAATTCTAGCAGTTTCGGCCAAAAAAAGTGTTATAATCGAACGGTATCTTTCTCCATTGACCATAACGTTGCGGCCTTCATCGTCTTTGAAGAAGTACGGCCAATTGATGCCGCCTACCCATAAACCGCACCAAAAAATTCATTTTTCGGGATGCATTGGTAGCTGCTGAACTGGCTGGTCTTCACTCCAAATACGGCAACTCTGGTTATTCACGTATCCATTGAGCTAAAAATGAGCCTCGTCGCTAAATGGACGTAACCTTGCGAAACACTTTTTTCACAGCTCATGAATTTTGATAATAAATTTCAATAATTTGCAAACATTTTTCAGTAGTAAGTCTATTCATTATGAAATGGCAAACCAAACTGAGCATAAATCAAGTGAAAACCACACTTCTAAAAAAAACACCCTTTACTTTTTAATTTTGCCTGTACCGATATTTGAACACCAGACACTCTTCGGAACAGGCCAACACACTACCAACTACGCTACAGCGACCACCACAGCAGCCATTTTACATGACCTAAATAAATTTAAGCCTGATAAAAAACTGTCACTCCTTTGACAGCTAATGGAAAACACTACATTTTAATAAATGTTACTCATACGCACAGTACTACCATTTGTAAAAATTTCAACGGTTTTAATTTAATTGCATTGTATGCGCACAACTGTGTGCGCAAATGTAAGTAATAATGGAATTTTACATTACATATTATTCGCATTTAATTGTTTCATCATATTAACATTAAGAATGCTTCTTGATAGCGATTTTATAATTGAAACGTTTCAGCAATCAACGACTCTTAAAAATTTAACCCAAGCGAATCAGGTAGCAATAGAAGAAAATGAAATTTCAACTGTTGCTACAGTTGCTAAAGTATAAAATATAATATGTACAAATTAATACGCACACTTGCACAGTGAATGCGTATCGTTGAAATGTGGCAAATCCACAAAATTGAAAGCCATGCTGATGTTTTTCGCATATTCATACATACAAATTCATGGGTGTACAAAGCAGACACGAACATTGCAGCTACTATATTCATGCAAACTTGTATGTATACTTACATATATATGTACATACATGTTTTTATATGTGTGTATAAAAGTACAACATACTTTCAATCACTCATTCATTTGCAGTTTCATCATCATGAAGCTCAAGTGTGCGTTATTCTCTACATGCATGTGTGTGGATATATTAAAGTACTTTTAAGTGAATGAATGAATGAAACGAACGAAATGATTCGATGAATGGGAGTATGTATGACTAGCTGTGCGTATGTGCGGGTAACTGATTGAATGCATGAGATTTGTAATTTAATTATTGCCAAGCAACAAAATTTCATATTTTCTGTGCATTTTAAATCCCATGCGATTCTATACTTTCACGCATGATATAAAATTAAAGCAACTATGTATGTATGTACAGATAAACAGCTCTCAAGCATTTAATGAACTAAAATGCTGTGCTGGTATTAGCAAAAATAAAAGCACTTTCTAATTGAATTTCTTCTACTTAATTAAGTACTGAAATGTTACAACATTTTTCAAGTAGAGATTATGTTATTAAAATGAATTTTGTGTGATGATTCTCTTTAGTGCTTTTTTGAAGCTTCCTGCAGCAGGCAGCTAATGTCAGCCATACGAATATGCATTTACCAACATTTTTGGTCAGTCATTAAGTGTGTAATGTGTTTTGGAAATAAAAATATATTCTGTGCAGTTCTACTAAGTGAATTTATACATCACATCAAATGCAGTTAAAGGAAAATGCAGTGGCAATGTTGCTACTTTACCATTTTGCATTACCATATGCCATCTGCATATTGTGGTTAGTATCATAAATTATCATACTTAAGTAATTGGAAAACAACAAGGAATAAATCAAAAAATTCTGTGCCCTACACAAGTTTACTTCCTCAGAACGTTTTCATTTTGGGTTTTCGGGCGTAGCCGAAGGAATTTTTAACGAACATATTTTGAAATAGTTTATGTACTGATTTATGCAAACGGTAAGCCTTGTATTCAGTTTGTTGATTCTCTGATCCCAAGTGAGATACATCAAGATTAACTACATTTTGATCGTTTGCATTTCCAATGCATGCAACGCCCTCTGAAAAATCATCATCTGCATCAAAATATTCATACTCGAAGAATGCGAATTTGTTTGCTAAATCATTATAATCTTACCATCATCACCATTATTATCATCATCAAAATATTCAGGTTGTATGATCTCAACAGGTGGAAAAATTTTCCATTTGCCGGTCTGTGAACTCGTTTCATTTATTTTTTTTTTCTTTGATACATTCAACACACAGGGTGTACGCCTATGAATGCAGAGCATTGTGTTGAATGGAAGGAAAAAGGAGGAAGAATGAGAGAGGGAATGCAATCACACAGGACACCGATAAAGAGATAGGCAGCCATTGTGGCAAGTTTTATGCCCTTACCACAATGAACCTCAGTTTATCAGTGTCGACTATGACCGGATGTAGCGCCAAAGGCCAAGCTTTTCGCATCCACTCATGTTGTGCGTGTTAAGTATATTTGCACATGAATGGAAGGGACCTACAGTTTTATGCCGAATCCGAACGGCGAAGTGAAAAGCTTTTCATAGGCAATTTTTACTCTTGTTGGTTTGCCATTGCCCGCCAAGAGGTGATGCCGTGTATTAATTTTGTTGTTATTGGATCTTTTTTTTTTTTGTTATTTTTTTTTTTTTTATTTGCCTGTGCCGAGATTAGAACACTTGACACTCTACGTAACAGTTTAACACACTCCCGCTACGCTATAGCTATGTTTTGTTGTGCTGATGCGACTTGTTTTCATTCCACGGAGGAAAGATTTGCAGGCAAATTTTCAAGTAATTCTTCTGCTCTTCTGCCCTTCTCTTTCGTTGAGAAGCTGAGAATTCTGCCATTCTGGCATGAAAATCGAATTCGCGATCTCTCGGTGCTGGTTTTTGTGTTTTTTTTTTTGCTCTATAGCAGAATATGAATTTTGTTGGGACTAAAGCTAACTCTCAGCCGAAGTTTTTGCTGGAGATTTTTCGTAACACAATCAATATTTGTTTGTGTCTCGTGCTTTTTTTTCAGCCTGTACTCGCTCATTCTTTCAGCTCTAGAATTTCGAAATGTTTTTGTTTTGAAAGTCGAATTTTTGTTTTAAATTTCATATTTGACCAGTATCTAATTGGCAGCGCCATCAATCAATTGAGTATGAATCCTACGCGAATCAGTACCCTCTATACCGCATAGTGAACGCATATGTGCTGACCATAATTTAAGTGTATACAAATATGCATGGGTTGTGTATATTTTTTATAGCTCTTGGAAGCTTACGTGGCTATAACTATGTAGTATTGTTTTCATCAATCTGTTGTTTTTACCCCATGGATAAGTAATTAGCTCAAACAAAGGTGACTTAATGGGACTACGATCTTCTGGGACGTTTCTTAGGATCAACGCTTCACCACCCTATTCTTTGCATAATGTTTGTGTCAAAAGAAAGTGCGGGAAAGTGAATGTGAGATATATGAAAGTACCTGCCGGAATTTCCTGATGTCACTGTTTTTGTGAATGTTCGATTTTAAGGGAAAACAATACTTTCTTTGAATACATTTCTTGAAATTTATATGTCTGAGATATATTTTTCAAAAAGCTTATTTTCATTTATTAAAGTTAAATATATATGTATAAAGTTTATAAAGAAAATTAAATTGCACAGTAATTAACTCACTTCTAAGGTTATTAGTTTCCTCTTCGGTTTCTCTTCCGTTTTTGTTGTCAGTGTTGTCTTTTTAATCGTAAAGCAGTGTTGTCTTTTATATTTTTAGCAGTGTCGTCAATATGTTTCTCCGCCCCTTGTTGTTCGTCCGTTTAGCGCATTGTTCACTTATTTTTATGAATTGGACGTAAGTAAAACGTAGGTATTTTTTACCCAAATCTTCAAAATTACAATAAAAAAAAATTAAAAACCAAACACAAAATTTAAAAATTGAATTTTTTTTTTTTACTCTTTCTTATATATTATATGCATATATAAATATATAGGTACATAAATATGTATATGCACTGTTACTATTTTTATTTTATTTTTCTCTGAAAACAAACAACAAATCACAACTCAATCAACATTACTTTAGATATGCAGCAAATGTTACTGGTGGCTTGCTGCTCACAGCTCATTTGCATGCGTTGCTCATTTTAATCAAATTTTATTTGCACTCAAAAGTTTAGCATTTTCACCATATAGTATGTGAGGCACACATGCATACGTTAAATCAAAACTAAATTGTACCCCAAAGGAAGATGAAGACAAAATACTTTACAAGCCGACAAAATTAAATGTAGACATGTAAAAGTAGAAGCAACAGAGCAGCCAGAAGGAAGACAGGCTTCCAGGCAGGCATTCAAAGGCATAAAGTTAGACACAAAACCTTAAAGCAAATGCTTTGTTTTTGTGTATGTGCTGATATCACGTGTGTATATGGTAAATTTAGGGCGTGTTGTTGTGTTTGTTTGCTTGTTGTGTTTATTTTTATAAAGGTAAGATACTCACCTGAATATAAAATATGTAAATGAAAGTATGTATATATTTTGTGACTGCTAGTTTTAAATATAACAAATACAAAGCAGTGAAACAACAACAAGCAGAAACAAGCAGCACGAAAAACATCACAAGTTACAAAATATGCTTGTTAGCATAATCAAGTTATTATGTAACTGCAACAACGGCAGTAGCAACAGAAGTGTGTAGATAACAGCAGCATTAGCAGAATCTGTTCAATGATAATTGCAGTAGATACTTAGTTGTTTTAAAATTTAACGAGCAGAAAGGCTCAGGTACGGAAACAAATTTGGAAGAGGAAATACATTTGTTTTATAAATTTTTCGCCGCAGGAGCTAGCAAGAATGCAACACCAGCTTGCTAAAAGCCATATTATATTTGACATACTATGTTGCAGAGCCAGGAGATTAATCCATTCCGCTTTGAATCCATATATATATTTCCTTCTCTTAGATGAATCGCTGCTTGTTTTACTTGGTTAGCTAACTTAAGTACTATTTTAAGAAAATAAATCTAAGGGCTTTGTTGTATGAGTTGAGTTTCTAGTTGTTTCGCTGCTCTGATAAATTACCAGCTAGACATGATAAATCGGTTAGCGTGCATCTGAGGCAATCTTGTTTTCAATATTGTAACCAAAATCATGTTACAACCAACCCGCCACTGACTAGCTGCAAATCCACAATTTTTCAAGGGGAAGCCTCTTGATTGGGTCTATCATTGATTAAAAATATCTAAAGATTTCAACCTGAAGGATTAAAGTTGAACTGGGATTATAATTGTGTATTAGTAGTAAATACAAATTTAGTTAAATGAATTGTGAATTGAATATTTTTAAATAACTTTCAAGTAATTAGCACCAGGCAACGAAAACTAAAAATTGTAATCAATTCATTACTATCCCGGTAAAGTAATTGACTTAATTTTATACTAAAGACCTCAACTCAATTTTTCAACTAAGTATCAACAAAAGATATTTATTGCAATTAAAGCTAAGTACTAAGCGAAATTAGTCATAAATACAAAATTAGAGTAAAACCTACCTAATCAAAGGCACTTTTGGAAGTAGATTTTCTTGGTTTCTTGAATTTCTCGAGTTTCTTAAGAGCAAATCACCATATTTATCTATGTCAATAATCCATGCATAGTGTACATATATAAAAGTTGAAATGTACAACTCACTGCATACGTTCAATCCCAGGAAGTTTATTGAAAATTCAAAAGAATGCATGACGCATTCCAATACTGCAAATGAAAATAAGAAATTCTCTTGCAAAATGTCAGTGACGACAAAAGAAAATAGCAGCAGGAAAAAAAGGAGGAGCGCATGCATGAAAGCGTTTTCTAATAGTGAATGTATGTTTGTTCAAAAGTTGTAATGGAAATTGAAAGGCAATTTTAAAAGCTTTCACGGAAACAATGCACTCACTGTATACAACTTTTGTCAGAAAATTCTCTTCATTCAACCATTATATTGTTGCTACAAACTATGCATGCTTACATTCATAGATACATTCTCACGATCACACACACACTTGCCAGCAATATTAACAATTGTTTATTCCATTGACAATGCGAATATTTTCTGTATTTCTCTCTCTTTTTCTCGCTGCATCCATGAAATATTATGCATTGATATACCATTCATACATATGTACTTTGCTTTACCAATATATTCACTATAAATCTGCCATGAAAGACCCAATTACAATTGCAAAATGTGTTCTTATCCCGAATTGAGCAGCAGTAAAATATACAATGTAGGTAAGTATTAGCCTCCGAGACAATCTAGCATGCAGGGAAGCAATAGAAGAGCTCTTAAAGTCAAGTGTGGCATATACTATGCCACATCTCAAATTGCTATTACCCAAAGGCATTACTTAATTGCAAAATCAAAAAAGGATCACGAAAACAGAAGCAGGAACTACTGCTGATTTAACTGTCACTTCACAAACTAACCAAGTGTTTGAGTAGTCTTCTCTTAGGATGTATAAATGAAGAAGGACGCAGTTTGCCATTAAAATGAGAATTTTTAAAACAAAATAGATGCATTTGTATATACAAAAGCAAATCAAATTTTTTTGTGTTATCGAGGCTAATTTATTATCTTCTGTTAAACATGAAATGAAAGGTATCAGTAATAACTTTCCATGACGTAATTAGCTGAAATTTATTTCTGTAGTAATTAAAATCAATTCACTAGGATTGAAAAAGCATAGTTTTATATTTGCGGTTAACGAAATGGATCGATATATGCTTGAACAACGTTAGAAAATACTAAAAATTTATTTGCAAAATGTTGAATCTTCTACCTAAAGTGTAAGAAAATTACGTTCAAAATATGATAGAAGAGAAGTGCTTTCCACGCAATTTGTGGATCAATTAGTGAAACGTTTGCATGAAACTGGATCTTTATTGGAACGCACACTAATAACTGATTATTTGTGGCCTATTTTAGAAGATATGGACTTAGACAATATTTGGTTCCAACAGGATGACGCCGTGCAACAATCGATGTTTTACGTGGGAAGTTTGAAAATCTTGTTATTAGCCGTTTTGGTGATGTGCATTGGCCACCACGCAGTTACGATTTGATTCCGTTGAATTATTTGGAGGGAGTCGTCTAAGATTCTAAATGATACACTAACCATCCAGTAACGACTGAAGCTCTTAAAGACGAAATTGGTGCACCCATCGGTCAAGTACAGCATTATACAGTTGAAAAGGTACTGAAAAATTGGGCTGACCTTATGGGCTACTACAAGGACAGCCGAGGAAGTCACTTGAATGAAATAGTGTTCCACAATTAACCGGAAGGTTTGTAGTTTCGAATAGTAGAAACCAAATAGAAAAAAATGTATTCGTTGTTTATTTAAATTTAATTAGTTTTTTATTTGAAAGCTGTTGTACATAAGTCGGAAAAAGGTTACAAAAATTTATAATGATTTTTTTCTTCGACAAATCCCACGCCCAGCCGACCGAGGGGCACTCCCAAATACGAGTAGGTTATCGCAGTAGAGCGGCCCGGATCTCTCTACAGACGCGCGAAAGGACGCAAGTGCGCGAGGAGAGAAAACTCCACTAAGCACAAAATGGCTGGATAATTGATTTTGATGAATCGGAAAAATCTATTGAATGATTTTGAATGATTTTGATAACTTTAATCACCTTTATTTAACGAATTTAATTTCAACAAAATAAAATTCGAAGCTTATCGAAAATATCGAAGGAATTTTTAATTCCTTTTACGCTTTGCAATTCACTTTAAATTTCGTATATCACATAACAAAAAATGACAATGGAATCATTTCCAACGTTACCATCGCTCAGAAAAAATCTTGTCACTTCGGTTCTTAAATTATGGTATGTCGTGTAACATAATTTTCCTCCTTAAATTATACAAAATGTTGAATGTTTCTTGATATACGAACTTCAAATGTGATATTCCGATGAAAAATAATTCATTACATCTGTCTAATTTTAGGTTGATAAATGTTAAAATTATTCAACCGACATGAATGACATAAAATTCCATAAAACAAACAACCATATTAAACTAAACTAAATAGAATTAACGAAAAAATATGAAGGTTGTCTGTAACTCTATTTTCTTTGAACCATCCTAATCACTAATCTAACCCTTCCAAACACATTGTTTTACATTCTAAAGCTTATACGCTTTTCAACATTAAAATACATATAATTCTAAATAAATTTAATAAACCGCTGTAAATCAATTACGTAATTTTTTTATTTATTTTTTTTTTTTTTGTGATAAATACACAGTTGCTTCTTTTATTGTTGTTGTTGTTGTGTATAATATTGTATTTGTGGTTGAATAGCCTGCGGTTATTAACGATTATGTTGCACTTAATTATTTTTTTGGATACATACATACATATAAACGAAATTCTATAAAGTTCGATCGATATGCAATAAAAACAAACAAACAAAATAAAAAAAAGATGGAAAACATTTTATAAAATGTAATAATAATGAAAACAAAAAGAATTCCCTAAAGCATTTTTCAGCATAAGCATTCAATAACATATTTATGTGTATTGCGTCTGTGAAATTATAAGTTATTTAATTAAAATTTAAGTTCGCATTACTTCCTACTTAGTTCCTAGTATAGTAATACCATATATAGTAATACTGTTGAAATTCATATTATTTTTGTATAAGTAATTAATAAATAAATATATCAAATCAGATAAATATATTCAGCACAATTAGTTCAAATATATTTAATGTTACGTATACGCCTTCGATGCTTCTCTTACCTCTTTGGGGCGTTATTCCATTTTGTTATATTTACATAATTATGGTCCCCGTGACGTAGTGACGATAGGCCATATTAATAAAACTTAATTTTTACAAGGATAAAAGTCAACAAGGTGCAGTAAAAGGTAAAAACTAGCAGTTATCAAAATGGCACAGTACCAACCATTATATTCGAGTTTAATGGTTTCGGTTTATTTTGCACCAATGTATAAGTAAGAACTCGTATATGTTTTCTAGCTGCTCTGCCTCCTATTTCCTCGTAATTTTACATTAAATGCAAGTACCAAGAATCACTTTCTTTCTTTCTGCAATACTTTCTGCTTGGAAGAAAGCTCCTGAAAATGTTACTCTTGAAAATTCAAAATTTTTGTTTCTTCTCTTTCCAACATTTTCTATCATTACAAATGTCCATGTACCGGCAGCAACGGCATATGTCAGAAACACTTGTTAATTACTAGTTTTCACTCACTTCTTCTCATACTTTTTTGACATTTGAAACTACTTTTTCTTACAGTTACAGTTTTTGCAGCTCCTGTTGCTCCTGCTGTTACAATAATTGATTTATGGCTATTAGGCACACTTGTCAAAGTTGATTCATGTTAGACAGAATTGAGTTGGCGTATGTGCATATTGTAGAAAGTATTTAGAGCAAATGAAATTATAAAAGCAAAAAATCTGTGACAAACTGCGATATAACGTGAAAAACAGTTTAAGATTCTCTTTAAATAATTATGCATTAATTAGATGTTATCATAAATAACAAATATTAGTATGTACTAACATTAGCAAAAGCCAAAACATAGAAAGAGTATTCGTTACTTTTTTGCTAGACATATTTCATATGCAATGTAACTCAAAATGTCACAAACACACAAAATATCATAAATTTTATAAATTTCTATGCAGCTCTTGTATGACTATGATTGTATGTGTATTTGTGTTGAATGTATATAGAAAACGACGCTGAATAAAAATTGCTTGAATTTTTTGCTGTCTTTCAGCTGCATAGAACTTGAAGCACTCATGAAAAAATATGGCGGTGTACATATCAAGGATGTAAAATGCATTCCAAAACTGCATGTGGCATATACTTACACATAAGCTCACACACATATGCGCACGAATATGTCACATCACATTTTATGCCATTCATGTTAAAAATTTTATGCAGCACTGTGACATACAGAATTCAATTTACTTGTGCAGCGTAAGTCGTGTTTGCGAAATAATAGTTGCATTTATATAATCTTAGTTTCATTTTTCGAATATATTTTCTGAATTTAATTCTTTTCATAGGTATCATTTTACAACTTAGGTAACGGAAGCTAATATAATTTTTATTTTACTTATTACTTTTCTCGCACTTTTGTAGTTCTTTTATTTTGAATTACATATTATTCTGCTTAAAGTTATTTTCCTTTTAACTGTGTTGTCTTTTTGACTTCAGATTTAACAATTTGATGTTACTCTTCTTTACTTCGGGAAAATATTTCACATCCGAAAAGAGCACGTATTTACAATAATTTGAGCTAGTATTTATTCTGTTTAGTTCCAAAAGCACAAATCCACATATGTTAACCATCATAAATAAGTGTTGCTTCACAATTATTCAAAGCAGAAACTCATACTCCGCCTACTAATTATAGTTTAATTTCTGAATCTGCATCTGAAACCTTAATTGAACACCCATACATTGTTATTTTATTTTGCCATTGCAATACAACTGCAGAAAATAACCAGGAAATTATATGTAAATATTAATAGTAAAAGTAAATGCAAAACAAACACAAATTTTATAATATACTTATACTTATATATATCCCATTTTTTATACTGTATATATGCATTTCAGAAATAAATAAATTAAATTAAGAAGAAAGCTGAAATGCATTTCTATTGTATACTTTTCGCACGGCTGGGCAGATGGTCCAGCAACTGATACGAGTTTGGATGAAAATGGAAAAAAAGGCATCAAGAAATTAAGCGAAACAAAAATGTAACCAATGCTTTTTACCAGATTTGTATTTATGTTTATGCTTATTATACTTTAATTAAAAATAATTTGTGAGCGCAAAAAAAAAAAAAACTGAAAAATAAGAAAAAGTAGGAAAACTTTAAATGAAGTAGATAATTATAAAAATTGTGCGCACAGAAAAAAATATCGTTGCAAGGCAAAAATATACTGGCACTACTTTTTTTTGTTTATTTATTTCATTTTTTTTCTTCTGTTTTTGCTATTACATTTCTGTTTTACTAACTAAGTAGTAACTAAAGTGTTGCTAAGCAAAAGTGCACTCACAGTAAAGTGGCTTCAGTAATTTATATACAGTTGCAGAATTTGTTTTTATTTCTTTTTATTTTAATAACTAACTATATGAAGATAAATATACAGTGCTAATTGTAACTTAATTATAGTTTTTACATGTAAGAAGGCACAAGATACTGAGCACCGGAAGTGAGGAAAGTAGCGATGAGGTTTGAATATTTTTGCCATGTCTATCTGTCTATCTGCAGTTTTAATAAAAAGTGTTGAGATATTTGTGAGTAACAACAATTTGAAATTACTTTTACTACAAAGTCACATAATTGACATAATTGCTGTTTATGCATCTTCCATGTATCAGAATAAATTTAAAATATCTATGTACATATATTCAAACATATGGAAATAGTCTGCATTCACATATCTTTAAGATTTAAGAAGAATAAAAGGAATGGTCAAAGGTCAAGTGACAAGCAGTTTGCATCTTATAATACAAATTGTTTTACGCTGGCTAATTAATTGACTGGTCGCTGTGGCTTAGTGGTAATGCGTTGGACTGCTACGCAGAGTATCCGGGGTTCAAATCTCGGCACAGGCAAAATCAAAAAGTAGAAAAAATAATTTTTCTACACGGCACCACCTCTTGGCAGGCAATGGCAAACCTACAAGATTAAAAATTGCTATTAAAAGCTTTTCACTTCGCCGTTCGGATTCGGCATTAAACTGTAGGT
Source organism: Palloptera scutellata (assembly GCA_958295655.1). Lineage (NCBI taxonomy): Eukaryota > Metazoa > Arthropoda > Insecta > Diptera > Pallopteridae > Palloptera > Palloptera scutellata. The sequence continues at coordinate 20,597,064 of OY282449.1, read as the reverse complement.
CCCTTCCATTCATGTACAAATATAACACGCACAATATGAGTGAATGCGAAAAGCTCGGCCTAGGCCCTCCATGGGCTGTTGTGCCATTACAAGTGAAGTAAGTAAGTTGACTATTTTGGTCTATAAAAAGAAAATTATAATGAACTCTGATAAACTTTCCTATTTAAGTACAAAAAATTCGCATAAAAAATATTTTTTTTAAAATGTTAAATTGCATTTTTTTTGGGTCCTGGCTAGAAATTAGAATTATCAGTTTCCATAACTATTGCTTGGCTTTCCTTTTTTTTTTTTGATACATTTAACAGACAGGGTGCACGCCTTTGAATGCAGCGCATTGTGCTGATTGGAAAAAAGATTGATAGATGGGAGGAAGAATGAAGGAGAATAAGAGAAAGAATGCAATCACAGGACACCGATAAAGACAGACAGCCATTGTGGCAAGTGTTATGCCTTTACGACAATGAACTTCAGTTTATCAGTGTCGACTATGACCGCATGTAGCGCCAAAGGCCGAGATTTTCGCATCTACTCATGTTGTGCGTGTTATATTTGTACAGGAATGGTGGGGACCTACAGTTTTATGCCGAATTTCGAAATGAAATGAAATACTTTTTCTTAACATGTACTTGAGCAGATTAAGATTACGGATTTTCAAAGCAGTTCATAGTTTTTGTGATATATTCTAACAATAATTTTCTTAATTTTTCTATTCTATTTTCTAATAAAACTAACCACAATTCGAATAGAACATTTTTCCAAAAATTAAATATCAATTCATTATTTTCATTAAAATTGATTGAAACTTTAACAAAATAAGAAAAAGCAGTTTCAAATTTTATTAATCTAATCTTAATTTTACTATTCTATTATCTATTATTCGCATAGAACATTTTACAAAAACCCGAACAATTCATTACTTTCCTAATAACTGGTTAAAATCTTATACAAAATAAGAAAAAGTGGATTTAAGTATTACTTATGGTTTGCGGTTTAGATATTTGGATAGATTATTCTTTCAAAATGTCACAGAGTAACCAAAAAGAATAGTAGTTTTGAAAATGATGAAACAGCATCAAAATTACTTCCTATTGAAGAAAAGAAGTAAAGTCAAGATTTAATTATTTTTTGAATTGCTAAGCTTTTGCGGCAAATAAAATACATACATTTGGCGAAACCACGCCTAAAAACAATATTGGAGATAAATGTTCCTTGAACAAACTAGGTGGAGTTACTAAGCAATAAAATACTAATATCACGTTTCTTATAGTGGAAAAATAGTACCGCAATAGTTTGCAAAAAAAAAACAAACAAAACAAAAAATATATCATGATATAAAATAATTTTTGGGTGTAAATCAAACAGAATATGAGATTCGAATTTTTAGTACTAAAATAACCCTAAAAACATACTACTGTGGGCAAAAAGTAGTAAGACTTTTTTAATTTAAATTTCGCGCGGAAACCCATTCATCAAAATATTATTTTTTTGAGGTTGGTATGACTGTCGGTGACATCTGTGCCAAATGTCACATCAAAATAATCATTAGTGTTTAGTATACGCTTGTCTTTCTGAAGTACAAAAAGTGCATACGGCGATTTTCACAATGAGTGAAATTATTCAACAAAGAAGTTCCATTAAATTTTGTGTGCGGAATCAAATTTCTGGTGCCGAAACGTTCAGAATGTTGCAAAAGGCCTTCGGTGATAATTGTATGTCGCGAGCAAGAGCAAGTGGTTTTGATTGGTACAAATTGTTCAAAGATGGTCGAGAACGCGTTGACGACGAACCACGTCCAGGACGGCCATCAACATCAACTGATGATCAACACCTCAATAAAATCAAGGAATTGGTGCTCGAGAATTGACGATTAACAGTCACAGACCTTACTGGCATCGTTGGAATATCGGAAGGATCAGTGAAAACCATTTTAAAACATCATTTGGGCCTAAGAAGAGTGAATGCACGATTGGTTCCAAAATCACACTCACACTGCATTGGTTTTACGAGACCATTTTGCCATAAATTCGACTGATATCGTTCCGCAACCACCCTATTCGCCTGACCGTGTGATTAGCACCGTGTGACTTTTGGCTATTTTCTAAACTCAAAAAACCGCTTCGTGGACACCGTTACCGTTTTGAGTCAATTGAAGACATTAAACATGAATCTTTAAGCGCATTGAAGGCTATTCCGGAAATTGACTTTAACAACTGTTTCGAGAATTGGAAAAAACGTTGGCACAAGTGTATTGGGGCCGGGGGGGATTACTTTGAAGGGGACGAAATAGATTTGGAAGAATGAATAAAAAAATTTTAAATTATGAACAATGTCTTACTAACTTTTGCCCACAGTAGTATATATTAAATATTTTACAGTTACTTCTGTCGTACCTATAGCAAAGCAGTTTACGAAAATCCATTAAAAAAATAAAAGACGATTTTAAGAAAGTACATAAACCACTAATTTTTATTTACTCTCCTCGATCTTTTTAGTTTGGAGATATACCATTCAAAATTTAGCTGGTGTACTTTGTACTGATATAAGTATAATAATTTGTAAAATACAATTAATGCAATATTAGCAAAGTAAGATAAATAAAATGATACCTTATAATCATTTGTTTAAAATCAAGATTTTTTTCTGAATTTTGAGTTCACATTTTCGAGTAAAATCTAATTCTAAACAATGCCATTTAAACAATCTAGTATGCCTTAATGATAATTGTTCTCTATTGAAGCATAAAATAATTCTCAGATCCACAACCGTCAAAACTGGCTCAGCCAGTTTCAATGAAATTGTCTACATATAAATAGCATTGAATCTATGTATGGTATATGGATGTCCTTAAATTAAATTGTAAAAAATTCTGTACACTTAAATTCCACAATTTTAAGTTTACAACTTCAAACAAATTAATATACAAAAGTAAACATTTTCATTGTAAAAACTCATTTATATTAAATCACAACGTGTAATTTGCATACACAAACACTCGGCACCTCAAAAAAACATGCACATTTTTACTTTTAACAAAGTCATAAAAAACAGTACATGCATGCAGAAACATTTTAAATATATGGATTGCGTTGCACGTGCGAGCGTTTTTTATACATACTACTTACAAACATGTATGCATCATAGGTATTGACCCCATTAAGCAATGCAATTTTATCTTATTGATATGTGCATTTATTGTTAATGACATTTAATCTGTAGGGAATCAAGCTACAATAACAACATTGGTATTTTACTGTCGCCTGAAATACCGACAATATTTGCGGTTGTTTGAGTCAGCAAATAGAATGGATGGATTTTTAGCATTGAACATTGGGCGACATCAATATAGTTAATTAAAAATTGGAAATAACCACATAAAAAATGTCAATGTTGAATTCTAATGAGGCGACGATGAGGCCGCATAAAAAATTACTAAACATTTCAAATTTGTGTAGCAAATGTTGAATTTAAAAAGATCAATTGATTTGTAATAAATATGTATGGAAAAAATTATAAAAAGTATTTGTTTACAATATTTGCCTTTTTATTTTGATTAGGTCTTTACATTTTATAAACTTTTATTAATTTTTTAATAAGAATTTAAAACAGGTGAAAATCAAAATAAGTTTTAATGAACAATATTTTTTGTTTATTGAAATGTCAAGGAGAGAACAATGTGTTTTTTTGTGCTGGCCTCTCCCGACAGGGGAACATACCACGTATGTTTAACTGATCAAAGAGAAAGCAAATGTTTTCGATGTTACTTACGAAAATTATTGGAGAACCAACTTTCAATTTGTATAATATGGCGTTAGACCTGACATGTTGTGATTGCAAAAATTGTGTTCGTCAGTGGGACGCCCTACAGAAGTTCAGTTCTTCAAAACGATTGGGTTTTGGGTTTTCAGGCTAGGCTTAGTAATCTTGTAAAAACCAGAGTTTTGAACTTGTTTATCTGCTGATTATGCCAACGATAAGCCTTATTTAGTTCAGATTGACGATTCTTTGATCCCAGGAGTGCTACATCTGGATCAGTTGCATTTCCAACGCATGCAACGCCCTCTGCAAAATCATCATATACATCAAGATATTCGTAAGTAGTCAAAGCATGCGAATTTATTTGCTATATCATTATAATTGTAATCCTACCATCATCACCATTATTATCATCATTATAATAATCACCATCATCAAAATATTCAGCTTGTACGATCTCAACAGGTGGAAAATTTACTATTTGGGGGTTTGATAACTACGAATGTTATGAGGTTGACTAGAAATTTGGCAATCTCGTCTATGTTTTGTTGTGCTGATGTGTGCGGGTCTGATTTTTTTCCACGGACGAAATTTACCAGTAAATCTTCTGCCCTTCTCCTTCGTTGAGATGCTAGGAATTCTGCCACCTCAATGACTGCCTGGCGCTGTATAATCTTTTTCTACGCCGCAGTTTTTGCTGAAGATTTTATCGTATACAATCGCTATTTGTTTTTTCCTAGCGTTTGTTTTTTTTTTGCAGTCTATACTCGCTCATTATTTCAGCTCTACAAATTTCTAACCATTTTTTTTGTTTGAAATGTCAAATTTTACTAGAAACTGATGAGTTCCCTCTATCAATCAAGTATGATTTATACTCAGCGCCTTCTAGCAATCAATTTTTAAACATACATACGCAAATCTATCAATTAATTTTGAAGCATGCGCGAATCAGTGCCCTTTATCAATCGAGTTTGATTTATATTCGTGGATACATGAGGATATTATAAAAAAATTTTATGAAAATCTTGGGCTAGAGCTAGTATAGTATGTATATATAGATAGAAAAAAGGAAATATTACATATTGTTCATTACCTTAAGCCATAAAATATAATATTGAACAATTATTATCGTTATTGTTTACACATTTATTGGCATAATCCTTCCCCAATGCAATTCAGAGATTTTTCTCCAACTTGCCTGATATCCAACTACAGCCCAATCTCAGGCATAGTTTAATTTAAATTTTGCAGTAGGCAATGCTCAATTGCTCTTACGTAAGTATGTAGAACAATATTTTATAATTCGAGAAGAACGCATACAAACGATAACGACAAAAACTCTGCTCATGCGAAAAGTTCATAGGACACAGTTGTGATTTTACACAAGCACTTAATAACAGTTATTTCTGTATACTTAACTTGAAAAATTTTGTTTTTTTATTTATGACAGTTTCGCAGCAAACGAACGGCATAACTATTATCATATTATTTAATTCTGTAGTGTTAATTGTATAAATATTGTATCAATATCTATCTACATAAGTATATAAAAATGAAGATATGTTATGTGTGTGATGAATGATCTCTGAAACAGTTCGATTTTTTTTTTGAAAAATTCAACTTTCATGTTAAAGTACATGCTTTTCTGACGGACATAGGCTATTTATCCGCCCACGGCCACGCCCGCAAAAAGAGTAAAATGCCTACAACTTTTGAACCCCTTAACGCATTCACTTAAGCGAGCTGCGTTCAATTATGATTCGACGATTGATTACTCTTTACATCAGACTGTAGTTATTGGTGCTATGGATGACGTATGTAATCATTGCAAAGCGTACAAATTCCAAAATGAGCCACCAGGTTTATGTTGTGCTAATGGAAAAGTCAAATTACCGGCATTGGAGCCACCTCCACAACCATTATCCCTTCGATGCATCACAATATCTCGAGAATTAAATTCATCACCAATTATTACTATTGCAACTTCATCCATTGTTGGAGCATTAAATCTTCTGGCATACTCTCCACATGGTACTTTATCGGCCTTTATTACAATTTTGTGATAATCAGTAGGCATTTGGTCGAGAGCAGTACGAAAAAGTCGAACTAATTCATTATTCTCTTGAAGGAAAGTTTAGATTTCAAAATTGAACTAATTGAACATCGACGATCAACTTGCTGATCAAAATTACCAAGGAAAAAAATTTGTAAAAACTGGCACTCTGTATCAGAAAAGGGCAATAAAGAACCCAAGCTGTGACATATTTGTCCTTGGATCTAAGCAAAAAAAAAAAAAAGCAATCAGAAGCGGGAAAAAAGATGTTGTGAAAATCATTTTCATAATTGTCAAATTCATTTTCATTTCGAGACCATTAGCATGTATGAACAACTTGAATGTGGTCACAAAATTGTCACGAATAATATTCGTTGCACCGTTGCCAAAAAATGCTTTGATTCAGGTGCACCACCTAAAACCAATGAGCGTAATGGTTCTGGAGGTGGCTCCAATGCCGGTAATTTGACTTAAACTTTAAATTTAAACTGCTTTGAATTACTTTTTTAATTATGCACAGTGAAACGTGCATGGGGTCCGCTAGTTATGTAATAATTATTATAATTATTCAACGCTTTTGAAATGAAATTTAAGAGAAGAAGGAAACACTTTCAGAATTGATAAATTAACCACTACTTAGTTGTTATAATTATACATATAAAAATTGTTAGAAAATACTCTAGTTATTTCTAGGTGCAAGAGTTTTAGTAGCCAAATGTGCCCCATTCCGAGAAAATTGGAGATTTGGATCTCAGCTAAAACTCAATCCTAACTATACAGGAAATCCAGCAGTTACACGTTGAAATACGCTGGATGTTAAGACTGGATGTTAATGTTGCTTTTTCCTTAAGCATATATTGTTTCTCCCTTTAAGGAAGTTCAGAAATGAGTACTGCACTAACACTCAATTGTTTTTCAAGCAACCGGATTGCTTACTGGGTTTATACATTGCTTGAAAATACATTTAGAATACTCAAAATCAGACCGTTTATATAAAACATATTAAGTGTATTACAGTATGTTTGTGAAATTTTTCCCAAATAATCTGCAGACTAATATTTTTCTATACACGTTAAAACTTATTTGTCAGAAAGTCGCCTACTCACCCGATACATAATTTCTTAAAACAGAATCTATTACCAGCGAATATCTCGCACTCCCACTCTACTCTAACTGTTGAAGCTGACGTCTCACCTCAATACTGATGCGTATGGCACCAAATAAGCTATAATCATTTTGTGGCGAGTAGTTTGAGGTGGAGAATAACAAACGACTTCAATGGCAATAACAGCAAGCTAAATTATTAGAAATAAATATTGGTTATTAAACCATTTGGGAATAAAGAAATTTCGTATTAACCTCAAGCACACGCACACACACGTAGGTAAATATTTCGCACGCAAAGCAGCTACTACTACGTTTCTTGCATACATAAATAAATAAAAATCTTATAATTCAGTTTTACTGCAGAGAGCATTCAACATTGAAAATCTTTGACCAACTAAAACTCACAAGAGAATTGCTTGTGTGTATGTGTGTGTGTGTGTAGCAAATTAAACGAGATAAATAGCAAATCGAAACAAAAAAAAAAAAAAACCATCCCGAAGTAAGTATTTATGGCATTTGCGTGTGTATATTACACGTTCCCTTGTCTCGCACGGAAGTTCCTCCGCCCGCCGAAAAAAATTAAATATTTCTCACCTTAAATATTATTGGCATTTAAGGAATTCTGTATAAACGCAATTAAATTTAATACACGCACAAATACACAAATACTCACAGGTTTCCGCATACAGAAGTAATAGTACTTATGTAATAGGAATATTTATTTTACCATCAAATATGCAGAAAATTTACAATTTTTTACTGTAAATTGAAATTTTTATAAAAATTATTCTTGGTATAGGATAGGATAAGGCTAAAATTTTGTTTCTTTATTTTATATTATATTGTTTTTTTCCATTTTTTTTTTTTTTTGGTTTGTTTATTTTTGTATGCAAAATATCTCAATAAAAAAGAAAGTCTTCATCATTGACATCGACATCGTCGTCGTAGACTCTGACGTGATTCTCCCCTCAGCGCTACTCATCATGACGAGAAACTTTTTGATTGCTTGACCTATTAACATGAAAATTGTAAATGTTGCCAAGAAAAATGAAACAAATTTAAAAACTTTCTGTTTCTTCTTCAATAAAAATTCTTATATAAGTATTTATATCGACGAATATTCATACATATGTAAATGCATAAATAGAGGTATATATACATACATTATATATATACTCGTATATTTGCATAAATTTTGCAACTTTATGAAAAATGTTTACTTTTTATAGCTTCATCGATTCTTTGTTAGAAGAGCATTTTAATATTTTTGTATAACTAAAAAAATATTAAACTTTGTTGAAGATTTTTCAAAATTTAAAGATTCCGTACTTTTAGCTCAGCAGAAAACTATCCAAAAAGAAATTTTAAATTTATTCAACAATTATTTTGTTAGAGTAGTGATAAAATGTTTTGGCTACGAAATTTTTAAATTTAGAGACCAGTTTTTAAAAATTTTGATTTAAGTAAGAGGAGTTGCTTTAAAATTTAAGTATTTCTTATGCTTATATTTAAGCATAAACTCTAAAAGGATTTCGAAATTTTGTTTTTTTTATGTTTAACTTAGAAATTAATTTCCTAATTTTTGGAATATTTTATAGTTTGATATTAAAAATTTCCATAAATTTAGCATTTAGGTACAAGTTGACAACAAATTATGTAAAAATTATATAAGAAACATTATTATAAGGATACTAATTTTCTACTCCTAGAGCCTAGGGCTCTATGATTTCTTGCATTGTAATATTTTCCTTAATCTGTTTTTTTTTTTCAGCTGAGCAGCTGATTGACATACCGCAATCGGTTCTGAGATAATAAGGCTGCCATTTACTTTGACGTTGTCCAGGGTCAATGCTTTACCATATGCGCATTCGAATTGTTTCAACGCCTATTTGGATAAGTTTACAGTTAATTTGTGACTGACAAATAATTTCTGCTTGCAGTCTTCAGCAAAATGGTAGCTTGATTTCTGGTACTCAACATTCTGGCAGGTTACATATCGGAAAAAAACCTCAGGAGCATCTTTTAGTACCAAGGGTTAAACGAAGTGCATATTTTTTCGGTTTTTTGCCTTTCACTGAGAAACGGCAAGGAATCTTTCTGTCTTCAAGAAATATCCTGAGGACATGCTGATCTTAAAACTAAAGTTTGTGAACTTTTTAAAAAGCATATTGTACTGCTTCTACCTATTTCAATAACAGCTTTAATTCTCTGGCGCAAACGTTTGCATGCCTGAATATACGCCTGGTAATAGCTGCTCTTAAAGGATCATACGCTTGAAGGCGATGATAATTGGTCTCGTGTTCAACAACGCCCTATACGTAGTAGTAAGCATATGGAGAGCTAGGTGGCGACATGTTTGGGCTATGTAATCATGCAGATTCTCGGGCATCCAATTTTGCATCATCATGGCTTTATGAGAAAAGAGCAGACTCCTGTTCGAGTACCCATCACCACCACGCACGGTATCCATCCATTATTTAACAACTGATTCCAAAACCTTAATGTAAGCAACACCATTCACCCGAAGTCCTTGAGGAAAGAAGTGGGGTGGTATGACGTGTCCTTCATTGCTCACCACTCCCAAAACCATGGCAGTTGCAGGAAACTTTTAATGCATAACATGGGGAACATCTTAAAGATCCGAACATAGGCACCTGCCATATCACTTCGACGGTTTATTTTCTGGTCCTGGTCAAAATTGTTTTCCTGATGATAAAATCAGATCATATCCAGGATTACAGGATGTTTTAACTTTTTTCAAATACGTTGAACCCAGATGAATCGTTGTTCTCGAATTTGTGCCGACAGCAACTGTTCTCTGCGCATCACGTAGTATTTGTAGCGGATGTCTTCGTGAACAATGCGACTGATGTTTTTTGCGCTTGGTGACACTTTTCACATTACCCTCAAGGCTGATCTTCCAGGTCTCAACAAATTTTTGAGCAAAAGATCGGGCGTCATTCAAATATTGGGAGATTTCACGAGCGCTGTGAATCGCATGTATTGCGACGATAACAGCGAGTCTTCATTTCATGAATTAGATTTTTGTCATTCATTTATGATTTGAAAATAAAAAAGATAAAATGTTTTGCTAAGAAGTGGCAGGCACATTTGTGAATGTCCTTAAATTCCTACCGCATACTGTACATTTTACCAGATTACACGTGGTAAACAAATACAACATTCGTGTAAAAATATAACACACACAGCATGAAGGGATGCGAGAAGCTCGGTCTAGCCCTTACATGAACTCGTATGCCATTAAAAGAAGGAATAAGACCATATGATGAAGATACAATATACTTATATTTGAAAAATTTGTATATGATAGTAAAATTGATTACTTAAGAAAGCCTACGTTGCCCATTGCAGCAGTAATTCAAAAAAGGCCATATTTAATTTTTGCAGAAGGCTCAAAACCACAAAGGAAAAGGCTAATATTTTAAGCTAAATTTAAGCCAAAATAAACATAAAAGCACTATCTAAACTAACTTAACTTATTATATTCTAAACGTGCATACAATTTCTTTCTGAGTAGAAATTCATGTCACACTGTGTAATCAGTAACACGTGACCTCGTCTTCCTATAGTGTTAACTGCTTTTCATTTTCCAATAATAGTTCATTAAAAATCACAGATAAGTAGTTATTCTATTTTATTATCGCTTCTTCTTCTCATCTCTTGTTTGATTTGGTTCTGTTTTTGTTTTTAGCTCATAACATAACTGTGACGCTGTGTTACATAGTGCAAAACTTTTTTGTTGTCTCGCAAAAGTTGAGCAATGTTTAAAAACTTTTTCTCCCAAGAACTTTTCTGATTTTTTTTTAAGTTTTCTTATTATCTTTTCCTAAACGAACAATATTTTCAAAAGACTATAATCTTTACTGTGTTGTTTTAATACAACTTTATAGTTCAAAGAAATATAAAAAGTAAATATTATGAAGCAGTGGCAGCAACAGTAGAGATTTATAATTTTGTATAGTTTGTGGGTATGCATGTTTTACGTGAAAATTAAAACAAAGAAATTAAGGGAAAAGAATTTTCTGCTGTCGAAAGATCGAAGACGAAGGAAAAGTATTAAAATATAAGGTATAAAATCTATGTTTTTGCCCTTTTCATGCAGTTTACTAAGTAAGTGAAAAGAAATAATTTTAAATTGAAAATTTTTGCTATGAATCAAAATGAAAAATAAATAATTATTTTTAAGTTTTTTCTCACACAATTAATAATTCAATATTTGTATTTTTAACTTTATTTGCTGTTCTTTTTAAAAAAAACTCAAAGTTAATTGAAATAAATATAGGTTTTTTTGTACATTTTTTTCTTTATCACTGATTCACTGTATAAAATTTGTTATGGAAAGGAGGCGTGGTTATTACTCAATGTTTATAATTTTTGCATCAGTTATTTTTGAAGTTATTCTAACTGTACATATATAAGTATATCAAATCTGGTTCCGTTTGCTTCACTATTTCCTTTGATATCACCATTTGAATATTTCACTTAACCTGGAAGTAGGAGTGGCTTTTGTCCAATGTTGACAATTTACAGGAAAGTTTTTTCGGAGACTTTTGTTGAAATCGCTTTAGAATTGCTCTCACTATCACTCTTTGAACATTTCCCTTCTATAGGAGGTATCAAGCCCCTAGACCTGTTTAGTTGAGATTGCTTAAGTGTTACTCGAGTTATCATGTACTCAGACAGATAGACGGATATGGCTGAAACGATTCCACTGTGCACGTTGATCATTAATATATATACAGGGTGGACCAAATATAATTTGGAATTTCATTTTGGTGTAAATAAGAAACGAATAATTTTATTTTTTAACGTGTTGTTTGTTTTCTGAAAGTAGAATCCTTAATCACGTGACTTCCCTGGCTGCGCTTGCAGTAGCTCAAACGGTCAACCCCATTTCTTAGTATATTTACAACTGATGGATATGTGCTTGACCGATGGCTGCACCAATTTCGTCATTCAATCGTTACTAGATGGTTAGCGTAACACAGCTCTACACAAAAAACAGTCCAACGAAGTCAAATCGCAACTGCTTGGTGGCCAATGCACATCACAAAAACGGTTAATAACGCGATTTTCAAACTCTCCACGCAAAATATCGATTGTTGCACGGCTTGTCTGACACTGTTGGAACCAAAAGTCCATATCTTCTAAAAGAGGCCACCAATAATCCGTTGTCATTGTGCGGTAAAGCACACCATTCTTCCTTCCTCTGAGCAGCAGCAGCAATTTTTCCGGTTGTGCGCACTGTAGGAGTATGAGAACGTGTTGTTTTATCCAATAATGATCCAGTTTCACGTACACGTTTGATCCACAAATTGCGAGTAATACGCTTCTTTTCTACCGAATTTCGAACGTAATTTTCTTACACTATCGGCAGAATATTCACCAATTTGCAAGTAAATTTTTCGTATTTCATAACGTTGTTCAAATGTACTATATATCGACCCAATTTGGTAACCGCAAATACAGAACTAAGTTTCTTTCATAATGCGAATGACATTACAGTTGCCACGCTCAAAATAACCAGTAGTTCAAATTCCAAATGTTAGCATAATAATACAGACGACACCTAATTATGGTCGTTACAAACAACTGTTACTCAATCAATAACAATCCAGTCCTTCAAAGTCCTACCCTTACCCAGTACACAGAGTGTGTATTGTATATATTACATACACATTATCATTTCTATCTTAAAATATAGTTAATTTTTAACAAAATAATGAATTATATTTAAATATTGGCTTCATTTCAAAATTTAAATTTAAAAACATTTTTCTAACACATGATCATACAATTTTTCCAACTTTTTGACTTGCAACTTTTGCAGACCAGTAAATGCCGACGAATATCAGTAATTTTTTGTTTTCTGCAGTAAACAACTTATCTATTCTTATAATATCATTACTTTTAGATCTTTATACTAAAGTCTATCCCATCAAAAAATAGTTAAAAAACGTAAGATCTGAAAAACTATATATGGCCTTGTGTGCAGTAGAGGATGAAACTAAAACTAATTAGCTAAGTATATATATTTTTTTACATAAATATTTTACAGTTACAGAAAAGATAAAAATATACATGTAATTTAAAATTTTCACAGAGATGAACTGAAGCTTAAGAATGTATGTAAGTAGTAATTAACTATTTGATAAAAACATAAATAGTTTTGCATTCTCGAGTTTATAAAGGGAAGTAGCAGAAAGCTCCTTACTAAATATAAACACATACGCTGAAATATATTTATACATCACATTTGGTATTCGAGGCTGATCCTACAATAGCCGAAACATTTTACAATAATTTATTACCATTTATTTTATCGGTAATTAACATTTGTCGATTAATATTTGTCTCAATTTTTTACAAAATCTCCTTAAGCTACAACTCATGTACTTGTTTTTACTGTTCTAAAACCAAGACTGTCATTATTCACCTGTAAAGTAAGTAACATTTTTGTTCAAAATCAGATTGTTAAGAAGTTCGAATCATACCACATCACATAAGAATCTGCCAAAAATCATATTTCTAAAGAGCTAAGGCAACGATACGATTAAAAAGAAAACGTAAAAATAAGCTTATGCAACAGTTCGAATTCAATCCCTTGTACATATTAATAATATATTTTCAACAAATTTGTTTGTTTGTATTTTTCACGATAACTACATGCAACTCCTGCAGCAATTGAATGCAATGCAGCTTACCATACCTGAATACTTACGTACATTTACATATTACTCTCCAGTGTTTTACTACTGTAAGAACTTTCATACACACTCTCATACACATGTGGATAGAAACGTAATTTTTTATAAAAACAAAAATGAAATGAAAACCAAACTGACCAAAAAAAAAATGCATATTTGTAGTCATTGTCTGCAACATAAATGCTCATAATTTTGCTTAGTGTAGCAACTTTCTGAAGCTTCTACATAAAACCGCATAACTTTTGTTGCAAAAGTATTACCCGAAGGCATTCTATAAAATGTAATAAAAATGCAGCACATCAAAAACGTAATAAGTGTTTGAGAGTGTGTGGATGTGTTTGTGTGCACTCAAAACATATACACAAGTATAACCCTGTATATGAAAATGCACACGTATACACTAACAGCAGGCCTTAACTTTTGGCCATAAAGCCAAAGTCTGCATACTCGTATATAAATAATATACATTTTTGAGAAGCATTGCACATGTGGCAAAAGTTGAAGAAAAACAACTATAAAAAACTACTGCAGTATTAAATAGACAGCAATTATGATAAATTACAAATTTATTGAAGTGATATGTACTTACTTAATTGAAATAAATTTGTATTGTAAAAATACATAAATGATGAGTATGTAAATAGTAAATACCTATACTTATAAACTCGATTTGGACGAGTGGCGGTATGACTGTATGAAAATGCTATAAAAAGTTGTTAATTTTTCTCTTCTCTAATGACACAGCAACCCTTGAAGGGTATAGGCTAAGCCTTTCGCATCCATTTATGTATATTGTGCGAATTATATGTATCATATTTATCAATGAATGTTAGTGACAACCAAGAGGAGAAGTGAAATAGTATATTATTATTCTTATTTTTAGGGAGTATACTGCGACCTATAGGGATCCCTCTAATGATTCTTATTTTGTTCTTTGTTATTGTCATACTTTCGTTGAACCACTGTACCTATAACTGTTTTCTAAGTTTCTAACCCTCGTAGATTCTTCCAGTATATCTTTCTGTGATGTTCTTCGTTTCTTGTTGAGGACTAGAGAAAAAGTTCATTTTGCCATCCCCCACAAAATAAAAGATAGCTACGCCTAATGCTAGAGGCATTGACTACTTATGTACAAAATTAAGACTAGAATTAAGGGAATAAATTCCGAATATTCGATAAATCTAAATAAAAAAATTTAAGATTTTTTGTTAACTCTGCCCACATCAATACTTTTCCAGAAGAAAAGTTTAAGTCCAGCATAGAGGGCTGATAGAAGTCGATGAGAACGACTTTGAAATCTCATGTGTTTCTCTGTCTGAGGAAAATTTACTTTCTTTTACTATAAGTACTTATTGTGAAGAAAATTTTTCGAAGAAAGTAAGCCAATATTCCACGCAACTTACACATTATGGGCGTTAAAAAAAAAGTATTCACGAATATATAGGTCCATGGAAGAAGTTGAAGGTTGGTGTAAAAACTAAAACCAGTTGATCATTCCACAGCAAACAATTTTGATTTAGATGTCAAAGCTGTAGGACACATTTACACATCGATTCCTATCAGAACCGAAATCATTGATTCCTATCAGTCCCTAAACATGAATTGGTCATAAAAAAATTTTGATGTAGCATTCTATATGTGCTTTCGTAAGCACTGATCTGGGCAGTGGCCCTCTTTCAAAAAATCATCAACGTAACGTAAATTAGCAAGTTTTAATTTGCTTTTCTGTGCAATATTAACATTTATATCAGTTAACTCTCTCTCTTTACTTTAATTTACTTTTAATGGCACAACAGCCCATGGAGGGCCTAGGTGCAGCTTTTCGCATTCCACTCATGTTGTGCGTGTTATATTTGTACATGAATGGAAGGGACCAACAAACATCTCTCTATTCTACAAACAAATTTTCAACTATTATTCTTATAATATTCTTCAGTGGTCTTTTACTAATTTAATATATGAGCTTTTACTATTTTACTAATTTATTAGGTAGAAGCCGTTTTCTATTAGCTTGTTTGAAGCTTCCACATACCATAAAAGCTGAAAATGATGTACTTAACGAACATTCCCTATAATTTTAAGTTTATTTTATAATTTTTTTGCGTCAAAAGTAATTACAAACGAATATATAAAGTTAGTGTTAAGAACGTGGTCGCTGTGGCGTAGTGGTAATGCGTTGGACTGCTACGCAGAGTGTCCGGGGTTCGAATCTCGGCACAGGCAAAATCAAAAAGGAAAAACAATAATTTTTCTAAACAGCACCACCTCTTGGCAGGCAATGGCAAACCTACAAGAGTAAAAATTGCCTATGAAAAGCTTCGCACTTCACCGTTCGGATTCGGCATTAAACTGTAGGTCTCTTCCATTTATGTACAAATATAACACGCACAACATGATTGGATGCGAATAGCTCGGCCTAGGCCCTCCGTGGCCTGTTGTGCCATTAAACGTAAAGTAAAGTAAAGCATAAAAACTGGGTATTCCATTAGCGTTAAGTAGAAATAACTTTTCTTCTGCAAATTCATTCAATCTACATCACTTTGATTTTATACAATATTTTTTGGGTTTTCTTCTTTTGTGTGTTTTGACTTAACCAAGAATCTACTACATAATAACGCTTTTAGCATTTTAACCGCAAAAACTTGTCAATAAAAGCGAATGTATGTATGTATGTATGTATGTATGTATTATGTGTGTGAACGTATCTATATTTGCGTAATTATGTCTATTGACTATTAACCATGTCAGTTTCAAATTGGCTTTGTAGTTACGTAATGGCTACTACTGCTGCCAGTTGTGCATACGAGTATGTCAAACTTTAAAGTTTGTTTCAAGTTTTCGTTTTTGATGCTACATCAACAAAAGTTTTCCATATCGCTTTTAATTTAGTTTAAAAATTTGCAGTATAGCAAGTGCATTTTTATAAACTTTTATAAATTTTTTAGCTATTGAGGACTTCAAGTTAACTTAAACCTATTTTAAATTTTGCAAATAAAACAGATGAAGTATACAATTTTCAATTTAGTTAGTTGCAAAATCGGGCATTTCGGAAACAAATCAGTGTAAAATGTAAGAAATTGAAATAATTACTAACACAATGAATATTATTTAATATGCTTTAAGTAGGTAAGTAGATAGATATCCTTTTGTCTTTTTTCCTCTCCAGATCATAACGAATTAGCAATAATCATGGCATGTTGGAAATGAAAAATGTACTTCATCTGAAAACCTGCACATTTCACAAATGTAACTAGGAAAAATATAGCAACCACAAAAGCATAAAACACACAAAACAAAAACCAACAAAACCATACAAATTTTATACAACCGTTTTACACGATCTTTCCCCGACATTTGTGTGTGTGTTTGTGTGTTGTTGCAATGCCTGGTAATCTGGCAACAAGAACCTGCTGTGTGTGCTTTTTTTCGGTGCGTTCACCAAATCTGTAACGACTCAATTGGAACTTTTCATGCAGTTCAATATTGTTTTCAGCGGATTTTTATTTGCATTTTGTGTGTTTTTTCTTCGATTTCCTAGAACGAAAACATGCATATATTGTAATGCATATTTGCCTGCTAGAGGTGGCAGCATTCACAAAAGCGCCGTGTTTTTTTTAGTTTTTTGTTTGTTTATTTGTTATTCTTTTTGCTGGAAGAAGCTTATCATCGGAATGCGTTGCTGCATCTGTTTGTAGCATATGTACATAGAATGTTTCAATTTCCTACAGGTAAATATTTTTGTAAGATGGAAAAACTATTTTCATATTTTGATAATAGAAATGAAAAGTGCCTAAAGCATGAAGTTATGCTGAAAAACAAATAAAGTTTAAATTTAGAATATACTAAAGTAATATGTATGTACCTTGAAACTAAGATTGGTCAGTCTGTCAATGTATGTACAATATTTTATATAACAATATTACCAAATAATTCCCTTGGTAATTTATGCCACTTCCATTTATGTACTCGTATTGCAATATTATATAACTATGTCGATATGTACATTGCATTAAATATCCAATCATATATGTATAATAATATTACTTTTGATAATAAATTTAACATAGAACACAAACGTAACATGCACGCAAAACACACACACACACAGAGAATCGAATAATGGCATTTACTTAGCTTGAAGTCAGTTAATTCAATTAGAACAAAACACAAACATTTGATTTCCCAATAGTTTTCCCTGTCAAAGATTATGCTCGTGTTCAACTGTGGAGAAACTATCAGCATAGAATCTTAGAAATTATAATACATAAATGCATTTCCAGGTTGTTCTGATATAATGAAATTGAAGCTGTGCGTTAGTATTTCTAAGATATTATTTGCATATACAAGTACGTACCTACATATTTGTAACTTTATCTTAATACTGTCCCAGTTGGAAATTGTTCCAATAAGCTGTCTAAAATCAATTGCTGAAGATCAGTCAGCGACCAAGTTCAGTACCTGGAAAATTAAGCAAAAACTAGTTTTCAACAAATATTCTTAAGAAATTGTTATTACATAAAAGTCCAACTAGCAGAAATAACACTCAAAATTTGTTTGTATTTTGCTTTAAATCCAACGAAGTAAAAGTTTTTCACTGAATTAATGTTCCTTTTCTAGCCAGATACTTTTCAAATAATACATACTTACTCAACTCTACTCGATCGAGTCAAGAATCTTTACTTTACTTTTACTTTTAATGGCACAACAGCCCATGGAGGGCCTAGGCCGAACTTTTCGCATCCACTCATGTTGTGCGTGTTATATTTGTACATGAATGGAAGGGACCTACAGTTTAATGCCGAATCCGAACGGCGAAGTGAAAAGCTTGTCATAGCAATTTTTACTCTTGTAGGTTTGCCATTGCCTGCCAAGAGGTGGTGCCGTATAGAAAAATTATTTTTTCTACTATTTTTGATTTTGCCTGTGCCGAGATTCGAACCCCGGACACTCGGCGTAGCAGTCCAACGCACTACCACTACACCACAGCGACCTAATACATACTTACTCAACTCTACTCGATCGAGTCAAGAATCAGAATGCCAGACATTTTTTTCCAAATATATTATTTATAAACAACGTTTTCTTGGAGACAGTTTTAAGCTGAAATACCTAAGCTCGTATGACTTACTCATGCTGGGACAATGTGCTTCCCATATGGGCTTATCTCATTTGCATTTATGAATGGTTATTCTTGTTTACTAAGATATAATTCTGCTTAGAATAAAAATTTTCACTTTGTTACTTGCATTCAAACATTTGAAATTAGTTGAAATTGTTTATTATATGTAGTCTAAATTTTTAAATCAATTATAATCCAAATAAAGAAGTCATATCGTTGATACAGCAAAATTATATTTGAGTTCGTAAAATTGAAATAAAAATTACTCCTTTACTTAATCGTACTTCATTGTGTTTCTAAGATGTATGGAAAAATTTACAAATATCATAGCTAATCAGTTTGCTACATACCAATTTGCATACTTTTTTGTAAATGTACAATAAATATTCTATATAGGTACGATATTAAGACATTAAAATAAATTACTAAGCATACCATTTCCAAAACACTCCTACTGCTGCACGCCTTGCTCAGCCATACAAAAACTTCCTCCGATACTTATTCTAGTTACTCGTACTTCTTTTGCTGTTGAAGAGATTGATTAGCTTTCTTTGCAAATATATTGAATATGTTTACTTGTCTTAAATGGTTTTCCCACCCGCCCCCCCCCCCCCCCCCTCTTTCTTCCTACGGTGTCCTGTATATTTACATACATATTCTTTTGTATATGTATTTATGTACATACGTAAGTGTATGAAAGTGTGTGTATGAGTAGAAAAAAAATTAGGTGCTTGTTTGGTAAATTGCCTCGTAACTCGTCAATATAAGTGATTTTCGTTATTTCTTTCTTTACTGCAACAACACAGGCTCAAGGGCTCAATATCAATTGCCTTTGCATGTTAAGTTTACAGTTGATTAATCGATGAGATTTCTTTATTTTCGTTGTTTGTTTCTTTCCTATTATTGGTGTCGCTTTAAAAAGAAATAATTTTTGCAGAAAATTCAAGTATGGGTACTTTATTTTGTTTGGAAAGAAAAACGAAATGCGAAATGCTAAACAAAACATTTTCAAACATTTGCCTTTAAAGTCAAGCTGCCAAACAATTCATCGTGTCCCTAATCTCTTGTGCAAAACCATATATATTTCCATGCAACTGTTATATGTATTACCGTGTAGCTAAAAATATTTTTGACCATATTGACGATAGAATTTACCATGTTCCAACTTCCTGTACGATTAAATAAAACCAAAAAAAAAAAAAAGAAACTGCAGCAGAATGGTCAAGCAATCGTTAAAAAGCGGTTTAGCGGTGAGGGTTTTTTCGCTGTACGTATTTCCATATGCATAAGAGTTTTACATGCAACGTTTTCCTTTTTTGGAAATATTGGCGGGAGAAAAAGGTTTAACGTGAAATGGAGAAAAAAAATAACTACACAACTTAAGTGATGTATGTTGAAGGTTTTAGAGAAAATAACGAAAGTCCAGATTTCGGGAAATACATAATTAGCCAATCTAGACTTACATGCTGATAAAACGAAGTATTCAAGGACTCACTTCATGAATTTTTACCAGGTTTTCACGAAACCACTGAACCTAAACGCGGAGCACAACAGCTTTTCTGACAGTTTCAATTTCAAGTGATTTCAGGGGAACTTTAAACGATTAATTACACTGTACAACATTTTATGGGACTATCTTGTGGAATATATACAGTCGTCATGGGATTCAAGTAAAAGTTGATATAATGTAGTCAAACTCCCAAATTTGTTAATTGTAGGGTTGGCAAAAAGCCGATTTTTTTTGGTTTTGCCTATGCGAGGTAGCTTAAACAGTTAAAACCGCTTTTCTTTATGGTATAAACCAGATTAAACCACATTCCAGCATATGTCGATTGAAAATTGGTAACTCTTATCAAATCCAACAGAATTTTCTATTCTTTTTACATATAATGTAGTGCTTCCCCAGTTCTAATTTTGTCGTCGTTCAGATGAAACTGCGCAATAAAATACTTAGCACACGAAATGGTCTCAAGGCTAATATATGTTGTTATTATATAATTCGATTCTTAAGGAAATGCCGTTAGCGTTCAGAGCTATCCGGCTTAAACCACCAACTGGTTTAAGCTATGCTATCCTTAGCTTGTTCAGATTTGTTCGAAAATTAAAATGATGGTATGATATGTTTTTTAATTTAAAAAATTATTTTCCCGAATTTGGAAAGTTCATCTGGTGTATTACGCAGGCTTAATGAACGTCACACAACTTGTCAGACATGCAGTACAAAATCGACCAGCTAGTTGCTGAGGCTCAAAAGGTTGGCTTAGAGATAAACATCTCGAAAACCAAAGCAATGAGAGTCAACAAGACCAGCAACAATAGTATCATCATCGGAGGGCAAGCAGTACAATTCGTCGACAGCTTTTGTTACCTTGGTAGCGAGGTAATGGCTCCAACGAATGGTGGAGCCGAAGTAGATGTGGAGAATCGGCTGCGTAAAGCTAGATCGGCGTTTGGACGATTACAGTGCATATGAAAAAGCTCACAGATCTCAAGAAGAACCAAACTGAAGATCTTTAACGCATGCGTAAAATCTGCACTGCTATACTGTAGCGAAACCTGATTAATCTCAAACTTCATCACTCAGAAACTACAGGTATTTGTAAACAAATGTCTTCGCATAATATTCAGGGTGTTCTGGCCGAATACCATCAGGAACGAAGAACTCTGGCGATTGACGGAGCAGGACCCCATTGCTAAACAAAAAAGATTTCGTAAATGGCGGTGGATAGGTCACACACTACGAAAACCGTCCGAAAGTATCAGCAGAACTGCGTTAGACTGGAACCCTCAAGGTCACAGGACAACTCCTGGACGCCCGCGCAACACCTGGAAGCGGACCATTGAAAGTGAACTGAGAGCAGATGAAGAATCGTGGAACGTTGTCAAAAGAATAGCTAACAATAGAATAAGATGGCAATGTTTTGTTGAAGCCCTATGTTCCCAAGTGGAATAAAACAGGAAGAGAAAAAAAATGAACGTTATGTTTGCCATAGAGTCAATATCAACTATCTATACATATACGAGTATAGAATAGCCTGATCAGTCGATGGTTTCGGAGCCAGCCATCGTTCCTCATCAATGATCTTAGAAGTAAATCTTAAAAAAAATTCAAACGACCCTATTTTTTTGTACCATTAAGTAAAAGAAATTTAGTTCATTGAATAATTTAAAATAGAATTAAATAAGGAAAAATAAATATAATAAAAATTTAGATTGCCCACCAAGATATCAGAGAGAAGCTATATTCTTAAGAGACATATAATTGACTCATTGACTAAATAAGTATATTATAAATAAATAAAATACAAAAAAAAAAACAAAATAAATTATAAGTAAGTATAACATGTAACTAAAGTTCTGCATCTGTTTGTAAATACACAAATCAATTTTATAATTTTTTAGATTTTAGATTTTTTTAGATTTATTTTAAATAACTCCTAAATCCTGGATTAGGATTAAAATCTTGAACTATTTCATAAAATAAAAAATTGTTTTTAATTTTTATATATCGTCATTATCATTTAGAATGGACCCTAAATGACATTTTGGATTGTTTACAGGAGAAACAAAAAACTTTCAAGAAATTGCAAAAACATATTATTATATTAAATAATTTTTAGAAGCAGTTAAGTAACAAATTGAATTCTGAATATTAAAACGATTTTTTTATATATAGCAAAATTGTGCGATTTTCTGCATATCTAAGTAAAGTAAAATTAAAATATCACATAGGACCTTTCTAATTGATGTTGACGTTAAGTACATAAGGTTTGAAAAATCGTTTATGTGTTTTTTGAACATTTGTTCAACCCAAACCTGATCTTATTTTTGTTTTTTACTTGAACCGGTTCAAAACTCTAATTGATTCAGTTTTACTCATTGGAATTCCAAAAGTTTAAATGCGGCTTGAAAGAACATAATGAATAAATAATAAATCGGATGTTGATATTACAATGAAAGGTTTTTGTTACTAGTACACACAATACAATGACAAATTTTCGCAAAACGCTTTTAACACTTGTCAGTTTTATGCTTTCTGAGCGTACATCAGTTTGTCTGCGTTCGCTCGTGATTTAAAACACATTTATTTAGTCATTGTCTGCATTGTCACGCGCAATTGTGCATATCAATACGAAGATGTTCGTTCGTATCTGTGTGCTTAAACAAATACATACACAGTCATGTACATATGTATGTAGGAATGTATGTAAATTTGTTAAGGATAACTACAACTGTTGTGTAACCTTTAGAAACTCAATTTTGCTTATTGTCAGCAAATCCATTATCTTCAGTTTACGCTTCATTTAATCAAATTTTAAAAAGGTTTGTATCCTTAACTGATAGCGGAGGTTACACATCGACGAGACAATAGCGTTTAAGTGAACATTATTGATTTTTTTTAAACTTCTTTGACTGTAGCTCATTCAAAAACACGCCGTCTGTTTAAATAGAATACAAATTTAGTTGAGCCAACACGCTTTCTTCTCTCGGTAGATTCCTATTAAAAGTCATTGCTGTTGTGCCAAAGTAAAACCTTATATTTTGTGTACATAATAAAAGTATAATAAAATTATACAGAGAAACAGTTACCAAAAACTTTTCCACAAAATCCCCATTTCAATTAATTGCATTCTTTTTCCCTTTTCGGCTAATAATTTTTTAGTAATTCTTATACTTAACTCATTGCTCTCGTAGCGTTTTTTAATGTTCGCCTTTCTTCTTTTATTGCTAAATTTTCAGTCAATTTATTTTACTCAGAGAAGACTGCAATTCTCTAATGCATACAAATGAAAAAAAAAAGAAAAAATAAAAAAAACTTCTTGTGTAAAAGAAAAACCCTTACCGTGCTAGGTGTAGAGTGATTTTTAAATGCTCCAAGCAAACTACGTTTCATTCAGCAAAAAAAAAAAAAGAACATTTTAGCGCTAGGGAAAAAGGGCTACAATTCAACTTTTGCAACAACATAATGGAAAGTAAAAATATAAAAATTAAACTTAAGCCTTCCATGACTTTTAACATTAGATATTTATACAAAAAGGAAAAATAGTAAGTATAATTTTGCTTTCTACTTCGTAGACATACGTACTTGACCTTAACTGGTAATTGTCCCAATGAGAAAAAGAGCCAATTAGCCTTTCCTTCTTCTTTTAGTCTTTTTATTCTGTTAGAACTAAACGTTATCTTTTTTGTGCTCTATTATACATTTTCATTTTCTATTAAATTATTAACCCTCAAAAGTGTATGTTAATTTCAAATTACTGAATGTACATATATTTTAATTAAAGGAAATGTAAAACTTTTATATGCATTAAAGTGTGCGGGTTTGTTTCGGCGAAAAAAAATGTTCATGGTTTTGCCCCTCCGATTGATTGGGTTATTGGAAGTCTCATTTCTTTTCTCGATTGTGAACACTCCTCGTGAACTAAATGGTCTGAAAATTTTTACTTTCTTTATTTCGATGCAATGAAAGGTTAAATTTTCTAATTTCTCAAAACGTTTGTGATGCCAATCAATAGATCTCATTGCGCCAATTGTTGCCAAGGAGCACTTATACATGTGTCGGTTAAAAGCTTCTCAGAAATGCAACACTGCACCGAGAAGCAGATCTCATGTTTGTTGACAGTTGAACCTACTACGTTCAGAGATAAAGACGTACTCCATAAAATTCGCATTCTCGTTAACAATTAATTTAGGAATTTTTTTTTTTATATGATTTTGAAAACTTTGAATAAATTAAAAGTTGTATAATTAAATAATTGGTTGTGTAACAAAGTCATATGAAATGAATTTTTCGATATACGAACGATTTCAGTGTACGCTAGAGTCGATTTCATCCGAAAATTCACATACATATTTAATTCCTAGTTTTAGTATTCTTTACGATCTTCATTCTACTAATATTATTATTTTCTTTTTTTCGAAAAGTATAATTTTTCACACCGTCTCACAATGAGTGTTTTATTTTTCGAAATGTGCAATTTTTTATACTATCGCAGTATCAGCGTTTGCAATCCAAAAACGGTTTATGATTCTAAACTTCTAATAATCTAATGTCTCAAAAGCGGTTATTTCACATCGAATTATTTCCCTAAAAGTAATGAAATCGTTCAAATCTTTTTAAAAATTTCAATAGATTAAATATCATTTTTGTATAGCTTTAAAATTTAAAATTTTTTATAGTAATTCAGTTGGTTTCTTTAATATTTTTTTCTTTATTATTGTTTGTTTTCCTTTCCTATGCAAGTTAGTATTGCACAACTTTCTCCTTATTTGTCTAACAATTTTAGAAACTTCATGTTTTAACCAGCATCAACGTGTCACTTTTGACTTTGAGCATAAAAGGCTAACGTGAAAATGTCAAATGTTTTGCACGAACTTTTTGCCTGAAATTACACTTAAACTTCGCGTGACTCAAAAGTGATGTGCAGATTGAGCTTTGAAGAAACTACTCGTGATAAATCATATTTACTTTTAAAGTAGTTGACTGAGCGTGGTATAAAAGTAGTTGGTAATGGTAAAAGAGTGCAGCAAGTAAGATATTAAATACTTACCTACATATATCACAATATGAAATGAAGTTCAATAACAGACTTTACTAAATTATTCAAATTTACACTATGTGTTCTTTTGTCCACTCATATTTTAGCTTCTTTTGAATTCAATTTAAATAAACAAACTTTGAACTTATCTATAAGGTTGCCCTTTATTCACTTAATACACTCCCTTTCTCCCTCACACACTCTCAGTTCTTTAGTCATTACCAACTATACTTCATATTAGTAATTGGTTCACATGCTCTTTATCTCTGTAAATCATACTCTCTTTTGCTTTCTCTTACTACAGTTTTACTTTACCACAACGTTCTGCTCGCATTCAGTGCTAAAAACTATACTTGAATACAAAAAAGGTTACTAGGTCAGTGACACTTGCAAATACCTAGAAAACTTGCTCTTATTTATTCTCTTTATTTTACTCTTCTCTTTTAGTACAAACATTCGCTCGTTGATTGTAGATTCAAAGGATTTTAAAATACATGTACCATACATTTCTTGTTCGCATTGAGTGAGCATTTAAAAAGTATGAACAGTTTTAACTCTTTTATAAATGTTTGGTAGCAAGGCGGAAGGATATTTTTCAGGCCACATGTACAAATCAACAACTTCACGCACATGTGGCTGTGTCAAAATTGCAACTTTCATGGAAAACTATATTATAAAATTTAGTTGTGCATAAATATCTATCTATAAGCTAAAATTAATCATGTCAGCTTTTCGTTTTACCGGTTTATTTTCATTCTAAGGTTTCGGAGAATGTCTAAAATTAATGTGCGTAAGTTTTGTTGGAAACGAATCTGAATATTGTAGACTTTCAACATCACTTTTCTTTGTATAGTATGTTTGGTTTGTTTTCTGCAGGAATTATTAAGATACAAAGAACAATTTCGTATAACAATCGAGTGAAAAAAAATCAATCATATCTAGCTTGCAGTTAAGGTGGAGCGAAATTAATTCAGGTTTTGTGATGTACAGATCTATGTAGTACTAAGATACAGCATTTACTTCTTGTACCACAAAGTGTATTGACAGACACCGCCAGTTCTCTGGTAATCAATTTGCCACGATTTAAGGCTTTACATAAATAATTATTATCAATTAATACGAGTTCAAAACATGAATGGAAAAATTTGTGTTCAAAGTTGCCAATTTCAAATACATTTTTTATAATTTCTTAGCTAGATTTTCTTCTGGGAGGATTCAAAGTAACTAAATGAAATAACTAAAAGAAAAACTAAACTTTTTATACTATAATTTTTTGGACGAAACCTCTAAACCTTTTGTCCATTTTCCTCTTATTTTGTTATGCCCCTGCAGGGCAACCAACTGGTTTAAAGTTTATCGATCAACTTTTTTGGCTGAACACCACAACTAGTCCCACATTTGGTGTATTTTCTCATCGCGAACTGGTTTCTTTAACATTGTGTTGTCCATTGTGGCGCACGTCAATTGTCCAGGGTTGCATATGTTTCAGCTAGTTGACGAATAGATGTTTTTGGTATAGCTTGTAACCCAAACAAATTTCGACAGATGTTTTTGAAAAAAATTTTAAACCAATCGAATTTCAAGAAGATAGTTGTTTTTAGACTAGTTTGTAGACAAATCCAATTTATTCAGTGCATTAACCAGGTGACCATAGATTTGAAAATTAAAAGTTATCTTTCTATATAATACTTACATATATTCGTATTAAAATTAAATTTTTAATGTTTCCAAATTAGGCTGTTTATATATATTCATAACTTATATTCATCAGTGATCTTTGTAACAACTCACTTATTTTAAAATAATTGAAAAATATTTCAATAAAATAGTTGATCACTGATGTTGCATAAAATATTTGCAAAATTATTGAATTTATTTGACTAGATTGTTTTGGACCTGCAGGGATATTGTGTAATCGTAACATGAGTTCAAAGAATCTAAAGAACTAGCTATGCACAAAATGGCATGCCTTAGACTTACTTTACTTTTAATGGCACAAATGCCCATGGAGGGCCTAGGCCGAGCTTTTCGCATCCACTCATGTTGTGCGTGTTATATTTGAAACATGAATGGAAGGGACCTACAGTTTAATGCCGAATCCGAACGGCGAAGTGATGAGCCTTTCATAGCAATTTTTAGAAAAATTATTTTTTCTACTTTATTTATTTTTTTTTGATTTTGCCTGTGCCGAGATTCGAACCCTGGACGCATTACCACTACGCTACAGCGACATGGGCATACCTTAGACACTCACAATTATATTTTCTTATACTGTAGTTTCATTGTGTGATTTTTATTTTTTTTTGTATTTTTTTCTGCAAAATACAATATGTGCGAAATTGTTTATTAAATCTCTCAATGAATTTACGTACTACTTATTTTTATATGAAATGAAATGGCACATCATAATCAGTGCTTTGTTATTCAAACAATCGGAGTTACAAAAGTATTGTTCATACGTACTTAAGTATGTATGGTAAATATGTGTTTGTCTGTATATAATAAGCTTCTCTACATAAGAAGCTTTGTGAAACAAACCACTTGAATTGGTATTTCATTAAGTATCTTTGCTAACTACGCACGCTGACACATTTATGAAAATGAATGAATCGGAAACTTCAGAAGTAACACTTAAATTGCTTCATAGAAATAAATATATAATGGTATCTATGTTAAAAACGATCTCCAATTTAAGCTTTGCTTTGAGCGTATCTTACACGATAAAAAATGAATTAAGTAAATAAATTTAAATCGATTAGGGAATGGCTAATTAAAAGAAGAGGAAATTTTGAATTGGAATGAACTTTTCCAGAACTTATTATTTGAATGCTTAAGTTTAGAAGAAAATATGACAGCAGCAGACAAACTTTTATTATGTAGTATCTAAGCTACACATTCATAAAAATGTACAAACCAACATATAAAGCTACAAGTTACGCTGACGGATCGTCACGCTGCACTGTACATAAACAACGCTTTTTACTCACTCCGTCGTTCTTTTACCCGCTATGCTTCTCCTATTTTACAGTTTTATGCTAATCGCTGCACTTAAGTGTCAGCTTTGCAATGCACTGCAACACTAACACATTGGCGCACTTTAGCAGACACACTGGCTGCAGCATGGGTGCAATTTTTAAGCAAATTTTCCTACTCATTTCCATACTACCGAAGAGGAGGAAAATCAGGCACCATGAAGGAGAAAATGAATTTATGTTACATAAAGCGATTACGGTCTAAAAGATTAATTTACTTTACAGTGAGTCACAATGATAAACTAAAAATGATATGATATGATGACTTAAGAATTGCAACATCAACTTGCCTTTTAATACATTCACAAGCTATTTTCATCTAAACACGTTTTTTAAAAACTGAAAGCCCCTATAGATTTACTGTTAATTAAAATAAAACTTAGTAAAATGAACTTAATTGAAAAATGTTTTTCTGCAAAAAAAATTTGAAAGAAATAGATACCCACTTGAAGTGAGTTGAGTAGAAAATATATTTCTGAAACTTCAACTATGCTTCTTATGAACCCTTTGAAAAGTGCATTAACTAATTAATTAAATTGACGGCCCAATTGAATGAAAGATGTGAGTTTGAGTGAAAATCATTATTGTGTACATTTGTAATCAACTTAATTAACAAAATAGAAAATAACAACAGCAAATTGCTGCATACTCTGAAAGACACTGAAAATACAAATCAACAAGCATTTTAATTATTTTCTCTCAAATATCCGGCAGCTAAATGCTATATTGATATATAACAATTATAAATGAATACACGTATTGTACATTACAGTGGATCAAGACATCGTGTTCCGGAAGAGAATGTATGTATGAACAAGATATTTGCCACATTTGCAGTTATATAACATTTTACTAACTTTCGCACTTCACTTTCACCCGGGAGGTTAGAGGTTCGTTTCCCCTCTTGGTCTGGTGGTTAATTCTTATAAACTTCTTATATTTTTACCAGTACAAAGTGAATGAGAATTATAAGAAAGTGTACAGTAGACGTCCTGGTAGGCAATGTGCAAAACCATAAAGTGATAACAAATTGCCACCCGCTGTTCGGAATCGGCGTTAAACTGCAGGTCCAACCATGTGTTAATGTGGTATCACATTGGGCCTAAATGGGATTGGGAAATGGGATTTGGCTCCCGTGGATGCTCAGATCTTTCTGAGAACTTCCCTTCAACCTAAACCTAATCTAAACCAGACTTTTGCTGCAGCAGTAATGACACAAAAAATAAGTAACTGTTTTGTATACCAGTAACTTTTCGGTCAAGGAGTCTGTTCTGTTCGTGTGAATAGATGGAAAAAACTAGTCCTTGGTACATATGTCATTTCAAATGAAGAGAATCCCTTTTAGCCTTCATTTCAAACATGAAATTAGTTCTGAAGATATACAAGAGCAAAATTTAGTTTAGCGTCTTCTATCGATCAGATTCGTGGTAGAATTTTGTAATAATAGTCTGTAATCTATTTACATCTATTTTTACAAAAGTTTGTAATATCAGAGAAAAGTTGAATTTTTTTTCTTGTTTCGTAGCACCGTCCATCATCCACCCGATGTTGTTGAAGAAGTCCATTATAGTCCATTTATCAAACACCTTGTATTTTTATTAACCACGAAAGTTCGATGTATGACTACTGTACATATTTGCATGTAGTTATCAAAGAATTTTTTTTTTTTTGCCTGGGGAAACTATGTTCTTTTAAAAATAATAATAATATTATATAGTATATTTCAATGGCACCTTCGCAATGGGTCTTTAGAATAAAATTACCTGATATTTTTCCCTTATTTCAGTCTTTATTTTATCATATAAAGCAATTATAAAATACCTTCTAGGTTCACGTGTGTGCGTGTTTATGCGAAGATAACACAATTTTTCAATTTAGCAGTACGCCTCCAGAATATAAAGTAACTCGAAATTAAAAGACAATTCTTTGGAATTTGTTTAATATGGTACCCACAATAAATTTATATGTATCTGTGGTATGTATGTGTTATTGTTTTACTTATAAACATATGTAAATAACGGTAGGTATTTCATGTTAAAAATATGGACATAATCAAATATCTGAAAAAAAGCGTGTAAAAGAGCAAAATGAAATACAATCTAGGAATAATTGCAGAAGAGATGAATACATTTTAATGGAAGGGCATGCAGTCAAGGCGTTAAAAAATGTACGCGAAAGCGCAAAAATTATTGCATATTGCATATTCTATTTCTGTTTTTATGGATACTTAACAAAAACTCAACTTAACAAACTTCAAAAAATATTTAAACAAAAGTACTCAATATTCTTAAAATCAAAAAAAAAAATTTAAATTAGGAAATCCAAACAAGAGAAAAAACCCAATTCGACAAAAATTTTGCTTGTCACGTTTTGACATGTCATAAGAAATAAATTTAATTAAAAATATATCATCAATTTATATTTATATAAAAATTTAAAGATCAGAGTTCAACATTACTATCAAAAAAAAGGAGTGTCAAGATCAGTAACGGATCAACTTTCGATAACTTCCTCGACTAATTAATAACTGGCTTAATGACTGCATCAAAAATCTTTAAAAATTATCACAAGTATACAAAAAAAAGTGATACCTATTTGATTTGTATGTATTCTATACTGGTCGCTGTAGCGTAGCGATAGTGCGTTGGACTGTTACGCAGAGTGTCAAGGGTTCGAATCTCGGCACAGGAAAAAAAACAACAACAACAACAACAAAATTTATGCACTGCTCCACCTCTTCGCAGGCAATGGCCAACCTACAAGAGTAAAAATTGCCTATGAAAAGCTTTACACTTCGCCCTTCGGATTCGGCATAAAACTCTAGGTCCCTTCCATTCATGTGCAAATATAACACGCACAACATGAGTGGATGCGAAAAGCTTTACCTTTGTCGCTACATGCGGTCATAGTCGATACTGATAAACTGAAGCTCATTGTGGTAAAGGCATACCATAACACTTGCCACAATGGCTGTCTATCTCTTTATCGGTGTCCTGTGTGATTGCATTCCCTCTCTCATTCTCCCTCCTTCTTCCTTACATTCAACACAATGCTCTGCATTCATAGGGGTACACCCTGTGTGTTGAATGTATCAATAATATGCATTTTGACGCACTGAATCTGATTTCGAGACTTTTCCGAAAATCAAAGTCGATTAATATGAAAAAAAAATTTCCGTCAATGGGAGGAGGCATAAATTCCCTTTAATTCTCAACTTTTAACTTTTTATAATACATTGCATTTCATTTCCTTTTTATTAAAATCCATTTTTATTATTTGCAATTAAGGGCTTTATAATTTTCAAATATGACAACGAATACAAATTGGTTTACAAATTAATCAATAATCTAGCATCGAACTTAAATTCCTGAGGCAATATACTAGCAGAGATTCCTGCTATCGGTAGATGTGAATAATTGAACCTCAATAGGATGTAGAAAAAGTACAATAGTGCCAATAAACACCGGATAATTAAGTTATGGTATTTACGAGAAACGTCTTTTCAGGCGCAAGAAAACAGATGAAGAGAGACGCGACTTCAATGATATCGAAATAATGCGGGACAGGAATGAGTTCTGAAAATTCTTTGAAAGCATAAGACGCCTGACTCTTGGTTTGAAGACCAGGGCCTCTTCCTGCAAGGATGAAGACGAAAATCTGGTGACAAATGTCCAGGGCATCATGAGATTATGGAGGGAGCACTTTTCGCAGCTACTTAATGGCGATGACGGCAATAATCCCGCCACTGCGGAATCCACTTCGGACACCCCAATCACTGACGGCGTGTAAGTACCGTGGCTATGAGGAGGTCTTAACCGCCATTGCTCGGGTGAAAAACAACAAGGCTGCAGGTGCAGATGGCCTGCCTGCTGAATTGTTTAAAACCGGAGGCGAAGAGCTCAAAAAACGCATACATGAGCTTCTATGCAGAATGTCGTCGGATGAAAGCATTCCAAGTGATTGGAATCTCAGCGTACTCTGCCCAATCCATAAGAAAGGTGATTCCACGATCTGCGCCAACTACCGTGGGATAAGCCTTCTTAATATTGCATATAAGGTTCTATTGAGCGTAATGTGCGAAAGACTGAAGCCCATCGTCAACAAACTAAATCTACCATCGACCATATATTCACACTACGCCAAATCCTGGAAAAAACCCGAGAAAAACAGACCGACACCCATCATCTATTTGTCGATTATAAAGCCGCTGCCGTCTTCGACAGCACGATTAGGGATCAAAATCAGACATTGTGGCGTACAAAGCTCATTCGTCTTTGCAAAATGACACTGACCAACACCACCCGCGCAGTGAAAATTGCGACAGACCTCTCCGCACCATTTGATACCAAAAGAGGTTTCAGACAAGGTGACTCCCTATCGTGCGACTTCTTTAACCTTATGCTGGAGAAAATAATTCGAGCTGCGAACATCGACATCTCTGGCACTATCTTCTACACGAGTGTCATGCTGCTAGCATATGCTGATGATATTGACATCATTGGCAAAAACGCTCGAGTAGTCAGTGCAGCATTCTCCTACCTGGAAAGGGAGTCTCGTCGAGTGGGTCTAGTGGTGAACGAGGACAAAACGAAATACTTTGTGTCAAAAAACAAAGAGTCACGGCGTCTTGGACAAAATGTCACTGTTGACAACTATACTTTTGAAGTCGTTAAGGTTTTCGTATATCTAGGATCCAGCATAAACACCAACAATAATGTCAGCCTTGAGATCAAGAGGAGATTAACTCTTGCCAACAGGTGTTACTACGGGCTCAGTAGGCAATTGAGAAGTAGATCCCTCTCCCGACCGACGAAAATAACGCTCTATAAGTCCCTCATCCTTCCCGTCGTCATGTATCGTGCAGAGACGTGGACATTGACCATCAATGATGAGAGGCTGTTAGGAGCGTTCGAGAGGAAGATACTCCGTAAGATCTACGGTCCAGTATGCGTGGACGATGTGTATCGAATAAGATAGAACGATGAGCTGTATGAGCTGTACGCCGACACTGACATAGTCAAGAGTATAAAAATCCATCGGCTTCGCTCGCTGGATCATGTTGAGCGAATGGAAGAAAGCGCTCCGGCTAGAAGGTTGTTTTATTCGAACCACGGTGGAGGAACACGCAGAAGCGGACGTCCTAATCTCCGTTGGAAAGACCAGGTGCAGGGAAACCTGACTGCACTTGGCCTTATCAACTGGCGCCAGCGCGCGCATAGCAGAAATGACTGGCGAAGCTTTGTAGAAGCGGCCAAGACCGATCATCGGTTGTAATGCCAGTTAAGTAAGTAAGTATTTACGAGAATTATTTCGTTTCAGATAGCCTTTATATAAATGAATGTTCCGCCATTCAGCAAGTGACTGAGCTTAAAGAGCAAGGCCACCATTTATTGGAGCATATTAAAACAGACGAGCTAACTGAAAAGTGTGCATTGGCCCCATGACTGGGGCAAGGAATTTAAAATAATACAATTAAAGGAGTACAAATTAAGAAATTATAAAAGCATTTTATATTAAACAAGTTCGTATACAAGCTGCTATTCTTACTTTGTATTTCAGTCTAAAAGATATGATTGATTTTTTGAATGATATTGCAGCCAGTGGAATATGGAGGTTCTGTATTGAGAAAGAACTAAAAAAAAGAGCAGAAATCGTACAAAGCAAATGTCTGGGAAGGTAACAATTTTCTGAGGGAAAGATCAATGTACCTAGTTACCTAATATTTAACAACAAATGAAACTATCCAATCTAAGGAGTTACATTAAATAGGAACTTCGAATGGTAGAACTTAGTGTGAAAATAAAAAGATTTTAATTCTAAAAATTAAAGTATTCATTAAATATACTCTATGTATATGGAGAAACAACCTTCCTTAGCTATGTATATGATAAAACATATCTCTATACTAAGTATATATTTCCAATGTATAAATACTCCACTGACATTGAGTAAATTTCTAACACTCAACTCATATTTACATAAATTTCATGTAATTTAGTCATATTTGCATGCAAGCTGCATACTAAATAGTAGCACTATGTTAACGACCAAATGGAAATTTTATTGCGAAAAAGTTCCATTGATACAAATTGGTATTCCTCCATGTCACAGCCAAACTACAATATGTAAGTATGTGTGATAGTTTCAACGCTAGAAGCATTGCATACTTTTCCGCAGCACCAAATGAAGAAATCAGAAAAAAAGAAAATAATAATGGTTAATTTTTGCAAGCGAATCGTGAAAGCATTTTAAGGCCACTCAACCATGAAGTTGATCTTGTGCTACACTGCTCCCACCATTCGACTGCTTCGTCGCGCCCTCGTACCATCACCCAACGACTTCAACTCGTTTCTATTCTTACAACATTTATGCGCTGCTCCGCCGACTGACTGCATGCGTGGTTATAATTTCATGAATATTTATATTGTCATTCATATTAAAAGGATAACGAATTAAAAACTTTTATGAGAGCGTATTTTTTCATTCTTTCTTTTTCCTCGTAGTCACACAAACACACACGTATATTTTCAATTGCTTGCTTTTCTTTCTGATCGTTGTGTTGCTGCTTCACACCAGATAAGGCATTAGTTATGGGTGGATGTATAAAATAAAAAGAAAACGTAAAAAAAGAAAAAAACGCTGATAAAAGTATCAAAAAATTAGGAGAATATATTTTCAGAAAACTTTAGGCTAATGAAAATTGGCATAGCAAAACAAAAGAAAATTATTGATTAGTAAATGTGAATATTTTTAATGATTAAGCGCGCATGTTTAATTTTAAGTCATCATCCAAAGAACAAACAAAAAAATGCCAAGCCACACCCTCGCAAATATCATCAGCACACACTAACTAATTCATCGTGTGCAACTGAAACTGGCTCATGGTGAATGTATGTTACTTTCTTTAGATTGTAAAACTGCTTCTGCAACTTCTGCTGTTACCATTTTCATCTTTGTCACAACTTTTTTATGTAATAAATTAGCATTTTTTTTTTTGCTGCTCTAGTGCGGAAGAAAAAGAGCGCAACATCGTGTGAGGGAAGAAAAAAGCTGAAAAAAGAAGCAGAAAAAACATACTAACTACAATATATTGTAGCTAAAGCTAAAAGTCGTTGGATTAAGGTGGCAATACTGCAAAATGATGAGGTGGTATACACCATATTCATTGTCATGATTTCGTTTCGTGTTCTTTTTGCTCTTGTTCTTGTTCTACCGCATCACGCATTTGTGTACTTTACGCGATGCTCTGGTGATGAATGACAAAATGCAAATAGCACTATGAAAGTATACGTGCCACTGATGTTGTTGTTGCTACTGCGCTGCTCCCCTGCTGCTTACGATATTGCCGCTACACTATCACTGAACTGATGATGGTTTTGGTTGTTTGTTTGTGCGTGTGTTTGTGTGTGTGTGTGTGCGTGTATAACATAACAAAGGAATGTGGATGGAATGTTTTTATTAGTAATATTTTATCGGCTTTAAAGGCGGAATGTTGCGCGCATAGATTCGTTCTTGTTGCTGTTGACTGTTGGTTAAACAGCTTTTGTAAAAAGCATGTGAATAGCTTGGTGATTTGAAGAAGCTGCCTCAAAATTAAGACACTATCTCACAAACGTACACACGCACATACAAATGTTGAAAAGTTTTTCACTTCATACACTTTTATGTGTATTTATTTCTTTCTTTCCTCTGTTGTGGTGTGGAACTGTTGAACTTTAGTTACACTTGCGTGCTCATTGTGCGCTAACGTGACGAATGATATTGCTACTTTTTTTTGTTGTCGTTGCTGCTGCTAAATAGAAAAATATTTTACAAATATTAAAGCAAACGTAACAAAAACTTTGTGCACATTTTGTGTGGTTAGGAATGCAGAATGTTTATTCACAATTAAATTAAATGTTTTGTTATGAGTATTACAGTTTTGAAATTTACATAATTATGAAATGCCTTTATTTTTTATTTAATAAAAATTAATTATATGCAGAACTACAACAGAGTAACTGTTAATAATACAGAGAAATATACTACTGTGGGCAAAAAGTATT
The DNA here is from genome assembly GCA_958295655.1 of Palloptera scutellata. NCBI lineage: Eukaryota > Metazoa > Arthropoda > Insecta > Diptera > Pallopteridae > Palloptera > Palloptera scutellata. Next base: position 20,560,688 of record OY282449.1, on the reverse strand, counting down.
AAGACTTTTTAATTTAAATTTCGCTCGGAAACCCATTCATCAAAATATTATTTTTTTAAGGTTGGTATGACTGTCGGTGACATCTGTGCCAAATGTCACATCAAAATAATCAATAGTGTTTAGTATACGCTTGTCTTTCTGAAGTACAAAAAGTGCATTCGGCGATTTTCACAATGAGTGAAATTATTCAACAAAGAAGTTCCATTAAATTTTGTGTGCGGAATCAAATTTCTGGTGCCGAAACGTTCAGAATGTTGCAAAAGGCCTTCGGTGATAATTGAATGTCGCGAGCAAGTGTTTTTGATTGGTACAAATTGTTCAAAGATGGTCGAGAACGCGTTGACGACGAACCACGTCCAGGACGGCCATCATCAAAACATCAACTGATGATCAACACGTCAATGTCAATAAAATCAAGGAATTGGTGCTCGAGAATCGAAGATTAACATTCAGAGACCTTACTGGCATCGTTGGAATATCGGAAGGATCAGTGAAAACCATTTTAAAACATAATTTGGGCCTAAGAAGAGTGAATGCACGATTGGTTCCAAAATCACTGCATTGGTTTTACGAGACCATTTTGCCACAAATTCGACAGATATCGTTCCGCAACCACCCTATTGGCCTGACTTAGCACCGTGTGACTTTTGGCTATTTTCTAAACTCAAAAAACCGCTTCGTGGACACCGTTTTGAGTCAACTGAAGACATTAAACACGAATCGCTAAGCGCATTGAAGGCTATTCCGGAAATTGACTTTAACAACTGTTTCGAGAATTGGAAAAAACGTTGGCACAAGTGTATTGGGGCCGGGGGGGATTACTTTGAAGGGGACGAAATAGATTTGGAAGAATGAATAAAAAAATTTGAAATTATGAGCAAAGTCTTACTACTTTTTGCCCACAGTAGTAAATTTTTAAATATAAATGTTTAAATATAGTATGTCAATAAATTATCTAATCCACGGTGGAAAGACGAGGTACAGGCGAACCTGACTGCACTTGACCTTATCAACTGGCGCCAGCGCATAGTAGAGGTGATTGGTGAAGACCCTATCGAGACGGCTAAGGCCGATTATCGGTTGTAGTGCCAGCTAAGTAAGTAAGCAAGTAAATAAATAAAAGAAACTTTTTGACCTGCTCATCGTTCGAAACGAAGGAATCCATATACACATAGAGTTCTGCGTAACCAGTTTTTCTATGGAACGTTTTTTAAAGGATTTTGGAAGACTTTACCCACAAAGTCAATCTCTCTAACTTTAGTAATTTTCCACATACTTAAATACAAAACAAGCTTTTGAGCCCGCGAATCAGAAATCGGAGTCAGAAAAACTTTTACATTTAATTATTTTTTCAAATGTTAAACTTTAACACTGAATTAACTAAGCTTTAAATATATAATTATAATGTGTGCTACCACATTCTTTTGTCTTCAACATATACTACAAGTATTTTTACAAAAGTATTACTAAACATTTTAAACGATCGAACATTAGAGATTGAAATTTAAAAAGCGCATTAATGATATTATTTAGTTCAGATTGAAAATTCTTTAAAATTAAAAAGTTAGTCCTCTCCTGATAGTCCGGATACTCATTTTATCTCCTAGGAAGAGTCAAACTAACAAAATCCTGCAAATAAATTATGCAAATAAATTCTGCAGTTTTAGGCAAAATTTTAGTATGCAGTGTTAGTATATTTGAGCTCTGATTTGGTGTCTATATCAATTTTCCCAGGCACTAAGAGTGCTGTTGCGAGGCGTACCATTAAATATTTGGAACTTTATTATATTTCCAAATATACCATATAAATATTTTTTTTCTTTTTAACTTTTTAAACTGAAAAATGTATTCCTAACTTAGGCTTACTTACTTAACTATATATTAAGTATTTTTAGGTAAATATTTAAGTAAAAATTTTCCCTTCGTGTTACTTTCAAACTCATCGATAAGAAAGTTTAACAATTTATCAACTTCTCTGATATTAAAAATTTGTTTAAAAGTTTTCAAGCAATAGCAATTATCCAAATACTTCGTACCAACACCCAGACTCCTATCAAGCGAAACATTTCAGTAGCATAAAACTTCCAAATATTTCACGAAATTAAATCTGAGAATCTTTTCTCGCCACTCCTACTGCCATAACCTTCCTATCGCTACCGCTTTTCTTCAACCATGTACATATCTCAAAAAGTATAATTTTGCAGAAAACGAAAAAAAAAACGATAAACTTAAGTGTTCAAGTGGAGATATGAGGTTGAGGAACTGGCAATAAATTTTTTAGCTCAATAATTGTAAGGGTGGGGTGAGGGTGACCTATCTTGTGCAAAGTTTATGTAGGTCAGGAGTCGCTAATAGAGGGTCCACCGATCAATATTACTTTTCAATGACCACCAACATATTTTCCCAACATACTTACCTCCATCTCTAACCCTTAACGTAACCCTAATACAAAAATTAATTTTTTTAGAAAATGGCCTACCCTAGAGGATCAAAATATAAGACCGACTTCCATTAATTTTCACTCACTAAAATTTTTCTCCATTATACTTACCTCCCAACTCTTTAAGAGGGTGCCATACAAAGTATAAATTTTTTATGAAAACTTATATCTTTATGAAGTCACTACATTTAGTGAAGGTTGTGAGGAGTCGCTGCTAGAGGGTTAAAATGTAAGACTGACCAAAACGTATTTCTCATTCTCCAACATATTCCCTGAACATACTTGCCCCTCATCTCCAACCCTTAACTTAAAGGTTACAGCGAATTCAAATACCATTTTTAAGAATCTTCTCTATACTAAGTATACCATAGTCAATACTTACATGCATTTGTTAGATGATATATTAATTCACAGAACTGATACTATACACACTTGTAAGAAATACTTACTTTTAAGCATAAGGCAAAATAATGCACAATAGCTTATATGCACAATAACTAAACACATTGAACGTAATTTCATTAGTAAATGCTCTTATGGCATATTGCATTCATAGAGGAAAAGCTTTTGTTTTCCTTCGCTGTTGTTGCTGCTGCTGCTGCTGCTGCTGCTGCTGTCGTTCTCGCTGCTGTTATTTTCATCTATAAATATTTGCGTGAAAGGATGAAATTGAAGCTTCTTATGCTTCTGCCACTCTTCTAGAATTATGCAACAAGAACTTGAACTCAAATACAAATAAACAAAATGCGCAAACAAATGCACTTACAAACAATACGAGCATACATACACAAAAATTAAACAATGAAACTTACGCAAGCTTAAAAACAAATGCATCAAATTTGTTGAATATGTACGAGTATGTTGATTCCAATACAAGCACACACACACACACAAACTTGCATATGTAGAATAGTAAATATGTATGTTCATATACCATATATAATACTACGAAAGTGTAGAATGCTTCTTGAATTGCGCAATACAACAAGATGCACCCGTACATACTTATACATATATACAAGCATACTGCAAGCACATGTTCATATTAATTCCTTTGTCTATATCTTCATTTGATGCTTAGTTCATGATATATCGTATAACTCATTCATTCGCTTTAAGCATCTATCTTATTAACTTTTAAATATGTAATCGTAGAAAAACGTATATAATTTACGCTTCATACCAAGCTCTAATTGAATTTCGTTTGTTCACACATACTCGCACGCACACAGACAAACAAACACACAGGGAGATACAAATGCCGCAGTCATACTCTCAGATACAGACTGAAAAAGCAACACTATTAAATTGCACTTTACTCCTCGATCTTTCTCTCTCCCAGCCACGCATGTACCACCTGCCACTTCTTTAAAATGCAAATGGCATTTGCTATTCTTCAAGCTCTGAAGTACCACTTTACTACACTTTTCATTTTGTCACCTTACCGCCACCGATGGTTGCTACTTTACCTGTTGTTGCAAACTGCTACCTTCTGTTCTGTTCAACCCTGTAATGTTGATACACAAAACAAAAACGACGACATTTCACACTTTTCGCATGCTTTAAGATACAAATAGAAAAAAGGAATACAAACAAAAAGTATGGCAACAAAAGGCTGGAAGTGAAGCAGACAATGTACAGTGTACACTCTGTACACTGTACTTTTTGCTATCTCGTATTGTCACAAACTTATAGTGCAGAGTACGTATTTGAGTAGAGTGCTTCGGAGCAGAACAGCGAGCGAACGTCAACACAGGATGAACTTTTGTTTTTTAGCTTTTTGTTGCTTGTTTCGGGTTACAACGAACTATTTTTGCCAGAATGCTTTGTTGGTTAGCGTTAATGTTACAAATGAAATTTCTTCAATATACTATACTTGTATACATTTACGAAAGCAACTATTTATCTAACCCCTTTTCCAGTGTCCTATCACGTTTCCATTTCACCTGAATTAGGTTTAAAATGTGATTTTATAATTCAAATCAACAGCTTACTTGACATAGAATTAAGTCGTCGAATTAAATGAACCTGGACATGAAGAATGAGAAAGATTCAAGGTTCATAAACAATGAAATTCACTAATGAATAACGCAGGAGAAAATAAAATTTATTTTACCATTTTAGGAAAGAATACAAAAGACATTATTCAATACCTACCTTATATGTACATATGCATGTAAGTGTGTAGCAATATCTAAATAGCGAAATCTCAACGACGAAATGCTTCTCCCCACTTTTCGCCTAAAACTATGCTCTGCGAAAAAGGATATGAAATGTTGCTCTTACTTCCTTTAGCTGCTGCAAGTGCTGCAACACGTTAATGACTCTGAACTTACTTCCCTTTTTGCAATGCTGCTGGCAACATTTCATTTTCGAAGAAGTGTTTTTTATAGTTTTTTTTTTTTTTGTTAATGAGAACTTTATCTGCCCTGAGCGCAATTCAATGCTGTTTGAGCTATTCTGTTACTATTACGTTGAAAGAAAATGAAATTGTGTATTTTTGTGTGTGTGTGTGTGTGTGTGTGTGTGTGTATGTGTGTGTGTGTGTGTGTGTGTGTCGCTGCGTGTGCCCGTTTTAATATTTTGCGCTTTGCGTTACTGCATTGAGTTTTAAGCTAAAGAATTTTTATTTAGATCTTTTGAGCTTTTGCTGCCATAACTGCTGGCTGATGCTGCCTGCTGCTCACTCCATCACACCACGTCATGCAGCGTTCACTGATGATGACGATGGTGTCGTCCGTTATGTTCGCGATGATAGTGATGTTGACGCTATTGCTGCTTGCAATTGTTACTATTGGTGTACGGTCTTGTACAAAATCTTAAAAAATGATACATAAAAATCCGTAGCTATTCGTTGACAACAATGAAAGTGAAATAAATGCAATCGCGTAGATTGTAACAAAAAAGCTAAAATTCAAAAGAACTGCACTGTTCTACGACTGCAAAAAGATTATTGCGAATGTTGCCACAGGATAAGAGTTTTATTTGTTTTCCATTCCTTGTTGTTATTGCTGCTTTACTGCTGTTATTGCTGCTTTACTGCTGTTATTGCTGCTGCTACTGCGTTTCACAAGGTCCTTTCATTCATTTATATTGTGCGCGAATGTGCCAGTATCTATATATAAGTTGTATGAGTGTGTATGAATGAATGATGTACGTGTGTATGTACATCGTTTGTATAAGAAAATGAATTTGCAGCACGCACTTTCAATTAAAACTTTGCTCATAGCCAAAAAAAAACAAGAAACCGAAAACAAGAAAGAAAGCAAAAATTGCGAAACAAAAAAAAAAAACCAAACTGAAAGCAACAAAATAAACATTCAACACTTTCATTAAGGGGTATAGTATGTACATGCGAGAATATATCCTTTTTTCTGCTGGTGAATGTATGCATTGAAATTTCACCCTTCCTTTTTTTAATTTGTCAGTATGATTTTTTGTTTATCAAGAAGTTATGAAACGCCAAGGCTTATGTTCTTTTAATTAAAAACAGCAACAGGCATGAAAAGAGCTGCTGCTCTTTTTTTCTTTGAATCGGCCTGGCTTTTCTTGGTCTGTATATTGAGAATTTGCAGTGTTAGTATGTTTTCAGTGTTTTTCCAATTCATTTAATTTTAAAATTCGGGTGACTTAAGTTATTTGCTGTAGACTGAGTGCCATGGAGGTGAACATTTGGAGAAACTTTAAATTTAAAATAAAGAAATGTAATACATTAAGTGATACCAAAGTGCAATTTTAAAGAAACTCTCCTTTCAACTTTGCACTTTCTATGTGATAGTATCTTTTTTTCACTATTCTGAGAATCGATCTGGAGGCTAGTAATTTTTTAAAGGGGATACTACCCTGATCAACAGCTTCGAAGACACATGATATTATGAGCTCTCAAAGTTTTCCCAGTTCTTTTTTTCAGTTGTTTTTCATGAACATTTATATAACTAGCCAGCAAGTTAAGTTAGGACGCGGCTGAACTTTATATATCCTATACACCTTCTGAAATAAAACACATTTTTCCATTCAACGGTGGTTATTATACCAAACTACATTATACCAAATTTGGTTGTATTTGAATCAGCAGCTATTTTTATGTACATGCATTGTACACTTGTGTGGGAGCAAGCCTTCGTAGTTGCCCATGATAATAGTCCCAGCAGATATTTTTTAAGATATTTTTACTGTGTATGCTGTATTTTCGAAGAAATTAATATTTGTTTTATTTTTGAGTTAAACTTCAGGAGTCAAAATTTGTACTACCTCTACTCTCACTTCTCTGATCTTGTGGTCAAAACATTAAATTATTCGGAAGTATTTTTTTGTGCACCTAATTCTAAATGGAATATAATGGATACATAAGGAAAATACTGTTAATTCAATATTAATTCAAACTCATTTAACCAGAGCTTTAAGGGTTTAAGTCTCATAACAAGAAATAGTTTCCAAGTTATTTGCAGTAATAAACATTTCCGTTTTCAAATAAATAAAATTCGTGTTTGTCAAAATTTAAACATTTACCCGATTTATAAATATTTTTAAAAAATACTTAAAAAAATTTTAATTCTAGAATTCTATCATGCTTCTGTAGACTTTAACATTTTTATACCAATGAAGCAAAAGCGAAAAGCACAAAACAAAAAACCTGTAAAAAGCCAATTTAACTTAGGTACTTACATTCATTAATTCAGCTTTAATAAGACTTCCAACTGAATTCACACCTACAATCATGATTATGACCATGCTCAGCACTTTCAGATGCATGCAAGCATACAAACATATAAAATTCAGCTAAATGTCTGTCGCTTTGCAAACACACACATTCTTACACACACACACACACACACGCAAATGTTCAAACAGTAGAGGTAGTGTTAGACATTGTATGTATGTGTATAGGTAGCTTTAGTATACATAGATAGATGAATACTTGTATGAATGTGTGTATATATGTATCTGAGTATGAATTTGCTGAATAGAAAATGTGTTATACAAAGCAGCATTATATGTGTATGTATGTATATGTATGTATATATAGTAGGTATACTTCTATAGTTTATACCTATGTATCTACCAACCATGAAAGAATATGAGCAGGTACATTGCAGCAGACAGACACGACAAACTTATTATAATCCTGTAATCTATGGAATTTCTGCTGTCGGCTATTGTGCAAATGAAAATTATTATCATTTTTAATCCAACAAATCTACTTTGTTCCAATTAAGGTCTTACACACCAGCTGAAAATACATATTTAAGGTACGTATCAGCAATGGCAGCCATAGCCGCATGCAGTAGCGGTAGCCGCAAACACAACAGCATTTGGCATTCGAATTTTATTCATTTATAGCCGCTGTCTATGTAACTTTAGGAAGCTAGCCTTTATTGAATTTTTCCAAGTCTGAATAATGGGAATTCCTGTCAATATTATTTTGTTTTAATAGCTAAATAATGCAGGTAATGGTTTATAATCTAATATAATTTAATTTTAAGATATACATATATAATATAATACAGATTATTAAAGTTAAAGCCTTTCCTTGTAAGCCTCACCAATTTGAAAACAGTGAGTTTTCCATTATGACTTCCCTATACAAAAAAAATGTCCTTAAGTTTAATCAAAACGTCTGTTGGATCATCCTCAACTATCCTGCATAGAGCCATTAGTTGGCTCTCTATAGGAGACGTGCCAACGTCTTCCTTGAAGTTTGATAGGTAACTAACATCATACCATTTCTGAGCATTATATCTAAGTAGCCGAAATTGTAGCTTTAAGCTGCTTATGAAATCTTTCAATCATAACGTTAGCTTGCGGATGATAAGGAGCGGTTAAAATGTTGTAACGTAACAATCTTGACGTAAGCGGAATACCTCGGTCTCTATCTGCTGTTATTCTGATATTACTCCTAAGTACTACCTTACCATAAGTACTACCAGTAAAAGTATCACCACATCCATCAACAACATTCTAACGATTATATTCGAAATGAAAGTGCATAACCGCTCCAAATATATCTAGTAAACTTTTAGTCACGATTTTCAAACATTTCATAATCAATTTGAAAAATAAGCAAGCAAATTAAACAAACAAAACAAAAAACCCCAAAACAAAGTGTCAAAAAGTTAATGAACAGAAATAAACTGCCGCCTTTTCGAAAGCGTGTAAAAACCTTAAACTTACCGTCTCTGTCGTCGCCTCTAACGTCAACGTCTCCATCCTTTTTACGGTAGCTTTTCACACCGAACCTATTAAATTCAATGAAATAAATTGCTTAATTTCGAAAAAGACATGCACAACAACTAACTCACACCCACACACACACACACACACACACACACACACTATTCTTTACATAGCAATGATGACGATGGAGGAGTATGACGACGACAAAAAAGATGATGTTGCTGACGAAAGCCAAAAAGATGTTGAAAGCCTAGGAGAAGAAGAAGAAACAGTAGGGGATGTAAGACGTTTGTGTTTGCGTATTTTCTCATTAATTTTGTAAGAAATTAATGAATTAGCAACAATTCATTAATCCTATTTTTCTTATATATATTTTTTTTTTTTTTTTTTTTTGCTATAGAGTGAAGATGGTACATAAAAGTTTTAGAGTTCATAAATCTTTGTGAATGAAAAGAGAAAATTGTTAATTTTACTGTCAACGTGTTTGCAAGAAAAGGAGAGTTTTACACAAATTTTTCGAGCATAACATTTTATATACACACAAGTTTGTATGTGTTTGTATGTATTTAATTAATTTCTATTCAATTGAGTTTTATATTTAGCTGCAAAGAAAAGGAAACAATTGGCAGAAGTTGCTAGTTTCTTCTGTTTCAAGTGTTCGAATCCAGTATTGCAATTAAGTACACTAGATAATATTTTATCTGATTGATCTGCAAATTTTCTATAATTTGGTATATGAAAATTACTATTCGTATATTTGATATATAACATTTATGTCTATATTAAATATAATTCATACATATTCTTGAGAGAGTATCTTTATATTGGAAAAGAGACTGCAATTTTCTATTTGCACTTTCAACACATCTGTGTATAAGCGAGCAGAATTTTATCGCAAGATTATTTCAATTTTGACCATTTTATATTGTGATTTACCCAAAAAAAAAAGAAAAAAATTTAAAAAAATCAGTGCAATTGTTTTATATACTATACTTTATTATATAACCATGTGTGCAGATATGATAGAAAAAGGTCACTTTAACACACATGCTCAATCACACACACACAAAAAAATAATAAAAAATAAAACAAAAACACAAAAGAAAAGAGAGAAAATAAGCAGAAGTGCACAGTGCATAGTGTGTGTCCAAACCAAATACCGAAAAGAATTGAATTGAAAGTACGAGTATAACTAAAAGATGTCATCATTATACTCGTATATATGAAATTTATTATAAAAATACTTCAAGTCGTTATTGCAAACACTGATTACTTTGTATCAAAAAAAATCACACACACACACGCATACTCGTATATATCTATGTGTACATACGTACCTACATACATTGACAGGAAGGAGTTTTGTGTGTCTTTTTTCTTGTGTTTGTTACAATATATAATTTGAAAAATGAATAAAAAAGGAATTTTTGATAAAATGCAAGCAGAGATAATACACTGGCAAATATTGCAATATCATTGAAATTGTGAAATATTTTCTGCTCTCTACATGCTTCATTTTATCTCCCCTATTATTTAATTTTTTTGATGCATTTTGGTAGTCAGTAAATTGAAAGAAATAAAATATACATTCTAGCATACATACATTTATCAGGAAGTGTGCTTACAGTACATGTATGCGTAATATATAGCAGAATATTGGATTAAATTGCATTGAAGCATACCAAAATGAAAACGATATATCATAGCCCTGCAACTAGAACAAGCTCAAAAGCTAGTTAACTCAAAAAAGAAAAAACAAAAAAGAACAACAACTGGTTTTCTTTCCACAATTGACCTATGAGTAGGCAATTGAGAAGCAAAGCCGCAAATAACGCTCTATAAGTTCCTCATCCTTCCTGGGACCATCAATAATGAAAGGCTGTTAGTAGCGTTGGAGAGGAAGATACCCAGCAAAATCGATGATATAATTTGTATGGAAAACGTGTATCGAAAGAGATGGAACCATAAGCTTAATGAGCTGTACACCGACACTGACATACTACTGTGGGCAAAAAGTAGTAAGACTTTGTTCATAATTTCAAATTTTTTTATTCATTCTTCCAAATCTATTTCGTCTCCTTCAAAGTAATACCCCCGGCCCCAATACACTTGTGCCAACGTTTTTTCCAATTCTCGAAACAGTTGTTAAAGTCAATTTCCGGAATAGCCTTCAATGCGCTTAGCGATTCGTGTTTAATGTCTTCAATTGATTCAAAACGGTGTCCACGAAGTGGTTTTTTGAGTTTAGAAAATAGCCAAAAGTCACACGGTGCTAATCACACGTTCAGGCGAATAGGGTGGTTGCGGAACGATATCAGTCGAATTTTTGGCAAAATGGTCTCGTAAAACCAATGCAGTGATTTTGGAACCAATCGTGCATTCACTCTTCTTAGGCCCAAATGATGTTTTAAAATGGTTTTCACTGATCCTTCCGATATTCCAACGATGCCAGTAAGGTCTCTGACTGTTAATCGTCGATTCTCGAGCACCAATTCCTTGATTTTATTGACATTGACGTGTTGATCATCAGTTGATGTTGATGGCCGTCCTCGACGTGATTCGTCGTCAACGCGTTCTCGACCATCTTTGAACAATTTGTACCAATCAAAAATATTTGCTCTTGCTCGCGACATACAATTATCACCGAAGGCCTTTTGCAACATTCTGAACGTTTCGGCACCAGAAATTTGATTCCGCACACAAAATTTAATGGAACTTCTTTGTTGAATAATTTCACTCATTGTGAAAATCGCCGAATGCACTTTTTGTACTTCAGAAAGACAAGCGTATACTAAACACTAATGATTATTTTGATGTGACATTTGGCACAGATGTCACCGACAGTCATACCAACCTTAAAAAAATAATATTTTGATGAATGGGTTTCCGCGCGAAATTTAAATTAAAAAGTCTTACTACTTTTTGCCCACAGTAGTAGTCAAATTATAGTCAAAGTCATATTGAGTGAATGGAAGAAGAAGGCGCTTTAGCTAGAAAAGGGTTTTACTCGAGCCACTGTTGTATAACGCGCAGAAGGGGACGTCCTGATCTCCGTTGGAAAGACTAGGTACTGGAGGACCTGACTTCGCTTGCCCTTTCCAACTGGCGCCAACGCAAGTATAGCAGAGGTGACAGAAGAAAAATTATCGGGGCGACCAAAACGGATCATCGGTGGTACTTAGGGCCAGTTAAGTAAGTACTTAAGTAAGCACTTAAGTAAGACTGATTTTTGTATGTACATAGTTTTTAGCAGAACTGTAAACAAAGGCATTCCAATTAATGCCAATGCATTCGTGTCAATGGTAATGGCCAAAAAGTCTCTTTCGGAGTCAAGAGAAAACAATATTTTCTGAAGTGATGGGAATGCAAATCATACGACTTCAAAGTCATACATACATCACAATCACTTGAAGTGACTTGTAATCGCATAAATTATCTTAGAGTCAACTGTGATTTGACGTAATTTGTTTGAAGTCAATTAGGTCCTCAAACCACTTAAAGTCACTTGAAGGCACTGGGAATCTATTGTGATTTTAAATCATTGGGAGTCAACTTAGTCAATTAAAATCTGAAGTCAATTGGAATTCACTTGAAGTCATTTGAAGTCAATTATAGCCCCTTAACTAAAAGTGTATTAAATAATTTAAGTATAATTTAATTTAATATTTCTTAACAAATTAATGTAATATTAATTTATAATTTTGGGTAAAGTGATGGCTAAATTATGTCACTTTGACTTTTATCAAAAAATAAAAGTTATGAAAAATAACTAGAATAAATAACTTAAAAATTCTAAGTAGCTTCACCATCACTAGTCGACAGCATTTTTATAATCCGATTGATTTATTGCCACTCTAATATAAAATGTCCTTACGTAATGTTCTTATTAAATTCTTTCAAAATTGTTTTCTTTTCATCAAACTCGCAAACTTTGAATTTTAATCACATATTAAAAATGCAAAGTACAAACCAAAACATCATGTTTCAAAAAAGTGACTGTGTTTTGCTTGTACTATATCTCAATTATTGATATGTCAATAAATCTGCTATTGTGCAATGAAAGGCCAATTATTGCTGTTGCTGACCGCCAATATCAAATTACAGATCAGCAACAATAAATTGTTGTTGCTGCTGCCTCTGTTGCTGCTGCAAAAGTATAAAGAAATTGCACATATCATTTTTGATTGTGTCTGGTTATTTTGTTGTTGATGTTGTTATTGTTGTCCATGGCATCCAATTCGATTTATCCAGAGGCAGCCAGTAACTAGCTCCCTACCTACCGACATTATTTGTGAAATGTGAAAAAACACGAGTATACACGCCATAGCCCATCATTGCCGTGGCCATTGTATCTGTACATATTTCTGTCTGTCTGTATTAATGGAAAACAATGTACGTGTAATCAGTGGATAGGGAGAAATATGCAATTAAAATTTCGCTTAACTTTATATTGTGCTACATGCTTATTGTGCGCCACTTATGATGTAGTTTTGGCAACAGTTTTCTAAAATACATATTGCAAGTGAAGCTTGATTTTCACATAATAGAACTATAGATGTATGTTCTTAGAAACTATTGCAATTTGTATGGGTTAATGAATTCCTTTTGTAAAAATGAGTTTTCATAGATAAATATCAATAATTGATGAACTAACTGGAATAGAAACAAATGAACTCAACAACTCAAACAAATGAATTTAAAGTAGATGTTTTTAACTAGGCCGATTAAATGTTTGCTTTCAAAAATACATAAATATAGTAAGTAAATCAATTTGTAAGGATCAGCAATTCTTCAGGCTTAAACTTTTCAATCAAAAGCTAAAAACTAGTTTCTGAAATTTTTCCCGAATGATCTGTGTTTTGAAATATCCCCAGTAAACCACACAACTTTAATCGAGAGTATCTCAAAACACAGAACATTTGGTAAAAATTCCAGATATTAGTTTCCTATTTATGATTTAATCTTTCCAAAAAGCCATAATTCATCCAACAGCGAGAAAACCAAAAAGTTAAAATTTGTTGCACTGCGTGGTAGACTAAGTTTCTACAAAACCCATAAGAAAAGTGTTGCTTTAGTGAAAACAGTCGTTTTGAAAATTCCTGAAAAATCGACTTTAAGAAAATTTTACAAAATGTAAGAAACTCAAAGTGTCCGGAATTCAGATCTTGGCACTGGCAAAATCAAAAAGTAGAACTGATTTCTTACTTGAGGTAATGTGATTTTTATAGATTACGACACAACTTATCAACGATTATTGTTAGAGCTAGAAGAATATTTTTGGTACTATTATAAAATAAACCAAGGTTCGTTTTTTTTTGAAGCACTCTAATAGTTTTAAATATTCTATATATTTACTTATTTTATATTCTCTTACTAATCTCTTTCTTTTCAATACATATGTATTGACTAATTTTTTACACACGAACATTTTTACAAAATAAATTAAAGAAAAAAAAACCAAATATATTCAACAAAATAAATCATTTCATTTTTTTAATTAAATATCTAAAATTCAATTTCCCGCCGATTTTATGCGTGGAAAAATCAATTAAATCACAAAAGCCCCTCAACTTCAATATAAATCAGTGCCAAAATATAATTGAAAAGCAAAAAAAAAAAAAATTTAGGAAGAGTAGTATTTACGCAAAGGTGATATCAACCCAAAATTAAAATATTTTTACAATATGCAACTATTCATAAACGAAAATGATACCACAATCAAGTTAAATGCAAAAACAATGTTTCATAAAATATTCAATATGTGACTAAAACATTTTTGCTTTTGGATTTAAAATTAATATTGTTTTAAGATTTTAAGTAAGAATTAACAGCATTTTTCATATTTAATGCATAAATAAATATAAGTATGTATGCAAAAAAAAAAAAAACTCATAGAATAAAAAATAAAAAATTAAAACGTGCTTTACTACTTACTTACTTAGCTGGCACTACAACCGATGATCGGTCTTGGCCGCCTCCACAAAGCTTCGCCAGTCACTTCTGCTATGCGCGCGCTGGCGCCAGTTGACAAGGTCAAGTGCAGTCAGGTTGCGCTGCACATGGTCTTTCCAACGGAGATTAGGACGTCCCCTTCTGCGTGTTCCTCCACCGTGGTTCAAATAAAACACCCTTCTAGCCGGAGCGCTTTCTCCTATTCGCTCAACATGACCCAGCCGGCGAAGCCGCTGGAGTGTTATACGCTTGACTATGTCAGTGTCGGCGTACAGCTCATACAGCTCATCGTTCCATCTTATTCGATACACGTCGTCCACACATACTAGACCGTAGATCTTACGGAGTATCTTCCTCTCGAACGCTCCTAACAGCCTCTCATCATTGATCGTCAATGTCCACGTCTCTGCGCCATACATTAGGACGGGAAGGATGAGGGACTTATAAAGCGTTATTTTCGTCGGTCGAGAGAGGGCTCTACTTCTCAATTGTCTACTGAGCCCGTAGTAACACAGCCCGTAGTTGGCAAGAGTTAGTCTCCGCTTGATCTCAAGGCTGACATTATTGTTGGTGTTTATGCTGGATCCTAGATATACGAAGTCCTTGACGACTTCAAAAGTATAGTTGTCAACAGTGACATTTTGTCCAAGACGCCGTGACTCTTTGTTTGTTGACACAAGGTATTTCGTTTTGTCCTCGTTCACCACTAGACCCACACGACGAGACTCCCTTTCCCGTTTGGAGAATGCTGCACTGACTGCTCGAGCGTTTTTGCCAATGATGTCAATATCATCAGCGTATGTTAGCAGCATGACACTCGTGTAGAAGATAGTGCCAGAGATGTCGATGTTCGCAGCTCGAATTATTTTCTCCAGCATAAGGTTAAAGAAGTCGCACGATAGGGAGTCACCTTGTCTGAAACCTCTTTTGGTATCAAATGGTGCGGAGAGGTCTGTCCCAATTTTCACTGCGCTGGTGGTGTTGGTCAGTGTCATTTTGCGAAGACGAATAAGCTTTGGAGGGATACCAAAATCAGACATTGCGGCGTACAAGTGATCCCTAATCGATTTTGCACTTTACTCAACCTTTTTTCTCCAACTGTTTCATCACATACTAACAGCCTCGCAACACACTCTTCTAGGGAGAGATAAAGAGCTCTAGTCTGTTTCTACCCTTTTATGAGTATTTAAGATCAGTGATATAATTTTAGTTTCCCACGATTTAGCAGTTTTTACGAGTTTTTTAAGTTTGCTTCTTTAGAATCGTATTTATATTTACAAGGGGTTAAACGATGATCTATCAATCAAGTCTGAAAAAAATGAGGATGCATATGTATATACACATAAGTTATATCCCTCTATAGATTAATAGAGGGCGCTGATTCGCGTATGATTCATACTCGATTGATAGAGGGCACTGCCCATCAGTTTCTAATAACTGACGACATTTGTTTGAATTTCAACCAAAAATTATACATTTCAAACAAAATTCGTTAGATATTTCTAGAGCTAAAAGAATGAGCGGGTATAGACCCAAAAACAAAACAAACACAAAAAACGAGGCACAACAATATTCAAATTCTTCTATCGTGAAAAAAATTCCAAAAATCGGCAACGAGAGATAGCGAGTGGTCGCTGTGGCGTAGTGGTAGTGCGTTGGACTGCTGCGCAGAGTGTCTGGGGTTCGAATCTCGTCACAGGCCAAATCAAAAAATTTAAAATATAATTTTTTACGCGGCACCACCTCTTGGCAGGCAATGGCAAACCTACAAGAGTAAACATTGCTATGAAAAGCTTTTCACTTCGCCGTTCGGATTCGGCATTAAACTGTAGGACCCTTCCATTCATGTATAAATATAACACGCACAACATGAGTGGATGCGAAAAGCGAAAAGCTCGGCCTAGGCCCTCCATGGGCTGTTGTGCCATTAAAAGTAAAGTAAGTAAGAGATAGCGAGAGTGTAGAATTCGCAAGCAACTTGAGGCACAACAGAATTCGAATTTCATTGAAAAACAACTCCCAAAGACTAATGCGGAGAAACAGCATAAATGGCAAGAGAGTTCATTACAACCAATAATTGCATCAAAACTCATCTCCTCCCATTATACAGCTTAAGGCAGTCATTGAGGTGGCAGAGTTCCCATCTTCTCAACGAAAGAGAAGGACAGAAGTATTACTTGAAAATTTTATTGAAAATCTTTTCTCCGTGGAAAGAATACAACAAAACATAGACGAGATTTGCTAAGTCAACCTCATAACTTTAGTTAGTTCTCAGACCAGAAAGTATCAAATTTTCCACCTGTTGAGATTATACAACCTGAATATTTTGATGATGATTATTATTATAATGATGTTAATAATGATGATGCTTTGAGTATGAATATTTTAATGGGTTTGATGATTCAACAGAGGTCGTTGCATGCATTGGAAATGCAAACGATCAAAATGAAGTTAATCCAGATGTAGCACATCTGGGATCAGAGAATCATCAGACTGAAATATGCAAGGCTTATCATTTTCTTAAATCAGCGCTTCGTTTAAAATTCCTTCGGCCACGCCTGAAATGTCTGCGATAGACTTTGGTTTTTAGAAGATTTCTAAACCTAACCTGTAAACCCAAAACACCAACGTTCAGAAGCGAGAAACTTCTATATATTCTCCCACTAATTCACACAATTTCTTTTCAATTATCTTTTGCATTATTAGAGTTTTTCTTCTGGCAAGTTCATTTTGTCTAGTGTATTAAACTGGCTTAATGAACATTAAGTTTGCCATAGAGAGAATAACAATAATCTATACATATATAGAACTGGTTGATCAATTCGGAACGAGCCATGAAAATAAATTTAAATAAATTCAACTTTTTTTTTGTAAACGTTGCACATCTATTTACCTATTTAAAAAAATGCATATGTAAAAGCTTTGTCTTAAATCAAAATTAAAAATTGATAATTCATACGAAGGAGATTTATGTAGAGTAAACTGAAGAGTAAAGTTGTGGATTTGGATATTCATATAGAAGCACTAACCCCAAGTAACTCAATTCACCACAATCGTCAGAAACCAGTAGTGACAAATCCATTCATAAGAAGGTAAATAATCACCGCCGAACGAAAAGTTGAATAAAAACAAAAGACTTTTGCCTCAGAAATCAATATCATGAAAGTAGAAAAACACAACATGAGCATCGCTATTATACTATCACCAGGCAGATATTTGAGATAATGTCAGTAGCCCAGGCCTCCACCACTTGGGGGCAACCACCAGCTGCGTTAACAGATTTAAGCAAATCCAAAAAAAAAAAAATTTAACAATGTGAAAATTTCATTCTAGTACTTTAAATTCTAAAGCTTTGTATGCCCCCTCAAGAAGAAAAAGCATAATCTTCAAACCAAAAATCGACTAAAAATTGTTCAAGAAATTGTCTTGTGCCAAATTTTCTTGAGCTAGTATTTTTGCATAAAAAAAAATCCACTTCAGATGGGCGCGCTAAGTAAAGAAAACTACTCATTTGATTTGTCTTTACAAAAATTTTTGCAATAGTTCAATGCTTTAAAAACGCAGCGAGCTTCAAAGTGGACAAACCATCAAATGCAGTTTGCTCGAAAATTACGAGAATTTTATGAAGATTTTCTTTTCCATTTCAAATACTTACAAATTTTCAAATACTTTTCTCACTACATTTCAGGTGGCCAACAAATCTCTCTGCCTCGGGCACCAACAAATCTTAATCCGGCCCTGTTTATCACTACACCACTTTGCTCAGCCAGGAAATTCTTCTTTAAATCGTTTTCTTTTATTACTTTTACTAATTGTATAAATTTTGTTATTCCACTGATACAAAAAAGAATAAAATTAACGCAATCATTTCCTTAATTTGGTTTTCTAACTTTTATTTTTTTTCACTCCTGACAAATGTCTTAATTTTCTTAGTCTTAATGTCGTTCACAGATAATTTTATTTTTTTTTCTCAACTAAATTTATTCACTTTGCACTTTTCATAAAAATACAAAAAACTATATAAAATAAAAACTACTCATTTTATCACAAAAGAGGAGCTCAAGTGCATATTATTCTTTCTTCTTGAAGTATACACTTGACTCTTAACTCTTTCGCACATATATATTTACAAAATACACACACACGCGCGCAACCATGCACATCACACAATTTTCGCCGACTGCTACTTGAGCTTTAGCTGCTAAAAGTGTAAACATTGCGAAAAATACGCTCCAAATTCAACTATTTGAAGAGAGAAAAGATGCAGAAGAAGCCAAGCTGGATTCGCAAAGTAGATGCATTTTAATACATATACATAGGTATATATGTATATAAGTGTGTAATAATGTACGTACATACATATGTATGTATTTTATATATTTGCTGTAAAAGTTAAGCGTTTGATATTTTTTTTTTTTTAAATAAACGTAGAAGAATATTTTTCTTTTTGGTTTTTGCTGCTTTAAGCGTACATAAAATTTATGTATGTGCATGTGCATTTGTATCTGTGTGTGTGTGTGTATAGTATGTTGCACTTGCTAAGCTATTATGCAGCAAAGTTCGCACTGTTTGAAAAGTAAGTATAAATAAAGTAAAAAACAGTCGAAAAAATAAACAAAAGTGAGTTCAAGCTTTTATTATTTGTGGCATATACGAGTATAATACATAGTTTTGAAATGCAGATTTTCGCCATGGACACAAAAACGGAATTTTAATTTCTACAAAACTAAATTCTACTTTTAAACAAAACAATAGAATAGCAAAGTCAAATAGATACCCTCAATACTTATCTGTTTAAAATTTTAATTTTCAGGCTTTCCAGCTTAAATTCGAGATTGATGTTAATGAGCTTTTAATTACTTACTTATGTTTAAGCTGCTGCTACATTTTGTTCTACTACCTCCCTGCACTCATACAAATACACACACATATGCATGTGTAATTTTCTATTCATGTGTACGTGGGCGTTTGTCACTTAATTGTTTGTAACGTGCAAACGAGCGTGCGTTTGTTCGTGGCCTTCACGCTCTTTCAAGTTGAACGTTCTGTTTTTTAAATTTCATATAAATACACACATAAACACACACCCACATACACTGAGATATATGCGAGGTGTATAAAGACGGTATAAAATTGATGTAAACTTTTCTTAATTCTTGTTCCACCACAAACACTCACACATGCTAACATGTTCAGCCAAAATATAATTCTTGGCTCGTAATTAATCTTCTCTACGCTCTTCTGGGGATTTTCTAAGTAAGTGTTAACGATTTCGCTTGTTAATTGCCAAATGTGTGCGAGAAGTATGTGGAAACATGAGCAGTGACTCTTGATAATATATGTATACATATTTACTTATATTTACATGATTTATTATGTTTTCTTTCTTGATGTCATCTGCATTTTACACTCTCGTTTTGATTAAGCTCACTAATGCATATGATGTGTTGATTCAAAAATGGCTTTCCTAGGATAGGATGGAGCGTACCAAATTAGCTATTTTCAGCCAATGATTAGAACATACATCTAGACGATGAGAGCAGGTTGTGTCATGAAACTTTTCCCCTTGTTTCATGTAGCTTTTATACGATAAGACTAATCTAATGGAACTTCTCTATATGTTTTAATGTTTTAACCAACAAATCTAGTTTTCAATCACTTTCGACAAATTTTATTATTGTGGTAATTTTTGAAAATGTGGACATGTAAAATTGATGTAAAGAAAAAATGTGCGAAAGAATATCTTTGATATATTGTTGGAGGTCATTGAAAGCCATACTTGCTAGAAAATCGCTACTTCGTTTTGATATCAGTCATTAGCTGGCAACAACACTATTTGGGTCCTAAGTAGTTCAACTTCCTAAAATATAAATTGACTTCACATAAGTTTTTTTCGAGATATTTAAGTAAGCTTTTACGTCAAATGATTTTAATAATTGTTAAGTAATTTTATGAAAATAAAACCTCAAAATAACTCATTCAAAAGTGTCCACATAATCGAGATGCTTCCAGATTTAAAAAACTGTAAATAAAATATTGCTAAGATATTTTGAAAACGATTTTTTTATTGACATTAACTTAAAATCAGAGAATAAAATTGCTCCCTGCTACAAAATTTCTTACTAAAGTAAAAGTATATTTAAAAAGTCACATTTTGTTTGTCTATATTAGTTCAAAGACAATGGAGCCACTTCCAAACACATTGATTGTAAGGATGAACATCTTTGTATGTGTGTTTGTGTGTGAAAATGTGAAGCACCACTGCACAAAAGACTTCATAAGGAAGTAAAAGTACATAGTAGAGAAGTTTGAACTCGGGGGGGGGGGGGGGGGGCGAAAAAACCAATGAAGAAGAAAACTTACTAACTTTGTCCTTTCGAAATGTGCTGGGACAACGTAGACATTTTTAAGATTCACACACACATACATTTACACATGACGACAACGTGTGCGGTTTGCGGTCGTTCAACTGCCTGCTCAACTACAGCTCTAGTCTACTATAGACTCACTTCATAGCATAGGTAGTTACTTCGTCCACTATTTCGTTTTGTATGCCACTGGTGGCAGCTTTCACAGCGCCTGATACTAAGATACTGTCACAATGGTAAAATTGTACAAATTATTGAACGAAAGTAGTAGACACACACACACTTCAGAGTTGTCGTAGAAAAGGTAAGGTGCTTTCAATGACTTCGATAAGAAATAATTTATTTGCGTTGAGTGCCAAAGGTGAAAAGTGTTTGTGTAAATTTTTATATTTTTCTACTATATATATATTTTTTTTTCTGTTTTTTTTTTTTTGATACCACGAATGTAAAGAATGATAGCAGACATAATCGAATTCGAATTTATTTAAGGGTCAACTTTATTCTTTTATTTTTATCTTTCACTTTGCTAGATGCTGTGTCCAGGTGCATTGAAAACGTTAAAGTAAATTATTTGAAATGTCTACATTCTTATGTGTGCTAGTGTGTGACAAAGTTTTCTGTTCATTCATTTCATAGTCTCATGTGGTTTTTCTGAACTGAATTCATAGATAGATAGATGAGTATGTTCGCATATAAAATATCAAAATAAATTCATATGTCGAAAATCAAATTAGCTTTAATCTGTTTCGGCATCAATCTGCGCAAATGAATTAATGGCCCATTTTGTTGTAAATATTTATTAAGTACGAGTAGGTACTTTATTCTTTTCCGTTGATTTAATCATACTTATTTTATCTTGTGGTGACTGATTAATCTTCTTAGAATATGGGAAATTTTGAGGTCAAGGTCTAGATTAATATCTTAACTTTTTCCACTAAAAGATGCTTGGCCTCACAAATGATGAAAAGGAATTTAGTATTACTTGTTGCAATCTCAGAAGTTAAAACAACAGTCATTTATAACAGGGACTAGGTGTTAGGTGGTAAACACGGTGAAATATGTTCACAAATATGTAAACATCACTGTTGTAAACTTACAATTAGCTGACATATAAGTATATGAATGCATAAGCCTAAAAGTATGGTAAAAGTATACTTACTTACTTTACTTTTAATGGCACAACAGCCCATGGAGGGCCTAGGCCGAGCTTTTCGCATCCACTCATGTTGTGCGTGTTATATTTGTACATGAATGGAAGGGACCTACAGTTAATGCCGAATCCGAACGGCGAAGTGAAAAGCTTGTCAATTTTTACTCTTGTAGGTTTGCCATTGCCTGCCAAGAGGTAGTGCCGCGTAGAAAAATTATATTTCCTACTTTTTGATTTGGCCTGTGCCGAGATTCGAACCCCGGACACTCTGCGCAGCAGTCCAACGCACTACCACTACGCCACAGCGACCACTAAATAAAGTAAAAGTATACTATGTACTTTAAACTGCACACAGTTTTCTGCTGATGTCTTTTTATCAATTTTACTGTGTAGCATTAAACCCATTACATTTAATTGATTCAAGTATTATGTGGGTTTTAAACATTCCGATTCTATTTTAATCACAATTTCATTTCTATTCTATCACCTCAAATGTAAGCTATACCATTTTAATCCTTACTACATATATAATATTATATATGAAAATATTAGTAAAAATCTTTTAAAAATTTCTGAATCCTGGGTCCGGTGTTCACTCGTAGTATCTTTACAGTAAACCGCACATATTTTTCGGCATGTTTCGGCAGCGGTTTTACCTTTTCTATAGTAATAAAGCATCACCCAGCGTATTTCGTCAGATATTTCACTCATTTTCCAATCAATGTAACTTTTTACACTAGCGATAAATTACTCATCTGTCTTCACACAAAATGTAGCCTGAATGTAGCAACCTTAGGAACATGTGTTCGTTTGACATAATCGTATTAGTGTTGTCAGATTTGTGGTTACCAACACAAAAACCCCAATATTATAGCTTAAATGGTTAATCTTATGAATACAAATACAACAATAACAAAGACGTACATTTTGTGAAGCAGCAGATTTCAGGAAACTGAGAGGAAAATTTTGCAATCTCCTTTCTTTCTACTTTCAGCAGAATCATCATTCTGTCACTTCTAGCACAACGAGGGTTAATTTTATTCAAATGGATGCTCATGTATACGAATTTGATAATCAGTTTACCTCACAGATTCCTTTAAACATTATTGAATTTCCTTTTCGGCAGCAAAAGCGTTCTTCAAAGGGTTTTCAATTTAATTATCAAGCTATATTGTTAATGTACTTCAACAAGGCAGTGAATTTCTGATTTTATACCATAAACTATTGCATAGAAAAACTTCAAGGACTTGCAGTATTACTCAAATATGAAAAACTTTAATATTTTTTAAGCTATATAAAAAGTTAACTAAGTAATTAATATTAAAACTTTTAATAATAAGTAAGTATGAGAAATAAAAAAGACTTGAACGTAATTCAAAATGTTTTTGAGAATTTACTGGCATAACTAAAAGTGTCATTAAAATATTGGAAGTACTTGAGTTTTATTAATGCCAAGAAAAAAAATATTGTTTCTGCTAAAAAGCAATTACAGCATAATTTACCTTAACCTAATTCAGGTTGTTCTTAGTATAAAAGTTGAGGCATAACAAACTTTTATTATATTTCACTCATCACTTAAATCAATTACAATTCAATTGTAATATTTTGTTGCAACTGTTTGGTAGCCATAATTTCTTTGTGTATATAAACTTTTGTCAGTACAAAAAGAAATTGAAAAAGTTTTATGCTGTTTCTTCACATTTTGGTAGTAAGATATTTCATTCTGTCTTTACCATTCATTGCCTTTGAGCAAAAGCCTTAAGTTATGGGTGTGAAATGTAAAGGCACGAACGTTCGGTTACAAGAGGAAAGCTATGTATCATATACTACAGTCAAAATTATCAGAAAAACACTAACCAAAAAAAGGTGAAATTTTTTATATGTATGCATTATTGAAATAACTTTTTATTCAGCATGAAAAGGTATGTAGGCTTTGTGAAGTCAAATTAAATGCGAGCACAAATGCAATATGGCAATTCTCTTTTTTTCGTTGCGTCTGCAAAAGAAAAGTTTTTTAATAAAAAATTGTTCAGCAATTTGAGCATAAAGAAAGAATTTTTCTGCTGTTTGTATGTATTTATGTGTTAAAGAATTTGATTTCAGTGGAACAAAAATATCAACAAAAAAAAGAAATAACTGCGATAAAGAATTGCGTTCTCGCGACTCATGTATCTAGTATTTATAATATCATACATACACACAAATGTAACTTATACGCCATGTGGTGCAGCTGTTGTTACTTCTGCACGCGTATTCGTCAGCTATTAAATGTGTATGCTGCTTAATGGCATAGCAATGCATATGCCTATAAACAAACAAATATATATGCATTTCTATATAAATCGTATATGCATTTTCTGTATAAATCTGTGCAAATTGATGATGATGTTGTTGATGTGCAACAGCACATACTTACATACTCGTACATACATATTTGCATAATTCCTTAAGCGCACATACAGACAGACAGACACTCATTCTCTTGCAGCAATCAGTTGCTTGCTTCTGTTGTGGAAAACAGCAGTAGTTGCCAACACCACCACTAGAATGTTTCCAGAATACTTTATCTTTTATATACAAATCCATACGAAATTTTAATATATTGAAAGTTTTAAATCCATACGTTCACATACACATCTGTATGTGAATGTATGTGTGTAATTATTCTTGTACATTGTATCAAATGTTATTTAATTATATCGTTAAGCAAAGGAATTCTGCTGTGAAATGTTCATGACGTTCATGCTGATGAATGAATGTTGTTGAAATGATGTTATTACATCATGCTTCATTAACGTCTCAAATAGATTAAAGAAAATTTATTTCGTGAATTAAATAAATTATATTGCACTTTCATATACAATTTTTTGAATGCTATGAAGTTTAAGAAATTATATACATATACTTTTGTTTAATAAAATGGCTCTGGGGCTAACGTTGCGTATGAGTAACAAATTAAATTTAAAATTTACTGAAATGTTTAATATATTTTTCTGCAGTGCAGCAGTACTTCAGTAATTTTACAAACTGCACAGTTACCAAGCATGAGTTTTGCACATTTTTTTGTGTTTGTTTTCTTTTTGATAAACTTGTAAACGCCATTTTCCGTCAGTTTATATAATCAAATTTTATGCTCTGCAATTTTCGGGCTACGATGTTTTTGCTTTATTTTTTCATTTTCCATTTTTTCGCCTTTAGCTTGACAAGTTTTTTAACATTGCTGCAGTGTTTTGATTCAATTTGGTGGAAATTTAAAACATTAATACACTTGCCACTGGTTTCCATTTTTTAACTACTTTCCTGATATTTATTTTCAAAAAAGAAAACTGACTAATAAACTGAGTGTATTAGTTTTTGTTCGTTTGCATAATTTAAGTTATTGTGCAGTAAATTTAGTTAAATTGTATAGCTTAAATTGTATCTTAAAGTGGCATCTGTTCTGATTTCTATAAATATAAAATGATATGTGTCTTTTTGGTTCGACGTATTTTTTATCTTCATTTAATTCCCAGATTTGTAATTAGTTTTTATAAAATGTTTGTATATTAGCCTCCAGTGGTCGCTGTGGTGTAGTGGTAGTGCGTTGGACTGCTACGCAGAGTATCTGGTGTTCGAATCTCGGTACAGGCAAAATTAAAAAGTAGAAAAAAATAATAATAATAACGGCACCACCTCTTGGCAGGCAATGGCAAACCTACAAGAGTAAAAATTGCTATGAAAAGCTTTTCACTTCCCCGTTCGGATTCGACATTAAAGTGTAGGCCCTCCATGGGTTGTTGTGCCATTAAAAGTAAAGTAAAGTAAAGCCTCCAGAAATAACTTATTTTTTAAATTTTATTTAAATTTTTGTATGTTCAATTAAAATATTTAGACTTAAATATAGTATGTAACTACATAGCTGTCTGTAACTAGATACTTAGCGTGATATTCCAGTAAGAAAAGAAAGAAGTTCAACTCATGGTTAAATGATTTTGTTCAACGAATTAATACCTCTTTCCTGCTAACAAGTTCAAGTTCCACCAGTCAAACATCAACAACATAAATTGAACTAAATTAAATTACTTAAGTGAAATTCCTAGTAAAAAACTATATAGTGACTAGCTGAAAATTCTTAAAAATTAATGAATCTAAGTATCCTGATTTTTCCATTATATTATTTTCTTTGAAATTTCAAGCTAATTTTATTGCACCCTGAATAACACAAACAAGCAAGTACATACAAAATAACACGAGAAAAGTGACGTTAACAATTTTTGTGCAACCTAATTGACAAATGACCCATATTTTTTTTATGAACAATAATACTACAGCTGCATTTGTATTTTTTTTTCCTCCTTCTCTATACTTGCTGTTGTGCAAATGTCTCGTCTACTACTCAATTCAGAGCAAGTCACATAGTAGAAACCGGTTAACTTATTTTTCCTTTTGACTTCATGTTCATATTATATTTCGTATTTTTACTTATTTTCTATTTTTGCCCTTTTTTTTTCTATTAGCTGAGGTACTTCAATCTGATTGCTGCCGTAGCATAGTTAGTACAGTATTGGACTGCTAGGCAGACGCCTCAAGTTCGAGATTCGGCACAGCAAAAAATCGATAGTAATTCATAAAAATTATGCCAAACCTCTAAGAGTAAAAATTTCTCAGATGGTCTGCACATGGACGTTCGAATATGTAGATGCAAAAAGCTTGGCCTAGACCTCTCACGGGACTATGACTCCATTAACTATTTCAATTGGTATCTGTGAATTTTCACTTTTTCCAGCATCTCATGCTGATGACAGAATTAGGTAAAGCAAAAGCAATGAGCAAATAAGATTTTAACATCAACTTTGACTTTGATTATATTTTTTCGTTTTGTCCATTCGAAATCAATTTAAAAATTAATTTAGTTGATTTTTTTTTTTTTTTTGGTGAAAGTGAAAATTTAATTGTAATTGTATAGGTGAAAGGAATTAAGTAGATAAAAAAGATATTTAATGGAACTTAAATCATTATATTTAGTAAATCATTCAATCAAGATCTTTGGTGCTTCAATTGAAAACTAAATCAGCCCATTGTAATTTCAAGACTTAGTTCTTTGCTAGAAAACCTTGTACAGAAAGAAAAATGTGAGAACTTTTTTTTGGCTTCAATCAATAACAACTCCTCTTTCACTTCTTTTATATATCAATTAGGCAAATTAATAAAATACTTTTCCATTAAAACTGGCATTATTTTATCAGAGGGTTCCTCGCTCTTTAAAAGGTTCTCGTTGCTTAAACACCATTAAAGTGGAAAAAATTTCTGTAATACAATTCTGGTTTTTACCACTGTAAGTATATGTTGCGCTCTTGTATTTTTCAATTCATCTGCCATTCGCAAATGATATCAATTCATACTAAGTATTATTGCAAATCGATTTCGCATTTCTCTACTACATTGAATGTATATCTACCTAATTTTTTTCAATTTATTCTTCACATTTATAGGAGCCTTGCCTTTCAAATGAAGTTTCGAAGTTTCATACTACTTACATATTTTATTGTACTACGTATGTATGTATAAGTATGTAAGTATGTATGTATGAATTTAAGGAATTTATTCTTGATTGCAATTTATAGCAGTGAGAAAGTTAATTAGCAGAGTAGAAAACGTGACGGATTTTATAAATTAAATGCAATACAATTCGTGGTGCATTGTTTTTATTTCAACAACTTGAGTAGTTTAATTGGATGCAAGAAATTAAATATCTATAGTATTTGCATTTGAATGGCATAATGATACATATGTATTACTAATGATAATTTCCAACACAAATTTCTCATTTAACTATCTACTTACATAATTCGATTTTATCACTCGCTTCCTAAAATATCGCTTCTTAAAATTATATAATAAATAATACAAACAAAAAAAAACGTAATCAAGCAAAACTCTTAGCTTGACCAATGTTTAATATATTTTCCAGATTCTGCTGCTTCTTATTCTTGTTCTTCTTCTGCTACTACTGCTGCTTAGGTGTGAGTAGGTAAATAAAAGCAATTTAAAGTACATTAATTTGCATACATATTAAAAATGTCTTCTTATTGTTGCTGTTTGCATTTGTTTTAGCAACTCATTAATTGACATTGGATTTGAGGCAATGTCTGCAGAATTTTAATTGCCTGTAATAAATTCAATTATATTGAAAATAACTTTCGGCAATATTTCGAATTTTCCTAAATACTCTTCGGTTGATGTCATTTGTTTACCATATATTGACTTTTATAATATTTAATTCCTTCTTATTTTTCTTTCTAATTGCTTTAGTTCATTCTGGAAGATTTACTTTACTTTTAATGGCATAACAGCCCATGGAGGGCCTAGGCCGAGCTTTTCGCATCCACTCATGTTGTGCGTGTTATATTTGTACATGAATAGACCTACTGCTGTGGGCAAAAAGTAGTAAGACTTTTTAATTTAAATTTCGCGCGGAAACCCATTCATCAAAATATTATCTTTTTAAGGTTGGTATGACTGTCGGTGACATCTGTGCCAAATGTCACATCAAAATAATCATTAGTGTTTAGTATACGCTTGTCTTTCTGAAGTACAAAAAGTGCATTCGGCGATTTTCACAATGAGTGAAATTATTCAACAAAGAAGTTCCATTAAATTTTGTGTGCGGAATCAAATTTCTGGTGCCGAAACGTTCAGAATGTTGCAAAAGGCCTTCGGTGATAATTGTATGTCGCGAGCAAGTGTTTTTGATTGATACAAATTGTTCAAAGATGGTCGAGAACGCATTGACGACGAACCACGTCCAGGACGGCCATCAACATCAACTGATGATCAACACGTTAATAAAATCAAGGAATTGGTGCTCGAGAATCGACGAATAACAGTCAGAGACCTTACTGCTATCGTTGGAATATCGGAAGGATCAGTGAAAACCATTTTAAAACATCTTTTGGACCTAAGAAGAGTGAATGCACGATTGGTTCCAAAATCACTAAATTTTATGGAAAAACAGCGTCGCGTTGACGTCTGTGAAACAATGCTTTCCGACTACCAGGATGTCATGAAACGTATTATAACTGGCGATGAGACTTGGATCTATGCTTACTACCCGGAAACAGACGATCAATCGGCCGAATATCATGCCAAAGGTGAGCCGAAACCGAAAAAAACCCGTCAAAGCAGGTCAAAAATCAAGGTCATGTTGACAGTTTTCTTCGATTATCGAGGTGTGGTGCACTCCGAATTCCTTCCGACCGGCCAAACTGTCAACAAGGAATACTATTTGAGTGTAATGCGTCGTTTGCGTGAAGGGATTCACAAAAAAAGGCCGGAATTATGGAAAGACAACTCATGGTTTTTGCATCACGATAATGCGCCGGCTCACACTGCATTGGTTTTACGAGACCATTTTGCCAAAAATTCGACTGATATCGTTCCGCAACCACCCTATTCGCCTGACCGTGTGATTAGCACCGTGTGACTTTTGGCTATTTTCTAAACTCAAAAAACCGCTTCGTGGACACCGTTACCGTTTTGAGTCAATTGAAGACATTAAACATGAATCGCTAAGCGCATTGAAGGCTATTCCGGAAATTGACTTTAACAACTGTTTCGAGAATTGGAAAAAACGTTGACACAAGTGTATTGGGGCCGGGGGGGATTACTTTGAAGGGGACGAAATAGATTTGGAAGAATGAATAAAAAAATTTGAAATTATGAACAAAGTCTTACTACTTTTTGCCCACAGTAGTACATGGGACCTACAGTTTAATGCCGAATCCGAACGGCGAAGTGAAAACCTTTTCATAGCAATTTTTACTCTTGTAGGTTTGCCATTGCCTGCCAAGAGGAGGTGCCGAATAGAAAAATTATTTTTTTTACTTTTTGATTTTGCATGTGCCGAGATTCGAACCCCGGACACTCTGCGTAGCAGTCCAACGCACTACCACTACGCCACAGCGACCAAATTTTTGCAGATTAAAAATGATTAAAATCTACAAAAAAACATAATTTTGTAGTGTATGAATAAAATGTTTTTATGTTTTGTTTTTTTTTCTCCAGTAGCATTTCTTCTAGTGTAATGCTTTTACAACACATTTCCTTTAAATGAGAGACATGACTTCCTTTTGCTTCTACGTACTTTTGTAATGAAGATTCAAAATCACTTGTAACTATGCTAAATTTCTAGACAGGAACTTGTTACCACAATGATATAAAGTGTAAGAAAATATACATCGCACATTTACTTAAGTGCAACTTCATTCTGAAGTTTCAAGCTCGCAAAAGAAGAGGCAAGACATTTTAGTTTCAGCTGAAATCTGCCGAAAAGCCATAATGATAATGTAATATAAATAAAGGAAAGTAATTTCTTTAGTTACGAGAAATAGAACATTAAATTGGATATTATTTGTATAAATTTCAAATATATAAAAAAAAAAAATATTGTGCGTCAGTTGGACGCCGTATTGAACGTTTGTTTTGTGTTTTCAGGTTAGGTTTAGTAATCTTGTAAAAACCAGACTCTATCGCAGACATTACAGACGTGGCCGAAGGAATTTTTAACGATGTGCTGATTTATGCAAACGATAAGTTAAGTGATGATTTTGATGATTCTCTGATCCCAGGTTTGCTACTTTTGGATTAACTTAATTTTGATCGTTTGCATTTCAATTACCTCAAAATATTCGTACTCAAAGCATAGTCATCATCATTATTATCATCATTATAATAGCCATAATCATCATCATCATCATCATCATCATCATCATCATCATCATCATCATCATCATCATCATCATGATCATCATCATCATCATCATCACCATCATCATCATCATCATCATCATCATCATCATCATCAAAATATTCAGGTTGTATGATCTCAACACTTGCCGATCTGAGAACCAGCGAATGTTATGAGGTTTACTAGAAACTTTGCAAATCTCGTCCATATTTTATTTTCATGGAGGAAAGATTTTTCGCAAATTTTTAAGTAAATCTTCTGCTCTTCTCTTTCCATGAGAAACTGGGAATTCTATCACCTTAATAACTGCCTAATGTTATATAATCGGAGGACCTTCGTCGGGACTCAATGAGATGAGTGTTGATGCATATATTGGTTCTAATGAACTCATTTACCATTCATGCTGTCTCTCCGCATTTTTCTTTGCGAATAGTTTTTCAAATGAAATTCGTATTCTGATGTGCTTCAAGTTACTTGCGAAGTCTACACTGTCGCGATTTCTCGGTACTAGTTGTTGGTCCTACATTTTTCGACGAAGTCTTCATTCTCGCTGTCTCTCAACCGCAATTTTTGCTGGAGATTTTAACGTAACTCAGTCGCCATTGGTTTGTGCCTCGCGTTTGTTTTTTTAGTCTTTGCTCGCTCATTCTTTCAGCTCTAGAAATTTTTAACGATTTTTATTTGAAAAGTACAATTTTTGTTTGAAATGTCAAATTTTACCAGATGCTGATGGGCAGCGCCGTCCATCAATCATACTCAGCGCTCTCTATCAATCAAGTTTGATTAATACTTGATTGACAGAGCGCCCTCTATTAATCAAGTCTGATTCGTACTTGATTGATAGAGGGCGTTGCCCATCACTTCCGTGAGTGATCCATTGCTCGGTGAGGAACGCCATGAGATCGCCCGTGGATCGATGGAAACCGTATTGGTGGTCATTAATTAATTAATTTGTTCTAGATATTTGACCAAGTGAAAGTTAACTACACTTTCCATTACTTTGGATAGCGTAGAACACTTTTCGCTATGGGGCCATAGTTTGCAGTGTCCTTATTCTTGCCTTTTTGAGAACTGGTTGGACATTGGCATTAACTACTCGCATTTCGAATGCTGAAAATAACACAAGATATAGATTCGATAACGGGTAGAAGAATTCTCTCCGAAAATGTTAGCTAAAAGGTTCGCTTTATTAACCGAGCTAGGCGAAGACGTTTGGTTCTTTACTCTCTTTACAAAATAACCAACATTTCTTACCATCCCTATGGAATTGTAAGACTTTGTTCCTCAGGCTCTGTTTGTGTAGAAACTTTTGCGCTTTAGAGTGGCATTAGGGCGATTTCTTGCTTGCTTACGCAACTGTTCGGTATTAGCATTCTTATTATATTGACGGTTCCTGAAAGCGGACTCTTTAAACATGACTGCTGATCTGCAAGTCTCATTAAACCATGAATTGTCTTTAGGTTTAACGGAAGAATTTTTTATTAGGAACGAAAGACCGCATTCCTAATAAAATTATTTCTTCTAACATTTTAGCACTGGTTTCTATGTTTTTATCGGTAAAACAAAATTGCCTATTAAAATTTAAAAAAAATGTATTTTATTCCATTTGCCTTTTCCAAAAGCTACACTAATCGCTTTTTAGCTATTGTTAAAGGGTTGTGGATTCGAGAATACGGAAAGCATGCTAAAATGGTACAATGGTCCGAGTTTTTGAAAGATGCCTTGCCCTGCGATGCACGGAATGTGTGTCGGTTCGGTCACTAATTGAGTCAAGTCGTTCGACTCGACAAATAACTCGACATACAGACCTTCGGGTGTTGTGTTCCTTGAGTAGCACAACCAATCCGAAATGTGAACATTGAAGTCACCAGCAACCACGATTTCACTGCACGGATATGTTTCCAAAATAGAAGCGATCGAATTAGAAAGGGAATTTAACTCAATACTTTACTTACTTACTTTTAATGGCACAACAGCCCATGGAGGGCCTAGGCCGAGCTTTTCGAGCTTTAACTCAATACATGAAAGAAAAATCCCTATGAGAATTCGGACTTCTATAAAGAAAACAGAAGTGCAGCAAATGATACTGGATGCAGAACTTAATCCATTAATAAAAAGATCAAGACCCCTGTGAGGAGGAAACTATTTTGAGCTCATATTCATGGTATGAAGTGTTAAATTTTCATGTTGAAAATATAAAAATGGCAAATAGTTTACATACCGAAAGTTGACCGAAGATGATAACTGTACCAAACCCGGTGGTCAAAACGTAATATGTGCGCTTGTATTGTATGCTCTGGAAGAGTTTTCTAGTGAGATTGTTTTTAAAAAAAATATGTTTATTTCATCCTTGTTTATTACAAATGAAATGAACAATTACATTACATCATAAGTATAGTATGAAAGAATGTAATATTTTTATAGAATTTGTTCAAAAATGCTTTTTTTCTTGTGGAATCAAGATTTCAGTGAGAAATGCCTCGAGAATGGCATTCATAAACACTTATCACGATTTGAACGCATTTACATATCAAAACATGTTTTTCAAATATTTATTTTAAAGAAAGTAATCAACATTTTCGAAATCTGCCAATTATAAAATGTATAACCAAAAACTAAAACAAACCCTATTTGGAAAAAGTGTTGCATAACACGTTTTGACCAATACGTAAGCCTAGCTTCTCTCATTGAGTTAATCTTAAATGCCACCCGATTTAAGCACTAAGAATCTCATTCATTAAAAAGCAAGTGTAAAATTCTCTTCTCCTTTCCATCTACTCAGATTGTGCGTATTATATTTGTACAAGAACAGAAGGGACCTACAGTTTTATTCCAAAGCCGAACGGCGAGGTGAAAAGATTT
This sequence comes from Palloptera scutellata, assembly GCA_958295655.1. Classification (NCBI taxonomy): domain Eukaryota; kingdom Metazoa; phylum Arthropoda; class Insecta; order Diptera; family Pallopteridae; genus Palloptera; species Palloptera scutellata. Next base: position 20,527,017 of record OY282449.1, on the reverse strand, counting down.
TCATATACAATTTATACTCTTGTAAGTTTGCTATTGTCTGCCGAGAGGTGGTGTAGTGTAGACAAAATTCTTTTCTACTCTCTGATTTTCCCTGTGCCGATATTTGAACCCCCTACCAAGATTCTCAACGTTAATAGTTATTCAAACCCAATCTCTTTCTAATCTGCTAGAAATTCGATTTAGTCTCATTTACTTATTCGAATTGTTTAAGATAAAAATGCACATAAACAATTGAGTTAAGGTATTCAGTCTGCATTTAATCTTAATTTAATTTGATTGTGTTATTCTCAGGTATTTAAATAACGTCAAAAACTTGTACGAGTAGGTATAAAACTTTTACTACCTTGGTACTCCAGTTGTCTGTCTGCATGTCTATCTCTGTATTCGTATATCTGGCGATCCATTTATTCTCAACATTTCCATGTATCTGCATTGTACTGCTGCTGTATATGTGCATTTTTGCTGTTTCTCTAGCTTCACAAAACGATAAAGTTCCGTGTTTGTTCTTGCTCATTCATTTTCACGTAGTTCTGCTAATAAACTTTTAATTCAATTTCAAATGTAAATGAAGTTTTACATTTGTTTTATTCATACACATTGTAAGTATGTCTATGTATAAGCATGTGTGCGTGTGTGGGTGGGTGCTTGTTTTTCACCGGTTTGATTGTGCATCGTTTTTGTATAGCTCCAACGTATTATTATCTCAATTATTTGTTAAATGATATCCTTTTTTTTTCGTTTTGTAGAAATCTGCTTTATTAACATGTTAATTAAATGAAATGAAGAAGTAAAACTGTATGTAAAAATAAGATATATGTAGGTAATTGAGGGTATGAAGGCATTTAATGAACTTTGAGCTTAATTATGTTTTTATATTTAGTAAATATAGTAAAATATGATGCTGTGAAAGTTAAACTAGTAATTTATGTAAAAATGTAAAAATGTAAAAATATATAAAAACTTTAATTGATAGACTGTAAACTATGCTTAAAATTCAATTTGAGGTGTAAGAAAATGAGAAGCAAATCTAAAAAACAACTATGCTTAGAATTCAATTTGAGGTGTATGGAAATGAGAAGCAAAAGAATGGACAAAAAAGCATTCCTGGAAAGATATTACAAAGTCCGAGATACTCCAGCATGTCTAGTTTACTTTATATTTATATATATAAATCCATCAAATTAACAAGTACTGATTAAATTTAAATTAGTTATGTCACAGAGTTTTATGAATCCAGTAACTATAAACACAAAACAAACATTTTGTTAAAAAACATTCAGCACACAGACTTTCTTCCACATTCCGGCACTCCATGAACATATAACGATTAAGTTAAAATGTTTTTTCAAACTGTACCCTTTGGGCAAGTATTTTAATCTACTCACATGCGAGTTGATGTCACAAGAGGCCAGCATACATCCTACATACTTAGTTACACAGCTGAGTACATGAAAATGACTTTCCGAATATCCGTAGCTTATGTACGAGTATGTATGTATGTATGTATGTGTATGTGGAGAAGATAATATACATATGTACATCTACAAACGAGTATGAGTATGCATGAATGTATAAAAATTGCATAGCTGATAAAATGACGATATGATGCAATTTTCTGGCCGTCATTTAATATTCATTTATATTTGCTGCGGCATGATTCGAGCAAGTAGATATGAATACTTAAAAAGTTTAACCGTCCGCACAGAGCAGTGTCTTTTTTTCTTCTCTCTCCCTTATATAATGTTTCGTTAGATTTTATAGCATTTTATGAATGGAAAAATTGCAATATTTTTTAATAATTTATAGTGCGCCAGCATTTTATGTGCTAGCTTAACCTTCAACATATTTTATATTTCGTTGAGCATAAATATTAAATTAATTTAACTAGTTTCATTCACACTTTTTTTATTTACATTTTCGTTTGCCAATGAAAAACTGAGAAAATTATTTGAGATTTATGCATCCAAGCTGAAGTTTTACTTAGCTTCCATATACGAGTATTTTCGTATGCTAAAACACACATAAATATTTTCACACGAAATCAACAAAAACAAAAAAAACTTTTTTTACTCTCCCGTAATTCTACTTCTCTCTCTTCATCTCTATATCCTTTACCATTTTCACTTCTAATTTTGGCTTAAATAATTTAATGATGTGATAATTTGCGAAAGTTTTCAGCTTTTAAATGGCTGCATACACATCTTCAAGGCAATAGCTACGCCTAGATGTATACTGCAAAAAACTACACAAACTTCGTTCCTTCCTTCAGTTTCTCACACACATTGATACATTCACTACTTATTTTACCTTAACACTTTAAATTAATTTAACTTTCACTACAAATTTCTTTCCTTTCATCGACATTGGTAAAATTTCTTTGTTAGTTTGTATGTTTTTTTGTGCTTTTGCGTGAGCATGTGTATTAGTAGTTTCTTCAGTCAAGTACAAGTATTTTACTAGTTTAAGTTTTCTATATCTAGTAGCTACTATAATTTCTATGAAACTTTCACAAGTTTCTTCATTAAAAAGAAAAAATCAAATCCATTATAAACACATATATTGAGTTGAAACTTTTTAATTAAATAATACTTACAAAAAAACAAGAAAGTACAATAAATTTAACTAATTGTATCGCAAACTTTCGATTTACTTAAAAATATTGAACATTTGGCAAATTCAATAAATTTAATCTACTAGAGAGAAAAAAAACTACTAGAAAAAAAGGTTTAAAAGAAAATTATCCATGCAACTAAAAATATTTAAAGAAAAAATTAATGAGCAACAGTTGGAAACACTAGCTGATTGGAAGTAAACCGATAAAGAAGAGCTTCTAAAAAATCGATAGCTATGCTTTCAGCACAAATTGCACTCAGGTTGCGGTTTAAACTTAAGTATAACGTGCAGTTTTTAACATGTTGTGATATTTAGATAGCTTCTCGTCTGTCATAAGCTTAAGAAAATCTGGTACAAAATATTTATAACGAAATATGAAAAGCACTATATAATTTGCAAAAGTATATTAACTACGGAAGGTAAGCATAAAAGTAAGAAAATATTGAAAATTATTTTTCTACGATAACTTCATAAGATACATTGCACAACAGCACAACAATAGTCAACACAATCTTTTGCTCCTTTTAGATAATATTAAGAGTGTTTGGGTAATAAATTTGTGTATGTTAAAGGAATTTGAAGTTCTGTGAACTTTATGTAAAATTAATTTAATTGTTTGCTCGAAAAGTAATGACTAGACATCAGCTGCATAAACTAATAGAATTGGAAGATTAGTTTCAGTAGGAAAGGCTGTGCTAACAACAAAACACATTGAGTCTAATTTGGTGACATAGAATAAAATAATTATATTGAAACAGCAAAAACCAAAAGTATTGGAATATAAAACTAGAAAACCAAGCAATGGCATTTTACAACTGTCAAACTCATATTATAGTGATTCCCCAAATATCAGTATTATGAAGTATTTCTGTATGAATAACTAAGGTTAGCAATGTCTGAGAGTATTTGTCTAGTGTTGGTTTGGCTATAGAGTAACCTCAACACACCCGTTCGTCTATCACTAATGCCACATAACTCATTTTTTTGAATCAACTTACCAGTAACTGAAACAACTATACTCAGAAACCAATTGATTGCGTGCCAGGTAATCAGGTAATCTGCCCTACAATTTTGGGATACAGCCCACAAACTGCCCACAAGAAGTAAGAAAATCTTGAAAATTATCTTTCTAAGATAACTTCATAAGATACATACATTGCACAACAGCACAACAATAGTCAACACAATCTTTTACTCCTTTTTATATAACTGAAAAAATTAAACTTTTTTTTAGATTACAGCAAAGTTCTTCCGGTTAAATAACTTGGTTCTAAATATCAACGGCTAACCTTAATAAAATTGCATGAATTTTAGGAGTGTATACTTTTGAGATATGTTGCCAAGAATATATTATTATATGTATGTATTATTTGTACATACTTACATAGCTAACATTTAGACATTACAATTTTATTATAAACTACTTCTAAACAACTGTATCGATGCACTCACTGTAATTGGTAACCGCAAATTTGTCTCTCAACTCAATGCAGCAGCAAATATTACAGCAGTGAAGCAACATTGTGGCAACTCGCATATGTGATTGCAATTAAGCATTTGACACATTTGATGGATTGAAATACTATGTATGTAACATGTCAAACAAAAGAATTATTAATGTTGGGTTATATAAAAAGTATCCGCGGTTGCTACCCACAAATCTGCCAAGTGGTTAATGTTAAGTGCCTCCCCTATCTCCTGAAAGCTTGCATGCAGATCTTGCTCCACCACTTGTAAAATTTCATCGGCTTTTTCAATGACTTTCAGTGCATCTTTGATATCGAAATTTCAGGACCGGAATCGAGAAAACCACTCCTGGGTGCGGCGTTCCTTCATATCACCCTCATCGTAAACCATAGCAGCGGTTTTACCTCGTCCATAGTAATAAAGCACAAAGGTATTGAACATTTCTCCTGATATTTCACTCATTTTTAAAACAATTTAACTTTTTACACAACTGTCTCCGCACAAAATGTAGCCTGAAATGTTACCATATCAAACATATGTTTGTTTGAGATAATCGGACTTGTGTTCCAAAAACCGCTAATACTTTTTAAATGATCCAAGTTAATTTGATGTGATAAATTACTTATGTAAGTATTCCTTAGCACAAATCATCTTAAATCTCAGACAAAATAAAGAAGAACAACAAATTACACCTTACGACACAGCATTACACACATGAGAAAAACCAATATATTCTGAAAGATTGGCTCAAAATAAAATACCCGTATCTCTCAGTTTTTCAAGGTCAATTCGTATTCACATTTAAATTTAAAACACAAATCAATATTTAATTAAAATTCCTCATACCACCCGTATTCCATAAGATGAATTTATTTGCCATTCTTAGAAAAAGCTACTCTTTTCATCTGTAACCCATTACAATGTCATTAAAATTTAATTTTCTGAATATTTATCACTCCCATTGATTTAATATAAAGAGAAATATTTTATTTTAAGCAATTAATAGAAAATTTTGGAAGCTTGTTTTGACGTAAGTACAAAACGGAATTCGTTTTACGAAAATTCAATAAACTCCCCTAATTTCAGTGGGAAAAAATCGAATGACCGCAACAAGAAAATTTTTTTATTGTTTCTGTTTGCCTTTTTTACATTATTTTAATGAAATTAAATGTTTCTAAAAATGTATAATAATAAAATTGAATATAAAGAGCTTTTTTAAGAGCTTGGTTTTTCAACATTCAAAAAAATACAGAAATTTTACAAAAGTGAATGAAATTTTTTTTTCGATGGATAAATCAATTGCTGCCAATTACTTTTTAAAGATTTAATTGACTTACTTGTTGCCCCGGCTACTCTTCAATTGGGCCATTCTGAAAGTCCAATTTTGGCAGGAATCTCCCCAATGACGCATTCAATGTTGGCTTCCAAAGTAGCAATCATGTTTGGCTTGTCCCTACAGACAAGAGACTTAACATAGCCCCACAAAAAATAATCTAACGGGGACAATTCACACGATCTTGGTGGCCAATTGACTGCACCAAAACGTGAGATTAACTGCTCACCAAATTCGCCTTTCAGTTGATGCATGGTTTCGCGTGCAGTGTGGCATAGGACACAGTCCTGTTGGAACCCCATGTCAGCCGAGTCCAATTGTTGCATTTAAGGCAAAAAAAGTTTGTTATCATCGAACGGTCTTTGAAGAAGTATGGCCGAATGATGCCGCCTGCCTATAAACCGCACCAAACAGTGCATTTTTCGGGATGCATTGGTAGCTGCTGAATTGCCTCTGTGTGGTCTTCACTCCAAATACGGCAATTCTGCTTATTCACGTAACCATTGAGCCAAAAATTAGCCCGTCGCTAAAGACAATTTTGTGATACAAACACATTTTTCACAGAACACGAATTTTGGTAATTAATTTCAATAATTTACAAACGTTGTTTAGGCGTTTGTCTATTCATGATGAAATGGCAAACCAAACTGAGCACTTTTTGACTTTGACACATTTCAAGAATCACGCGTGAACTATCAGAAATATAAACGTCAAAAACTAGGTAGCAAAAAAATCACCCATTATTTGCGTGAAAAATCACCCATTATTTGCGAGGAGTTTAACTTTTGTCATTATTTAGATTAATATCAATATCATTTGTTATTTATAAAAGGGTTCTCTCCTGACAGCTTGCGTACCGATCTTGCACCACCAGTTGCAAAACTTCATCGGCTTTTTCATTATTATTTATTAAAGGGTTATAAAAGGTTGTCTTATTTTTAAACCATCTTTCAGGATATATTGGATTTATTTTCTCATGTGTGCAACCAAAAATTTATTTTCGTTAAACAGTTAATCTATCACTCCTTTTTTTGAATCAATTTAAAAGTACCAAAGCACTTCGCAGAAAACAATGTCAAACTTCAAGTGTTTAAATTGCCCCACAAAAAAGGAAACACTTAACAAAACTACATAAAAAAAGAGGACCTGGCAATTTTCAAGCTGCACCACAAACTGTACGTATTCTTACAATATTATAAATTTGAATTTCTAAATAACAAAAAAAAAGCCACTCATAAAACTACAACCTCCACCTCCCCACCCTCTAAGTATACAAAAATTATGAGTTTTCATTTCTTTCGTTTCACTGCCAAATTACAGACACGGTAAAGACACACACACACAAAACATAACAAAGTATTTCACTATCATTTACATACATTATCATAGATTGAACTTTGTGGTTCTTACATCGATTTCGATTTATATGTATGAGGGGGAAGAAAAAGCAAATAAAAATGTACCCCAAAAATATGATACAAAAAGCGCTTAACTTTCCAAAATAACAACCAATAATGACTATGCTCAAAATTTTTTGAAGCAATTTTAACTAAGGGCCATAATGTTCATTTGACCATATCCAGGAGAAGCAAATTGTTATTGTCTCTGTATTTTTACGAACTCTTCTTCTTTTTCATCTCCTTCTTCACCTTATTTGTGTCTTGTTGGTGTTTTCTACAACAGCTTTACTTATAATAGATTTTATTGTTCAGTAATTTGCTTAAGAGTCCATCGACCATGAAATCCGTGTAGTTTTTATTTACAATTCAAATTTTTGGCAATAACAACCATTTGGATAATATTAAGAGTGTTTACGTAATAAATTTGTGTATGTTAAAGGAATTTGAAGTTCTGTGAACTTTATGTAAAATTAATTAAATTGTTTGCTAGAAAAGTAATGACTAGACATCAGCTGCATAAACTAATAGAATTGGAAGATTAGTTTCCGTAGGAAAGGTTGTGCTAACAACAAAACACACTGAGTCTAATTTGGTGACATAGAATAAAAGAATTATATTGAAACAGCAAAAACCAAAGGTATTGGAATATAAAACTAGAAAACCAAGCAATGGCATTTTACAACTGTCAAACTCATATTATAGTGATTCCCCAATTATTGGTTGAGTTTCTTGTGAATATTTAAAAATATCAGTATTCTGAAGTATTTCTATATGAATAACTAAGGTTTGCAATGTCTGAGAGTATTGGTCTAGTGTTGGTTTGGCTACAGAGTAACCTCAACACACCCGTTCGTCTACCACTAATGCCGCATAACTCATCTTTTTGAATCAACTTACCAGTAACTGAAACAACTATACTCAGAAACCAATTAATTGCGTGCCAGGTAACCTGACAAATTCTTCTGCGCTACAATTTTGCGAAACAGGCCACAAGCCGCACACATTATATGTCAGGTTTTCTCATACTTAAGTTAAAAACATTAGCAAAAGTATCAACCTCGACCTCGACCGACAGTCTAGTTGGTAGAGCAATGGACTTTCACCCAGCAGATTGGGAGTTCGATTCTCCTCTTAAGTGAGAATTATAAGAAATTATACAAGTACACAGGCAATGAAAAAACCGCCAAATTATAACCAAATCGCCATCCCGTCGTTCGAAGCTGGCGTTTAACTGTAGGTTCAACCATGTTGTATCACAATGAGTCAATCTGGCCTAAGTGTGTATTCTGGACAACCACTCAACCAACCAACCAAGTGTAACAATTTAATTTTAGCTTACAGTCCGTTTGAACTATTTTAGCAAATTTCTAGCCCAATGCATATTAAAACAAGTTTATATAATCACATTCAGTTCATGCCATATGTATCCCTAAAATGCCTTACAAAATCATTTTGTCGATTCATAGAATTAAAAGCAATTTATTTGTCACATTATAAATGAAATGTGTAACTTTGTGTGTGTAGAGCATATCTACTCGTACATACACATACTACGTGTGTGTGTGTGTAAATATTTATTAGTATATGTAATGGGATTTCTACTTCACAATTTTTGTTTTGGACTTTTGCAACAATTTTTTTTTTTTTTTTTTTCTCAAATAAAACCACAACTTATTCTGTGCTCGTGCCAATAGCAGATGTGTGTTTTAGTTCTTTCTTTTTTTGTCTTTTATTGTTTGTGTTGTTGTTATCCTTATTCAATACTTCTAATTGTCTTTGATTTGTTGCCAAGAAACGTGCAAAGTTTTTCGGAAAAAAAATCTATGTAACATAAGTAGAATTTTATCATCATAAGCAATTAGTATTTGTGTCATGAAGAGTTTGCTGCTTACTTTCGTGCTCGTATATAGTTTCTTCTTTTTTTTCATTTCGGTTATACAAAATATGCGAATTACACGTGTCGCCATAATTAATTTAGTTGCCATGGCAGTGTACATAGATAGAAAGTGCCAATTCTATTTTGATTTCCATTGCAAAGATTTTGACATATGTATATATGTAGGTACATAAAAGGTAAAAGGTGAAATTTTGTACATTTTTATTGTGGTGAAGATTTGAGAAACAATAATCTTAGAAATATACATAGTTATTGGTAAAAATTTCTGCCTACATTTATTTCTTGGGTATTTGCCGATTTGGGTGTTTTCCGTTTCTAGAAATTAATGTGGATAAAATTAAGATGGAAAAAAACATATGTAGCTGACGGTTTCATATACTTAATTACGTTTTGCTAATATTTATTCTATATATATTATATATTATTTCTATTAAATATTTTTATTATATTTATTCTATTAAATATTTATTTATTATATTAGTTCATAAAAACTTTGATGGCATATATAAACTTTGCATGAGTGTAAATATGTATTCTGTTGCATACTTTTAGGCTATAATGAAACAGCGAAAGCATATCGCAAGTTACCGATTGAAAACAAAGTAAAATTTTCCCCCAGGCCCGTGCTAAGACGTAGATTGAATCATGCCAAGCTTTTTATTTGTTTGGAATATATATCATCATTTCTATTACTTATATCTCTTTAAAAGTGATTTTAATCATTTCTCTGCTGCAGTAGAACCAACTAGCTCAAAAGCTAGTTAATTAGCTAAAAAAAACTAAAACATACTGATTTTTTTTTCACGCTGATGTCCTACGAAAAGACAATTGTTCTATCCTCGATAACTTCTGAGATAGGTATTGAACTGGTATGTTTTGATACAGTGTCAAACTAGTTTAAAAATAACTATTTGCGGCTAAACTTTTTTCGGAGTCAATACAAAAAAAAAAAAAATTTTATCTCTTCAGAATTTATTATAAATATGTATGTTTCTACATTAATTACTCTGCTCTTCCTATCTTTGCCATATATACCTTATTTCAAAACTCCAAAGTGAAAATATTGCAGAGTATGTAAGAACTACAAACCAATTTTTTCAATAAATAGTATTGGACGGCAGCAAATAAATTGAAAAGACCAACACAAATGCACCCCCAATACGAAAACTCGATGGAACGTGGGCGAAAAGTGACCACGAAAAGGCAGAAACTTTAGAAAATCGCACAACATCTTAAAAATGTTTTTATTCCTAATCCTGATGAACCACCAGTGGAAATATTAGATGAAGATCCCAGCTCTTAGCTCAGCCATATCAACTAGATTTACCGATATCTCGATTCACAAAAAACAAAGTGCGGTCAATTATAAACAAATTGAAACCTGGGAAGGCTACAGGATATGATCTGATTACAGGAAAACTTCTGAAGGAATTACCAGACCAAGCACTAACCTTCCTAACCCAACTCTGTAAAGCTTTGTCCCACCACAGTGGAAGGTTGCACAAATAAAAATGATCGAAACACACGGTAAAAAAGCTGGAGATGCAAAGTCATACCGCCTCATAAGTCTGCTACCAATCCCTTCCAAAGTCTTGGAATCGTTGTTTATGAAAAGGCTAATGCCTATTATTGTATCAAAACCTCTCATTCCTGATCATCAGTTCGGTTTCCGTCAAGGTCACGGTACAATTCAACAAATTCATAGACTTGTTGAACAAATAAACGCAGTCTTCGAATCCAAAATATACTTTACCACGGCTTTTCTAGACATATCACAAGCTTTTGACAGTATGTGGAACGAGGGGCTTTTATACAAAGCTAGAAAAATGCTTCCAATAAATTTTTACACGTTCTTGAAATCGTATGTTGAAAATCGCCATTTTTTCGTGAAACATGGCAATAACATCATCTCTATATGATATGAAAGCCGGTGTTCCTGAGGCCAATTGATGATGATCCTGTCACTGCCTTACTTAAACTACAAAAAGTTTTAAATAACATATCGTTGTCGCAAGTAACACTCACAATACGACGCAATACTTGCCCACCTGTGCAATTAAACGCAATACAAATTCCTCAAGCAAACAATGAGAAATATCTAGGAATGCATCTGAATAGACGTCTTACATGGAAAACGCAAAGCTCTAGGTCTTAAACTGAGAAATATCTTCTGGCTACTCAATCGTATTTCGCAACTATGTTGCGAAAAAAAATGCTCCTCTTCAAGACTATCCTTAAAAACATACGGACCTACGGCATACAACTGTGGGGTACAGCCGCCAATTCAAATGTTGAAATATTGCATGGTACCAACTTACAACCACATCTTGATTTACAAGTCCTTTATGTCAAAGATGAAATTAAGGCCAAATATAATTCATACAAAATACGAATGTTGAACCATCCAAATCAACTAGCATCTAAGTTGATGAATTCGCAGTGGACTTTCTCCAGACTAAAACGAATAATTTAAGGTGAAAATTGCGAAACATAAATATGTAAATGGAATACTGGAAAATATGGATGTGTCACTAGACACTCACCATGCATGTTTGTTTTTAATTTTTTTTTTATATCTATTTATTTATAAATCTATTGCTAAATGTCTCAAAAACGGCTTGTTTGATATAATAATAATAAAAAAATAAAAAAAATATAAAATTGTATTATTATTATTTTTTTAATTTTTTCTTTGATTCAGTCAACAGTAGTGAATGCAGAGCTTTATTTTGACTGAAAGGAACATTAATAGGTGGGAGGAAGAAGAAGGGAAGAGTAGTTATGAGCTTTTACTCTAAATTTTTCAAGGGTCATAATAATCGCGGAACATATTTGTAGGGAGCTTATTCCAAAGAAGTTCTTTGTTTTTGCATATACCAGCAAAAGAATCGAAGCGTTCTTCAAAGTGGCTCATACTGTATCAGTTCTGAGGTAATATACTATGAAATTTGTGAGACTTACTCATTTCTGCTGCAGTGCGTTAACTGCGAATAAATCTTTGAAAGTACTTTACGAAAATCTCTGAACTAAGTAAGTAGTTGCAAAGTTATTTCAAATCCATAAAAATGAAACTTTTTTTCCTTGTTCTTTAAAATTTCAAATATGAATTTTGATTGTCGGTAATATTAAATTTTAATAAAATTATTAACTGCACAAAAGAAAATATAAAAGTAAAATTTTATCTTCCAAAATCGACAAGTAACACGATTTAACAATTTTTTTTTTTTTTTTTTTTTTTTTTTGTTTGTTAAAAGTTTTCAGACATTTGAGAAAATTGTTGCTTAGATTTGAAGTCACGTTTTGCATAAACATTTCTTCCTATATTATTTACTTTGGGAATAGTTTTCAAATAAACTTTTTATATCGAAAAAAAATGCAATAAATGAACATTTAGCACGTTCTCAAATATAGTTTTGAAGTGGATATAAAAGGAGATGGTATTTTGAAGGCAATCAGGAATATGTGTGTGTATGTCTTACTTATAAAGTTTCAGAGAATCTTAGAACACCTCTTACAGGAATATGAATGCGATTTGCCAATGGGGAAATTGGGGAGAAATAGAAAATTTACAATAATTTAGTTTACTAACACCACTTACAGTTTACATTAACTAAACTATTGAATGCTTTAAAAGCTTCAACCTTCTTAACTTCTACCTTTCAGAACGGCAGTCCCTAAAATGGGAACAATGGATATAATCTTATCCAATGCATCCACTCAACAATAAAAAAATAAAAGGAAGACTTACTTACTTCCCATTCATCAGTTAATGTTATTGAGAATGTTAAGTAAATTTCCTGTAAGTAATGAGCATTCATTCCATCTCTCTCTTTCTTTCTCCTTTAACTTCCCAGTACCACCCCCTTAGCTCCCCCTTACCTTTGTTTTTACATAGAAAATCATATTATTAAGCCATCACCTGTGGGCTACTGACGCCATACAAAAATGTTATAACCCAAAGCAATGAAATATATTTGAAGTATATTTATAACTACCGAAGGAAAATGAAGTAAAAAAGTTACGTCTTATGTGGTAATAAACATAAAAAGAACACAATATACGAGAGTGCATTTATATAAAGATGTGTCGGCAATATAAACAAGCGGTTGTCGAAGAGGCGTGAAGAGGGGAGTGCGTAGAGGGGCGAGGTAAACGGAATACATTTTAGCAGTAAGAGAAGTAGCAGCTGCTTTTTTTATGGTTATTACAATGAAATTGTAAGAGATAAAAAGATTATAAATCAAAATTTATGATATTCATTTGATGAAAGCAAAAATGCCAAAAATGGTAAATAGAAAAGATGTAGGAAGCATTTTTGGGAAAATTAGCAGAAATTTAAAAAAATTTTAAAATAAATTACGAGTAAACATTAAGAAAGTACTTTGAAACATTTATTATCACTAGATGCAATTTTCGATTTTTTTGTCTGAGGAATGAACTTTCATCTAAGGGGTGTTTTTTTTTTAGAAGTGTGGTTTTCAATGTGGCATTACTTTTTTCGGAGGTGGTCTTTTTGACAGCTGTCACTTGATTATTGCTCAGTTTGGTTTGCCGTTTCATAATGAATAGACTTACTCCTAAGCAACGTTTCACAAGAAAATTTTTTTTAGCGATGAAGCTCACTTTTGTTTGAAAGGGTACGTTAATAAGAAAATTGTCGCATTTGAAGTGATCATAATCAACAAGCCATTGTTGAGACGCCCCTTACAGAGGGAATCATTGGTCCATATTTCTACAAAGCTGAAGCCGGTCATAATATTACAGTCAATGGGGAACGCTATAGAGTCATGATTAATGACTTTTTCGTGCCTGAATTGGAGGATGTTGATGTGGACGACCTTTGGTTCCAACAAGACGGCACTACATGCCATACAGCCATACAGCCAACGAAACCATCAATTTATTGAAGGAAACTTTTGGTGAGCTCATTATCTCCCGTCGTGGGCCTGTGGCGTGGCCTCCAAGATCATGCGATTTAACACCGCTGGGCTCATTTTTTGTGGGGTTATGTGAAGTCGCTTGTCTACGCAGATAAGCCCGAGACGATTGACGTCTTGGAAGAGAATATTAGGCGCGTTATTACTGAATTACTGAAATGAATAATTGCTGAAATGCTGGAAAAAGTGTTCGAAAATTGGGCCTCTCGACTGAAATTTATTCGAACCAGCCACGGCGGCCACTTGCCCGAAATCGTTTTTAAAACATAATTGCAAATCCTTATCTTTATAATAAAGTTAAGTTCTTGGCCATAACATTAAATTATATGCGTTTTATTTCTTCTTGAAAACAACACTTCTAAGAAAAACACCCTTTATTTAAAAAAGATAAATTATAATTAATTCCTAGTAACGGCAATAATATTCTGAAATCTGACGCCTCCTAACTTTACCATATACAAATAAATAAGGTCTTGCTTCAACAATTTCGGCTGACTTAGTTTTCTGTTATCGAAAAATCAAACAAGTCAAGTAACTAAAAACTCAATTCGATGGATGATTAGAATAAACATTTAACATAGAAGACAAATTTTTTCTAATTACGATGGAGATGTGATTGAATTTGGCGATAAAGGATACCATTTTCAACTCCTACAACTTTGCCCTCAGCGGCACCACTTTTTTACACCACTTTTCTACTTTTTGATTTTACCTGTGCCGAGATTGTAATATTGGACACTCTGCGTAACAGGCCAACATACTATCAACTAAACTACACCGTAATTCAAAATAACTAGCAATTTACTTGAAGTTGGATTCCTCTTGAAAACAAAAGGTTGTTTCAGTGTACATGTCTGTTTGTTTAGAGATATTGTTTAGGGCTCGTTCTTCTTTTAGAAAACTATTCTTTTCAGAAATAATTACTTAATATTGTTGTTGGATTAAGTTTTCAATGTTGGTTAAGTTTTCAAAAGCTCACAAACTATATAGAACGAGTGCGTAGGAACCTCATCCTGATTGATTTTGGTTAAAATATAAGCTCAAAAAATATGCAAAGACCCACCCAAAATATTACAACTACAGTTGAAAAAACCAGCTCAGGAGTAAGGTAAATGTAATTATTTTATTATTTATGTATCTAAAAGAATATACATTCTGTCCCGGTACAAATGGTCAATAAAACATAAAATATCAATTCTCATTCAAATTCATTGTATTATTCAAAATAGGTCCATTCTGAAATAACACACTTATACCAATGAACATTTCAATCATCAAAACATTTTTCAAACGCATTTTTCGAAATAGGGAATAGACTTCAGTTCTCGCCACGAATTCTCTTTTATGTCTCCTATCGACTTTATGTCTCTCCTCGAAGTTTGTAATTTGAGTTGTTATGAAAAAGTCAGCCGGAGCCATATCAGGTTGCTATTCGATGATGTTTGTTGAGAATTTGGCCAGAAATTCATTACCAATGACAACCTTGTGAGATGGTGCATTGTCGTGGTATAACAATCATGAGTTTTCTTCCCACAAACTTGCACACAAAGCTACCAATTGATTCGTGAGACACAGAAAGTGCAGCGGCTATCTCTCTTAAACTTAAATGACAATTTTCCATTACAGTGGTGCAAATTTTTACAATATCTTTAAAAGAGAAATTTAAATTTTTCAGTATCTTTTTAGCAGTAATACATTATTTGAAGAACTGAAAATGAACGATACTTTCCATTAGTACACTTCATAATTTTGGCCACATCCTGATGAGAAAAAAAAACGATTAGCACCAAAAAGCACAAGAAAAACAAATTACTTTTGACTACATTGAAATAAAATAAAATATTTTTTCATGTTCTTCTTTATACACATTTTTGAAGCAGGTCCATATTCATAAAGTCATATTTTCTTTATATTTTTGGCAGTATTTCAAGAAAATTACTGGAGCATTTCAAAAATTGTATTGGGTTTTTGTTGGGTTTATATTTCTGAGCGCTGCCAAAAGCACACGCCTAAAGTAAGTAGGTGTATTTGTAAATTATATACAAATGGTAGAGACTATTCCCACAGAAAAAGTAAATGTATGTATTTAGGTGAATTGAATTATTTGAGCTCACAATATTTAAGAGAAAGGTATTATATAATAACTACATTCTTACGAGTATGCACACAAATGAAATAATAACAAGACTAACAAACGATGGAATACAACGTAAATTGTTATGCAGTTGTGTCAACATGCAAATACAATAAATATTACACATTTACAAATATACAAACGTTTGTACACACACTAAGGCATACGGCATACACTCACTAACACTCACACTCTTGTGCACAGATTTAATATATAAATTTTAAATGATAATAACAGTTGAAGGTGTACAAACGTGACTAGTAGATTTACATTAACACCACCAACCCCGAGTAGGTGTGGCAATGTAACCATCTAAGTACATATGAGGCAGATGTAAATAGATGTTTGTATGAAGTCAGTGGCGGATCAGTGGCTCGAATAAATAGGGACTCAGTTGGTATCGCATAATAAAATGTGATTTTAAAGAAATTACTAGGGACTGTTCGACTGAACTTTGACTATGTTGACGCTCATTAACTACCAATAAAAATGTCCCCAGTAGCTATTCCAAATTTGAGTATAGTAATTGTTATCAACTATCACATTCTGCCTTGATTTTTGTAATACAATTAATGTCAAAAGGCCTAGTAATCATAAGCTGCCCTCCTCATACATCATGTTGTATTTGTATTTGTTTGTTTATAAACATGAATGTATTTGTGCTAATGATGTCACAAGATACTCACCTACTTACCTGCCTGCCTGCCAACCTGCTTACCTGCCTACTTCTGCAAGAGTATAATGTAAAATTTTGCAAACTCTTGTGAATGCAGCTATACAAAACACAGTTGCACCAGTAGCAGTGGCAACAGCATGAGCAACTAATGAATGAATGAACAAATGAATGCGTATGTGTTGCAATGAAATTAATGTGAGCACGTATGTGTGAAAGATAATTTACCATGTGTAGTTATGGTATGCTAACTATTAATTATGCTAATGTGATTTTAATGTTTACTAGAAATTCAAACTTATATTAATCAAATGAAATCAAGTACAAGTGTTTTTCAAATCCATTATAAAAGTATTGAATAACGTTTCATCCTTTTTCCCCTTTTTTTAAATAAATATTATTTACTATTAACTTTTTACTTGTCAGAGTCAACCTCTTCTCCGTTCACAATTAATAAAGTTAATTGTTTTGATGTTGTGCGTTGATGTTTAACGCTATCTGTTGTTGCTTTTTCTTTTATTAAATTTTACTTATATAATTTGTGCTACGTATATTGCCAACATCAATCAAGATTGCCTCTCTTCTACTTTGCTTCATTAATAACTCTGCTGCTTACAGCTAAAAGCTTTATGCAATTACAATTTAGGTACTTAGAGAAAATAACTTTCTTCTTCTTTCTGTTGCTGCATTCTTGTATAATATTGCGCTGTTGATGTTGTTAATTAAATTTGTCGCATTTAATAAAATTTTGTTACGCAAATTTAATAAAAATGTTTTAATGTATGCAAAGAGCCTTCAGCTGATTTGTGTGTATACAAAACAATGCAATGTAGCGCCAAAATTATTTAATTACTTTGAAGAGATATTTAATTTAGATATTTTCTAGTTGAACATTACTTAGTACTGCCATAAGTCCTGTTACAACTTAAATATAGTTAAAAAATTTAAGGAACGAGTTTTCAGATTGTGTTGCAACTTTTATTTTTTTTATTAATATAGGCTCTCCAGTCATTTGCTATAGCAGCACGTATGGTTTTCATAGATATGGATGACGCTGCTGCAATAAGTGCTTGTTTGAGACTGCCCAGAACTTTGCAAGCCATACTCTCTAAATACGACCATAAATTATAATAGAGAGGATTTAAGTCTGGGCTTCCCAAGGGTCAATACTCAACAGGAATAAAAGCTGATATATTCTGATGTAACCACTGTTTATTTGTTTAGTCTTTTTGAAAGACCTACTGTTCTCCATTAAAGAAGGTTGTTCTTGTCAAAATATTCACCACGCCTTCCAAAACATCTAGTTGGCATACTTTTCATGCAGTTTTAACACCCTTTTCTCAAAAATGCAAAGAAGTGATGCCTTTATGGGATACTCTCACCAAACCATAACGTATACTAGATGATGACCTCTCTGTACCCTAGGTACAGAATTTTTCGATTCTTGTGATGTTCTAGCATAGACTTTGTCATTTTCGTTTACTAAAAACTATTTTCACCGTAAAAATTTGTTCATTCGTTAAAACGACATTTTCCAGGCCGTTGTTTGTGTGCCACTGCAAAAGCTTCTTGCATCTTTGCAATCTTATCTTGATTTAACCTCGGAGTTTAAATATGACCAGTGCACCTTCGGAAAGCTTTCATGTGGAGGTCATCACGGATTAGTCGTAACATAAATCTGGAAGACATATCCAACTCTCTAGCCATGATTTTCTACTTCCTTAAGGGATCTCAGCGAATTCGCTCACGCACAGCTTTTATAGCTCTACTCGTACGAATAACGCGCGAACGTCCCTATCCTCCACTTGAGATAATTCTAAGAAACAATCGATGGTACGACACACAAACATTCCACAAATACAGATTTTTTTTTAACAAAGTCAATATCTGACTCTCGCTATTTTCGCACTTGTTCAATGCAATTACTTCGATGGGATTTGTTGTTACCACGCTCCATGTTAATCCGTTGAAATTTCCAACCAAACTGATTTGAATTTATATTGTAATAGAACATTTTACCAAAAAAAAATTGAATAACAGGCCCATTACATTTAAAATTTCATAGTCTACTGCTTTGGAAATCTTGTAACAAAACTTATGTCAGTACTAAGTAGTGAAGAGAAAGTAGAAGAACTGATTTTAGTGATATGTCACCAAATTCACACTTGTAAGCTCATTTGAATTGTGATGCTGTTACAGTCAACTCTTGGCCTACATCTTTTCAAGGAAAATTACGTAAATTATATTCAAGGTGCTCAATTTTGTACGATGACTTTATGGATTGACTCACGGCATTTATTCAATCTCAGATAAAGTATTTTCTTTTCTAATGTTTTACTATTTTCAGCCTCTTCACAAAATTAATTAAGCTAGCAGCTTCAGATCGGTTATTTTCAGTTGACGACAATTTTGTGAGGAAATTGTGTAGAAAATTTCTCCTTAATTAAACTCAATTCATTAGTTAATCAAGTGCTAGTGCACAGAGAATATCTGCACTAATAACAGCAAAAAAAAAAATGTATAAGTACATTAAACAAAGTACTCAGTTAATTTTTAATACTTCATGCTTTGAACCTAACTAAAACTGCCTTTAATGTTGTCACCAAAAAAAAGAGCTATGTAATCCCTTATATTGTAAGCGTATCTCTTTAGTTTGCAATTAAAATTAGACATTCGTAATTGGATATTATACAAAAAAGGAGGTATGTATTTGTAAGTAAAAATGCTTGGGGTGGTGGTCTTCTAGTAATAGCCGAGATAATGTATGTATTCATAATATGCATAGAAAAATAAAAATGTTTAAAACAGAAAGATTGTAACTACAGCAGAGCATATTTCACAGCGCAGCTGTATATCTTCTGACAATAATGAGTTTCAAATTTCTTCTCTGGTACAACAGAGCGTATACGTTATATAATATTTAATTTACGTTTTGCTTGTACCCATTTTTCAAAAATAAATGTTTGCATATGAAACATGAACCTACGTAAGCATAGAATACACAAAAAAATAACGAGTTTGCAAAAATTAAAAAAAAAAATAATATGATATAAAAAATAAATTTGAAAAAATTGTAAATTAAAAAGTAGCTCGGTTGCTCGGAAAACAGAAAATTTAAATAAATTTGTACTTTTGGAAATATAAGTATATGTCAATCAACTACTTATTTATTGATTTTTATTGTAGGTGGCTGATTAAATAGATGCTGTGAAAATGCGACTTCTTGAAAATTAAACAGCGAGACACCAAAAAAAAATATCCGAAATCAAGCTACTCCAAAGTCGGGACTCTTAGTCTCTTAGCAGAAAAGTGCAGTTCTTATGTTTCACCTTCAATGAATCTGTAGTATACATACCATTTGAGTCGATGAAGAAAATCAAGAAATCGTATTCATCAAAACTATTTTATGAGTCCACTTATATTGTAGATTTTTCCCCCCAAACGTACTTTCCACTTATTTCAATACTTTCTGTTACGAACATTTTCTAACTTAATGAAACTCCGATTTCGTATGAAAGTGTTTTAATTCCATTAAATGCATACTCTTCTCTTTTAGATGTAATCTTATATCAAAATTATTTTTATGTAAGTACTATTTGAAATTGTCCGTGCAAGGTCAATAATTTATTCCGAAATTACCATATCATCCAACATGAATTTCGTGCACAGAAATATACACACTTATGTATATAAATAAATAAAATTACTGCAAGAGTAAATGTCTTACATATATGAGAATTTTCACCATTGCTCACTTATGAAATTTACGAAATCACCTCTTGAAAAGTAAAAGCCGACTGACTTTTCCATCTTTTCCATAGTTTCTGAAATAAATAGGAGGGGAGTTTGTGCTCCTCTCGCATATGAATTTATATATATATGCAATGCATTATTTTTGAATTTAAAATTAACAATAAATGTTAGTATAACACAAAAACAAACACTAACACATGCACGCTCGCCTTCGTTCACATTTTGTGCAATTGTAATGGCATATAAAATATTATTTTGAAAGTATAATTTTTTGTTTTTTTGGTATATATGTATGTATGTATGTATGTATGTATGTTTATGTGTGTTTATGTATGTTTTTTTTTTTTTGAATTAAAATCTGTTCGTTGAATATTTTACAAAATTAAAAATGTTTAACATTATGACTTTTTGTTGGGTATTGTGAGCATTAAAAACTTAATTGCTTTTTCACATCATGTTGCACACAAGTAAATGTTTGCATACGCAAATGCATCCATATTCAACAAATATCTGAGGGACATATACATACATACAGATATGTATTATGATGACTGTATATCTATATAGTCAAGGCGAAACATATGTGCATGCGTGCGTGATATAACAATTATTCGGCATTTTGTTGATTTTTACACATTCACACTCACACAAACAACATTCATGTATAAAAATATTTATGCTAGATGCACGCGCCAACAGAAACTCAAAAACGTACGAGTACGTAAGTATGTAAGTATGTATTGCAATCATAATAACAACAAAAACAACATCAGCTGGACTATCAACAGCAATAAAACAAAAGCAGCATTCAAATTACTACAAAATATTTATGCAGAATTGCACAAACACACACAGTCTCACTCACACATAAAACAAAAGCAATTTAATTATAAAATATTTCACAAAGTTTGGCAATGAATGCAATAAATAAAATATATAAAAGAATAGTAAGTATTAAATTTTATTTTATTACCTAGTTACATCCAACTTCTTTTCACTCGAGGTAGAAAAATTATTCTATGACTGGTTATTAAAGAATTTGTTTTGTTTTTGGAAACTATATTTCATGAGTTTTGCTACAAAAATATAATACTTACGTAAATAATTTATTGATATTGTTTTCAATAATATTTATTTTGTGTATCTAAAATATTTTGTGCGATACTGAAATATAAAAAGAATAGTAAGTATTAAATTTAAAATATAAAATAAATAAAAAAGGAATTATATTTTTCTTTCAAAAAATTTCATTATCATCTTCATCTCTATTTTTTTATAATTGATTTAGCCAAGGCTTACAGTCAAGGAATGAGTTCATCAAGCGTTCAATGATTCATTACATAACCGTTTTAAGCATAAATAAACACTTATGTCGTATACTTTTAGAATTTGGTATTGTATTTTCATAGCTCTCCTTTAATGCAATAGGGAGATTCTCTAGTAAGTCTAGCAATGTGCCCTTGCTCGGCGAAAAAGTAGCAGAATTGCAAAACTTAGAAACCCCTGCAACGAATTTTGCCATTCTTTGCACCTTGATAAGTCACATACTGGATTTAAATGCAAAACAAATATCACCAAAGATTTCCAAGAGATGGTGCCACCAAAACCTTCAAGTACTTATTCTTTTCAGTGTATATATGTCATTTAACTCAGGCATCACTTTTGATGGCACAGATTTATTCTTCTTTCTTTTGTTGTCAAAATGACAATTCAAACATTAATACTTCAACAATACAAACAACAATAAGTTGAACAAAAAAATATGTGCATAATTATGATAAAAAAAAAAAAAACGTTAGCAATCATTATGAAGTGAACAGCAATTTGAAGCCACAACAATGTGGCAACAGCAACTGAAAGTATACAATTATTTGCTGTAATTACTATAGTTGAAAACTATTAGCAAAGCTATTAAGAAGTAAAAGTGTTAAGTGGTTTTGTAGCTGTTCTTATTTTACGTAAATATGTAGATGTACTATAAATATAAATGTAGATTTTTTTTAATAAAATGAATTCTAAGTAGTTTGGACTTTTTTTAAAATTTTATCCATCTAAGTACTATGTTATTTAGTTTTCAGATATATTTGGATATCATGTCCATTTTAGAATTAAAATCCTTACATTGCATTTAAAAACTATTGCTGACATTTCCGTTTTCATACTAAATATATTTGAGGCTGCCCTCTTGGACCTATTAAACAGAACATATGCGACCATTATCGCAAACACCTACACGACTTGCAGCACATCATACATTTATAAAATAAATTAAAATGAACATTTGTTTTTTCCTATAATCTGTCCTGCTTACTATGCATACAAATTACTTTACCCAACCGTTATATGAAATCACAGCGAACAAATTTTAATGACGCATTTTGAATTCGTTTAAAGTAATACTTAAAATAAATCCCAATGCTAAATAATAAAAGAAAAAAATAATTTAAAAAAAACTAATGGATAATAATTAATGTGGCGATAAAATCAAAACAAACATAGAAGCAAACACACACACACACACATACATACTCGTACATGCACACATACGAATGTGGAATTGTGACATATGAGAATGACGCATTAAAATTCAATTATTGTTTTTCAATTAAATATTCTACATACATACATACCATACATACATACATACAAAAATATAAAATGACTGAAATATTTTGTTTTGCTTGTTTTCTTCGGTGTAAGTATGTATGTGTGTAGTAATATAAATATTAATATAAGTTTTAATATAGCAATATGATACCCGGAGGAATAGAAAAAATTTTTTTGCGTGTTTAACTTTTTAACCTGTCAAACATTATTTTATTTTCACTTTAGTTACAAATACTATACAAATACTAAAAGTAAGTGTACCTTAATAAATAAAAATAAATCAATGAAAGTCCTTAATCCCCCACCCCAAAAAAGAAAAACAAATAACAGAAATATTTTGTAGTAAATCATTTATTGGAGTGTGTGTTTGACAGTTCAACACACACGCACACACCCACGCACACATACTTCTATGTACAAAACAGTAAGTTTGTTATAAATTTAACACACGATTTTTGTGTAGTTCAGAAAGGTTTTTGGAAATTTTGTAACGATATTAACTTGTACTAAGAATATATACTTACTACCCTGCAACCAACAGGAGGCCACTACGCGCATGTCCCCAGTCAAACAGACTAGAAATATTACTTGTCCATGAATACTAGTGCAAAGACTAGTACAATATAATGCTAGACATGACCAGATTGATCTAATAAACGTCATTCTTGTTGACACCAAATAAATCCGAGAGCACTTCGGATGCAACTTCCATAATTCGACTGAATACTTTATATTTAGCCGAATGAATGGAAAACTAGTTCTTTACGTCATCTCATCATATTCTGTATTCTTTTTGAAAAAATTAAAAATATACATAATAACACCGCCACAAAAAACTTAACATACCGACTACTTCATTAATATGTTTGACATGCTAACGTACATATGCACACGTTAGTAATCTGAGCTATATACTGACTCATTGAAGCAGCAGCAAATAGCAGTTCTTCTATATTTTGCTTCACTCGCTACTTTATTCTCCATATTGCTTTTAAAACAATCGTACATAAAAAGTTCATGTAGATCACTGTAAGACCTTTGCTCCATAATCTGTAAGACTGTAAGACCTTTGCTCCATAATCCATAGTCACTTGGTGCAAGCCCAGTACCAGTAAAGTTCATAAAATTTAATAAATAATTTTATTGTTAAAAAAAAAGTTAAAAAAAAATTAAACATTTCTTGTGCCACGAAATAGTACAAATTAACTAGTTTTTTGATTAGAATATAAAGACAGTGGTCCTATCTGGTCCTGCCCAATCATAAGCCTTTATAAAAATAACTAGTTTATATATATATATATATATATATATATATACACATATGTGTTTGGACTCGACATGCAACAAATTGTGGTGCCCGCGGTCCCGTATAATTAGAATAAGATCTGACCGGTCAATTACAGGGTAGTAAACACACTCACACTTAAACATATCTTCAAGTATTTTCTATCTACATACATACATAGAAAGAAAATAAAGAAGCAAGGACGTAAAAGAAATAATTTTGAAAACATTTTCAAGTCGACACATAATAAAAACAGAAAGAGCAAAAACGAATTTACTTCTTTTAACAAAGGTCTTGACGCAATTACATACACACATACATATAAACACATATGTATGTATCTGTGGTTTTTTGCAATTTTTTACGTGGTTTTATTACTACGCGTCAACCGATGTCATATTCTTAATGTATTTGGAAGATTTTTCTAAAAAAAAAATACTTAATATTTCAAAAAATTTATTCCCAAGCACGTTACAAATTGAAAATTTTAGGTATATCAACGATTATGTATTTACTTTCTACTCTTTATTTATTCTTATTAAATAAAAGAGGTTCATCACTGGATTGTGTTTAAAAGTAAATTATTGTAAGTTTAATAAATTCACCACTTAACAAAGGTATTTAAAAATTACTTCTCAATTATATTACACACTCTGTTCTGTCCCGCTGCTGCAGTCGTATTTATAGTACACATTTCATCGTCATTACGAACAATCGAGAGCTCTGTGAAGTGTCCATATTATGCTATATTTTATGTCATTAGTTAACATAGCCACGAACATAAGCAAGGCCACGAACCTCGAAGCTTTATCGGAGCTTCTATTCTAATATATTCCGAAGTCGGTAGATGGCGTAGATGTGTAATAATTGCATGTTCATTTATACCACTTACTTTACTTTACTTACTTTTAATGGCACAACAACCCATGGAGGGCCTAGGCCGAGCTTTTCGCATTCACTCATGTTGTGCGTGTTAAATTTGTACATGAATGGAAGGGACCTACAGTTTAATGCCGAATCCGAACGGCGAAGTGAAAAGCTTTTCATAGCAATTTTTACTCTTGTAGGTTTGCCATTGCCTGCCAAGAGGTGGTGCCGTGTAGAAAAATTATTTTTTCTACTTTTTTTGATTTTGCCTGTGCCGAGATTCGAACCCCGGACACTCTGCGTAGCAGTCAAACGCACTACCACTACACCACAGCGACCACTTATTTATACCACTGCAGATCACTAAACATATACATAAACATTTGAGCTTGCCTTTATGCACACATACATGCACTAATGTTAATGCAGTTGTTCTGGTAATATCGTCACAATATTTAGAGCGCGAATAACTATGATGCAATTACATGTTTGTTCTAGAAAAGAGTTCAAGATATGTTTAACAATTAATAAATTAAAATTTAAAAATTTAATTTAGTTGCAAAATGTGAGTAAAACCGAAATTTAAAAATTCTTCTTTTCATAATAATCTCATAGCAGCAAAAAATTTCAACTTAAAAGTATCTTCTGAGCTGTAGGTGTCACATAATACTTAATAATTCAAAAAAAGAAGATTATTGACTGATAGAAAATATATACAGACTAATTGTTCAATGACACTAAAATCGATGAAAGTAATTGAGTAGTTGAGAAAGGAATTTGTTCAAAAGTAGGCTTAGAGTAATTCATTTTTATGGTAAAGGCATAACAGTCCAAAATTGGTCCAAGCCTAGCTTCTTAGAAAGGTCAATGGTTGAACACAGAATTATAAGTTTGAGTAAAAAAAAAATAAGTTTACTAACAGCTTGCAATCCCAAAAACTACATCAACGACAATTTACTTATATCAAAGATAGCATAGTTAACCCTGGAGCTGGCTCCCATTTCAAAAAAAAAATGCTGTTCTCACCCTTCTTCATTTCAGTTGAAGTTTACATACTTTTTTTTGAGTTAAAAATCTATGGTTTTTTACTTCTCGCTATCCGCTTGTTTATTGTGGGATAACCCGCATTATTAAAATCCCGGTACAAACTGCTCTCTCAATATAATTTGTTTAGAGTTTATTTATCTTCCAATGAGGTAAGAAGTAAAGAACTTAAAGAACTTTTTAAAAGCTATTGTACAAAACTTCAAATGAATTTTATATTGAAATACAAGAGCAAAATTGTCCAGAGCATTTTCATTATTGCTAAAGCAAACACGAAAACACTGAAAAATAAAATGAGAGCATGAGAGAAAAAGTTCTTAAATTAATTTAAATTACTCGACCAAATCTTACGCCATTTTGTGACCGAACCGGAGAGAGTAATTTTTCGCAGAACCTAGCCCAAGCCGCAACTTGAAATAAATCTTTCTTGATACAATATGGTAAATATTATTGAATCCAAGACGTGGAGACGTGCCTCAGCAACTTAACATTTCTTTGCTGTTAGTAAAGGAAAATACCAAAACCATCTAGCTTTAATCAATTTCTAAGTTTTCACTCATATAATACAATAATATTACTTATAATAAGTAAGTAAACAAAAAATAACAAAGAAATAAAACTTCTTAATTTTTCCAACACACACGACATCCATGTAGAAACCCTTGCTTATCAGATGACAAAGTCACATTCAAAAAGTTATTGACACGTTCTCTTTATTATTTATTTTTCCTAAATGAATAATAATTTTTAAATATATTTTTCCTAAATGGATAATAAGGTGTTAAATAAGTATAATAATGAGGAAACAAAATTAACTCAAAAGAGCTCAATCCAAAGTTAAACTTCTGATAAAATATTATTTTTCAAATACTTCTTCTACTATCAATTCAAATATATTTTTTTTATTAATTTCCAATAGTAAGTATGTGTACATCTGTCTACATATGATAATTCATATACAACACTTAATACATTTCCTCACAGCAATTATTTGGATTTTAATCAATACATTGATCTGGGTCAATATATCGTTTTTCTATTAATTTTTGGATTGTAATTCTAATTTGTTAGATTAAATCTACTGGTCTTGTTTTTTTTCAGTTCGACGCGGTTGTTCGATTTCTCTATTTGGTAATTGCGATACTTCACTGTTGATGTGTTGTGTTACTGTTGCGTGGCATTTTTTGCTGTAGTTTGAAATTTCAGCGGTGATTGTAGGTATTTTTAAATCATTATGAATGTTATTGTTTGTGATGTACCAGTCCGCGTTTGCTACGCATCATCTCAGTATTGTGGATTGTTGACGTTGTATTTTTAAAATATTGCTTTTCTTTGCTGTTCCCCATAGCTGCAGCCCATATGTCCATATGGGTTTCATTATTGATTTGTATATTAGTATTTTGTTGTTTAGATTTAAGCTAGACTTTCTGTACAGTAGCCAGTATAACTTCCGAAATTTCATTTTCATTTGCTTGCGTTTTTTTCTATATGATAGTTCCAAGTAAGTGTAATGGTTGTATTTTCATAAAGTTTTAAAAAACTGTTAAAACCTGTAAACACATAAAATATTTAACCTTTAATTTAATTTAATTTTATTGGGTTAATTTTAAATGTTAGCGGTGTTCTTAACTATTCTGTTAGTGGAGACTCACAGTAAAGAAAGGTTCCAGAACTGAAGGAGACGGGTCTATTTTTGTTAGACCACTACACTGCATACATACATATTTCTTGACAATTGCTTTGGCGAACATAAGTGCAAACGAGGATTGGATGGATTACGTAGCTGTAGGATACCTAATTAGTCTCAGGTAAATCATAAGGCTCGAAGCGATCACTCTTTGGCTCCAAGCGATCAAGTTGGAGGATAAGCGACCCTTACCAAATCAACATATAAATCAACATGCAACACAGTAGTCTAAAATTAACTTAAAAACTTAAAAATAAGCATGCATATAATAAATAAAATTAATTAAAATAATTAAAATAATTAAGATAACTAAAATAAAAAGATTATATCAAAAAAAGACGCTTGTTTACGCTACATGCTGCCGGTACTGCTAATAAGGTTTTAAACTTTGTTGTGCCGGTTTTCGAAAAAATAAATAAATAAAATAAATAAATAAAAATAAAAAATAAATAAATAAAAGAAACAAAATTGTGGAAAATTTTTGTATAAGCTTAAAAATGAAGTGTTTTAAAATATAGTGCTAAGTGTGAAAAGTAATTTTGTACATGCAGCAATATTGATTGCGCATGCATTGTCGTGGACAAGCAACTGTACATATCTGGGAAATCAATATTTTTTTTTTTTTTTTTTTTTACTAATTAATTTTTCTCCCCAAATTTTGCGAACGAGAAAGGCCTTTCATCGTTACTACTGGATTCATGGAATAACTGTGAGTTGAAGTTTTATTATTAATTAACTTTTTTTTATTCACCTTTAAAATTTGAGAGAGATACGCTACATATAAAGAATATAAAATTATCCCAGGCGATATATACTTGTGTCCGTTAAGTAAAATTTTTTTTTTCGTGATTTTTTTTTAATCATCAGATTAAAGTATGCATGATTAAAAATTATGCACATAATATATTTTTTTTAAATACTTAGTTTTTTTTTTTTTTGCATTCATACACAACAACAAAACTATGAATTTTTATTTTAAATCTTTAAAAATTTATAATTTCCAACTAAACTAATTTCTACTCTTTAAGTTACCTACATATGTTATTATGATATCGTATAATATGAATATATAACGCTGGAAAATATAGTTTCAATTTTGTCATTTTTGCAGTATTTTAATAGAATTTTATTTTTTCATAATAATTGAATAAATGAAGTGTTTTCTGATCTTGGTCTTAGGGGAATCTAATGAAGTCAGCCCTTTAGAATCCAAAGGTAGGGTGGGAATCGTCTTGGGCATGAGCAGCATTTACTTAGATCAGCTTGCTCCAACATATCTATTTTTGCCAAACCTGTCAGATACCTCTTTTTCTTTTTATACCTTTATTTTTTGTTTACCTAGCACGTGAATTTTATTTCGTAATGTGTGGAATTGTACAGGGTACAAGATCGGTTTCCATCCTAACATTTGTTCCATTAATGTTAATGGGTTGAGGATTAATAATTTTTCTCGTTGTATATATAACTTGAACAGATTTTTGTTCATTTACTTTAATGTGCCATTTGGTGGACCAATTCGTGATTTCATCAATATTTTCTTGTAGTGTTGTAATATTTTGGTGTGATGCCAAGAGGACTGTGTCATCTGCAAATGTAGCTATAAGTGAATATCTGCTGGCAGGCTGTGGTATATCTGCTGTATAAAGGGAATATAAAATTGGTCCTAGTACACTTCCTTGCGGGATGCCAGCTGTAATTTTTCGTAGTGTGGATACTTCATTTTTGTGTCTCACATAGAAGTGTCGGTCTGTGCGATAGCTTTTTATCAATTGGTACAAGCATTCTGGTAATATTCTTTTGAGTTTGTAGAGAAGTCCTTTAATCCAAACTTTATCAAACACTTTTTCTACATCGAGATAGATCCCAGTGCAAAATTATTTTCTCTCTAAATCCGTCAGAATTTTATGCGTTACTCTGTGCACCTGCTGGATTGTGGAGTGTTTGCAGCGAAAGCCAAACTGGTGATCTGGTATTGCGTGAGTTCTTTCTAAAATTGGCTGTAGTCTGACATATATGAGTTTTTCTATTATTTTTGATAGTGTTGGTAAAATGATGATTGGCCTTATATTCAAATATATGCCTGGCATTTAAGCTGCAGACATCTCCAATTAATATCATTTTCTGGTATTTAAAAATTTAGGACATCCTTATTTTGTGAAAAAGGAGAGGCAAGATTTCCATCATAAGAATTTTCCGCCATTTAGCATTACTTCAAGCAGTACTAAAAAGTTTACCATTTTCAGCGATCAAAATATGAAATGCAGAGAAAATTAATAGTAAGTGCCAGTGAAATTTAACAACAACATTTAACAACAAATTCTCCAATGTTTCTACATTTAACACAAACACGTTACAGTAGTACACATTGCAGTACTTTATTTTGAAAATGCCTTTTCAAGTTGACGCTATTATTATAAGTTTACATGTGTGCGAGTATTGTAGGTACAACTGTATGGGTGCAACAAAAATAAGTAAGTAAAATTTTTGCATAGCTTTGACACTAATGCAAATTTCATTGAACTCGAAAAAAGTAAAATCCAATTTGTGCAGTATGCTTAGGCTGCTGCTGTTGCTGTATGCTGCTACTAAAAATTTTGCACTGCGGCATTGCTACCAGTGCCAGAGGAAGAGCGAGGTGCAGCAGAGAAAACTATGTAGGAAATTATTAAGCAAAAGTTTTTCCTTAATGCACCAATGCGCACTTTGTATTATAAAATTTCACAATCGAATAAGACGAACGAAAAAAAAAAAAACAAAATAGTGAATACTTTACCTCACGAACACACGAATTTGCGCTTTCAACGGCAGCAACAATAGCAACAAAAGTGTTGCAGCAACATTTGCGTGTCGTATGCTATGTGCATTCGGTATTGGTTGGTATGGTGTGCTATGGTAAAATGTTGCAAATTGAAAATAACTTAACTAAAGTTTTCCCATAACAACATTGAAAGGTTCTTCTTACTCGTTCTCTCTCTTTCTCTCTCGCCCGTTTTCCCCAAGTGAGAGAGCATTCGACATGGGAAATATCTTTCTTCTTTTGGTGCTGTTGCCTGCCTTCGTTGTATAAAGTAAAACTTTTGTAATAATATTTTAGCTTTTTATTTCAAATTACAAAATTAAAAGTGGTTTCTTTTTAATATTCGTAATTGTAAATTTGTGTTTTAAGTTTTCACAATATTCTCCAGCTATGGCAAAATTAAAATTCAATTAGGTACTGTGCATATTCATATTTTATTTTTCGCTGGCTATTGCAGTCTTGGTTATTATATATAATTAAAAACTAAAGCTGAATGAATAACCTTAATCCGTATGAACCCACAAAACTTCTCTTATATTTCTAATAAATTGAAAACACTCAAGTTGGAAGCTGGTAAACTAAGTCAGGGGGAACCAAAAATGTCTAGATACCCCGATTAATGCTGTGGTCTGGATATCGATAGAGGAAGCTTCTACCCACACCTCAAAAGGAGTTAAACTCATTAAATAAATTTGAGTTCCATTCTCAAAAATTTATTTGAGTTATATGAAAAGAAGATCATGGAAGAAATTTCTCTGTGAAAGGGACTAAAATTCTAAAAGAGAAAATCCATGTCAAGCAAAGAAATAAAGACTATTGTATGATCTTCGAATTGAATATGGACTGTTAGCCAGTTTGGCAACCATCTCATACTTACTTTATATCAAAGTACCAAAAAGGCTCACCCCTCCATCATGACTTGATTATATGTATTTCTTAATCAAACAATAAAAAGCAAACTTCATTAGGATACCAACAATAACTCTTATAATCCATTCAACAAAAAGATTAGACAGGCTTACTTGCATGTAAGCGGGTATGTGTGTGTGTGTGCTTGTAACGTTCACATCAAATAAACATAGCCCATTCTTGTCACATCCTCTTGTGTGTGGGTGTGTGTGGGAGTGAGTGAGTGAGTGAGTGAGTGAGTGAGTGAGTGTGAGTGTGACTGTTGGCCTTGCCTGTGTTGCCCTTAGGTAAATTGATGTTTTAAGTGTGGATGCCTATGACCTATAGATTCGTAAACTATGGACTATTACATTTACTATTGCTGCTTTTATGTTTTCTTATTGTTGTTGATTTTGTTATTTATTTCGCCTACAATGTGCCAGCAGCGATTTATTGTTTTTCATGTTATTTGTCACAAAAAAGAAATTAACTAATACTTAATGCTTATTGTTTTCGATCAATTTAATTTCATTTCAGAAAATCACTAAGAGATTTTTATAGAAAAATAATAATGTTGCTTTTAGTTTGTCATGTTGGAAAATGAAGTATAAGGGCGTCCTTTGAAGAGCAAGTAGAGGTTGCTAGAATTAATCCTAGTAAATGGTTTTCTTTCGATTATAAAGCAGCCTTCGACAGCACGATTTGGGATCCCTGATTTTGGTATCCCTGCAAAGCTCATTCGTCTTTGCTAAATGACACTGACCAACACCACCAGCGCAGTGAAAATTGGGACAGACCTCTCTGCAACATTTCATAACAAAAGAGGTTTCAGACAAGGTGACTCCCTATCGTGCGACTTCTTTAACCTTATACTGGAGAAAATAATTCGAGCTGCGAACATCGACATCTCTGGCACTATCTTCTACACGAGTGTCATGCTGCTAGCATACGCTGATGATATTGAGATCATTGGCAAAAACGCTCGAGCAGTCATTGCAGCATTCTCCAACCTGGAAAGGGAGTCTCGTCGAGTGGGTCTAGTGGTGAACGAGGACAAAACGAAATACCTTGTGTACACAAGAACTCTTTCTGGACAAAATATCACAGTTGACAACTGTACTTTTGAAGTCGTCTAGGATCCAGCATAAACACCAACAATAATGTCAGCCTTGAGATCAAGCGGAGACTAACTCTTGCCAACAAGTGTTACTACGGGCTCAGTAGACAATTGAGAAGTACAGCCCTCTCTCTACCGACGAAAATAACGCTCTATAAGTCCTTCATCCTTCCCGTCCTAATGTATGGCGCAGAGACGTGGACATTGACCATCAATGATGAGGGGCTGTTAGGAGCATTCGAGAGGAAGATACTCCGTAAGATCTACGGTCCAGTATGCGTGGACGACGTGTATCGAATAAGATGGAACGATGAGCTGTATGAGCTGTACGCCGACACTGACATAGTCAAGCGTATAAAACTCCAGCGGCTTCGCTGGCTGGGTCATGTTGAACCACGGTGGAGGAACACGCAGAAGGGGACGTCCTAATCTCCGTTGGAAAGATCAGGTGCAGGGCAACCTGACTGCACTTGGCCTTATCAACTGGCGCCAGCGCGCGCATAGCAGAAGTGACTGGCGAAGCTTTGTAGAGGCGGCCAAGACCGATCATCGGTTGTAGTGCCAGTTAAGTAAGTAAGTAAATGGTATTCTTTATTAATTTGTGATCTAGAGCCTGAATGGGATCTAGAGCCTCCTATGTTCATGATACATATCGGACAGTGATATAATCACAAGAGTTTTAACGGCTCAAACTTTTAAGAGATTGAGATCAAAATTAACCTTGATTTAAGCACATAAGTACAGTTTCCATATGGAAGAACAGTACCAGAAGTCTCAGAAGATTTTCTCCATGATATATATATAATATTTTTATGTGGTCATAAAGTTCGGTTAATAAGTAATTCCTTTAGATCCACTATTCTGATTTCTGTAACCTGCTCCAGTATCTTCTGCATTCCATTTTTATTGCTAAAGTAATTATGCAAAAATATTTCTAATTGAATTCTGAAAATGCTTCTGCAACTGTATTGAAAATGAGTAAGTGAGTTTCACGATCACTTATCATACTTTTTCTACCTAAAGGAAATAACCATATATTTAATAATTATCTTTTCACATAACAATATATGTACATATATCAGAACGAAAAAAACAATATCCTTTTTAAAGTTCATTAAATTTCAAAAAAAAAAAGAAAAAAGAGAAAAAACTTTTTGCTCGTAAATCTTACCATAAAGAAAAACCATAAACAACAAAAGTCCATGTCATTCCCCAATGTCATTTCTCTTTGAATTACAACAAGTCACAGCGACAATAACGGCAACAACATAGTCACAACACAACCGCAATGGTAGCAGTAGCAATAGCAGTAACTAGCAGAGCAACATGATGATGCAGTAAACATGTGGCAGTGAGTGTGGCAATGTGGCAACAAAACTATTGAGTAGAGAGTATGCAAAATAGATGAAACCTCATAAATTAAAACATGATACTCCCTTAATAAATTAATGCAAATATGCGGAAAAGGAAATACACACACATACATATGTAGTCAGTAGTGCTGCTTTCAGACAGTAATTTGGGTATGGTATGTACGTAGTAACTAGTATAAAGTATAAAGTATAAAGAATAAGAAAAGGATAATGCATAAACATTAAGATAACGGATAATGCAGATAAATCAATGTGAATGTGCATGGAAAATAGGACGAACATAAAGCAGAACAGAGCATAGTAGTAAGTGCAAAATCTACAGAAGCAAAGAAGCAATGAAGCAATGAATGCTCTAGGCTAGAAACTAAGAACTTTTATATACCTATGAAAGCCCCTCACCTGAGACGACCCATTGATAAATTTTTAAATTTATTATGATTTTACAGAGAAATGTTTATTGCCAATACAGCCTTCTTAGTTGATAATTTCTAGTGCCTATATAAGTAAGTGTTAGCACAAATGTTTCATTTTCAAAATAAAATATAATCAAGAATCTTGTTTCTTGTTTTTGAAAACTTAAGAACAATATCTTATCAATTTTATTAATCTTATCTTCTGCACTCACGTTGTTCGTTGCAGAAGTTTGTTATAAATGGAAATTGAAATTGTACGTTTTCTAAATTTGCACCCACCTGATGCACCTAAGACATACTCATATAAAGCGTAAGTTTATTCCGGTTGTGAAAATAAGAAATAACAATTTATTGAGGTTGTTATGTTTTCTGCAGTAAAGAGAACATTTTAGGAAAACTTTCAATTGCAAGATACTTAATAAAAAGTGAACCATTTAGTAATAATTTGTTGAATTAATCATTGCATTTTTTATCATCATTTATTCTGTTCATATTGCAAATATAATGAAATGAGTTAACAAATTTTGGTAAAACACTTTTATAGTAAATACGATTTTTAAAAATTTTTTAAAAATTAAAAATTGAAAAAGACACTAAAAATTTAAAAATTTTTTGAATTTTAATCAGCACAGCTTCATTACATTATAGTGAACCACTGGTGGGTAGACAAACCCACAATAAACGAGCTGAGTACCTCTTGAAAAATCATTACTAAATTACCTCGCCTCGCCCTAAAAACTTAATATTTCAAAATATTTCGATAATATTTTGTTGAATTTTACACATTCTGGTTCAAATTTCACGAAAACTAATGTTTTCATTATTATAAATTCGGTATCAGGATTTCAAAAATGCATGCCCCTATTGGCCGTGCTTCAGTGCCTTCAATGTCTTCATACCATTCGTTTAAAAGTGACTCAAAATATAAGTGATATTAGATTTTGGATATCATTTACAACAGTGTTGTGGGTGGATGGTTTATTTAGTAATTTTACATATATTTAATTTTCTCAAGCCTTGGAAATTTGATCCTTTGAAGAAGTCGCTTTTATTCAGTTAAAAATTATAGAAAAATCATATCATCTTAGATTCTGGAATTTATCCTCAAGCCTTAATATTTTCAACAAATTACTTACAATTATGTACCCTAATCTGAGGATTACCTAAACGAAATTTACCTAAACGAAATTACCTAAACATAAAAAAAAATATCAGTCAATCCCTTTCCTAAATATATTATTCGCACACAACTTTATTATCTGCGTGTTTTTGAAGTGCATGGATTCCAACTAAATTGTAAATAATAAAAATTATTTCACAATAAATTTTCCAGATAAGTAAAACTCATACCGCGTTAAAACGTAACACATCAAAAAAATCACACACACATACACACACGCTTCATATACACAATATAAAAAGTGTTAGTATATAAATATTAAGGAAAAGTTTTAAAAACTTTTCTTCTCTATACTTTTTCTACTACACACAGCACAAAAATTTCATCGCTCGTCGATGACAAAAGTGCTGAAACTGATGATGAAGATACTCTGAAGATGCTAAAGAAGATGCACTGTAGCACCAAGAGTGCTTTTAACAATTTCACGCCAGCAAAAAATATTACGAAGCATCCAAAAAAAGCAACAAAATGAGATGAAAATTAAAACAAAAGAAGCAAAATGCAATTTTTTCTTCATTTTGATTTTACTTATTTATTTTGGTTTTATTTCTCATTCATTCAGCTTTCTTTCTTTTTTTAAAAGTATAAAGTAAAAACTTAAGCAATTGTTGCAAACTTTTAAAAAGTTTCTTGTTTTATGGTTTGCACAAAATCTTATTAAAGAGTAAAATCTTTCAAATTTCAAAGTGGCGGTTGCTGCTGCTGCTGTTGCACACAAAGTTGGTTATTGTCAAAAGGAGACTAATAATTTTGAGTCAAATAAAAACAGAAAACTCACTCGCAAGAAGCAAGGCAAGAAGGCAGAAGGCATAAGGCAGACAAAATATAGAAATTTTAAATAACATAAATACAAAAAAAACTTTAATAAAACTTTCAATGCCAAAAGGTGAAAAGGTTTTTGCATGGAAAGTTTGTATTGCAATTAAAAACTTTGCATACCGTTAAGGCTTTTCCATTTATAAATATTTTTATTTTTATATATATATTTTTTTTTCTTTTGCTTATTGCTGTTGTTGTGTTTATGCTACTACCTACTTTTCATACTTGCTCTGCATGTACCTACTACATTTTTTTTATACTTATTTTGACTTTTATGCTTTTGCTTACAACAACAACAACAACAACAATAATAATAATATTAACAAAAATAGCGCAAACAGCAGCAAAGTATGCAAGCAAATTGTTAAGAAACTTTAAAACAAAAACAAATAATAGAATAGGAAGAAAAAATTATCGTAAAAAAGACAAACTTTCTTCTTCTCACCATCTTTAGCAGCCGTGGCTTCTTATACTTTCGCTACCGATTCCATTTCTTTCTATTTGTTATTAATTTATTTCTTTACATGAGAAATGTGAAAGACGCGCGCGCGACATCACAAACAAATGGCATGGATTTTAATTTAATGTAATTAAATTTCTGCGGACAGCAGAGATTGTTTTTAATTAGATACAATCCTTTCGAGATTGTACGCAGTAGATGTACTAATACACACACACACACACACGCAAACGCATACACACCATTCATTCTTTCATTCATTCATACCTACTCTACCCGTATTTGTGTAGCCATTTGTTGTCGTCAGCAGGATGCCTTTAATTTCACAAGAATCACAACAGCAACAAAAAAATAAACAAGCAAACAGTTTGACAAATGACATTTGCTTTTAGCGCGGTGTAGAGTATAAATTTTAAATTAAAGATTATTTTATACTAACTTTAAGGTTGACTTTGTGGTGATAAATCATGGTTTTTATTTACAAAAATTAAATATCAGAATTTAAATGAAAATTCTCAATTCATTTCAAATGAATTATTAACGAAAAGGATTCTTTACTATGCATTTTGTATTGTAGTATTGAATTTATATTTATAAATGAATATGAATATGTACGCTTGCACAGTCACGCAAGTGCAAGGAAATCAGTTCCTTACAGTTTGTTCTAAAAATGCTTAATTTTGATTTTTTTGCCTTAGCTAACTATAAATTTTTACCAGGCACAGCAGCCCATCGAGGCTTTTCTCAACCATTTATGTTGTTATATTTATTTGTACATGAATGGAAGGACCGACAATATTATGCCAGATTTGTCAGACAAAGTGAAAAGCTTTTCTTAGGCAATTTTTACTTTTAGGGTGGTGCCGTATAGAAAAATTGTTTTTTTGTTATATGATTTTTGCATGTGTCGAGAGTTTGCAAAAAGTCTTAATTGCTATCGAATATATGAGGTGTGATCAAAAAAAAAACCGTTATTTTCGTGAGTTACGTATGTTCGATTTTCGCATTTTTTTTCTGTTATGTTGGTACACATGTCTGTTATATATGTTGGCAATACCAACCATTTTGGATTGTCAGTTTGTTTTTGACAGATAAAAAGGTTAGTCGTGTTTTGGTGTGCTCTTCGATTTTTTACTATTCGAAAAAATGGATCAAAGAAACTGTATTCAGTTTTGTGTAAGAAATTGAGTTAAATGCGCAAGGACATTTGAAATGTTGAATGTGGCCTTTGACGAGTCTACTATGAGCAGAACACAAGTTCAATTGTGGTATAACCGGTTTAAGGAAGACAGAGAAGATGTCAATGACGATGTTCGTCCTGATCGCCCGAGCACGACAACAACCGATGAAAACATTGACGCAGTGAAGAAAATGATTTTGGATAATCGTCGAATCACTATCAGAGAGGTTGCTGATGATGTTGGCATATCGTTCGGCTCATGCCAAGCAATTTTTACGGATGTTTTAGGCATGAAACGTGCGGCAGCGAAGATTGTTCCAAAATTGCTAAATTTTGAGAAAAAACAACGTCGCTTGTGCGTAAGTTTTTTGCCAAAAACAAAACCGTTATCATGCCTCAACCACCGTATTCACCGGACTTGGCCCCCGCTGACTTTTTCCTCTTCCCAAAACTGAAGACACCGATGAAAGGAAAGCGTTTTGCTATGATTGAGGAGATAAAAGAAAAATCGAAACAGGAGCGGTTGGCGATACCAAAAAGCGCGTTTCAGAAGTGTTTCGAGGATTGGAAAAAACGCTGGCATAAGTGTATTATATCTGATTCTATCTGGGGGATTACTTTGAAGGGGACAAGATAGTTATTGATGAATAAATAAATACTTTTTGAAAATAACGGTTATTTTTTGATCATACCTCGTATAATGATACTGACGAAGTGAGTCATTATCCATATACTGATTTACTCGTTGCCTTACAATTATCCACTAAACTCTTCTTCTAGTCATATCTATGGAAAAACAATGGTTCTCCTGCTGCACATTTCTACAGTGTATAAAAGGACAAATTGCATTGAGATCTGAAACAAATCCTAAAAATGTTATACAAACTTTTCATTATCTTACAGGGATTTAAGATTACTACTAGTGGTCACTGTGGCTTAGTGGTAATGCGTTGGACTGCTATACAGAGTGTCCGGGGTTCAAATCTTGGCACAAGGCAAAATCAAAAACAAAACAAAACAAAAAAAGTTAAAAAAAATAATTTTTCTACACGGCACCACCTTTTGACAGGCAATGGCAAACCTACAAGAGTAAAAATTGCTATGAAAAGCTTTTCACTTCCCCGTTCCGATTCGGCATTGAACTGTGGGTCCCTTTCATTCATGTACAATTATAACACACAAAACATGAGTGGATGCGAAAAGCTCGGTCTAGGCCCTCCATGGGCCGTTGTGCCATTAAAAGTAAAGTAAGATTTAAGACTACATACATACAAGAGTGCATGGCTACACAAGGAACTTTTGAACACTCAGTAGACGGGGTAAATACAAGACATTTCTTTTTTTAAATCTACCAGATTTTTATGTTTATAAAATTTTTATTATCTCTTGCTTCGCACCCCCCTCAGGAATAATTTTAACTTGAAATATAAGCTAAAAAACATAACCCTTGAGTTAGAAAGCCCTGCCACCAAATAGGTGAGTCTCTGGTCTCCAAGACAAGAGAAAATTCATATTATGTAAAATTTTAAAAACTTTTGCCCCGGCGCCCATCATATATAATTTGTAGACAATGATTTAGGCCAAAAATGTGTTCCCTGGGTTAAAACACCCTTTTACATACAATTTTAACAAAAGCGGTCGGTCCAGTATAATAATAAATATAAATTCGCCCAGATTTTACTAGGCCGTCACCGGAAAAATTTAGAGATCCAGATGAAGGCAAAAAAATTATTAAGCATTTCAGCGAAAAGCCCTAGGTTCACAAAATTTAATTAACAGCGCCATAGATGACGCTCCATAATAGGTGAATATAGGGCATACCTCGCAAATAGCATAGTATTGCTATCCGATGAGGGTCTACAAATTGTTTCTGAGGGAACGCCGGAGCAAAGTTAGTAAAATTCGAGAAAAGTTGAATTTTCTCTTCTTCTGGAGACCTCTTTAGGCCAAGCTTTTCGCATCCACTCATATTGGGCGTGTCATATTGAATGGAAGGGACATACAGTTTTATGCCGAATCCGAAAAGCGAAGTGGGAAGCTTTTCATAGGCAATTTTAACTCTTGCCTGCCAAGACGTGATGGCGTGTAGAAAATTTTTTTCCTATTATTTATTTTATCTGTGCTGAGATCCTGCCTTAGCCCGGGACACTATGCGTAGCAGGCTAACGTACTACCAACTACAAAAAGAAAACTGAAGTCATCCAAACTAACTTGTGAAACTACTCTAAACTTTCAAATTAACAGCTCCAATGAAACAGATTTTTGAAGATTTTTAATACTCGTTTAACACAACCGCAGACTGATGACATAAAAGTACCAAT
Organism: Palloptera scutellata; assembly: GCA_958295655.1. Lineage (NCBI taxonomy): Eukaryota > Metazoa > Arthropoda > Insecta > Diptera > Pallopteridae > Palloptera > Palloptera scutellata. The sequence goes on along the minus strand of OY282449.1, from coordinate 20,486,772 downwards.
ATTCTAAAGATTTGATTCAAACCAGTTGTTTTTTTATATTCATTTTTAATAAGTATCACTGCTATAATTTCTAAATTACCCTGGAGTAATTTTTTATCACATATTGTATTATAATACCCCATAGTAGACACATGTAAATTATTGTTAAACTTTATTATTCATTGCGTTTTCAAATTATCATTTCTTCTTTGTACATACTTTTATTAAAATGTTAATATTGATTGTAAATCATCCTTAGCAATTTAAAATGTAATTAAAATTCAAGCATTATTTGTTTGTGCAGTTCCAAATAAATGAGGTAAATAGTTACTTCTTAACAATATCTGTCAAGTATAAAAAGAAAGCAGCATTACAAATTTTTGGATTTAATGTTTTATTATTATACTTAGTTGGGACATAAATACTGTTACAACATTAAACACACTTTCCAATAGTAGAATTGAACATACCCTGTTATTACCACATGAGGAATTCAAAATTGTGTCAGCTTCCACCATGGAGTGGTCAGATAATGAGAACCGTATCGCTGTTATAGATATTTTCACAACGCTCCGCCCACTCGGGATTAGTCACATGTTCGTCTACCGGTGCAGAAAACTCTTTGAGGAGACTGAAGATATCAAAGACCGCCACCGGTCGGGCCATCCACGTACAGTTCGTTCGTAAGTCATCAAAGCCATCAAATCAAGAATTCAGGGAAATCCGCTCCGACCATGGAGCTCAACAGCCCATGGAGGGCCTAGGCCGAGCTTTTCACATCCACTCATGTTGTGCGTCTTATATTTGTACATGAATGGAAGGGACCTACAGTTTTATGCCGACTCCGAAGGGCGAAGTGAAAAGCTATTCATAGCAATTTTTACTCTTGTAGGTTTGCCATTTTTTCTACTTTTTTTTTTGATTTTGCCTGTGCCGAGATTCGAACCCCTGACACTCTGTATAGCAGTCCACCGCACTACCACTACGCCACAACGACCACGAAGCACGCTGATAACTTGCACAGAAAAATCTTGTTTACGGTTTGGTGGGGTGTCTCTTACGATGGGGTCACTGACTTGTATTTCTGCCGAAACCGTTTAGGAAACTGTTGTGAGGCCACTTAACCATTCCCTGCTCCAAAACTAGCAGGATTCTGCGCCAGCCCATAACGCTAAGACAACCCAGACGTGGTTTCAAAACAATTTGCCATCTTTTATTTGTTCTGAAGAATGGCCATCTGGCAGCCCTGATCTGAGCCCACTGGATTACAAATTATGGACAGTTTTAGGGGAAATGGTTTGCCACAAAAGATACCCCAACATTGATTCTCTGAAGACTGATTTGATTCGTGCTGTCAGCACTTTTCCAATGCAGCTATTGATGATTGGCCAGTGCGACTTAAGGAGTGCGCGAAGGCCAAAGGCGGGTATTTCTAATAAGTAATTGCTTTATCATCAATAAATATATTTATATTTTAAAAACTTGGTCCAAAAAATTTAATTATTTTTAATTTATTTATAACATCAAGTGTGTGTAACACTATTTATGGAGGATATTAATGAAAATAAGTGAATTGGTGTAAACGAAACGAAACTGATTCACACAAATGATAATTAAACTAAACGAAAAAGATCTGCTTGCAAAAATGTACTTGCCTAGATTGCTGTAAAAAAACACAGTTATTTTTCTAAATTTTTCAGCTGTTCCTATAAACTTTCAACATCGTTCCACTAATATCCTTAAGCATCCGTAATATTTCAAATCATTATAAAATTGACTGACTTCTGAAATGGGTGACTCACTCAATGGTGATAAAAGTGATGGCAGCGTACATAATAAAAACTCTTCGGAAATATTTGTAAGTATATGTAGAAAATATAACCAAGGCGTTGACAATATTAACCATTATAAAAATGAGCTGTTATAAAAAAATACAAAAGAAGCCCACGAGTCATAAAAGGAATAACGTTTATAATCGAGATGTACAATAACATAAAATGTTCAGTGTTAAAGTTTGGGTATATTCCGTACTTGGGCAATATAAAAATGAAATTATTCCCATTTCTATAACAAAATCTTCTGGTGATCAAGCTTTGATAGCTAATAGTAAACTTGGGGGAAATATTTTATATACAATTAAAGTAAAAAATTTAGTATTGCTTTCCTGCTCATTACATTCATACCGTCTACATGTTTAGTTCATTTATCATTTGTGTGAATCAGTTTCGTTTCGTTTACACCAATTCATTTATTTTCATTAATATCCTCCCATAATGAATTATGTGTCTTGGAAACTTTAGAAATCTGTTCAAAAATCTATTGTTCAATATGAATAACGATGCACTTGTACGCGTACTTCATGCGCACCATGTCAGCGATAGAGAGTGAGCCAGAGACAGAGTAAAGAAGATAGCGAGATAGAGAGAGAGAGAGAGAGAGAGAGATGATGATTCATAAATCAATTTTTTGTAATTGCATTAGTCCTTGGAAATAATCATACATATTTATTTTGTAAATGCTTACATTCTAGGACATAAAACTTAGTACTTAACATTTATTTATTTCAATTCATACCTTCTCAAAAGACTAGTTAAATTTTTAAAAACCAAACTTTGTTTTGTACCTACCAATACACTCGTGTTCTTTAGTACTTTTTGTTGTGCAGCTTAACTATTTTTGATTTCCCTATATTGTTGTTGTTGAAAATATGCATAAAGAAAGAGACAAAAATGGAAAATAAAAATTGGAAAAAAACAGAACTCTACTTTAGTGCTTTCATGTGCTATAGGGAATTTTCATTAATCATGTCATGCCACTTTTGAAAAATGTAACAATTCCCGCGCTCCTTTGAAAGTTGTGCATGCATACAGTTACACACACACACACCCTTATACATACTACATACAGCGCGCATATTTGCAGATGCTTTACATACAGAAGAACAACCACTGTAACTACATAACTTTACATGTGTTCTTTATGTTTGTTTCTAGTGTATAAAGTGGCAATGGCGGTGGTATCTAGTAACACTGTGTAATGCAACAGCAGCAGGAACAGCCATGATGACGGTGACAGAGACGGCTGCCCGCGTGGAATAGTGCTGTGGATATTTTTGTTATTTTGGCTGTAAGGATGGAGCTTCATCGCCTTCCTCTTCCTCTTTCCTCCGCTTCTTCTCCTTCTTCTTCTCATCCATACATACAATATATGCAAGAGTGTGCATTTGTTAGGTTATGCTCTTTATGCTTGTTTTCATGTATATATCTGCAATCAATTCAAGCAAATTGTATTTACCCTGTACCTCGCACTGCACTCTGTTTTGAAAGTTGCATTTCTTTCTTTCTTTTTTTTTTTGACAATTTCACTGCACATTGTAATCCTCTGCTTTTTCTATACTGCGGTCACTGTATGCTTCATTGCATTACTTGATTCTCTTCATGTTTTTTTCTGCTACCGGTTTACTTTTTACATTCTTTGTTGTGTCTTTGCTTTCGGTTTTGCTTTTTTGTTTTGCTAAGACATGTTTTACAAGCAAAAATTGCAAATATACCGCATACAGGTAGCACATACAGGTAGTACTTGCTCTGTACTTAGTATATCTTTGGCAAATGCAAACGAGCTTTCAATAAAGATTTATGGTTAAGCATGCTCATAAAAATACAATTTTTATGGCTTGTTGTTGATATTGAGAGAACGTCGCATCGCTATACACGCAGACACAGAAGATAAACTAATGAAGTTGTTTCTCTTATTTTGCATTTTTTGTGCTATGCATTTATATATTCATGACGTTTCAGTAATTCATTCTCATGTTAATAAAGTACAAGCATTTTTCAGCTTTATTCGGTCAGTTATTTCTTTCTCAAATTACAATTATGTGTATACAAATAAGGTCAAAAGTCAAGCTATTATTAGTGAAGTCATAAATCGTTCTAATAAATACCATTTCAAAACAGTGGCGTCGAAAGCTAAAAGCTGTAGATTTTTAGTTGTGTTCATGGGAATTTACTTCGCTATTTATTAGTACTTAAAACAACTTAAGCGCACCCATTTTGCATTTTGAAAACTTCCCACATTTGGCCACAGAGAAAAACTACTTTAATTGCCAATGCAACCTTCACTTCGCATAATATTTCTTTGTGTTAAACTAGCACCTTAATATTTAAGACTTTAAAATATTTTACCCCATAATAAATTTGGTAAATAAAACCAAAATTTATGGTTTTATACATTTTTTAAATTAAAATGGGCCTAAAAGAAAATTTAATTATGCCCAGTATTTGCCACATGTAGTCACAGGAAACGAAAACATTTTCTTTAATGGCTTTTTAATTATTTGTCGTTTAATTCCAAAATATTTGCCATTTTGTTGAAAACAAAAAAATACATTAATACTACGGCATTGGCGATTAGTAGAGAAAAATGTATCTGTATGTTTGTTTATAAATGCTCTTTATAGTCCAGATGTATTTTATTGCGAGGAGGATTTATTTGGAATTTTACTTTATGCTTAAGTTTAACTTTTGCAAGAAATTGTAAAATTAACTCTCATATAATGATAATGAACCCTTAATTCCAAACACAATCTATTTTTGGTTCACTGCGCTATATGAGAATCAGATATGTTGATTGCAGTGATGTCAAACAATCTTAAAAGATAACTACTTAAAGTGTCTAGTATTATTTTCCACAATTTATACATTTTTTATTATGTATTTATCGGAAAAGGTTTTATCTCAAATGGTTCCCACTTTCCCCCCTCCCAGTCCACCGGCCCTCCTCTCCCCCTTAGCTTCGCTAATGCATATCATTACCCAATAACATAATGCAATTTCCGATCAATTCAATCAATTTGCTAGATAATATTGTTACTCATACGTCATGGTGTACCACACGTCTATAATATTACTCTTGATTAACGTGTTATATTACAAAAACTGCTACTCATTTTCGAGTGCATTCTTTTTTACAAACATCGTCAGCAGTTTTATCGCCTGCTGCACACACACACACTCACACATACATAAACTTAAAAACAGTCATACATTTATGTGCTGCAATTTATTATGCTTTGCTTGCAACAGCGTTTGAGTTTGCTTCTTTTTCTCGTTTCTATTTTATTTAATTTTTTTATTCATGTATAGATTTCTTTTTATTAAAATTACGCTAACAAATTGCATTCACAAAAGAATAATGTTGCTTCATTTGAGCCAATTTTAGAAGTGCAGCGCACAGTGTGCAACGTGGCTAAAATCGCATTGAAAAGAATAAGAACGAGAATAAAGTTCTTTTTCATCTACGTTCATCACTTTTCAAAACGTAAAGAAAAAAATACACAAAAAACTCAACACCAAAGAGATCGAAGTAGAATTTTATTACTCTTTTCTTTCATTATGTTGTGTGCATGTATGAGTGTATGTATGTTTGTACGGAAAATACTGCGCGCAACTTAAGTTGCACAAGCGCAAAATGCAATTTATTATTTTCAAACCTTTGAAAGTTTTCTAAGGACCAAACAAAAAAACAAAAAATGTAGAAAACGCAGTGGCAATTGGTTTTTTCCCCTGTTTTACCATTTTATTCTCTTTTATTCTCTCTATATTTTCTGTTTCTGTGTGTTGTTGAAACGAGTGAAGAAAATATAATCAGCAAGAATGGTGTGGCATTACGTGTGGCGAATTTCTAACTGACAGCTTCTTCCTTTTTCCTTTTGTTTGATTGATTATTTGAAAGACGATATGAAATGAATCAAAAATTACTGCACACTATGATTTGATTTGCTTTCACGGTAAGAAATCTTTTAATTTAATTCAATACATTTAGTATAGTTTATATTTTTTGAATTCCTTTACGATTTGTTGTGAATGCCATACCTGATAAAATCACCGAATCAATGATTTAGTTGCAATTTTCATTGTTCGAAGTTTAATTTTTTAAATTATTCTCTAACACTTCCATTTAGTTTTTATTTATGCTTACTATCAACGACCATCAGCTGCCTCATTTTGCCTCTTTACACATAAGCGGTTTACATGCTCGCGTTGTGTAAGTGAGATTATTGGCGAAAAGAGGGAAGGGGAGTGCGATGTGCCCTTTGTTAAGTTGCGAATTTACGTCATTGCCACAAAATACGGTTTTTTGTTGGCATTACGGCGTGGTTACGGCGCATTTGTTTGCTGCACATTTCTCTATTTGCGCACAGATTTTATCAATTGTTAGTACTACAGCGAGAAATTCCAAACGTACACCGAACCTGTTACCAATTTACACAACGATTTTCGCGATGTCATAAATAATGGTGAAAATTTTCAAATTCCAAATTCCAAATACTCCAAAACGAAACAAAAAACGCTACGCATATTGGCGGAAATTTACATAATATCAATGTGCAGCAGCTAGAGAAATGTCAATGGAATTGCGAATAGAATTGCCTAAATATTGCAGTAATTACGTTTTAGCAAATCAAATACTTTGTGGAAATTATGATTATTTCCATCATTTAATATTAAATAAATGTTTTAAATTTTTTTAGTTTCAATCAATGAATGTTTTAAATACTTACTTACTTCTTACTTCTAATGGCACAACAACCCATGGAGGGCCTAGGCCGAGCTTTTCGCATTCACTCATGTTGTGCGTGTTAAATTTGTACATGCATGGAAGGGACCTATAGTTTAATGCCGAATCCGAACGGCGAAGTGAAAAGCTTTTCATAGCAATTTTTACTCTTGTAGGTTTGCCATTGCCTGCCAAGAGGTGGTGCCGTGTAGAAAAATTATTTTTTCTACTATCTTTGATTTTGTCTGTGCCGAGATTCGAACCCCGGACACTCTGCTTAGAAGTCCAACGCACTACCACTACACCACAGCGCTTTAACTTTAAATAAAAGATTTGTATGTGTGAAAACGCCTTATGGTTTTAAATACCTGATTATTTCTTTTAATCAAATCAGTACTGTTCTAAATAACCCGGGAATTTTTCCCTTATTTCTATATTTTTAAATACTAAATGGCGAACTAAATTCTTATCTACATTTAATTCCAGATCAACAGCTAATCGAAATTTCCAGTCTCAATATCAATTAGATACCTCTTTAAAATGCAATTAAAATTACAAAAGGTCTGGCCAGTTTCATATGTCTAACGGAGGCTCACGGATTCACAATATATCAGTGCGTAAGAACCACTTTCAGTACACTTTTATAGTTCAAGTTCCTGTACAGTACCCGCACAAGGTATATAATACTATAATAATTTTTCAGATACATATGTTCCTTAATGAGTTTTACCTCAAAAGCCAAGAGAGTTTACCGACAATTTCCGGTAGTTAATGCCGATTTTTATAAATCAAGGAATGAGTTGATATTAGACTGAGCTTGTCAAAATAATTAATATAAATAGCAAAAGAAAATTGTTATGCATTTAAGTTTTTTTTAAATGGATTAACTCGATTTAGAAGATGTCAGTTCTGCAGAGTAACAGAACATGATGGAGCTATCTGTTACTCGTATACCAGGTTTGAGATTTCGGTTTTTGTGTTCACAAAAAATATACTTTTCTAAAATTTTAAGAGAACCTAACTTAAACTATTAAATTTACCTGCCGCTCCAAGGCCCAAAACTTTTCTCACATAAGGTGTCCTTAAGATACAGTTATAATCTTTTCACATAACATAAAGCACTAAATAATGATTATTTCTGTAAACAGTATCTCGATTTTTTTAGTTTTTGATTTATGACAGTCTTACTGCAAACGAATGATATGTCTTCAAATAAAAAAGGTCAGCGGTTTTCACGTTGAATGGGTGCATGAATAGAGAAAGATTTCTGCAGATCAGCATATTTTATGTTAAATTAATCAGTAAGCTTTTGATATTCGATTCAATATAAATAATAATATGTGCTTCAGTGTCAACATTGATGTAAATATTATGCAAATATTCTTAATTTAGTCATCACTCGCACAAATATCGGGTCTTTGTCACTTACTTTGACTTGAGCAAACATGTTTTAAAAAGTCAACTCAGTACAATTTTAACCATGAATCTCTTCACAGCGAAACAATGCGCTGATAGTGACGCTGTACATTGAAAATAGTCGTTCAGTATATATCGGCCAAATAATCATGGGCAACAAGCATCGTCTGACAAAAATTGGTGGGAGATTGTCGACAAGCCATTCATCAACGCCCAAGACGTTCCAATGAAGTGGTTCAAGCAGTAAGAGAGGGTGTTGCCGAGAACCCACATGTGCCGAATCGTCACCCCGCTCAGCATTTTGGCGTCAATGGAACCACCTTGCTGCGCATTTTGAAGGATGATTTGGATGATTCGGCGCATTTTGAAGGATCTCTGGCGCCATTAACAAGCAAAGTTGCCGCATTTGGGGAACGGAAAATCCACACGAGATCCATTAAACACCATTGCATGACCATGGACGTGTTTTATCAGAACATATATTGATATGGCACTGAATTAGAGACTATAATTCAATACATCGGGGTACTAATGGGTCAGTCAAGCCAGCCTCAGTACAGTCTCTCCTAACAAAATCCCAATTTCACCTACATGTCGCCCAACTTGTCTATCACAAAAGAGGCCCTGACGACCGATCATGGGCGGTATAAACCTAATTGCCTGCCTTGTGGCTGGCAGCCACAGCGCCACGATCGGGTGCGACAGCCCATTCAGCTACCCACCTTAAAATTTCTAATTAACGAGACTTCAACAATCCAAAACACACACAATCAACATTGACGACATTTAGCGCTCGAAATAGGACGCGAATAGGACAATATATCGTTGGAACACTCTGTGAACCACCCAGGCTAGCGTATTTGAAAATCTTCATATAAGTGAGATAAGATGGACGGGAAGTGGCAATTCCTAACAATGAACAACGACACGGTTCTACACAGTGCCATTGCGGTAAGACATGAATGCGAAGTAGGCCTACTACAAACATGCAAATTTGGAGTCCCGTTTCGGAACGCATTATCATAGCAAACTTCAACTGTAAAGTGCGGCGTAATGTAACGGGAGTATATGACTGCTGTATGGGAAATGACATTGGCAGAATATTCATCGACCTCTGACAATCTTTCCAACTAATCATGGGTGGCCCCATATTCCCTTATAAAAACATTCATAAGTATCCGAATCACTAAAAACCAAATTGATCACGTTTCTGTGAATAGAAATAGGAGAAGCCATATAACAGATGTGAGGAATAAGAGGGGAACCGACATCGACAGTGACCACGAGTAAGTAGCAGATTTTAGGATTAGGATCAACACCAAAAGGGTTTACAATGCAATGCAATAATCCGAGGGCGCTTCAACATCGAACAAATGTGCAATCCAATTATGTATAAAAACTCAGTTAACCACCGATCTAACAACAATCTAGGCAACATTGAGTAACGGTCGCGTAACCTCCTGAGAACAGCTGAACAACAACATCAGCCAGGTCGCTCTAAATAATCTTTGAACCGACCAAACTGACGTGAGAAAAACATTGATCTCAGACAACACATGGAAGGCTATTGAAGAAATAAATGAGCTGAAGATTCAAGTTGCCAACAACGTCGCAAAAATTGACCAATATAAATTTACAGCAAATCGAATCAAGAAACTAGCCATGACATGATAAAAGGACTTTTCACGAAGCGCTTGCTACGGCTGCAGAAGATGTTGCTGGCTCCAACAACATAAGGGAGCTCCATCGGTTTAATGACAGACTCACCCAGTATAAGCCCAAAGCCCTATCTATTCTATATACTATAAACTATAAAACATTAATAGGAAAAAAAAACATTAATAGAAACATTTTCATTGAATTTTACGATTTTTTATATTTCTTAAATTTGCATGCATATTTTGCATTGCTATCTCAGCTGTAATTATTTTTATATGACTCTGCATAGATAATCATTGTTGTTGTTATTGTTTTTTATTACTGCAATCCCCATGCACAAATTCACATGAATGCACATTTTAATTTTCTTACTCATTTCAGAAATTAATGTCAACTCCTTTTTTCCAACAATTTTTCATTTCTATTTTAGATTATTATTTTTAGTTTGTCATGTTTTATTTTTAACAAAAACACAGCACTACAGCACTTAAAAAGGACACTGGCGTGATCAATATAATCTAGGTAGAGACTACTACGTTCTTATTTTGTTCGATGATATTTGTTGAGTTTTCGGTTCACAATGATAGCCTGGGGAGATGGTGCGATGGTGTCGTGGTGCAAAATCCATGAGTTTTGTTTCCACGAACTTGACCTTTATCGACGAATTTGATTCAAAGTTCAGCAGCAATCTCTCTCAAACTTAAATGACAATTTTCCGTCACCATTTCCTTCACTTTATTGAAATCTTCCACCACATCTCTACCGCTTTTGATGGCATTGTACAACCCATATGCACGTGTTTTTGATAAATTCGTGCGACAAATTGTTGTATAACATTTTCAACGATACGACACACGAAATTTGTTACAATTCTTTGCACGGTAAATATTTTATTTATTGTAAAAAATTTAAAATAAAAAAAAATAAATATTCCTCATACTAAAGTAAAGAAAGCGTTAAATCTTTGAAATTTCCTAATGACCACCTAAAATTTTAAAAGAAATTGTACCATAAAAGATTTGAGAACAGGGATATAGAGATAAGCAAAAAAATTACTTAGCTTTTCATTCCCATCACGGCAACCAAAAACTTGGATTTTTTATGTGTGTAATGACATGCTTAATCATGTTCTGATTTTAATGCAGAATAGTGTGATTAAAAAGGAGTACGTACATTACTCTATTTAGTACAGGGTGTTTTTTTTAGAAGTGTTGTTTTCAAAAAGAAATAAAACGCATATAATTTAATGTATGGCCAAGAATTTAGCTTTATTATAAAGATAAGGATTTGCCATTATGTTTTAAAAACGATTTCGGGCAAGTGGCCGCCGCGACTGGTTCGAATAAATTCCAGCCGAGAGGCCCAATTTTCGACCACTTTTTCCGGCATTTCAGCAATTGGGGCCGTATGTAAGTAATAACAAGCCGAATATTCTCTTCCAAGGCGTCAATCGTCTCGGGCTTATCTGCGTAAGCAAGAGACTTCACATAACCCTACAGCGGTGTTAAATCGCACGATCTTGGAGGCCACGCCACAGGCCCACGACGTGACATAATGCGCTCACCAAAAGTTTCCTTCAATAAATTGATTGTTTCGTTGGCTGTATGGCTGTATGGCATGTAGTGCCGTCTTGTTGGAACCAAACACCAAAGGTCGTCCATATCAACATCCTCCAATTCAGGCACGAAAAAGTCATTAATCATGGCTCTATAGCGTTCCCCATTGACTGTAACATTATGACCGGCTTCATCTTTGAAGAAATATGAACCAATGATTCCCTCTGCCCATAGAGCACACCAAACAGTGACTTTTTGAGGATGTAACGATGTAACGGCGTCTCAACAATGGCTTGTGGATTATGATCACTCCAAATGCGACAAGTTTGCTTGTTAACGTACCCATTCAACCAAAAGTGAGCTTCATCGCTGAACAAAATTTTCTTGTGAAAGTCGCGCGAACCGAACCATTATTTTGGTAATAAATTTGCACAATTTGCTAACGTTGTTCAGGAGTAAGTCTATTCATTATGAAATAGCAAACTAAACTGAGCATAAATCAAGTGACAGCTGTCAAAAAGACCAACTCTGAAAAAATTATTGCCAGATTGAAAACCACATTTCTAAAAAAAACTCCCTTTATCTGAACGAAGAATTTATGACTTAATTTTGTGCTTTAACAAAAATCAAAAAGGCAACGAGTGACAAGTTCCATGGAAAGCAACGGCGGTATCACTCTTAAAATCAAAACGAATCCAGATAAACCAGTTTTTTACGCTAGTTGAATATTAAGAACAATACTTATGAAAAATAAAATCATTAAAATCAGACATTAACACTGCTTCTATGAAAGCTTTACAGGTCGGTTTTAAAAGAAAAATGCTAGTCAAGTATACCGACTTCGCAATTTAATGGTATAAAAGTCATCTGGTATAAAAATTTCCAGAGGTCGCTGTGCGAGGTGAAAAGCTTTTCATAGGCAATTTTTACTCTTGTAGGTTTGCCTGCCATTGCCTGCCAAGAGGTGGTGCCGTGTAGAAAAAATACTTTTTCTACTTTTTGATTTTGCCTGTGCGCCTAGATTCGAACCCCGGACACTCTGCGTAGCAGTCCACCGCATTACCACTACACCACAGCAACTACTACTGATCATATATCGCCAAACTTAATTTTCGTACAATTTTTTGTACGTGTAAAATTTATTTTTTTATATTTAAAATTTTTTTTTTTTTTGTTTATTTTTTTTTTTTACATCGAAAAATTTGTTTATGCAAAAAATAACAAAAATTATTTATACAAAAAATTAATTTTTCAAGATAAAAAATAATTTTTGTCACCCTTTTACATAGAGTAGAAGTCAGAATTCATTAAAAATATATATATTTATACTAAGTTCATATATAAAAAAAAATACTCGTATGTAGCAATGGGTGAGGCGGAGGCTTATCACAAAACATTTTAATATCGAACGACGTCACTACATTTAAATTATTGATAAAAATTCAAATAATATTCATATTTATGTTTAATGGTTTAGAATATGATTCACTAGCACATCCAAGAGGGGGCACGCTCCCCGTTATGGGGTTAAATCACCCTCTCATATGTAAAGGGTGATTTGTTAAGAGCTTGGCTTTTGAAAATCAAAAAAAAACTAAGAAATTTTACAAAAGTGAATGAAATTTTTATTAGGATCGATACTTTTTGAAGATAATTTCACTTAATTGTTACCCGCGACAACGCTTTAAGTGGTACATTCTGATGGTCCAATTTTAACACACTTTTTCACAAATTTCGCCCGGAATCTCACCAATGATGCCTTATATGTTGGCTTCCAAAGCAAAAATCGTGTTTGGCTTGTCCGTATAGACAAGAGACTTAACATACCCCCACAAAAAATAGTCTAACGTGGTCAAATCACACAATCTTGGTTGCCAATTGACTGCACCAAAACGTGAGATTAAGTGCTCACCAAATTCGCCTCTCAATTGATGCATGGTTTCGCGTGCAGTGTGGCATGTGATACCGTCCTGTTGGAACCACATGTCAGCCGGGTCCAATTCTTGCATTTAAGTCAAAAAAAAGTCTGTTTTCATCGAACGCTGGCTTTCTCCATTGACCATAACGTTGCGGCCTTCATTGTCCTTGAAGAAGTACGGACCAATGATGCCGCCTGCCCTTAAACCGCACCAAATAGTGCATTTTCCGGGATGCATTGGTAGCTGCTGAATTGCCTCTGACTGGTCTTTACTCCAAATACGGCAATTCCTCATATTCGCGTATCCATTGAGCCAAAAAGGAGCCTCGTCGCTGAAGACAATTTTGCGATAAAAAACGGATCGAATTTTTATAATAAATTTGTAGAATTTGCAAACGTTGTTCAGGCGTAAGTTTATTCATGATGAAATGGCAAACCAAACTGAGCACTTTTTACTTTGACACATGTCAAAAATCATGCGTGAACTATCCGAAATATTAACGTTAAAAATTATGTATCAAAAAAATCACCCTTTATACTGAATAAAATAAAAATACTGAATGAACAAAAAACATTACAATTTACCAATACCTTCCTCCGCTGCCCTCATCAGCAATTTCTAGAACTGCTACTGCTTAATGGTAAAAAGTTTTATTAGTTTTATTTTTGTATAGTAATAAGTATAGTAATTATTGCACTAAGTAGTACCTACTCATTGAAATTCGTGATAAAATTTTTTTAAAATAAAAAATTTTATGCAAATTTTATGTACGTTAAAATTGTATTCTTAGTTTTTCTGCACCAACTGCTTGGCAAACATCGCATCAAGCCTAAGAATAAAAATGTTTCGGAAAGTGTTAATATTTATAATATATATTTTATATCATTATGTTGGAAATAAAGTAAATGCATTTAATTTGTCACCAGTGCCTAGTTTAGTGTTGAAAGAACCGACACCAATGTTCAGAAATAGAAGTTCATATTTTGGATTTTCAATTTTACTACGTGAGGAAAGGTAAATTTCTCAATACACAAAGTAAATTCTGCGCATTGAAATTTTATGAAATATTGTTGAAGAATGCAGTTTTAATTAGCATTAAGGTTAATTAAGGTGAAATTTTCAAAACTAACCAGAATTCAAAAATATCTACAAAAACTTAAAGTAACTATTTGGTCTTACTTAAAATCAAAAAATCTTTTCACTTTGTATGCCGTTTGGATTCGGCATACTTAAAACTGTAGGTCCCTTCCATTAATGTACAAATATAACACGCACAACATGAGTGGATGCGGAAAGCTTGGCCTTTGACGCTACATGCGGTCATAGTCGACAATGATAAACTGAAGTTCATTGTGGTAAAGGCATAACTCTTTATCGGTGTACTGTGTGATTGCATTCCCTCTCTTATTCTCCCTCCTTCTTCTTCCCACCTATCAATCTTCCTTTCTTCCCTTCTAGTCAATGCTCTGTATTCATAGGGGAACACCCTGTATGTTGAATGTAAAAAAAAAATAATAATATTTAAGTATTTTCGAAAATTAAATTTTTTTCTTAATTCTTAGTTTTTTTTTTCAAATAATAATTTTTTATCAGTTTCTTATCAAATTCGTAAATAAATTGTGTTGGTGCTGATGAAGTGGAAATTCCATATATTCGTAGTAAAGTTGTGCGAATAAATTGCATTCGCGAATAATTCGCATAAGTTTCAATATTCGTATTAGGTTTCACATTCGCAATTTTTTATGGGAATAATTTATGTAAGAGAATATTGTTTTCCTTGTTCGAAAGCAAAGATAATAAAAGTTGGCATCACTGACATTATGTTTACCCTTTTTTTAATATTTTTTTTTTTTATATAAGTATAACATATTTTCTTCTTTTTTTTTAAGAAAATAAAAGATTTTGCATTCGCAAATTTAGGTTTTTCGTATTTTTTTTCAGTATTTACAAAACTCCATTTTGTAGTTTTAAGTGAAAAAAAAAAAATTAAAATTAAGAACACAACTAATTTTTAATCATAATTTTATAAACAAATTGAAATTTTTATGAGTTTTCACACGTGACTGAAATAATATTTAACAATAATGTGTAATGAATTCTCAGCTTAAGGATAAAAAAAAACACGATTTCTGCTTTGGAAGCCAACATTGAATGCGTCATTTTTGCATTTGATATCGCGAGACATCTAACGCCGCATATTGGAGCAGCTAATATAAAGCACGTGGCCAAAACTAAAAATTTTGTTTTGATTAAGATTAGAAAACTATGGCAATCAAGACAATTGCATTTATAATATATTACGAAAAATTTTTGTGTACTAGAGTTTTCTTGAAGCAGATACCCATAGAAAACTTAACAATGGACATATTTCAAAATATTTACTAAATCAAAAATTAACCTTTTTATGTATTTATGTTCATATCGCTTGTTTTCTGCAAGACTGTCACAACTCAAGATATATAAATTTTGCGTTTAAACTTTTCATTTTACATAACTATATCACAAATGCTCTTCTCATTTGAAGAGTTTATAAGATATACTTATAATTTTTACACAAGCGCTCTATACAAAAGAATATAGCATTTTTTTATACTTAACTCGAAAATTTTGTTTCTTTGTTCTTTCAGCAAGCGAGCGATAGTAATTGGTTTTTCTGATTTAACAGGTCAAAATTATCAGCTTGCAAATCCCATTAAAGTTTCCGTTTACAAAACTCAATATACTTTTCATTTTATTTTCAAGTATTATAATCGGTGCACCACGTGGTCTTACGGAATACCAGCCCAATTCTACAATGATTGAAAGTGGTGTTATTTATCAGCACATTTTTTCACAGTCCTCAATTAAGCCTATGATTTTTAATAAAACACTAAGCATTCATACTGATATTCATATTGAGAATCAATGGTTGGGTGCATCGATGGATGGAGGCCGAAAAGATACTGAAAAGTTTATGGCATGTGCTCCGCGTTTAATTCGAATTTATGAGAGGTAAATTCGCTAAGGAAATATTTTAATTTTTAGCTAAAATGTTCTCGTATCTACAACCAAAGAAACAACTCAACAATCGATTATATGAATGGTGTTTGTTATATGGCGAAAAATACACTGAGCTCAGAGTTGAATAATGTGATTATAAATCCATTGGCTAGAAGTGGTAAGTAGAAATGATTAAAGCACAATTCAAACTCAAAAAGATGTATTAATTAAAAACCGCCTACAGATATGCAAATGAAATGGAATGGAAAAGAAACAGAACCTGTTTACCGGTATGGCGAGCAAGGTGTTAGCGTCCATCTAACACCGAATAGCGAGGAGTTTTTAATAGGCGCACCTGGGGCATACACTTGGCAAGGTAGGCAAATATTATAAAGAGAATGCAATAGGAGCAAACATAAAATTTTAGTTAAAATCGTATTGAAATGCTGAAAAAAAAGGCCAAGTTACATAAATATTTTACAAATCTTCCCACATTTACCGACAATAAAATTTACATACAAATTTACATAAATAATATCTCATTCTCTAATCTCAGGAACTGTTGTTCGATTTAATACTAGAACTGAAACAACTAGTATACCAGAAATGAATTCTGCTCAATTTTCTTATGGTGGATACGCTGTAGCATCGGGATATCTTGATAGTGTGAATCGTCAGCAAATTTTATATTTAATTACGCTACCACATGGCGATAATATTACGCAATTGGGCGAGGTAAATACATCAGTGCTTACGAGATATTGTTACAAATAAGAAATCTAATATTATTCGAATGTGTTTCTTTCAGGCGTTCATATTCAACTTTGCTAAAGACGATGATATTCAAAAAATACAAAAATTAAACGGTCAGCAATATGGTGAATTTTTTGGCTATGCTGCACTTATCGATGATATCAATGCAGATGGATTGGATGACATTTTAATATCAGCTCCACAGCATAGTGTAAATAGGGGTGTAGACGATGGAGCGGTTTATGTTTTCATCAATAGAGGAGCGGTAAGTGTGGGATTGCTGTTATTCTTAAGCTCTTTAGGGGAAATAAGTCCTTACCCAGCAGGCGCAATGAGCTCGTGCAATTAAAAAGTTTCAGTCTAAATAATAATGAGGAAAATAAAAAGTAATAGTGTGGGAAAAAATCCAAAGATGAACGTAAAAATATGTCACAATTAGCACAAATTTACTTCAGATTTGTGTCACAATGAGATCATATTTATCTCATGTCTGTTAAATATTTATTTATCTCTTATTGTCGAATAATGCCAGTGTTTGTTACAGTACCCCAGTACAGTTGGGGTAATTGGTAGAGTGTCGGTCTGTCATCTGGAGACTGCAGGTTCGAGTCGTATTAAGGGTAAACAAAAATATTGTATATTTCCAAAAATATTACTTAGAAAAAAAAATTATAGAAATATGGATTTCATATTTGAAAACTTATCTTTCAATTTTCAAACGTGGGCACTGACATTTAAATGAATATGAGATAAATCTGATACCAAATATGAATTTACATCTCAGAATTAACCATTATGTGTTTGCCCGAATGAAATGTTGCCGGAAGCGTAGCTCACACTTAGCTTATTTTGAGTTACATTGCCTCATTGCTACTTGGATTCAATCAAATTTTAACCTTTTCGCAAACTCTTTCTTTTCTTCCTTCCGGCTTGCTTTCAATATTTCTCCATTTCTTACTTTTAGTCATCCCTCCCGCCACTTTTCCCCTTTTCTACACTTTTTAATTTCTTCTATGTCCTACCTTTAGACGCTTCCTTAAATCCTCTTCCTGCAATTTATTTCTCTATCCATCTTTACTTCATTCCTTTCCATCTTCTCTTCACCCCCTTTCTTCATAACCCCTTTCTAATAAACGCTTTCCTTAATCCTCTTCCACTTTCTTCTTTCCCCCTCCCATATCAATGAAACAGTGGCATAAAATTGAAAAATGTTTCATATTATTTCAGTTTAATTTTGAGCGACAAGTTATTCAGTCGCCATTTGGCCAGAAAGGGCGCTTTGGCACTACAATGTCAACACTGGGAGATATCAATTTAGATGGCTACAAAGGTGTTTTCCAAATTTAACTTTACTTAACTTTATTTTACTTTAATCCCAATATTTACATCCATAGATATAGCAATTGGAGCACCATTTGCTGCAGACAGTGGCTCGGTTGCAATTTACCTTGGTAGCACCACGGGCTTAAGTTCAAAACCTTCTCAAATCATCTCATCCCCAGCAACAGCACCGCCAAATGGCATGTTTGGCTTTGGACTCTCGAAAGGCATTGATATCGATCAAAATGGTTTCAACGATTTGGCGGTGGGTGCACCAGAAGCCGATCACGTGTTCATATACCACTCATATCCTGTGGTAAAAATTAATGCGACCATTAAATCGATACCTGCCGAAATACCATTGTCTAGCAATCGAAATGAAACACAGAAACTACAAATACAAGTTTGCTTTAATATTATAACAAATTGTACCAGAATTGAGGAAACAAATATCGAATTGCATATTGATTTGGATAATAAACTAAAGCGTATTTCGCTGGATGCTGCAGCAGGAGCGGGCTATCATCTAGAAACAGTTGTGTCAGCTGCACGGCAACCAGTTTGCGAAAATTTCACTACCACAATAAAACCTCAAACGCAACTTACTGCTATTCCCATGGAATTGCAATATAAATTGCAAAATGATGCTAGACTATACAAAGAAGGTGGTAAGTCGATGTGTTCAATTTATTATTTATTTAAAAAAAAAAATTCGAAACTAAACGAACTTCATACATTCACTTATATTTGCAATAGATTTCTGTAAAATTTGTGCTATAGTCGATTCAGCCAATAACCGATCACAAGGTACCATCAAATATAAATACAATTGCAATAACACCGACTGTTTTGTGGAGTTGGCAATACGCGGTATTGATATGCCGTAAGTGCTAAGGTATATGTAGTTTTGCTCAGTAACTATGCTCACTTTCTTCTCTACTTCAAGCGAACAATATACTCTGGGTACGCTAACAAATATCACTTTTACATATGAAATAACAAACTCTGGAGACTATGCATACAATACACAAATTGAAATTAGAACTAATTTGAATCTGCCAATTGCTCAAATACCCTCGGATTGTGATATTCAGCTTATCGATGCAGACGTGAGATTAATTTGTGACTTAGCTAAGGCGAGCTTTTTGGAGAAGAGCTTGTTGTTTGAGGTGTGCTTTGATGTGAGCAACATCATCGACGCGAATGAATTGCAAATAGAAGCATCTGTATCTAGTTCTGGTACCGAAAAGCAAGAGAGTAATAATGAAATTAAAAATAGGATTGAAATACACAAAAACTTAACCATTGAAATAACAGGGTAAGCTCAAACTAAGTTAAGTTTACACCTACATTTTTTTATTGCATTGAAATTTTATTACAGACGACCTAATGAAACTTTTGTTTCGCTGGAAAACCTAAATAACAATACCCAAGTGGTTATCGACTATAAGGTAAAAACGCAAAGAATGCAATCTTTTTGATTCAAACAAATACCAAAATTTTGCATATCGAAAGATATACTGACTGTTAAGACGGGTATCAAAACTTTTACATTTACACATAACAACAATGAAATAATAATTTTTAAGATAATTCATTAAAAAAAAAAACACATTTTGAGGCAAAGAAATTTCCAAAGAGATTGAAATTTTCTCTTATGAAAAATACTTAAATGTTTGTAATTCACTAACCAAACTTTATTTTCAGATTCAAAATTCCGGTCCAAGCCCGCTGGCTGAATTTCATCTGTGGACACTACTACCAATTGCATATAAAAATAAGCAATTCATTAATATTAAAAACACTAAAGTGTATATCGTTATCGATAATTATCACCACTTGCCTGTTGAATTCACTACCCGACAAATTGAAACACATTTATCAGATATCAGTGCCAATGATTATGATATAGGAAATTATAGTTTGCCTAAAGATCGCATACAAAATTTAGATTGCGCTCTTGGCAAATCACTACAATGTGCTGAAAGTTACAAGGTGTTGCCATATTTTAGGCCTGGTCAAAATTTAACGTTAACACTGAAATATGATATTATTATTAAAGCTGTTAAAGATATTACTGTGGGTTCCATTGATTATCTGGCAATTATGCCGCATATTATTATAAAATCAAGTGCAGCAGTACAAAGGTCAGTAGAATATATGTATGTACATACGAGAGTGTTACTTTCAGTACAGAGAATTATTGAATTATCATTTTTAAGGCAAACAAATATTTTTAATAATATATTTCTTAATATTAATTATTTTCCAGTGTAATAACAACCAAATTAGAGCCAATCATTATTGTGAATATTGAACGGAAGACTCCGTTATGGATTTATTTAACATCTTCAGCGGGTGGTCTCACAATTTTAATTATACTAGCCCTGGCCTTGAAGAAGGTAGGACAGGTTTTAATTTATAGCAAAATTCCTAGCTAACCCTAAATACATTTATTTAATTTAAGGTTGGATTCTTCAAACGTCAGACTAAGGCAGATATGGAAAAACTTGTCAATGAGAAAATTGAAAAGGCCAAAATGAAGAAGGAAATCGAAAGAGCTACATCAATGGAAGAAGATGAATATACCGTTATGAATAGCATTTAAAAAATATTAAAACTTGTAATCTTTAGAGAGGAGACAACGAGACGGTCATAGTCGACAGAACGAGGATGTAATTTTAAAACGTTTTTTCTCGAATGCGCTTTATTATTTTATTATTATTAATTTATTAGGAACAACTTCTAGTAAAATTTAGAATTATAGAAAAAATCATATATTTACATGTTATAATATTTTTTTTTGGTTTGGAAATAAGTTACAAGCAAACATGTTTTTAACCATTTTGCTTTTTTTTTTTAATAAGCTATCAGCTAAAGCGTTAGTCTATAGTTAAGAATAGTTTTAAATTCTATGTTTTTGTCGAGCTTCTTGTCGGAATTACGAACACAAGCAATTTTTAGAGTACCTCCTCACTAAGTCGCCTATGTAATGTTTAATTTCGTTAACTTAAATTTATTTATATACATACTATTTTTCTTCTCTACGGAATATGTCGTTTTATTAACAGAAAAATCACGAAAGTCATCTACTTTTTCAGACGACCCTAACTCATATTATTAATTGTTACTTACTACTGTGGGCAAAAAGTAGTAAGACTTTGTTTATAATTTCAAATTTATGTATTCATTCTTCCAAATCTATTTCGTCCCCTTCAAAGTAATCCCCCCCGGCCCCAATACACTTGTGCCAACGTTTTTTCTAATTCTCGAAACAGTTGTTAAAGTCAATTTCCGGAATAGCCTTCAATGCGCTTAGCGATTCATGTTTAATGTCTTCAATTGACTCAAAACGGTAACGGTGTCCACGAAGCGGTTTTTTGAGTTTAGAAAATAGCCAAAAGTCACACGGTGCTAATCACACGGTCAGGCGAATAAGGTGGTTGCGGAACAATATCGGTCGAATTTTTGGCAAAATGGTCTCGTAAAACCAATGCAGTGATTTTGGAACCAATCGTGCATTCACTCTTCTTAGGCCCAAAAGATGTTTTAAAATGGTTTTCACTGATCCTTCCGATATTCCAACGATGCCAGTAAGGTCTCTGACTGTTAATCGTCGTTTCTCGAACACCAATTCCTTGATTTTATTGACGTGTTGATCATCAGTTGATGTTGATGGCCGTCCTGGACGTGGTTCGTCGACAACGCGTTCTCGACCATCTTTGAACAATTTGTACCAATCAAAAACACTTGCTCTTGCTCCCGACATACAATTATCACCGAAGGCCTTTTGCAACATTCTGAACGTTTCGGCACCAGAAATTTGATTCCGCACACAAAATTTAATGGAACTTCTTTGTTGAATAATTTCACTCATTGTGAAAATCGCCGAATGCACTTTTTGTACTTCAGAAAGACAAGCGTATACTAAACACTAATGATTATTTTGATGTGACAGATGTCACCGACAGTCATACCAACCTCAAAAAAATAATATTTTGATGAATGGGTTTCCGCGCGAAAATTAAAATAAAAAGTCTTACTACTTTTTGCCCCCAGTAGTACATAATATTTATGAATTTTTATAATACAGCTACCTTTATTCAAAATATTTTTGTCATAGCATTCGTTTCTTTCTTATTTTAGGTCCATTTTCCCTATTGTTCCATAATTTCAAAATTACAATTTTTAGTTTTAATTATTTAATAAAACTGAACTTCGATGAATTTTTAATTTTTTACAATTTGTATGCTTTTATTTCAATAAAATAAACAATTACTGGAACTACTTTGAACTAAATCAAAAACATAAACGTTTTGAGATAATGCAAAAAAGAAAAAAAATTTTAGTTTAATATTTTTTTTATGATTTTCAGCAAAATATTTTAACAGAAACGACTTAATTGCATTGAAAAATAATCACATTCAAACTTCAGTTTCATACAAAAACAAACAAAAAAAACCAAGAAAAAAATTTAAATCCCTTGGCGTTCGTGTTTTTTTTTTTTTTTTGTTATCAGTATACATAGTTAGAAGTGTATAATTTTACATTTGAATTTCCGCATATTTCCCCAGTTTCACATACCCTCCGATTCACCCTTACGTTTTCACATTGTGTGCGCTTAATATACCCTCGGTCGTCTTCTTGATATTTGCATATAAATTTCGAAATATATAAAAAGAAGTGTATGCGATGCATAGATACATACATACATACATATTTACCTACATACACTAGTACATACATTCATGGAAACTTTCAAATTATTCTTTTTTATGGTGTATCTGTATGTGAGTGTGTGTGTGTGTGTGTGTGTGTGTGTGTGTATGCACATTTTCTGACAGAATTTTAACTCATCTTTCACGCAAAAGTTGTAATTACACCCAGCGGCAAAATAATGTAAACGTTGGCGTTGCAAACATTCTCATTTTTCTTCTTCTTCCTCTCCTTTTTATTGTATTATTTTCGTGCTCATTTCGTTTTGTTTTTTTTTTTTTATATATATATATGATGATTGAGGTGTATTCTCTTTTTTATAATGCAATTTTTATAATAGTTTTTGTGAATTTTTTTGAGTTATATTTAATTTAAGTTTTTGTGAATATTTTTAGGTCGTTTTTGGTGATGTTTGTATATAATAAATTTTAAATTAAATAATCTATTCACTAATATACATAAAGCTAAAAGATGAAGTTTTCATAAAACATAATGATCGCAAATATCAAACTAAATAAGTAACTTTATGATATCAGATTTGGGGTCATATTCAATGTCGTATTCATAAATTCTCACATTTTTCATACCTAATTTTAAGTCATTATAACAATATGACAGGATAAGGCACCTTGATGTTGGTATAGCTAGGACGAATGACGAATAAAACGCAACTTATACTAACCTAAGCTGATTTTGACACCGAGAGTAAACAACACGATAATTTGCAATTTCTTTTTTCTTCTTTTTTTGAAGCGATTTTTTAACATTATATTTTTCAAATATATTTAATTGGGATTTGCCAAATTTAATTAGTTAATATTTTGTATTTAGTGTATGAGAGAGAATGTGAATAAATACATATATATTTATATAGTAACTATATATTTATTTAGATTACTTATATATTGAAAACCGCAATGTACATTTTAGCTTTGTTGCGGTGCGCTACTTTTTGGATGCACTTGTAAACTACAGTTTTTAATTAAAATAACAATAAACGAAATTATTTTTGATAGCCATATTTGGTTCATACTTGTACAGACAGTACATAACCAGTAGCCGGGGAATAAATTCTGGTAAAAGGGTATGATGAAACTGGTAACCAATGGCCAATTCATTAAATGTATAGCATGAAATAGAGAGAGATTAGAATTACAAATGTTAGAGATTGTGGGCATGTAAGATCTACGCTCACAGCAGTATCCTTACCTCATTACCCAATGGACTTGCTGAACTTATTGACTACATAATGCTGAAAGTAAATCTTGATTAGCATCCACGTTTTCTATCCTACAAGGCATGGCTCGTAAGTATCATAAGCAATCTGACTTAACCCTCTACGTACATATAGCTGCAAGGTGCAAAAATATACTCAGTATATTTAAATATATTATTAATTGCTCCGTCTTTGTAATCAGAAAAGTGTTTCTTATTTTAGAAACAAGTAAAAACATATTTACATCCTTCAACGGACAAGCGACGATTTTAAAGCTTTATATTAATCTATTATTAAATATAAAATAGTCTGACAGTGCTTTTGCAGTATTAGAAAAAAAAAGTAGCCTAGCAAATATATCCGATATATAATTTATATAAGTTCTAGCTAGGGTTACCAGATGGTCTAGATACGTCTGGATTGTCGGGATTTTTAGTCCCGCATGTAGAGTCCCGTCTCTGCAAATAATTTTTCTTTCTAAACTGCATTCAAGGTACATCCAACAATGAGAACCCAATTTATTAAAGCAGTTGCAGTTACAATTTCGAAATTAATTTTTAGTTTTAATCAATGAATATGTTTCTTACATAAATCCTATTTACCTAAATAAATATATACCAAATATCACGTATATCTACAATAAATACACATACTAAAAGTACTTCAAAAAAGATTTTTACTAATTTTAGCCAATTTGTTGGTAACATCATAAACAAAAATAAAAATAAATTGATTCTAATAAAATGCTACATTTGCTGCTAAACAAAATATTTGTTTGCTCCTTCTCACACATAATACGTACAAACAAATACACTGCTATATAAATACATTCACACATACCATACATACATTTGTATGTCTAGGAGAGAGAGGTACCAGGACAAAAAAAACGTTAAAGTGAATATTCTGTAACCACTGACTGTAAAAGCGTAAACGTAAGAGAAAAAACCGTATTAGCCACATTTGAAGAGCCTCATAAAAAGTGATTGCATCATTTGTTTGTGGCTTGTGCCAGGCGGCAGAGTCTGTTTATATTTTGAAGCTCTTACTGTTAAACGCTCATCGTCGTCATCAGCGTCCTTCTCCCATTCACGCCTTTCCACTAACTATTATGTACATTTGTTCAATATTCAAACAATTTGCATTTGTTAAGGAAACGGAAGTGTGTTGTTGTACACATATACACATATATGGACGTTCACATACACATGTACTTGTGTAAGTATGTGTGTGTGCACTTATTTTTCTAGCATGGGTTATAAGTACTTTAAGGGTTTCCTCAGAAAATGTTCTAAAAAGTTTTCTTATCTTTTACTCACTCGCCACTTGCCAAACACTTACTTGTTGGTACACATTTACATATAAGTTTTTATGTATGTATGTATGTACTTGTATCTTAATAGTGTAATTAAATTTGCATAAATGTGTATAATTTTATATAGAAAATTTATTAATTTGTGAAATCTTAACACTTGAATTTAACATTTTCATAAATTTTATGTTTGGGAGCTTTGCTGTTAAGTAGAGAGAGAGAAGCAAGAGGGAAAGGCAATATACCTTGATAGATCTTGACAGGCGAAACTCGTTCCATTTTTCTCACAAAAGTAAACACATTTGATTTGGAAGCTTAACGCATTCAATAACGCAAGGTAGCACTGGATGGATCTGACTTAGAGCTACAAACTTAAAGAAAACGGGCACAAACTTTCCTATATATACGCCTCCGTTCACTTACGAACAATAGCGGCATTCGTATGCATGTACGTATGTATGTATGAGGGCAGGCGAACCTGTTTCTGTATGTATATGTGTGGCGATCTGCAGTGTAATTATTACAGATCTGACCCATCTGGTGGCTTCAGGGTGTATTAGAGTGGAAACTCCGAAAAATCTTCGTGATTTGTGGCCTTGCTAATGTTCGTGGCTATGTTAACTAATGACATAAAACATAGCATTATCTTGAAACTCCGAAGAGCTCTGGAATGTTCGTGATGGCGATGAAATACAACTCGACAGTCTTAGTTTAAACACAGAGTGTGTAATATAATTGTAAAGTAATTTTCAATCGTAACAATAATTAAAATAGGTAAAACAATGTCACCTTAACCTTCGCATGTACAGTAGATACCCGTCTAAATATCTAAATTTTCTTTCATTAATAACTCAAAAAGTACCCATCCTACAAATATGCGGTTCAAGCTCAGTGACTAAATTTTTGATTTGCTTTAGAAAATTAAAAAAAAAAAAAAATTATTAAAAAATTTCTTTATATGTTAAATAATTTTTTTTCACTTTTTTCTACACAAGTGAATGGTATTTACCAGGGTAAATAAATTAATTGTAATGGTAATTTGTTATAGCAGGCTTAGAAATCTGTGAAGAAAAATTCATAAAAACTATAAAATTATTGTAATATGATTTATTATTTATGGTTTAATTTCAATATTTTAGTGTTTTTGTTTACTGGTTTATATAAATACATATGTAACTCAAGCCACATGGCATTTTTCACGTTTGGTTTGCGTAAAGCTATTCTACACAAATTTGATTTTTGCATTTTTTGCTAACATTACGTGTACTAAGTACGCTTTTTTTTGTTTAGTTCGTTACATAAAATGCACGCTCCTTTGACTCTCTTTCGGCCAGTGGAATCACGGTCATCGTTGTCATCAGCCGTGAATTCTTAATTTTCCTTGTTCAAGGCATGAAATGGTTGGCCTAAAATGCATTCAACTGCATGTCTTATGGAAAAATGTGCCATTACTCTTCGATCTTGTGCTCTGGATTTTATTTGAGGTTCACATAAGAGCTGGCCTAATGTCTAGCAGAAAATTCTTCTTCTTTTAGTGGTTTCGATGACAGTGGTTTTTTATCAAGATTTTTATTGTTCCACTCATTATAATCTTTTTCGGCCCTTTTATTAGTATACCTGCATATAACATCTTGCATGGCTGAACTCATAACTCATAATACAGTAAAAACTATCCTTTTCAGTTAAATTTTTAGTTGACGGCTTAGCGCCTACGAGCAAACTGTCTCGAAAAATATTA
Organism: Palloptera scutellata; assembly: GCA_958295655.1. Lineage (NCBI taxonomy): Eukaryota > Metazoa > Arthropoda > Insecta > Diptera > Pallopteridae > Palloptera > Palloptera scutellata. Next base: position 20,459,651 of record OY282449.1, on the reverse strand, counting down.
CGCGACCTCTGACATTGCGTTGATGGTGGATGCTTACACCACTTTGTTCCATCTTTGGCTGTGAAAAAAAGTCTACAGTCCACGGAAAATTGTCACCTTCATTACTTTCTATGTCACTGTTTTCAATATTGTCCTCCTCATCAGCTTCAGACTCAGTAGTGTCATTCAGTTCCATCATTTCACCGTCTTCATTCTCTTCGGCATCAGAATCAGCACTTACTTTCTCTGGCAAGTAATCTTCATCGAATTCAAAGTTTGCATCGTCCAGGTCATCTTCAGATTCTGAAACGGCTGCTGCAAAAATTCTTTCGTGTTAACGCTGTTTGTCCTCAAATGATAATCTAAAAAGGATTTTTAAGCACACGTACACGAAAAACCTTACTAAACAATAAACCTGGGCACAGCTGCTGCAGAAAGATATTCTAAGTTTTTGGATTGTTGTTCCATTTTTTTTATAAATTCCATTATATAAACTTATTTTTTTTACGAAAGGTTGCATTAGAATCCATTGAACATGATAACCTCATAAACAAAAAGTAGAGAAACTTCACTTTGGAAAAGTAATCCAACTGATATTATCCGGAAAATAATTTTATGTAAAAATTTCAGTACAATTTATATGAGGAAAAAAATATTTACCCGGCTAAATACTGTTCACTAGCGTATACAAAAATTTCCGTCTGTGCGAAGGTTAATGTGTAATTACCGTAACCTTCATGGAAATGAAATAAATGAAAACTACACAATGTGCAACATTAAGGATACACCCAACAATTGTACAAATATTTGATAATAAAGAACTATGAGATTCACATAAAATGTGCTACTAGAATTAAACAAAAAATATAAAATTTTAAGGTTTAATTACTAAGTTTATTTTTTAAGAAATATATTAAAATTTTCTTAAAATATGTCAAATGTTTATTACTGCATTTAGCTCAATTTTTCTTGCTGTATTATTGCACACTTTTACACTATTTTTGGCCCAATTACGTCGTCAAAACTTCTGTATTTTTCACCCAAACTAATCTGCAAAATTAAATATCAATAGCATGCACATACAGTGTATATCTACTTATGTATGTATGAGAAGTACACATAAGTATGTAAGTGTTGGTATACGGCATTAATGATACAAACAACAATGCACAACATCTTTGTGGCGGATATGATAACAATATTGAAACATTTACGATCACTAAAGATTATGACTATCCGAAAATCAAACAAAAAATAACTCGTTGAATGTTTTGTCATTTCATAAATGATGTAATGTGTGTTAAAATACACCCCAATTTAAATTAATTTAATTAAATTACTAACAATAATTTTTAAAAGCAAAGCACTCATTCTCATCTTTAGGCATGTTTCTTCCTATATAAATGCCACAATTATCCTTACATATTTGATTATATTTTTATAATTAATTATACTGGTGGACAAAAGCATTGAGAAATACATATTAATATTAAAAATTAAATGAAATAATTGTGGTTATGTTGCAAGTAACTTCTGATGCTCGTTAACGGTTATCGCTCATTGTGTGTATGTCTATTAAATGCCGCCAACATTGCCAATTAAATATATAATATGTTGCAAATGGCGGACGTGGGCGAAAGCAGTCACAATTACTACGCGTGCTATTCTTTGTGATGCACAATGAAAAAGGATCAGGCTTGAGTGAGAAGATGAAATGTGAAAAATGTGAAGAGAGTGAAAGAGTTTTAAGTAGAATAGCATTACGCACTGCCATTGAATTAATTCAGAAAGCAGAAAAGACTTTTACAATTTATTAATCCCAGAAAAATGTACAACATTAAACGGGTTGGTGTGGAAGAGTATGCATGCGTGTATGTGTGTGTAACACATTCAGAGCATATATGTATGTATGCGTGTATGTAGTTGGAATCACATGCATGTAAAGGGTGTTTTTTTTAGAAGTGTGGTTTTCAATCTGGCAACACTTTTTTCGGAATTGGTCTTTTTGCCAGCTGTCACTTGATTTATGCTCAGTTTGGTTTGCCATTTCATAGTGAATAGACTTACTCCTGAAAAATGTTTGCAAATTATTGAAATTTATTATCAAAATTCATGCGCTGTGAAAAAAGTGTTTCACAACCTACGTCCATTTAGCGACGAGGCTCATTTTTAGCTCAATGGATACGTGAACAAGCAGAATTGCCGTATTTGGAGTGAAGACCAGCCAGAGGCAATTCAGCAGCTACCAATGCATCCCGAAAAATGCACTTTTTGGTGCGATTTATGGACAGGCGGCATCATTGGACCGTGCTTCTTCAAAGACGATGAAGGCCGCAAAGTTATGGTCAATGGAGAAAGGTACCATTCGATTATAACACTTTTTTTGGCCGAAAATGCTAGAATTGGACTCCGCCGACATGTGGTTCCAACAGGACGGTGTCACATGCCACATGCCACACTGCACGTGAAACCATGCATCAATTGAGAGGCGAATTTGGTGAGCAGTTACAGTTAATCTCACGTTTTGGTGTAGTCAATTGGCCACCAAGATCGTGTGCTTTGTCACCGTTAGACTATTTTTTGTGGAACTATGTTAAGTCTTTTGTCTATAGGGACCAGCCAAACACGATTACTGCTTTGGAAGCCAACATTGAACGCGTCATTGGTGAGATTCTGAGATTCCGGCCCAAATGTGTGAAAAATGTGCCAAAATTGGACCTTCAGAATGAACCACTTGAAGCGTAGCCGCGGGCAACAATTATCCTTAAAATGTGAATGGCAGGAATTGTTTTATCGATCCAAATAAAAATTTCATTCACTTGAGTAAAATTTCTGTTTTGTGTTTTCATTTTCAAAAACTAAACTCTTATAAAAATCACCCTTTACAAAGAGTTCATTTTTAAATCAAAAATTAAATTAATTGCAAACTGCTGTAAACAAAAGCATATTACAACGACATTGCTTGCCTGAACAGTGCACGAGAAACATATTGTTTATGTGTGTGGACTGGGTGAAGTGGTAACTGAACTCTTCCTTGATTCCAATCAGCGGCATCACCAACGTCATCATCATAGCCACCAACATTAACATTATCGTTGCTATCGTCATCATTATCGTCGCTGTTATCCTCTCGTTATTTTTTATATTGTTTCTGTTGTTGAAGCTGTCATTGTTGTGTTAACGTTGTACTATGTATAACGATAAATTATTGCATTTTTGTCTTTCTTTCTTGTTTGTTGTTTTTTGATGCTGTTTACATGCCAGCGCACATACTTTTATTTAAATTTATTTATACTTTTTACGCTGAGGATCGGCTATTTAAGTGCAAATTTGAGATGCGAATGCGATAATGAGATTATTAACAGCTGTCATTGGAACACGGAATGGGAAAAATGTGAAATTGTTTCAAAAATATTTACAATAAAATCGGGGTAAATAAGCTTTTCAACAAAAAAAAATTACAATGAATTGTAAGGAAGCTTATCTGCAGTAGTTTATACATATTACATATTTTCATTTGTAAATATTAAGTTTATTTTAATTTTAACTTTAAAAAAGGTAAGGTGAGGTTCGAATCTCGGCACAGGAAAAATCAAAAAGTAGAAAAAATAATTTTTCTACACGGCACCACCTCTTGGCAGGCAATGGCAAACCTACAAGAGTAAAAATTGCTATGAAAAGCTTTTCACTCCGCCGTTCGGATTCGGCATTAAACTGTAGGTCCATTCCATTCATGTACAAATTTAACACGCACAACATGAGTGGATGCGAAAAGCTCGGCCTAGGCCCTCCATGGTTTGTTGTGCCAGTAAAAGTAAGTAAGTAAGTTAGAAAAGGTAAAATAAATATTTCAGTGAAATATGGTGACTGTTACCCTCAAGATCCAAAATTTCTATGTATATCGAAATATGTACATTCCAAATAAGGTCTTGACCGGGAGAAGGAAGTAAATTAAAAAAGTAATAAATATAATTGCCTATATACATATTATTAAGTTTTCAAAATTCTTAAGCAGGGGACAACAGGTCATAGTTTAAGCAAATAATTATACATGGCAGGAGGTTAATAATTTAATTTGAAATATGTCTAAGGATACCAAAAATGAAACAATAAATTTGAAGCGCTATTATCGCTTACTCTAAGAAGGTCATATAATTCTAGCAGAATCCCTCACTACTTCAATATCGATGAAAGCTATTTCAAACATTCACCTTGACGTATACGTAACCTTTTTCCATTTATGTAGAATACTCAGCTTTCTTTTACAAGTAAAGATAAGATGAAAGTAAAATACTTCCTAGTAAAATTCAACATCCACTACACATGTTCATACCTCAGGTGAAGCTATGTTAAAAAACAAAACATACATTCAAATTAATTTTATTAAAAAACAAAAATAGCAATAACAATAAAAAAAAAACAGATGGAAATGAGTAACAACAGAAGTAGCAAATAATACAAATTTGTACATGCAAAAACAAAACACACACACACACAAAAATCTAGAAGAAGCTCATTAAAATAACTGCCAAAACACAGCAGCTCATTTCACATTGTCATGCTACACTTGGCATTTGCCACTTGCCACAATGTACTTGCACACACACAAACCCATATAAATCTGCGCACGTAGGTACTTGTCAAAGAATAATCATCACAAATTTTTAAACACATAAAAATATATGAGTACAAAATGTGATAAACATATTTTCTATGTAAACGAACAAGTTAAATCGTGGCAAAGCGAACAGATTTCATTTGTAAAAAAAGAGAAAAAAAATGTAAATGAACTGATTTTATTTCAGTTCATTCAAATGAATTTTCTTTACAAACAATTTTCAAATAAAAAAACAAAAAATAAATGTGCAAAAATGCTGCTGTAATCAAACGATGCGAAAAATATCGCGTTGTGAAAATATTTGAACACTTTTGCAGCTAGAAGGCTTTAGTGGTGGTGAGGATTGCACACTTTCTATACATGAGTAAAAGATTATTCCTTTTATTTTCATTTCAATATATTTTTTATTTTGTTTTTCTCTTTTTTTTTTCTTTTTGGTAATTGCGCAAACGACAATAATTTTTCATACATAATGTGTTCAAACTCAGAAAATAAACGAACGTTCTATGTGCATACTATAGTGAAACAAGCAGTAAGTGACACATTGGGATTACTTGCGGTTTCACGCTTAAGCATTCCATACCCAGAGTCATCTGTACTCGTATGTATGAAGTATGAATTTTTACTATTCTATTTTCTAGTTAAATACTTGTTCCTGTTGTTTTCCATGCTGCATACATGTGGGCGTTTTAGCAGTGTCATGATTTTCACACAGCGCTCTAGCTACTGAAAAATCCAATCCATAGCACATATTTTTACAAACACACACATATGTAGAATTATTGTGACAAAGTTTGCCAATGTGTGAAATGATTAAACGATGTTCGTCTCTACTTAATTACGAGTGTGGTTTGGAAAGTTTAATGGCAAACACTTGTTTTTCAACAAGGACGGGGTGGGGTGTGTTTATAGTCAGTGGGGCGGGGGTGCGCAAATAATTACATGTGGTTTGGGTATTACAAAGAATAATGATACTACTCCTCTTTGTTGGCTTAGTGTGCGTTCTTGTGGTAAGTAAAGTGGAAAGTTTTTCATGTGGTTTAAAATAGCGTATGAGAAACTTTTACCAAAATTCTACGAAAAATAAAAAACTGTTATTATAATTATTTAGCTGTATATTTTTATGTTCGAAAATTGCTTAAAGTTTTAAAATTATTTTAATATAGAGGGCGAGTACACATACACAATCACATGAAAATAATGCAATTGCTTTTATTATTTATATTTACTTTTCTTCACAGTGTTTTCGCCATTGTGAAATTCTTTCACTTCTGCGCCATTTAACAATATTCTCACTTACATGTACTTACTTTTATTTTACATTCACTTTTGTTTTTTTTTTTTTGTAAATATGCTTCATTATCAGACTTCAGCATTGAAGTCTTTATTTCTTTTCACACACGCACGCACACATTCACCTCCATATTCTAACACTTTTTAGCATAAGCTTAAATGTCATTGATGACAAAAGGCTTTCGCGCTTGTATGCATCTTTAAGTGTATCTAGATGCGTGTATGTGCGTGCGAATGAGTGTGAGTGTAGGGGCCTTTTGTGATTTAAAAAAAATTTATTTTATAATTTTCCAATGTTATGCATCATCATGCATATAAATTTTGTATTCAAATTGTCAATCGCGTGATATACATATCGTTTTTGATGGCTGTGTATGTATATTCCACGAAACGTTGTAAGCACACACATGCGTATGTACCTATGTATGTGTGTATGTACATGTGGCTGTACTTATTGTTCATACCCATATGTGCATAGATAAATATTATAGATGCGTCTATTTATTGCCAATTCGTTATCGTTATTTTACGCTTCATTTTCTCTCGCACAAAGATGTTTTGGGAAATGTTGACATCTATGCTTTTATGAATGCATGTGTTTGTATGAATGTGAGCTTATGATTTTTATAAATATTTCAAAAAAGGAAAATTCACTTAACACATTTTAGAGAAAGTTTATTTCTATGGCATTATTGAAAATAAATGTTAAGTGGTTTTACTTGACTTAACTTAAAAATTTTTAATATTTTTGCTACATGCATATATCTTTTTCCAATAGCTATTAAAAATGTAAGTTTAATCCTATAAAGAAGGCTATGAACTAAAGACACTGACGGTTTCTAAAAAAAGTTTGTTTTTATACCAAAAAAAAAAAAGAATTGTACCAACCGACTCTAAATTTCCACCACTCTTCTAAATAAATACATAGAGAATTACTTATTTTTAGTTAACCTTTGGGTAAGCTGCTAGTAACTAAAGCGATTGCCGTGATGCTTTATCGTTTCATTAGAACTACTTAAGTATTGTTTGGCAAACTTTATTGATAGTAATACTGAAAGTTTGAATTTCCTTTTGTATTTTCTTATAAGCCGTAAATTTTCACACCTATACTTGCCCTCCATCAACAATTCCGTTTTCCCAGCAATTTCCTGGAAACAATTACCTGACAAGAAGACACCTTAATCACATCGTGAGGACAGGACAAGGAACGCAATGAAAAACAACAAAAAAAACTAGTTTATCATGAAGGGCCTTTCATTATGTTGCTTATCAATGAGGCAATAAAAACCACAGCGTGTAAAAAAAAATTTTACCTTCTTTTCTTCTCAAGCATTATAAAATCCAAAAACAAAAAGAAATATCCTTCATAATTTTTCACACATTTATTGTGTCTACTTTTTTCGAAGCACATTTTATATTTTCATTGAAACAAAAGCAGTAAATGTATTTATCAGTGAAGAGGAATCTTTCATTTTCTGCAGCTACTTAATTTCAAGCTTCATTTTCTTTTGCTAGTATATCGCTGGGGTCATTATAGTAAAAATTACTTGCACACCGCCGCTACGACCCAGCGCAACTACAGCGCAGCATACAGCGAAAAGACAAAGGAAAGCGAAAGCCCAAGAGAAGAATGCCGGCCATCGTAGCAAATGTAATGAGTTTCCTTTTTCCGGTGCGACCGCCGCAATTGTATCGCTTTCTTTTGCTTGTATCGTATCGTTTCTCTACTTACTTCATTCATTTTATTTATTAAGAAAATAATAAAAAAGAAAAGAATAAAGTAATGCGTTGTTGAACAAAAAAAAAAGGAAAAAAAAATTTCTTAAAATTTTCCAATCAAAATAAGAAAATGAACTTTGCGCTCAACTTTATGCTTCTTCATTTGCTACTTTTGCTCCTTCCCTCCTGCTACTAGTCTTGCTGCTGCTACATGCATCTTCCTTCGGTGTTTCACGCGCTGTTCTCTCCATTTATCAAAGTGTACTTATAGAAATTGCGCTGCGGATACAATTTCATTTCCGTTATGCATAAACAATCCAATTCAAGAATTTTCGCTATAGCGAGTTACAGATGAAGTGAATAGAGTACAACAAAGAAGCAGCTAAAAAAAGCTACAACAAAAAGTATGCTAAAGCAATCAAGCGATTCGACATTTATTTTTTTTTTTCTATATATTATTTTTATTTGTTTGATAAGCTTTTGAATATTTCTTTAAAATAATTTTCCTTTTTTCCAATTTCTTTAAATAATTTGGTTGATTTTTTTTAAAATTTTTTTTTTTATATCAAGTAAGAAGAAAAGACAAAATATACAAGCTTGGTTGATACTCATACTCCTGTAGATGTTTATTCTTCTTGAGGAGTTGATCATACTTAGCAAGCAAGTCGAGTGAGTTCAGGAACGTTTCATTGATAACTAAGCAGTGCATCTCGAACGTTTGGGGCAGTATGCAACATGAAAGGCGCAACATATGTAAGTAGCAAATATTGGAATAAATAAAAATTATTCATATGTTGAAACTGTAAACAATTCACGGAAAATACTACATCAAATCGATACCTAAGAGAGTTAAGTGCAACAAAACCACCGAATACTCTTTTTGGAAAGCCACCAAAAATCTAAAACACAAATGCACCAATATTTGCAGAGCATCTTACGAACACTTTTAAACAAGACGAAGAACTTAGAGAACTAGCTGAATGTGTCATCAAAAAACGAATTCTACATGTTGCATCACAAGAGGTATACTCAGTCATTAAAATGGAATAAAATTTAAAAAATTACCCGGATACGACCTCATTACAGGCTACGTATTAAAACAACTTCAGCATTGAGCCGTAGTACAGTTTATTAATGCTATATTTCGACTTCTACATGTTCCCAGCTTCTGGAAAGTGGCTGAAGTTATTATGATAGCTAAACCACGTAAATCCCCACACCTAGTTTCGGCCAATTTCATTGTTACCAATAATGTCCAAACTATATGAAAAAATATTTCTCACACGACTCCAATCAATCATTTAAAAATGTTATCTCTTTCCAAGCTACCAATTTGGTTTTAGGTCTAAACACTCTGCCGTAGACCAAATCAACAGAGTTGTCAATATTATTGAACAAACATTCGAAGCGAAAATTTTTGGTTCGGCCGTTTTCCCCGATGTGGCACAGGCGTTTGACAAAGTCTCCAACTAAGTACTTTTGTTTAAACTAAAATCAGTATTGTCAGTACAACATTATGAGGTGGTAAGTTCATACCCTGACAAATATATTCTTCAGAGTAAAACAGGAGGATGCATTTTCCTCTCTAAATAAGATTGAAGCAAGTGTACTACAAAGAAGAGTCTTAAGGCCCATTCTCTATTTATTATTCACGCGAGACATTCCAACTATACCAAAACAACTTACTGCTTCTTTTCGTGATGATACAGCGCTTCTTACAGTGGGCAAAACAGCAGAATAAACGTCTGAAAAACTTCAAATGGCTGTTGAAGAAATCGCTGTTGAAACCAAAATATGGAATTTAAAATGGAACATAACAAAATCAGCCCATCGCATTACGCATTACAGAGAACGTTCTTTTATCTGTCGTACCGCGCGTATTTATAATAAGCTCCCTTCAAATATTTTCGCCGATTATTATGACCCTTGCAAATATAAATCAAACGCTCGCAACTTCTACTCCCCCTTCTTCCCCCCACCTATCAATCTTCTTTCCAATCAACACAATGCTCTGCATCAGGGTAACCCCTGTATGTTGACTGTTCAAAAAAAAAGTTTTGATAGCCTTACTGCTAGGAAAATAATCAGCTCTTTAAATAAACAACAAACTGCTTATTTATCTTATTAGCCTGGGTGGAGCTATTGCATTCTACTTTGGGGCTGTGCTAAACATAGCAATGTCAACATCATACAAACTCTTCAGTACTGCGATGCATAGTAAATGCTAGACATTGCAATGGTAACCGATGAAACCAACCGATTCGGAAAGGACCACAAGAAAAGGTTAAATATACATATAAATTAGGAGGCCTGTAAACTACTGTATACGGCTGACTTACAACGACGACTTAGCAGAATAAAACCCTATGACCTCGGAGACACAATCAACCAGAAAATCCAATGGGAATTGTCTAGTTTAAATTCATATCTAGTTTAAATTCATATGCTACATATTTGTTAACTAGTTGCAATGTCACAAAACGATATATTATTATTATTGTATACCATATGTTCTACGTTTTAAATAAAATAAAAAAGTAAGTGCTTACAATCTCCAAAATCTATTGCAATAAGGAGCCCTCTTAGCAATTTATGGGGATTTCAATAAAGAAGTGGATTCGAAATTAGCAAAATAATCAAAATATTTTTACTGCCACAAGGTTAGGCATAGGCAATTATTAAATTTTCTAACAACTAAATTCATCTGGATATTTCATTAGTACACGAGTGTAGACCTTTTTTTTGAATTTTAGAATTGGGCGGCAGTCAACCCTGTGATACACCCGTGGAACTTTGCCGCAACAGAGAAATTGCAATCATATTGATTTCGTGATAAGAAGAAGGAAAATTTAAATATGTAACAGCACAAAGATTAGCACCGGATATGGGCAGAGGATATGATTTCTTGCATTTCATGTTGATTTGGTAGAAAGAAATATTTCGTTGCGTTTTCTTTTCAAATTAACGCAATAAATTCTAATAATGTTCTTCATTTTCGTTTAATCAATTTAATGAATTTATTTTAAAGTTATAAGAGAGCAAGATTTCCACGTTCTTCATTAGAAAACGCATTTTATAAAAATAACTTTTTTTTTAAGTTATTTAATATTTCAATGTTAACGTAGCTGCAAGTTAACTTCAGTAAGGTCATGTTTAAGCCTTCCTCCTTTTATTAATATATTCATGGAATCTCTACTAAGAAATTGATAAATTGATTGATAATTGATCACCACTAACGAATTTATAAATTGATAGAAATTTGGTTTTTTTAATGTACTTTTAAGCAAGTATAAAATGTCAAAAGCAGAACCTTCTCCTTGCAACATAATAAAGTTTAGTAAATATTTTAAAGTGAAATATATGTAGAAATCTTCATTACATCATAAAATATTTTTATTCGATCAAAAACAAAGTATTAAATATATAGTTTAGCCAATATTTTTTTAAATTTATAAGATTTACCTAGTTAGTAGGGACATAAATACTGTTACAGACATTTGGTGTGTTCGCAGAAAGTCAAGTCAGTGACCTCATCGTAAGAGACTCCCCACCAAACCATGACTGAAGATGGGTGATGACCCTTTTCAACCCGTGGCATCAGTTCAGATGCTTTCTTAAATGACCGTACATACACCCTATCATTTTGCTTGTTAAATTTTTCCTGCACGGTACAAATTTTTTTCATCCGTAAACAAGATTTTTCTTGTCGATCTTTACCAAAAGACGTTTGGATTTTTCTACCCAATTTTTTCTAAAGCTGCAGTCAACAAATGTCCGGTACAACGTTGGAAGGCACCAAGTCCCAAGTCTTTTTTTAATAATTCGACTCATGGTTTTTTGCGTGATATTCATCTCACGGGCCATGATTTACTATGTTCGCAGCGGATTTCGCTGAATTATTGATTTGACGTCTTTGATGACTTGCGGCGTGCGAACTGTGCGTGGGCGGCCCAACCGGTGGCGGTCTTTGATATCTTCAGTCTCCTCAAACAGTTTTCTGCACCGGTAGACGAACATGTGACTAATCCTGAGTGGGCGGGGCGTTGTGAAAATATCGCCTTTTTTCATTGCACACTTAAAAATGTTATACCAGAGATATTGTTCTCATTATCTGACCGCTGGTGAAAGCTGAAAGCTGTTGCGTAGTGGTAGTGCGTTGGACTGCTACGCAGAGTGTCCGGGGTTCCAATCTCGGCACAGGCAAAATCAAAAAAAGTAGAAAAAATAATTTTCTACACGGCACCACCTCTTGTCAGGCAATGGCAAACCTACAAGAGTAAAAATTGCTATGAAAAGCTTTTCCTTCGCCGTTCGGATTCGGCTTTAAACTGTAGGTCCCTTCCATTCATGTACAAATATAACACGCACAACATGAGTGGATGCGAAAAGCTCGGCCTAGGCCCTCCATGGGCTGTTGTGCCATCAAAAGTAATAGTAAAGTAAAGGTGAAAGCTGACACAATTTTTAATTCCCCATGTGGTAATAACACGGTATGATCAATTCTACTATTGGAATGGGTGTGTTAACTAAGTATTTATGTCCCTACACTAGGGCGTACCTTTCTTTTTTTGTTGGCATGCAATAAACACAGAAAAATTCGTTGTCGAATTCTGAACAACTTTTCCGAATAAAGTATGGCAAAAAATGTACATTGAACCCTCCCAAAATTTGTACAAAATAGCTGCAACTTCTACAAATTTTGGGAGTATGTCCATTTTTATTTTTTTTTCTCATAATTTAGGCACAGTTGATCAGAATTCGACCACGAATTTTTCTGTCAAAAAAATCGGTACTCCATACGCCCTAATATACGTACGAGTACATACATTCTTCTTCAACTTTAACAACGAAACGATCATTACAGTTTTGGATGTATCAGGAAGTTAAAGACATAAATTATTTTAAGATTCATTTCAAAAAAAGAAAACACTACAAACATAAAATTCATAATACTATACTGTTACCCACATACAAACAAACATGAGGGTTATGCTGCATATGAATGACACTTTTATATTAATTTCTAACGCACATATACCTATACATATATGTATTATATATTATATATGTATAAACGAAAATACTTGTGTGTATAGTCTAGTATACAAGTATGTGCATATGTTGGTTTGTTTTTACGTAAGTAGGTATGTGTGAAGTGTATAGTTGAGCATATCAATAAAGAAATTCATTAAAGTGCTTGTGTATTGCCTCAAGTAGCTTTATAAGATTTCATATTCATATATACAATACATATGAGCAGGTATTTGTGTATGTATTTTATATATGACTATAAGTACTAAACATGTAAATGTGTATGTGTTTATTTATACACTTCGCATTTTTGTTGTTTAATGAAGAAATTGATTACTTTATGAGATTTCATAAAATAATTCAATTTTCCTTTACTTTATCATCTGGTAACATCCTTTATTTATTTATACATGAATGAGAATGTGTGACAGAATAGATTTATGTAGTACTTCCCCTTATGGAGCGACAACGACGAAGGTACATTCTGACGGACATCTATTGAAATATTCATTATGTTTATATTTTTGAAATGACATGTGCGGGAAAAGATACGTTTTCTTTTAGTTAAATAATATGCAGAGCAATAGATACATTTTGACACTTCCGAAGCGCAATCCTTACGGTTAATTGGGGAAAACTATTTCATTCAAATGACTTCCTCGGCTGGCCTTAGAGTAGCCCATACGATCAACCCTATTTTTCAGTTCATTTTCAACTACTTGGCCTTGAATGATGGCTGAACTAATTTCATCCTTAAGAGCCTCAATTATTGCTAACACTTATCTCTAATGGCTCCCCACAAATATTAGTCGAACGGAGTCAAATCGCATCTGAGTGGTGGCCAATGCGCATCACCAAAACGGCTAATAACGCAAAAGATCGATTGTTGCACGGCTTGTGTGACACAGCGCCGTGAAAACACACATTTGAAAACAAATGTTGTCAGAGTCCATATCTTCCACAATTAATCAGTTATCATTGTGCGGAAGCGCATATTCCTTTCTCTGAATAAAGGCAGTAATTTCTTCACTGAAGGAGAGCGAGAACGTGTTTTTTACCCAATAAAGATCCAACGTTTCACAAAGATTCGGATTCGGCATAAAACTGTATGTACAAATATAACACGCACAACATGAGTGGATGCGATAAGCTTGGTCTTTGGCGCTACATGCGGTCATAGTCGACACTGATAAACTGAAGTTCATTGTGGTAAAGGCATAACACTTGAAACAATGGCTGTCTATCTCTTTATCGGTTTCCTATGTGATTGCATTCCCTCTCTCCTTCTTCCTCCCACCTATCAACCTTCCTTCCATTCAACACAATGCTCTGCATTCATAGGGCTACACCCTGTGTGTTGAATATATCAATCAAAAAAAAAAATCATCTATAAATTGCATGGAGGGCGTTTTTCTTACACCGAAATTTTAACGTAATTCTCTTACACTTTCGATTTAAGAAAATTTAGAATATTTTCCAACGTTGTTCAAGAGTATATCGACACATTTCGTTAACCGCAAATATATATGTAACTAAATATTATAAAAAAATAACTCAAATAAAAAGATTAGTTTCTTTGTTCGCCATGGTTTCAGCAAATAATTAAGGCTTGATTATGCATACGTAGCGCAACGTAACGTAGCGTATGTAAAAAGTTTATTGAAGAGAGACCTCTACTTTTACTTACTTTTAATGGCACAACAGCCCATGGAGGGGCCTAGGCCGAACAGTGTAGAGAGAACTCTACACTGCTCCTTATATCACAGATCGATACGTAACGTTTGGCAATGTCACATTACGCTGCGTTATATATGCATAAGCAAGCCTTTAAGTTAAACGCAAGTACCCAGCAGTAATTTTGCTTAGGCTTTCCCATCAGAAGACTTTATAGAACAGTTTCTAAGCAAACAAAACACATATTTCTACATCAGTGCCCACAGAACACTATCATTACCCCTTATGAAGATGTGAGCTGGCAATGTGTAAAGTAACTTATGTGCTTATAATTGAAATATTTGAATTAAGAAAAGCAAAAATTAACCCAGTATTGTTTAACAATTTGAAAAATATATTTGTCTAATGTTTTTAATTTTGAAATTTCCGAATTTTTTGCATGTTTATCTGTTAGAGTATTTTATGCATGTATTTCAAACCAATTATACTTATTTCATAAAATTATATGTATTAAAAAAAAAAAAACAATTAGTACTGCCGACATTCATCCACACAATTCTAACGTGGGATAGCTGGTTAAGCTTTTGCTCATTAATCTGCAGCCACTGATTCGAGGCCAGAAAACTTCATAAAATTTAATTTATAAATTTTTTTGTTTTAAGTATATAAAAAAAATGTAAATAAAGAAAATAGAAATAATAGAAAAAAATGGGTTCGGCTATTTCTACGGCGCTGTTCTTTGGAAACGATGTCGGAATGTCTTGATAGCTGCTACAACTCATTCTTTCGAATCCGTATCAACTGGAAAATAGTTAAGGAAATCATCGAATTATATTGCTTTTTACTCCTAGCATTTTCTACTGGGCAGCTATGCATACAGTTAAGTATGTGTGCATAATTCTTTGTATGTATGCGTTTACAGGTATTAAGTACTTTTATTTTATTATCACTCACTCGTACAAAGGAAATTACTGTTATATTTATGTGAGTACGTTCTTGTGCCAAATGCTAGAGACAGAAAGTTACACTATAAATACGTAAACTGTTTTTGCCCCATGAAAAGCAACTGTTAACTTGAAATTGATTTTTTTCAATTTGTTACGCTCAGTGTATGTTTTAATATTAATAAAAGCAACACACACAAAAACACAGTCGGAATAATTGTGCTGATTTTGCAGAAAGCCAAAAATCTTTCACACAAACTCAAATATATAAAGAACATACACAAACACAAAAAATGCAATTCAATATATAAACACATACATATGCACACACGAACATACTCACTTAGTACTACATAAGTATACATGTGTGAGCCAGAAACGCAATTTCGTATAAACTACTGGATTTATGTACATAAAAGTGATGTCACGAATTTACTACTTTTTCACACATTGTGGTCAATAAATGTAGCACATATTCACTGCACACATACATACATACATACAATTGTATGAGTATGTGTATGAGTGGAACAAATAGAACTGTTGCAGTGTGATTGCTTGAATATATTTTAAAATAATACATACTTACATACATACAAAATCAAACACAATTTGCCAAATCATCAAATCTTGTATATGTGCCTTTATTACTCTTCTTATTCTTTCATCCACATGAACTATTGGTGTACGTGAAAAATAATTGTCATTGTTTAATATTATCCCAATCTGTTCATATTATTAAAAAAAAAATATTTTTTAAGACATAAAGCTATGGTTGCCAATATATTGTTACCAATGCTTTTTGAGTTGTACTTAAAAAAAAAATTCTTTACATCATATTAATGAAAGTGTACATCCAACGAATCAAAGTTTTGTGTTGATTCATTATTGATAAAAGAAAGTTTTATGCGTAATCCTTAAATGAGGCAACATTTGATTAAAGTTAGTTACAGTTTTGACCAGAAAGTTCTGTAACCTGTCGTATCTTTTCGCAGATACATTCAGTGGAACCTGTATAGTTGGACACCCCTATATGTTGGCTACCTGTTAAAGTTGTATGGTTTCATAGCTTAATATTAAGTAGAGTTGAAAGGATACTATCATTACCCAACGCTTCCAAAGGATAGCTACAACGCAGTTGAGATTCGTAAGGTTGCTATAGACATATCTGTAATGAAAAGAGAGGAATGGTTGAAAGGCCGACACATGTAAAACTTAATTGACCAACTGAAACCTTATCCACAAACAAGTTTGACTGTAACTAAGAATCCTTTAAGAATGGAAAACTTCTTTTCACTATTGACTTCATCAAAATGTGGTTTTCTTTTCCTCACAAAATATTTATTAATTACAACACTTCTGAAACAAAATAAAAATTCTTATAGGGAAAAAAGAAAAAACAAATCCTAAAATATTAAACATTTGTAATGAAAAATTGTAGAACTTGGTTAATAATAATAATAATAATCCATATACAGAATAAGACCACTTGTGGACAACCCAAATACAAATACTTCATATATATTTACATATGTACAAGAATTGTTTTTCGCCTCTACTGAAATTTTTTGAATTTTGTGTTGTGCCATTTTTGTAGTTAGGGCGCAGGTTTATTAGAAATGAAGATTTCCATATCAACACCCAACATCACTTACCGTTCTATCGAATTGTTTATTGTTGTGGTTCAAGTGTAAATACCAAAAACTTTTTGACAACTTACGATTATTTCAAAAATTAAACAATAAAATCAAATGTTCAATAAGCATGGATAAACTTTGTAAATTACTGCCAGATCATTGCTAAAGCCTAAACTCACATTTTTCAAATTATACATGAGAAGCAAACAATCTTTTGAAATTTTAACGTTGTCAGTATTACTTTTAAAAAAAATTGTATTTTAAGTAAAAAAAAAAACGTAAGATTTTAGTGTATGGCTCTAAAAATTTTGGCAGTGTTTCTAAATTCGATTTAGGATATCTTGGTGCAAGAACTTAAGTAAATTAAGGCGGCGTATGTATAATCCATATATAAAATCCATATCCATTGCAACAAAAAGTAATTGTCAATTAAGTCGAAAAGCTTAAAAAATAATTAAGTTAAAATTTGATAGCGCCACAGTTAATGTATTAATGGCACGATACGTGCCACGCCCACTTAAATAACACACTTTCCATTTTCGATCTGTAAGCAATTATCCTATTTTGCTATTATAATTACTGAGATTAAACTTTATTTTTGTGTGGTTTGCCCCGTAAACATTTTAACCCTTTCCGACACACTGTCAAAAAAATAAACAAAAACTTTTTATATTGTAATCCATTTACTCATTAAAGTAATATAAAATTAAAAAAAAATGTATCTTTTATTAAGGTTTGGGATATGAAACCCATAACAGCGGAACTTTTATTCATGAAAGTAGCAAACTAAAAAAACCTCAGCAATTTATGGCAGGTCAAAAGTCACTTTTCATATTTTTAAGAAAACTCTCAATAAATTCTCGTTGTGACACGAGGTATAATTTATTTTTCCAGGTACTCGTATCTACTCAAATTAACTCAGAAATGTGTAAAAAGAACTATGCCTTTGCACACAGAAGTTTGGAGAAATCACTAAATGTTTTATGGTATGTTTTTTACACCACTGAGCTGGAAAGAGTTAAAGATTCAAGAAATCTGCTCAGTGAGCGGAAACTCAAAAAAACTGCTCAATATAACTCACTTGATAATTTTTCAGCAATTTACAAATATATTTGCTCTGGCTGTAAAACAATAATAAAACAATGTACGAAAGTATCTTAAAGATGCTCAAAGCAAACAAAAAAAAAAACTTAAAAGTATAAAAAAGCTTTTACAGAAAAGCTCAAGAAAAAAATTGACAAAGAACTTCGAAAAAAATTCGAACATAATTAACCCATGCGCACAAATTAGGGACAGGAGGAAACAAAACTGGAGAAAAGAAAGAAAGAGTTTAAGTTACAATTAGGGAGAATAAAACTGTCAAGCAATCAGTTGGAAGAAATTAATTCTTTTCCAATACCAATTATTCCACAAAAAATTTTAAAATAAAATTATTGTGTAATAATATGTATGACATACGACTACATAATAGTAAAATTTGGAAGCGAATATTCTTTGCTAGTAAAGGTCAAGATATAGCAATATTCTCTGACAGCCAAGCTGCAATCAGAGAGCTAGACTCCTTTGAGATAAGTTCAAAGCTAGTCAGTGAATTCCTTGAGCTACTGACTGAATTAGGTATAACAAATAAGTTAACCATATCCTGAATCCCTAGGCAACTGTCTAACAAAATGGCCAGTAGCTAATTTTTGGCAACTAAATTTTGGCTCTAAGAAGAGATGAAAGGACAGCCAACTGGAAACAAGTCCCTAAACTTAGACAGTCAAAGTTAGTAAGTGGGAATTTTATTTCAAAAGAGCTGATCTCTGTCTTAAGCTAAGCAGAAACAAAGTGAAATGCCCTTTCAGGGCATTGTAAAATGTGGAGACACATGAAAAAACTTTATATGTACAGTACAGGACAATACCGGTCTTCTTCTTCTAATTCCTTCTATTCTACGAGGCACTCAATCGCCGGAGAAAAGATATCTGCGGGACTATTTACTAAGAAAAAAATTCTTATACTTAACCCAGGTTTGAAAACATTTTATAATTTTTACCATTATGTTGAAAGTCTATTGGTGAGGCATCATCGGTAAATGGGATAATGGCCTTTAATTTTCGTCCGAAAATCCTGGTGCCTTTCTTAACGCCACATATTAAGATTTTGTTTGTATTAATTCCGTGCTAAACCGAGGAATGATCGTGGTTCAATAAAAGAATTGGACGAAACTTTTCTAGTCATGGTATCTGCCACTTCAACTTTACTTACTTACTTTACTTTTAATGGCACAACAACCCATGGAGGGCTTAGGCCGAGCTTTTCGCATTCACTCATGTTGTGCGTGTTATATTTGTACATGAATGGAAGAGACCTACAGTTTAATGCCGAATCCGAACGGCGAAATGAAAAGCTTTTCATAGCAATTTTTACTCTTGTAGGTTTGCCATTGCCTGCCAAGAGGTGGTGCCGAGTAGAAAAATTATCTTTTATACTTTTTGATTTTGTATGTGCCGAGATTCGAACCCCGGACACTCTGCGTAGCAGTCCAACGCACTACCACTACACCACAGCGACCACTTCAAAATTGGCACTATATCTCGGGATCTAAATGAGGTGGACTCTATTAAAGGTGCCAAGTATGATTAGTACCTGTAGACAATCCCAAAATAAGTTTGAAAGTTATTCTATGCGCATTTAACGTAAGTTAAGCAGCTTTGCTATCAGATAATATGAAAATGTTCTTATTGCAAGCATTACTATTTACACATTCTTTTTAATTTATTTTTTAAAACCTGACCCATACGCTAAATTTGCCAATACGAAGCTCGGAATAGTGAAAAGTTGATATGTCATCAATCAATCAATTCAGAAAATCTTTACGTCAAACTCTTTATGCGATAAGATACTTTTGTAAATAAATTATTGTTCTCAGGGTACCTGTAATCGTCTCAAAGGGTTAAGACAATCCACAATACTGCCAGCGAATGATAGATGGCGCTAGCTGTCACCTTCGCATAATTTACCATTCAACGTTACATATTACTTACTTACTTTTAATGGCACAACAGCCCATGGAGGGCCTAGGCCGAGCTTTTCGCATCCACTCATGTTGTGCGTGTTATATTTGTACATATTGAAATTTTGCATTTCTTTTTTCACTCCAATAAAAACACAATTTCGCGTATTTGTAACATCACATTTAATTAATTTGTATTTTTGTTGTATTTTGAATATTTGTATTTACGCGCACAATATTATTTTACTACAATGTTTAATTATTTTCAATAAATCACACTTAAATATAAACATTCGGGCGCATATGCAAAGTTACTTTTATGTATGTAAGTGTATTGACTTAAAAAGATATAAAACACTTTTTTTCACTAAAACACTTTAATTGCATTGTGGTATTTGCCCACTGCATTCAACAGTAGCTAAACGAGTACATAGGTAACCAGCTACCAATACTATATATTTATGTATGTGTGTATGTATGTATTTTTAAAAGTATTTGCATAGGTCCTCTTTACAAATATTTGCATTAATATGTTAATATAAAATATTCTAGTAAAATACATTTATTAAATATTTTTATTCTCTTTTTAATATTTTATTAAAATACCATTTAATTTATTTTTGTATTGTATATGATTGCAAGGCATTTTTATATTTATTTAGGTAGGAATATATGCAGTGCTTTTGTATGTGTGTGTTATCTACTTGTCTATATACGAGTATTAAGTATTCTACATATTTGTAACATTGTATTGTATTGTATATAGGTTGTATGTAAGTAGGTAAGATTTATAAATATTAGTGACTTATATGCGTTTTCTATAAATGTTTAAAGTGTGAATATTTTGCAAAAATAATTGCAATCTGCAATATAAGAATTTCTGTATTAAAAACTTTTGACAATATGATTTTATAAAAATTTATATTTTTTAAATTCTGATTCAGTATAAAATATTGAGAATTGATTCTCAGAGACGTAGTACTTATGTATCAACTGCCATATTCTAAAATCAGAAATCCCAACTTTGTCTTCGGCGTCTATGTTATGGCTTAAATCAAGTGTAAACTTGACTATTCATAAAAATAACAAAATCCCCTTCATTTATATGAGAGGTATCTACTCTTAGTTGTAAATATTTAGTATCACAACAAAAAATAAGTATAAGTAATATGCAGTTAGATTTTACATTTGCAATCATTTAAAACCAAGTATAGCAGAGAGTGAATACCGCTTATATAAAACTTCGTATGGTAGAAAATTTTAATTAAAACTTCAAAGATTTCAATATACTTAATACAAAAAAATTGTAAATACTAAAAATTATTTTAAAAATTATTAAAATTATTTTTTTTTTATAAGTAATACATATATTTTTTTTACTTCTGACATTATTTTTTTTTTATTGATACATTCAACATAGGGGTGTACCTCTATGAATGCAGATCATTGCGTTGATTGGAAGGAAGATTGATAGGTGGGAAGAAGAAGAAGGCAGAATGAGAGAGGGAATGCAATCACACATTAAGTTATACATTTATTTTGCAAGCTCAATGATTTAAAAATTGCGCACATCAAATTCATCAATTCTATCTACTAACAGAAAACGGCTAGATATCGTGCGTCCCAAGTTATTTTTGGTCCATTACGTTTCTTTACTAACTTACTTACTTTTAATAGCACAACAGCCCATGGAGGGCCTAGGCCGAGCTTTTCGCATCCACTCATGTTGTGCATATTATATTTGTATATGAATGGAAGGGACATACAGTTTAATGCCGAATCCGAACGGCGAAGTGAAAAGCTTTTCATGGGCAATTTTTACT
The DNA here is from genome assembly GCA_958295655.1 of Palloptera scutellata. Classification (NCBI taxonomy): domain Eukaryota; kingdom Metazoa; phylum Arthropoda; class Insecta; order Diptera; family Pallopteridae; genus Palloptera; species Palloptera scutellata. Next base: position 20,437,935 of record OY282449.1, on the reverse strand, counting down.
CTTGTAGGTTTGCCATTGCCTGCCAAGAGGTGGTGCCGAGTAGAAAAAATTTTTTTTCTACTTTTTTAATTTTGTTTTTTTTTTTTGATTTTGCCTGTGCCGAGATTCGAACCCCGGACACTCTGCACAGCAGTCCAACGCATTACCACTACGCCACAGCGACCATTTTGGTCCATTATTTATTTTTATTCAAATTTTTTACAAGCATTCAAAACGTGATCACTGAAAATAATGCATGCAATTATACCCAAGTGCTGAAGTCTTTCGTGTTTAAGGCCTTAGTTTTTTAAGTTTATATATAAAATTAATTTTGTAAGTAAATAAACAAATAAATAAATTGTACATAATTTAGCATATGTTAAAAACTATGATTTTTCCACTTGTGATAAATATAAAAAATGTCTAACTAAAATACAAATAAAGTTGTCAACAAAAATTGAACCAAATCTCGGGAGTTCTTTTCGAAACAAAATCCCCTTCCAATAATTCAAGGATTCGCTGTGAACATATCCAGACCAGAGAGCCTCACTCATCTAAATATTTCGCTTGGTACGCAGATATGTAAAATGAACTATTGACTATTGTAGGGATTCAGGCTCAATATCCCTCAAAATACTTGCTGCAGCAGTTGCAAAGACTTTTTTATTTTTTTTATTTTTTTATTGATACATTCAACACTTAGGTTGTACCCTTATGAATTCAGAGCATTATGTTGAATGGATGGAAGATTTGATAGGTGGGAGAAAGGAGGGAGAATCAGAGAGGGAATGCAATCACACAGGCCACCGATAAAGGGATAGACAGCCATTATGACAAGTGTTATGCCTTTACCACAATGAACTTCAGTTTATCAGTGTCAACTATGACCGCATGTAGCGCCAAAGGCCAAGCTTTTCGCATCCAGTCATGTTGTGCGTGTTATATTTGTACATGAATGTAAGGGACCTACAGTTTTATGCCGAATCCGAACGGTGAATTGAAAAGAAATACTTTGGTGTAAAAAAACGTGTTGTCATGAATCTTTCGAGCTAAAAACTACAGTGGACACTTTCAAATTGACCGTAATGAGGCCTGAAACTAACAATATTATGAATGTGTACTTTAGCCCCATTCAATTATGTTTATCAATATATTGTAAAACCTATATAGGTAAATACCCTTGACTACCCTAAAAATGTTAAACAATAATTTATTATGCAAAACGCTTGAAGTTCCAACATAAAACTAAGTTGACAAACGTTGATCACCTAATAAACTTTGCAGAACATGGTTACACCGAAGTTGTCCAACTTAGACAGGCTCCACTTTACAGGAAATATTGAAGATTCAATAATCAAGACTAAAATTTTATTTTAGGCTATAAAGTCAATATCTTATGCTTATGTTAACAATGTTTTTTTTTATGGTATGTTGACACTTATGCGTTGTGTTAAAGATTGAGGCCCCATTCAACCTTTTTTGAAGGTTGGATAATGTAAAGAAACTCAATTCTTGAAACTATGCAGTCAATTTATTTATATAATTCGTTCTAAGAAATAATAATTACTTAGCTGCATTTTATTCGACACTCGCTCCTAGATATGAAATAAAATGCAGCTCTTTTGTATATCTAGAATGTTGTTAAACTGTAGGCCCCTTCCATTCATGTACAAATATAACACGCACAACATGAGTGGATGTGAAAAAGCTCGGCCTAGGCCCTCCATGGGCTGTTGTGCCATTAAAAGTAAAAAAAAAAAGAATGTTGTTTAATATTCCTGATTTCTACTATGACCCTACTACTCCAGCTTCCAGTGATGTTTAGCAGATTTATTGTGAATGACAACGCAATGAAGAGTTGAGTTAACAAATTGATTATTTTATTTGTATATATTAAACTACTTAGCGAAAAAACAACACAGCTAATATTATAAGCTAATGCATTATTATTGCAGAGTGAGCTATAAGAATTACTTTGCCTTCCTTAAGTCCAATCTCCGAAAAAAAAACCTTAAAGTACCAGGTCGCAACCAGTCGATAGCAGGTAGCTCAACGCCAAAAAAGTTAAAGTTATGCATTAGTCTTCATAGCGTATTCAAGAAGGCGGTTAAGTTTTCTTAAACAATTCTACACTTACAAATTACGATTATGGTATGTTTAAAAAATAGAACTTAATCTAAAATGAAAATTTGATTATATGGTAAAAAGTTAATTCCACAAAGAAAATTTCAAAATAATCGATCATTTGCTGAGTATGTGGTTCCGGTCTAAAGTCGATGGAAATCTGTTGGACTGGACGCATCCTATGGTAGATACAACTACTATTGTCTAGCTGAATTAATTCTAAGATCTCTTCTGACAAATTAAAACTTAACACCTTATCTAAGGTGCATATCCATGAACAACAACAATTATTACCTAAATTCGCTTTAACTTTGTTTCATTATTAATAGAACTGAGATTGTAGTCGTGAGTGGCGTAGTTCCTAGTGCGTTGGCTTGCTATGCAGAGTGTCCGGTGTTCAAATCTCGGCACCAGTAAAATCCAAAAAGTAGAAAAAAAAAATTTTCTACACGGCAATGGCAAACCTACAATAGTAAAAATTGCCTAAGAAAAAGCTTTTCACTTCGCAGTTCATGAACAAATATAACTCGGACAGCATGAGTGGATGCAAAACGCTCGGTCCTCCATCGGCTGTTTTGTGCCATTAAAAAAAAGAGATTGTTGGAATATTATTCTATATCTTCCAGAAACACCTTGTAAACATTGTTTATCGATATAATAAAATTTTTATGAATTTCTGTTTAGTCAAAAAGGCCAAAAATTAAATTTAAATTTCATTAAAAGTTCAAGCTCAATAAAATTCAAATTAGTTTAGGAAAATGAATTGCAACTGAAATTTAAACCATTCCCATTGTACCTACTAATTCAAAATAAATACTCTAATCCTATTATCAATTTTTATATAAACAAACAAAAACTAATGAAAATTAAACAAATCAAAGAAAACTGTGTTTTATGTATTTAGTTTTTTTTTTTTATTTTTTATTTTTTTTTTTCAACTGAGTTAAAAATACAAAAGCTGCGCTAAATAACATTTGTAAAATTTATATTTTTGTTTTTATTTGATTTGAATTTATTTCATTAAGGTAGGTATTTAATATTATTATTATTTTCATATTAATAATTCATTTGTCCGCTTTTTTTTGTGATTTAAAGCGGGCATAATTCGGAATAAAAAAACGCTGAGTCACACATACCGACAAACTTATGTATGTGCATATGAATGTCTGCATGTAGGTAGATAGCTGGCAATATATTTTTTTTTATGTATGTATGTTTTTTATATAAAATTGTATGTATTTTTGCTGCATGTATGTAAATGTAAAAAACAAATTATCTTTAAAATATTTAAAATTAATATTAAATATTAAAAAATACATTTAAATACAATAATAATGGGGAACACAGAGATATTTAATAATTAAAAGAAATTAAACTAATTAAAGTGAAGTGAAGTGAAATGAACAGACTCAACTTTAAAAATATCTATAGTTATGTATTTATGTATATATAAAATAATATCAATTAAAAATATTCGCAATGTTTACATTCAAAATATAAAAAACACAAATTATAAACGCATGAATATTTTACATTTTCTTATGCCTGACAAATAAAATAGATTCTCTTTATAAGCAAAAATTGATCTGTATTTTGCGTTTCAGTTCAAAAAAGATTAATATTGTACATTGTTGAAAATTGTTCGAGACACTTTTGTTTGCTTTGAGATTTTTTATATTTTACAAATTTTATATCAAAATAATGGATTTTTTCAATGGTGTATACACTCAGAAAAATTAATATTAAAAGCTAGAGTAGCCATTTAAAACGTGGTCAACACCAAGCCGAAACTATTATGAGTCGAAAATACTCGTAAATATTATCTTTCAAATACCCTGAAAAATTATTCGTGTTTTTTCTCTTTTCCATCAATAAAGCAATTTTTGCATATGTTTTTCGACTGGTGTCACTATATTATTATTTACGTTTTGCTTATATAATGCATTCTTCTTCTCTGTGTGTCAGTATTCTCCGTTAATTTTACATTACAAATTTGTTCCATTTCAATTTCTTGTGTTTTCTCTTATAGTTGTTTATCATTTTATATTTTAAAATAATTGAAAAAAATAGTAGTTTTGTTTTATTTTCTGCAATTAAAATCTAAATTGTCCCTTCTTCCCCCTTTCATTGTGATACACACGCAATGGTGAATAATTACCATTGCCATTGAGTGCTGCCCCAGCACTGGCGCTGCCGTGTCCAGCGCTGCCACTAGTGCCGCCACCACCGACGCCGCCGCCGCCGCCATTGGCACCGTTGGCGAAATTTTGTGATGCTGAACCGGAAATCAACTCTTCGGCGTGTTGTGGTTTAGCTGCGCAACGTGGCGCCAATATCAAATTGTACATAACGAAGTAGATCAATGCAATAATGCACGCTGCTATGGCTAGCCACTGGTGTATGGCTTGGGCATCGTCCTGTGGTACCTTCTCGTCACGTGCCAGGCCGATGAGTGCACCGAACCCTTTGCCTAAATAAAATGACAGAGACAAGTTGGTTAAAACTGCAATTATGATTGTTAAATGAGAAGTGTTTGTGCTTCAGTTTAACCCGCACACTATTCACAAAAACGTACAAACACATACGTACACACTCAATTTACTATGCAAAGTAAACGGGCTTTGTGTGGACAATACACAGAAATTCATTTTCATTGAGCTCAATACGCATTTGATTGCATTTCACACACACACTCTCAATTGCATGCACACTCGAACCGATATGGAAATCTCATGTCAAACAGTATGGGTGTATTTGGTCATATATCAACACCATGATGGCACTACTCGTTAGTATCAGTAGTTGGTTGTTGTCTCACGTTGTTGTGTACACCATAAAATGATAACACAAAAAACTTGCATCGTGCATGACCACGAAACTATCACGCATTGGTACGAGCACGCCTATCTTAACTACACGCACACACACACACACTGAAGCACTTACTCCCTTCCTCTCCCACTTGAACTTACCTATTCCAAAGAATGCCAACACCGCAATTGCTTGCCCTGTAGCAGTCAGTTTCCTTGGCATCGCATGCCTCATATATAAAATAATTGTGATCCATACTACGCCAATAACGACTGGCTCAATAGCTTCCATGACAACAGTCAGCCAAGCGGTTTCCTTGCCACTGAGCGCTGTAAAGCGTATGATAAACATAGCGAAACCGGCAATGAATATGTTCGAATGTCCACAGTACTCAATGAATTTGTCCACATTGAAGAACAGTACAAATACCAGTATCAAGCCAGCATATGAGCACGCATATGGATCAACAAATGTCCACCGGAGAAAACTGTGAATGCTACTCCAGAATGTGCCGAAGAGTATAGAAACAATAGTCAATACGAATATCTCAGGGCTATAACGTCGTATAGCCGACATTGGATATACCATGACACCAGTTTTCGTATGCCACCACCATTCAGGAGGACTCAATGGCATATGAGCCGCAACAAGCAACACCACCGCTCCGACCACAAAGCATACAATCACCAATATCAAAGCAACCAAAGCAGCATCATGTTCGGAATCTTTGCCAAAGGCAAACAAATCGATGGGTGAGAATAGTAACACATAGCCGATGGCACCCCACACATATTGACGGCACACTTCACCACGCCCTTCGGATGTTTCGCGTACCGCAATCACTATCGCCGTGTTGAGTAGAGTTAACGCAGCCAATACGAAAATATCACCCAGCAAACGTATTGCCGTATAGCCTCCGAGCGTACAATCCAAATCGCCAGTTGTCTATTCGGAAAGACGATAATCAAAGATTAATTCATGTGCATACGGTGTATAAAGTAGAATGCCATGCTCTCTCCTCTTCTCTCCACTTACCTTAATACATTCACTATCCGCTAATACGCTGCTCTTGCTATCGTAAGGATCAATCACTTGACACTCAATCATTGGTTTGCATTCACTGCCGTTCTCACGTTGTATCTTGTAATCCACTTGCTGCATCGGTATCTGACATTGGAAGCCATCTGCAAAATTGAGAATGTATGCATGTGTGTTTAATTTGATTTGGCTTGGCTTGTCAATCGCATTAGCACATATTTACTATTACTAATTGGATGCCATTCGGCTACCAAAACACATTAAAATGCATCATTATGGTATCGAAATTATCAGATATTATGCCCGAAATGTTGTGGGATGTTGGCAACGTCAATGCGTCTCACAAATTATAAGCATACTTGTACATAATTTTGTGATGGATCCGTACACTAGTAAAGGGTTACAAACTAAATTAAATAGGAATAATTACAGAACATAGAGAGGTAGACTTTAAATTCCTGATTTAAGTTCTTGATATGGTAAGAATTAAAGACAGTAGATCCTTTTAAATATATACATACATAAAAGATTGCAATCGATATTCATTTAATGATTGACTCTTGAATTATTTTCAATTTAAAGAATTTTCTCAGCATAAATTGTGAAAATCTCATTGATTGAATTAACTCCTTTCAATATTTTCTTTTAACTTGCCGGAAGTTTTCCTTAACTTCCTCCTCCCCATTACCTCCAGATGCATATTCTCATTTGATAACGATAACTTTTGTTCGTGTTCAAAATAAACCATAAACTACTCACCCAAAGGATAATTACACCAATCAGCGCTATGCGTATCGTTTTCGATATTTGTGGCTGCACGCAGCACCGAATGCACAACAATATTCTCGGTGTCATCAGTGTAGACATGGCAACTCTTTACAACAGTTTCACCGCTTTCGTTCTTCTCGGTAATGCATAAATGTGGTGCTGTTTTAATAGAAGCACGCTTCTTACGCACATTGCCGCTATGTTGCTCGGCGCTCAACAGCTCACCGCCGTTTTCCGATGAGTCGCGCAACTTAGAAGCAGCTCGTTGTGTGCGTAAACTCTCAGTAGCCGATGCGGTTGATTCATCGACATAATCAAATTCCGAACTATGTTCAGTGGATGGTGATGGTGTGGGTACATGTTCCATATTCTCATATTGTGTAGGATCTTGACAAGTGTAAGTGCACCTAGTTAAATTAACACTGCCCACCCTCCCCTTCCAGTGGTGACAGGTGGCCTCCTCAGAGCAACGTTCTTGGAAGATGACAGCGCCGTTAGCATCACATCCAAAGCTCACAAGCGGACGACGTGCCTCCTCACGATGAACTTCCGGTATGGCAAATAGGCAGGCGTAAATAATAGCAGCTATTATGAGGAAGAATGCAGTGAGAAATCTTAAGATGCGTCCATAATTAGTAGCGTTCTTGGCTGCCAGACGATCGGCCAATGGGCCGGCGATAAGTGGGCCAATGATAGAGACAAATGGGGCGATGATGCTGATATTACGATATTCATTGAAATTTAAACCGAGCAGTAAAGGTTTGGTTGCATGCAGCACATGTAATGCAGTGATACCTGAAGGGGCAAAGGAGAAAGGAAGTTGATTACTTAATTGAATAATTGTATGTAAATTTAAATTTGAATGTATTCGATAACTTACCACTTATGACAAAGAATACAACGACTTTGAGCGATATTAGGGATTTATTGATGCGCGGCTTATCGCGTGTTGCACCCATTTTGTTTGTGGTTGATTTTCTTTTGCAGATTTATATTAATGCTTACAATTAATAAGACTCCTTTTGTATAGTAAATATGGAGTACTTTGCTCTGGCAGGATTCGTTTTTTGAGTTAGTTATGCAAAAGCAATTTCGCTTTTTTGGGAAGCGTTTTTCGTATCGATGCAACGATTTCACTCGTTCATCGTACGATTCTCGTTTGGTTTTCCTTTAACTGAATTCAATAATTCTATCTGCAAATAGAAGAAGAACTTTTTTTATTATAAATTAGTTTCAATGCATTTATATTTTAAAAATTAAAATATTTAAATACTAATAATAAATAATTATTTAGATAATATTCATGCTTTGGAATTGCACGGTAACAATGATTCATGGATAGAATTTATTTTTTATAACTTTTCATAAAAACTAAATAACGAAAACATCATAAAAGTTATTTATTTTTATAGCTCATAGCTTGAGTTCAAAAATTCGCAAACCATTTTAAAGTAGTACTGTAGCGGTTATATTTAAGTTAAAGTATAATTGTAATTGTATAATTGTCAAAAAAAAAACAATTCAGAATGCATAATTAATTTACTTATAAATACACTGAACGCTTACTCTTTACTGTTTTACTCTGCACTATCATGTTTCTAATCTAAGGAAATTGACGCCTACCTTCCAAGATCAATTCATTCAGCTTTGTCAATGAAAAGATGAAAAAAAAACCATAATACTATATAAAAATCACTTAATTCCCAATAAAAAATATATTTTTAAATGCTTGGAAACCGCAAGCATTTATTTCTTTGAGTGTATGCTATAACATTTTAAGGAAATGACCTTAATTTCCTGTACAACAGTCAAACTGGCAATCAAATTGACAACTTTATTAAACCAACACTCAACATTGTAAGTAAGAATAGTTTATGAAAATCTATTTGTGGTTGCGAATACATACTTACATACCTGAACAGATTGATATAGATTAAAAACCTATAGAGTAAAAACCTTTTGTCATATGGAAAAGCTATAAATTATGTTTTGTGCTCCAAAATAAACATAACCATTACAAGAAACCAAACAACAAAAAATACAACCAAATAAATATTGCATTTGTAAATTGATCAAATACTTGGAAAATTTAGCACTCAAGTTTCCAACCGTGTCTCAACACAGCATTCACCAAAGCGGAAGTAATTACCACAAGAAAAATTACGCAGAGATTACTTACTTTACTTTTAATAACACAACAGCCCATGGAGAGCCTAGGCCGAGCTTTTCCCATCCACTCATGTTGTGCGTGTTATATTTGTACATGTACATTACGCATAGATACTTACAATTTATATGGTGAATTCATCAAACCTGTATATAAATGGTTTAGCAATGACTTGTGATATGTATTATAGCCATTAAAGGCAATCGAAGCCAAAGATTTGAAAAAATTTATCATTTAAAATGAATTTGAGAATTTTAGTGAAAAATAAGGAACAAATAATTTAAATACTTCCTGTGGAAAATAGTTATAAGTAGCTAAAAATGCGATCTTTCAACATAAAATCCTTAATCATTAAAAGAAATTGCTAAAAAGCTGATACGAGTGCAACAACAAATGCTTTCTCGCTTCATTATACCACTGTCATTTTTTGTTTAGTTTTTGAGAACGGCTTCTTGCTTTTACTCCTCGTATATCCCCGATGCAAGTACATACATAAGCATTTGCCTATTTTACAAAGTCACATGATTTTATTTGATATTTAACAAAGTCAAATGAGTACAATGAGTAATCAATACATCATTGCCAGCAAATCATCAATGAATTAAAATATTAAATTAAAAAATTAAAATAACAATGCGAACAAAAATAACAACAAGCATAACCGCTTGATAATAGTATTGATTTATGATGTTTCGTTCAATAATGACTAATGTCAATAAAAATTTTATTTTCATAAATTTTTTACATGTACGTGTCAAAAATAAACAAGTATCAAAAAAAAGGTATTGTGCTGTCCCGAAAAAAAAAATATATATAAAGGGGGTTTTTTTTAGAAGTGTGGTTTTCAATCTGGCAATACTTTTTTCGGAGTTGGTCTTTTTGCTGTCACTTGATTTCTGCTCAGTTTGGTTTGCCATTTCATAATGAATAGACTTACTCCTGAACAACGTTTGCAAATCGTGCAAATTTATTACCAAAACAAGATGGCCACCGATCCCGATGATCACAAGAAAATTTTGTTCAGCAATGAAGTTCACTTTTGGTTGAATTGGTACGTTAATAAGCAAAATTGTCGCACTTGGAGTGATCATAATCCACAAGCCATTGTTGAGACGCCGTTACATCCTCAAAAAGTCACTGTTTGGTGTGCTCTATGGGCAGAGGGAATCATTGGTCCATATTTCTTCAAAGATGAAGCCGGTCATAATGTTACAGTCAATGGGGAACGCTATAGAGCCATGATTAATGACTTGTTCGTGCCTGAATTGGAGGATATTAATGTGTGGACAACCTTTGGTTCCAACAAGACGGCACTACATGCCATACAGCCAACGAAACAATTAATTTATTAAAGGAAACTTTTGGGGGGCCTGTGGCGTGGCCTCAAGATCTTGCGATTTAACACCGCTGGACTATTTTTTGTTTTTTGTGGGGTTATGTTAAGTCGCTTGTCTACGCAGATAAGCCCGAGACGATTGACGTCTTGGAAGAGAATATTTGGCGTGTTATTACGGCCCCAATTGCTGCAAAAGTGGTTGAAAATTGGGCCTCTCGACTGGAATTTATTCGAACGAGCCGCGGCGGCCACTTACCCGAAACCGTTTTTAAAACATAATGGCAAATCCTTATCTTTATAATAAAGCTAAATTCTTGGACATAACATTAAATTATATGCGTTTTGTTTCTTCTTGAAAACCACACTTCTATAAAAAACACCCTGTATATATGAAGAAAAACACAACAACCAAAGAGCATGAAAATGAAGCATACATTGAAAATGATACTAATTGAATAAAACAGCAAGAATAACAATAATAATAATAATAACAATTGTATGACAATAATAATAACTAATAATATATAGACAATAAGCACACACACACATACCCTTCATACATACATATGTATATGTTCGAAAATTTTACATTAATTTTTAACGTATACTCGTATATGTAATAGTTGACGCATCATTTTTGATTATTGACAGATGAATAGATGAATGTGTATTGTTGTTGGTTATCACAAATTTCAATGAAAACGTTAAATAGCAGAAGCAAGCACACTGAGGGACGTTGATGTAGTAAACTCCAGAGAAAGAGAAGTAGAGGAAGTAAATAAATTTCCTAAATAGCATATCGTAGCCTGGATAAATTATTGCTGTATGTGAAAATCTGACAGTTTTGAGTTATTGATGCAGTTATATATAATCAAATCTAGGTCTTTCGATTGGTGTTATCAGTTTTTCGATATCGCCAATCCAAAGACATATTTAGACTAATTTTGTCGCGTATAGCAAGGTTATGACCTGTTTGGTCCTCATTTTGTCAAATGTTTTGTTTAACCTTATTTTTCTTTTAAGATAGAGATTGAAGTATAAGTTTCCCATCACATAATCTACTTGTTTTCTACATACTCGTATGTAATAATCTCATTAACTGTGGAGAAAATCTACTGTAGCGTTTTCGAGAATTTTGGTTTCAAACTCGGAATGTGCGCAAATGTAACATACGACAACAGTTTATCCAGGCGACAATATATACGTATGTATGTACATTGATGATGGCATTGTTAATATGTGAGTGTCCGAGTGTACTCGTATACAAAAGGGTGTCAGTGTCAATTTAATTACATTTTACCAAGTAGTCAACAGCATTTACACATATTTATCACAATGTAATACATATATATATGTTTATATACATATAGATGTACTTGACTGTATTCACGCATGTATGGACATATGTACATACTTATTTATGTATATAAATACGAGTACATAAACTAGGGGACGATACGCAATTAACAAACATTAGCGATTGTATTTGCTCTTTTTTTTATGTAGATATTCATGATGTTGGCGATGATGGTGATTACAATAACGATTACATACTGATAAATGATGCGGCTGTTAAGAGGGCGGGCCAGTAATAAAAGGGTGACACACTCAATGAATAAATCACAACTAAATGTAAAGTTATTGATAATAATGCGTTATTGTGCGGGTAAATATTTCTCAAAAATTTAATTTAATAACAGCAATAACATGCACCAGCAAATATAATGTGAAGCTTGTACATTACATATATACGCACTTTTTCCCCTGAATCACAATAGTAAATGTAAGCACCCATCATTAAATTTATTGGTGCATATTTCTTCCAAAATGATTTGTATACATTAATTGAAATCCCTTGAGAAGTCAGACAGACAACTCAAACTATTCTTGCTTTTTAAATCATAATTTTTTTATGTTAAAAGTTATTTGCAGCACACTGATTTAATCTACATATATACTACATATATGTTAGTGTGTATGTACATAGATAAATATATAATGTAGTATGAATGCTCAAGCCTATGAATATTATTAAGGTTCTGTAAAGCTATTTAAGCTATTTTAATGGATTCAATTAATAGAATTTAAAAAATATTAAACAAAATGCTAAGTAGTTCAAGAACTTTATATAAAGGGTGTTTTTTTTTAGAAGTGTGGTTTTCAATCTGGCAATACTTTTTTCGGATTTGTCCTTTTTGACATCTGTCACTTGATTTATGCTTAGTTATGCCATTTCATAATGAATAGACAACGTTTTGCAATTGTGCAAATTTATTAAGTACCAAAATAACGGTTCGGTTCGCGCGATTTTCACAAGAAAATTTTGTTCAGCGATGAAGCTCACTTTTGGTTGAAGGGGTACGTTAATAAGAAAAATTGTCGAATTTGGAGTGATCATAATCCACAAGCCATTGTTGAGACGCCGTTACATCGTCAAAAAGTCACTGTTTGGTGTGCTCTATGGGCAGAGGGAATCATTGGTCCATATTTCTTCAAAGATGAAGCCGGTCATAATGTTACAGTCAATGGGGAACGCTATAGAGCTATGATTAATGACTTTTTCGTGCCTGAATTGGAGGATGTTGATGTGGACGAACTTTGGTTCCAACAAGACTGCATGCCATACAGCCAACGAAACCATTAATTTATTGAAGGAAACTTTTGGTGAGCGCATTATCTCGCGTCGTGGGCCTGTGACGTGGCCTCCAAGATCGTGCGATTCAACACCGCTGGACTATTTTTTGTGGGGATATGTGAAGTCCCTTATCTACGTAGATAAGCCCGAGACGATTGACGTCTTGGAAGAGAATATTCGGCGCGTTATTACTGACATAAGGCCCTAATTGCTGCAAAAAGTGGTCGAAAATTGGGCCTCTCGGCTGGAATTTGTTCGAACCAGCCGCGGCGGCCACTTGCCCGAAATCGTTGTTAAATCATAATGGCAAATCCTTATCTTTATAATAAAGCTAAGTTCTTGGCCATAACATTAAATTATATGCGTTTTACTTCTTCTAGAAAACCACACTTCTAAAAATACACCCTGTATAATTCAGAGTAACTACATATTTGCATTGCAACTCAGCTCAAATACCAAACAAAATGCATAAATTTCTAAAACTGCTCTATTCCGAATCATTGAAAAATTAAGCTGAAACTTTAGTATAGTTTAACTAATATTTTTGGCTATAACTTGTAAGGATATTTACGACATGTCATGTAATTTTTTTTCAGAAAAATTATTGTTTTTCAGATAAAATAATTTTTTTTTTTTTAAAATATAATGTTTTTAAAAGTGTTTCGCTATTGAAATATTAAAATTAAATCGAAGAAAATCTGTCGGAAGCTAATTTTTTTACAACAAATCCGAACCCTTTTTTACGTATCACTTTTTTACGTATTATATTTTCGAAGTTGAATGCGTTTCATTTCAAATTCGGTCAAACTGCAGCAAATTGCATTCCCTTTTTTCAAAAGTGGTCGTGATGTTGTACTGAATGACAAATGTTTTCAATATTAAGTATATATAATATATTTGACATAAATAAAGGCAACTATAGCAAAAAAAAATTATTCATTGATTTTTTATATCAATCATTTATTTTAACAGATTTCGCTGTTGATTGCAAATAATAAAACTATTATTATTTTTCGAAGCAATTGAACTTTTGTTCATTTAAATGTTTACACTGTCAGTTTCATAACAACAGTTATCTCATTATTTTATTTGTATTCACTCTAATACTTAAAATAACAACATTTCTATTCATTCGACATTTTACACTGTTAAATGTAAAACAACAGGACACTGACTGTTATCTAAACAGTTCTGACTTTCGGATTGGATTTAACAGTAAAACCCGTTGGTTAAATACACTTTCCGTTTAATATAACAGAATTTTTTATTTCAGTGTAGAATAATAAGTTGAAAAGGCCTGTCAAATAAACCCAAAACCAGCTAAATGGTAATAAAACTCTAATTTCGTGTGTTATCATGTACTTCATCTGCTCAAAATACTGTCGCACAGTGTTACCAATCAAATACCGTTTTTTAAATAAAGCCTCTGAAATTAATCTGATTTTTTTTTTCTTTCAAGCGAATGAATTGGATTGGAATATTTTATTGAATAATTTAATTAATTTTTGATAGTCCTCCATCTTCCCTCTTTCGCCAATTTCATTCTAGTGAGAATTTAACTAAGATTTTCTGACTAAAAAAGAGTATGTACTCGAAAAAGCTGTGTACAAAAATTCTTAAAATCACGTTTGTTGCAATTACGACATACGTAAAAAACACTTTAAAAACCTAAAACTCATTGTCAATGTTAAAGCTATAAAAAATGCATCATTAAAATAAAACTATTATTAATAAATTTCAAACCGATAAATATAAAAATAACCGGTTTTCTTTTTGCATATGCATAATTACATCACCGACAACAGCAAATAAACAACAATGCAGAAACACATCATGGTAAAATAGAATCAGCATTAAAATCACATCATCATCATTATCGCCATCATTATCGTCATCATAATCATCATCATCATCATGATAATCATTATCGTCATTATCATCAGCCCAATCTTGAGTGCTACGGAACACATACGCCCACTGTCGCTGTCTTGCCGTCGTATTAATAATACACAGGCACACGATTATACATACATACGAGTACCTACATACAGACAAACACACAAGGTACGAGTACATTTATCTCGAATGAAACGATAACGAAAAGCAAAAGTGAGTCTGATAATTACGTTAAATTGAAATTGAAAGAAGAATGTACCGTACCGTCATCATCACTACCATCCGTCACTGTGCCCCTTACACCTCCGGCGCGGTTGGTTGAGTCGCTGTCTAACTGACTGACTTAGCTAGACAACTGACATCGCCACAATTGCTTGTGAGTAATAAGTACAAATGTATTCAGTAAATAAATATATAGTAGGGTACCTTACGAATTCGAATACATCGGAAACAGCAGTGAAAACAGCTTAACAGTTCAAGAACAACGCAGGCACAACTAAGTAGATATAACTTAAAGTGTGGGTCTGGCACACGAACACATACACATACACGCACACAAAGTCACATTAATTTGTTCTGAATGAGGTGTATGCGAGTGTATTTCTTTATTGAGAAATGATTTTGTAATTAATTTACATAAATGCTGCTGCCATTCAACAAATACTTACTTAGTCAAACAAAATAGCTTCATACATATACTCGTATGTATGTACATACTGTATATACATATGTATCGAATTAATCGATACAAAACACAATTCTGTGTATAGGAATACATTTTCAATACTTATAATAGAATTTAATACAATAAATAACCTTGCACAAGGTGAAATTTCGGGTTTTGTTTACTATCTGTATATAGATACAATAATAAAAATAATAAAAACATACGTACATAATTGGTAGACAAAAGGTAATGTAAATTGTCAATTACTTACTAGGATACGATACCTAAGAGTATCCTAGTAAAATAAAATTAACTAAATTATGTTTTATCACATCCATTTATTTACTGCCACAAAAGTCCATGAAGAGCCTAGGCCGAACTTTTCGCCTCGATTCATGTTGTGCTAGTTACATTTGTTAACGAATGTAGTAGGCCCATTACAGTTTTATGCCAAACTCGACCGGCCAACCGAAAAGCTTTCCTTAGGCAAGTTTTACTCTTTGAAGTGTTTTTTTCTTTGGCCAGATTTGAACCCGGGCCCTCTGCATAGGTATGCAGCACTCTATCAACTATACCATGGCGCTCTCACAAAATCTCAGGAAAGAGAAATTATTCGTTTCCAAAGTCGAAATTTTCCGTGATTTTACTTTTGAATAAGACAAAAGTCTAAAAAAATCATGATTTCGTACTATTTGCCAAAGAATCCCGGAAACTCCAATTAGTAGCTTGGGGTCACAACTCCTTATGAAATCCGAAATCAGATCTTTTTACCATAAATTTTTTTTTTTTTTTTTTTTAATCGAAGATTGAAGGTTGATTGGTGGGTGGAAGAAGGAGAGAGGGAATGCAATCACACAGGACACCGATAAAAAGATAGGCAAGTATTATGCCTTTAGAACAATGAACTTCAGTTTATCAGTGTCGACTATGCCCGCATGTAGCGCCAAAGGCCAAGCCTTTCGCATCCACTCATGTTGGGCGTGTTATATCTATACATGACTGGAAGGGACCTACAGTTTTATGCCGAATCCGAACGACGAAGTGAAAAGCTTTCATAGGCAATTTTTACTCTTGTAGGTTTGCCATTGCCTGCCAAGAGGTGATGCCGTTTAGAATAATTATTTTTTCTACTTTTTTTTTTGATTTTGCCTGGGCCGAGATTCCAACCCCGAACACTCTGCGTAGCAGTCCAACGCACCACCACTACGCCACAGCGACCACAACAAATTTATCATTACCATTAATTCTTCAGGCAGTGTTCGAAAATTCCAGTGAATATTTAGCAAATTACATAAAATTTAGTTTTACTCGCACACACACACACACCTAAATATTTATTTCGATTTTAGATCGATGATTAAGTTCTAGCTTCAAACGATGTAATTATTGAAAAATCAAACGATCAATAGCTCACAACTGTAATTATACTAAATCCACAGGGAATTTTAATTCATTTCGTTCAATTCTATTCATAATAAAAAACCGCAAAAAGAATTTTTTATTATTTTCAAACCCAAATTTAAACAAACAAACAGACAATCTTAAACACACGTTGGCAGCTGTGCGGCGTGCAATGATCTCATTTCGAGCGACAAGCTCTGATTTAAATTCATTTTCGTTGATTTCATTTTTTTGATTATGTGTTTTCCGTTCCGCACAATTATTTGGTGGCTTCCTCCCAAATTTTTGAGATTTATTGCGTGTGCAACATTAAAGCAACAGAATAAATATATAGAAACATATACTAGCACATATGTATGTATACAATTATGTGCACATGTATGTACGTAAACAAAATAGATACTACTGTAGACATCTGAGCATTATTTTTGACCCACAGAAGGTAAAGAGTGGAAATAACAAGAAAAAAGGCAAAATATGCACGCATGCGCAATAAAAATTTATGAATCAAATGTAGTGTGTACATAGTAAATAGTGTGATGAATAAATATGTATGGTATACCGCGACTACTAACAACAAATTAAAACAACGAAACAACAAAACAAAAATCAAGTACAAAACGAAACACAACAAACAGCAACGTGTTGCGGTACGTAAACAAAGTCTACAAATACGCAAAAATACGACGAGTACAAGTATTGTATAATATATATATTTATACTGTATATGAATGTCGAAATGTATGTGGGTCTGTATGTACATATATTAATATGTAATGTATATGTAAATAAGAAGTAAATTCAACTTAAATTTAGTTACAAAACGTACCAAAAAAATAATCACCAAAAACTTACACACCTTGAATACAAATTGAAAATATTTAAATTTATTAAGTATTGTATGATTTCAACGCAGACGAACACTTTAAGTTAAGCAGCAGCGGTGGTGGTATAAATGTATGTGTGAAATATCCACATATTTAGTTCTTTCTATACGCTAGAGGGCGCGATTTATTATAATAAATATTTCATGCTGTGTAAATGTATTAGTTTATACAGTGGAGTAATTAAATTTTATTAAAAATAATTAAAAATAATTTTTATTAGAAAATGAATACAAGAAAAATTCCATCTAAAGAAATACACGAAATAAAAAAAAGAAATTATTAAGTATTACTTAATTCATTCAAGGCAATAGACAACAAAAATTTGTATCAACTTACAACCAGCATTTTGTTTCTTACATATTTTATGGAATTAAATAGCAACAACAACAAACACAACAACTACGCAAGTACGTAAAGTACTAAAGTTGGAACGCACTCACAAATTACACTGAAAGAACACACGATTACCACCACAGCAAAGGAAACAACAATAAAATTTCACCCAAAACGGACAAACGAACGCAGTAAAAAGGAAAAGAAAATATTAGAAAGGAAAATTTTTAACGGGGATAGGGTGAAAGGGTGCGGGTCATAATTGAGAGTAGAGTTGCGTGTCTGACAGGCGGTGACTTTAGAGGGATCCAGCAGTGCGGGTGGTACTGCAATGACCGACGAAGCGACGCATAAGGTGAAACTACTAGCAATGAAATTAACAACAAGCGGCGCAGCGCAGCGCTACGCAGCGCGTCAACAAAATTATAGCATGCAGGCAGTTAGTAGTTTTTGTTAGCATAACGCAACAATATCCATAGATACATATAAATGTATGTGTGTAAGTACGAGTAAGTGTGTGTGACAGCAACAACATACAAAATTTAGAATTCCCTGCAAAATGTTTACCTTAGGTCATAAATTAATAAACATACACACACACAGACACACATGAGTGTAATTTACTAGTATTGACTTTTCTATATGAGCGCACGCTCTCACATTTTAATGAATGTTTGTTTGTTTGTGTGTGTGTGTGTGTGTGTGAGTATATGGGCGCAATAAAACCACTGAAGCATACACACACACGCGCACTCAACTATTCCGTTGACACAAAGAAGCAGCAATGAAATGGCACACAAATCCCAGCAGCAGCAACTAGCAATATTGTTACAGCTATTGCTGCTAACTACTACTAACTGCTGTTGCTGTTGATCATCATCAACGCGGTCAGCAAATATACATAAACTTTTGCATTTATTAAACGAGTATAGCGAGTAGGTATCTGCTTTTTGAGCTAACATTTTAACAAAACCTTCTAATCTGAATTTAGATTTTATTTTGTATATTGCTGCTAGTGTTGTTATTCTTGCTGTAGTTGTTACTACTGCTACATATATTGCCAGCATTACGTCATGCTTTGTTAAAGTTTAGTCTATCGATGTTGTATGTTCACCACTTTTTTAGTGTATCAGTATTTGTGCTTCCTTTTTTTTTTTTGCTTTTTATTATTATTGTTTGTTGTTGATGTGGATGATGTGATAACAATGCGCTCATATATTTTATTATTACCTTTTTTTTTGTTTTTGCTCTTTACTACTTTCAAAAAACTATTCGCACGATATTTTGCAATAATTTGTGCGATAATAATAAAACGAAATTAAAATTCAAATGAATAATATTTTTAGCAATGTTTATTTAACGTAGTCAACGGCCTAATGACCTATTGATAACAAATTGAGGGCAAGAATATGAAATATGTGAACTAATTACAAATGATGGCATAGTATAGAATTTTAAATTTTTGCAAAATAAATTGTAATAATTCATTTTGAAGAAAAGACTTTATTTAATGATTTTACTATTGTACAGTGGAATGAAACGTCAATTTATTCGATTCCAAAAACTTAACCAGAGAATTAAATTTTATAGTTACAACTAACACACAGAATGCAAGAAGCTTTAACACCACATTAGAGTGGTTCTCCGAAAAAAGAGGTTAACAATTAACCCAATTAAAACAGTGCTATGTAAAAAAAAAACCTTTCAATTTGAATTTAGGTTTTACTTTCCCTTTTACTTTGAGGAGAAAGCTTAATCTTAAAACACTCAGACTCAATGAGTAAGAATTGGTACTCAAGCCAAATACCTTGGGGTATCATCTGGAACTCAAATTTTTCTACATATTTCTATCAAAAAGCCAACAAGGGCCAACGGTAAAAATATGGCTACATACATATAAGTATTATCCAGAAATTTTGAGGTTGTTTTAAGTGACCATCGAATATGGAAGAATATACAAAATTTCACAACTCTTCACGGTGCACAATTACACTGATGGGTCATAAATGGAAGTTGCCGGTGCTGGGACTAAGATTTCAAAAAACCGTAGCAAGCGATGGTTCATGCTGCAGAAATATTCATCCCGAGAATGTATACATAGGCGAATAAACGATGCCCACATTTACATATTCTCAGAGAGTGAAGCAGCCCCAAAAGCTCTGAACTCTTTCACCATAAAATCCAAAAGTTTATGGGAATATTTTAATCTCCTCTCAACCCTAATTCACAGGAATAAAGGATGTAAGGAAAATTAAAAGGATGACAGCCTAGCAAAAAGAAGGGCACTTAGGCCATTCATAGATGCCGTACCTTTTTGTAGTGTGTCGTCGAATTACACCCAAACAACAATAAGGGATTGGAGACAAAAGTTCTCAAAGACTACTGTACTTAACTAAAAGGTCCCCCACAGACTTAAAGATTTATTTACCCAATCACCATTAACTCTAAATCGAATAGAAGAATCACACAAAATGGAAATTCAAATCCTTACAGAGTTTCTTACAGGACACTGTCTTCTCAAGTACCTTAAGAAGTTGACTTCATCGCAATGCGATTCATGCCAACTATGTAATGAAGACATGGAAACTCTGTCGTACTGAAGTCGTACTATGCGACTGACCAGCAGTTCTTAGAATCGTCAGAAATCTTAATTCAGAATTGTATTAAAAAGAATGGTTGCACAAAATATCTACTAAAGTCGCTGTGCGCTATAGCCTGCCTAATAATAATAATAATAATAAATAACTTGCCTCACTAACTCAGTTTTTCTGCAGACTTTACTTTGAATATATTAATTTTTGTTTCATTTCTTTGAATAAAATTTATTAGCAATTGGGAGAAAATATATTATTCTAGGTCGACATACATATTTTCGAAGACAATTGAGGATACATACCCGATACATACACTTCCATAGAATTGGACCGAATTTAATCGGAAGTTGGCACTTTGAAAAGGAAATAAAGCTAAGGGCAGGAGTTACAATAATCAAGCGAATATAGTCCAATTTAAATAATAAAAACCTTTTATCGTTGCATTGCTGGATTCTCTCGTGGAAGCAGAATGTAGAGGTGAAAGTAAGAGGGTAAAAATTTTCAAAAGTTAACCTGTAAAAATATTTACTTTTTATCACACTTGTTAGAACTTTTAATTAAGTTATTATAAATAATAAATTTAATTTAAATTATTTGCAAATAAAACATTCCATGAATTCTCAATCCACTGTGCACTTTGTAATCGATGAACGCAACAAAATACTTTCAATTAATATTTAAAAGACGCATGGGTAAAAACATACAACACAAACAAGTATGTCAATTCATTAACATAACGCCAAGTGTTAAAGCAGTTTTAAAATACATATTTATATATGTACGTGTATTTACACACAATTCCATTTGAATAAGTTCATATTTTAAATCACTGTGATGACAGTATCATACGAATAAATAATTGAACAGTTCACCATTTAATTTGACCTGTTATTGTTTCACTTTGCCACCATTCACAGTCTTGAAAGCAACCCAACAATTCGAAACGTTTACTCTGCTGCTCATAAATCATAACTCATGCCAAAACCGTCAGTTATTCTTAATTTAACTAGCAGCCACCATGACTGATTTAAGACAAAAACTGTTAACATAAACATTTAATATTGTGTGTTTTTTTCACATTCTGTAAAAAGTACCGGATCATTTAAAAAGCCCGTTTAAAAGGATTGTAAATATTTATTTTGACACTAAATTGATACCTCTATCCTGACGTAAAGTTTGATTTTGTTAGTTCATAACAATTTTTACAATAAATAAAAATATCGAACAAAGAATTTGCCTCAAATTTCGTGTTGCAGATGGAATTTCGTGTGCTGGAAATGTCACAGACACTTTACAATGAATCTACTTTATCAAACACGTGTGCTTACGAATGGCGCCTTTAAACTGAGCTGAAACCGAAAACACCAGAAAACCACTTCGAAGTTGATCAAAAGTCAAGGTAATGTTGGCTGTTTTCTTGGATTATCGCGGTATTGTGTACTCGCAATTCTTGCCAGAAGGTCAGACGGTAAATAAAGCATATTATCTAGGCGTCAGTGGTCGCTGTGGCGTAGTGGTAGTGCGTTGGACTGCTACGCAGAATGTCCGGGGTTCGAATCTCGGCACAGCCAAAATCAAAAGGTAGAAAAAATAATTTTTCTACACGGCACCACCTCTTGGCAGGCAATGGCAAACCTACAAGAGTAAAAATTGCCTTTGAAAAGCTTTTCACTTCTCCGTTTGGATTCGGATTCGGCATTAAACTGTAGGTCTCTTCCATTTATGTACAAATATAACACGCACAAAATGAGTGGATGCGAAAAGCTCGGCCCAGGCCCTCCATGGGCTGTTGTGCCATTAAAAGTAAAGTAAAGTAAGTAAGTAAGTATCTAGGCAGTATCTATGCGACGTTTGAGAGAGTAAATTCGTCGAAAAAGGCCAAGTTTGTGGAAAGAAAAGTCATGGCTATTATTGTGAACGAATTTCTAACAACAAATATCATCCAACAACCACCATATCCACCTGATATGGCTCCTGCTGACTCAAATTACTACTTCGAGGCACCCGTTTTCAGTCGATAGAAGACATCAAAATTACCTGAAGTTGATTTCGGAAAATGAGTTTGAGTTTGGTATAAGTGTCTTATTTCGGAACGCGATACAATAAATTTAAATTAATAATAAATACTTTTTCGAATGTATTTCAGGAATTCGCCACGTTAATTTGAAAGTAATTACTGCAGTTTTTAAATACATCGTAGCAGACAATGATTCAAATAATGTTACAAAAATTGATGTTATCGAATATATCGATTTCTTTTAAATTTGTTCCAGCTTCTCAAACTTAAAATTTTTGTTTTATACCCAAATACTTGTTAAATTTTTGGTCAATAACATCGCTCTATTCGAATGAAGCGTGCTGTATATTTGTATTGGTGCATGTTGCAGCAATTTTCAATAGTCTAAAAACAAACAATAAATTAACACAAGATACCAAAAAAATCAACAAAACAATGTGCAACATTAATGGAAGGTGTCAAACAAAAAGAAGCATATGTTTAAAAAGCGCGTGTGTGTTTTTTTTTTTTTTAAACCAACATAAACATTAAGTACCTAGTAAGTACAATAAAATTCACGCAAAAATACATTTAAATAAATTAAAGTTTAGGTATAAGTTAAAATTTATTTTTACAACGCATTAGTGTAGCTTAAAGACAATTCTGTAGAAATTGTTTTAAGTGTTTTTGTTTTTTCTTAAAACAAAAAATCAAAAAACTCGCCGATGTAAACAAACGATTTTATTATTTTGTGCCAATACTTATAGGCGATGAGCGTGTAATTGCGAGCGTGTTTTTGTGCCGCTTAGCATTTGAATTGCTGCACTTTGCTCCAATTCATATTTCGATTATAAATTTAAATTTTTTTAAAGCAAATTTAACATACATACATACTCATACACTTTGTCGTTATATGACAGCTGACACTTGTTCTCACACACACAAATACAAAGACGCCACATGCACACTCGCGTTTTCAACAATGTAACAAGTCGACAGCTAAAAGAAAATGATGTCATATTTTTGCAATAGTTACTATTTGAAATTTTCAATTCTCGAATGATTTTTTCAATGATTTTGTTTACTTATAATCAAAAATATTCTTCAAGTATTTAAAAACAAACATAAAATCTTATTCGCAGATACTGAATTTAAAATTCATAACATAGTGAAGTAAGTGAACGTGTTCGATTATCGACTATGGAAAATTTGTGCATATTTCACTTGTACTAATTAAATGGAAAAATGACCACAATTGAACCGTTCAGAACACAAAAATATCATTGAATTTCTTTTGTAGGTTTTATGACGACAATTTCACAGTTTCATATACGTGTGAAGAGAGCACGTACATTTTAAACAAACGTACACACACACACATATATTCTTACATGCATCCAAAGTAAGTATCTACAGAAGTATGTATGTAGCACATTGTTTATAAAATACGAGTATATACATACATACAATATTATTTATGTGTGTTTTTTGTCTAGAACCTTGATTGCTAATTATAATTTTGATATGCAAAAGCGAGAAAGAAAGAAATATAGAATGAGAATCAAATAAAACAATATAAATAAATAACTTCAATTATTGCTTGCAATTAATGCTTATGTTAAAAAGTAATGAAATGAAAAGTATAAAAGTGACACAATTTATTTTTAACTGTGGCTAATTGGCAAAGAATGTTTGCGGTTTTGTGAATGCAGCATTGAAGAATATGAAATGAGGTAAGCATACTCGTAAGATAAAGATATTTTTCTTTAATTTCATTTGAAAATTATTAATGATTTTTTGATTTTTATATATACTTGAAGCAATTACCAGCGAAATGAATCTGTAATAAGTTTAGTCATTTGGGATAGAATTGAAGAAATCAGTAAAAGATTTTGAATCATTGAATAATAAATATCAAGAGTAAATGTGATCATTTATTGAGCAATATAACGTACTCAGGGTGATCTGTTAATGTTGGTCAACGCAACAATAGGAGACGATATAACAGAGGTAAAAAAAATATTCTATTAAATATTTCGGATACGGAGAAGTAGAAGTAGAAGTAGAAGTAGAAGTAGAAGTGGAAGTAGAAGTAGAAGTAGAAGTAGAAGTAGAAGTAGAAGTAGAAGTAGAAGTAGAAGTAGAAGTAGAAGTAGAAGTAGAAGTAGAAGTAGAAGTAGAAGTAGAAGTAGAAGTAGAAGTAGAAGTAGAAGTAGAAGTAGAAGTAGAAGTAGAAGTAGAAGTAGAAGTAGAAGTAGAAGTAGAAGTAGAAGTAGAAGTAGAAGTAGAAGTAGAAGTAGAAGTAGAAGTAGAAGTAGAAGTAGAAGTAGAAGTAGAAGTAGAAGTAGAAGTAGAAGTAGAAGTAGAAGTAGAAGTAGAAGTAGAAGTAGAAGTAGAAGTAGAAGTAGAAGTAGAAGTAGAAGTAGAAGTAGAAGTAGAAGTAGAAGTAGAAGTAGAAGTAGAAGTAGAAGTAGAAGTAGAAGTAGAAGTAGAAGTAGAAGTAGAAGTAGAAGTAGAAGTAGAAGTAGAAGTAGAAGTAGAAGTAGAAGTAGAAGTAGAAGTAGAAGTAGAAGTAGAAGTAGAAGTAGAAGTAGAAGTAGAAGTAGAAGTAGAAGTAGAAGTAGAAGTAGAAGTAGAAGTAGAAGTAGAAGTAGAAGTAGAAGTAGAAGTAGAAGTAGAAGTAGAAGTAGAAGTAGAAGTAGAAGTAGAAGTAGAAGTAGAAGTAGAAGTAGAAGTAGAAGTAGAAGTAGAAGTAGAAGTAGAAGTAGAAGTAGAAGTAGAAGTAGAAGTAGAAGTAGAAGTAGAAGTAGAAGTAGAAGTAGAAGTAGAAGTAGAAGTAGAAGTAGAAGTAGAAGTAGAAGTAGAAGTAGAAGTAGAAGTAGAAGTAGAAGTAGAAGTAGAAGTAGAAGTAGAAGTAGAAGTAGAAGTAGAAGTAGAAGTAGAAGTAGAAGTAGAAGTAGAAGTAGAAGTAGAAGTAGAAGTAGAAGTAGAAGTAGAAGTAGAAGTAGAAGTAGAAGTAGAAGTAGAAGTAGAAGTAGAAGTAGAAGTAGAAGTAGAAGTAGAAGTAGAAGTAGAAGTAGAAGTAGAAGTAGAAGTAGAAGTAGAAGTAGAAGTAGAAGTAGAAGTAGAAGTAGAAGTAGAAGTAGAAGTAGAAGTAGAAGTAGAAGTAGAAGTAGAAGTAGAAGTAGAAGTAGAAGTAGAAGTAGAAGTAGAAGTAGAAGTAGAAGTAGAAGTAGAAGTAGTAGTTGTTCTGTTCAACTAAGACTCAATAAGTTAACGTGAAAGGGATCTGAAAAGGCAACGCTTTTATTTAAAAAAATATTACAAATATTTTCTTGTGTGGAAATTGATCTTGAGGCAACTTAAACTGCAGTCTAATACTACTTACTTACTTTTAATGGCACAACAGCCCATGGAGGGCCTAGGCCGAGCTTTTTCGCATTCACTCATGTTGTGCGTGTTATATTTGTACATGAATGGAAGGGACCTACAGTTTAATGCCGAATCCGAACGGCGAAGTGAAAAGCTTTTCATAGCAATTTTTACTCTTGTAGGTTTGCCATTGCCTGCCAAGAGGTGGTGCCGTGTAGAAAAACTATTTTTTTTATTTTTTTTTTTTTTTTTTTTTACTAATACTAAGACATGATAATAATTGTAGATTATTTTTAAAAAAATATAAAAGTTTAGTAACTCCAAAACAAAATTTTCCGAAACCTCAAAAAATATTTATAATATGTCTATAATAATAATTTAATAATTCACAATTATAAATTAATTAATATTAACTCCTTCAATTAAATGTGAATTCACATTCATTAATTCATGAGGCGCCACATTCAAGCGGTAAAAATAACACTCCTTGAAACCTTAAGTAGGACGTACATCTACCGACCTAATAAAGGGTGATTTTTATAAGAGTTTAGTTTTTGAAAATGAAAAAAAAAACACAGAAATTTTACAAAAGTGAATGAAATTTTTATTTGCATCGATAAAAAATGTCCTGCCATTTACTTTTTAAAGATAATTTCACTTCAAGTGGTCCATTCTGAAGGTCCAATTTTGGCACATTTTTCACACATTTGGGCCGGAATCTCGGAATGTCACCAATAACGCATTCAATGTTGGCTTCCAAAGCAGTAATCGTTTGGCTGGTCCCTATAGACAAGAGACTTAACATAGCTACACAAAAAATAATCTAACGGGGTCAAATTACACGATCTTGGTGGCCAATTGACTACACCAAAACGTGAGATTAACTGCTCGCCAAATTCGCCTTTCAATGGATGCATGATTTCGCGTGCAGTGTGGCATGTGGCACCGTCCTGTTGGATCCACATGTCGGCCGAGTCCAATTCTTGCATTTTCGGCAAAAAAAAGTCTGTTTTCATCGAACGGTATCTTTCACCATTGACCGTAACATTGCGGCCTTCATCGTCTTTGAAGAAGTACGGCCCAATGATGCCGCCTTCTCTTAAACCGCACCAAACAGTGCATTTTTCGGGATGTATTGGTAGCTGCTAAATGGCTCTGGCTGGTCTTCACTCCAAATACGACAATTCTGCTTATTCAGGAATCCATTGAACCAAAACTGAACATTGTCGCTGAAGAGAATTTTGCAATAACACACATTTTTCACAGAGCACGAATTTTGATAGTAAATTTCAATAATTTGCAAACATTGTTCAGGCGTAAGTCTATTTATTATGAAATGGAAAATGAAACTGAGTATAAATCAAGTGACAGCTGTCAAAAAGACCAACTTCGAAAAAAGTATTGCCAGATTGAAAACCACACTTCTAGAAAAAACACCCTTTACTTATGGACAAGTTAATATGTGTATGGACACAATTTTTATGGCACATCATTTATACATTATCATTAGGTATTAGAAGACCATTTCTATGTATGCTTCAAAGTATTAATGTCAATTAATTAATATAAAAATTAAGCTAAAGGTAAGAGGGTCAATGAAATATAGCAAGTATAGCAAGTGCATTTGCAATGAAATGCGCGTATATGTTTGATTTAAGTTCTATGAAACAAAATGAAAGAAAATAAATATTATATATGAAGTTATAGATACTCGTATGTATTTTTATACAGAATTGGTGGCAATAAAAACAAAAATAGGCTTAGAAAATTTATAATACTCGAACACGCAGCACAAAAATTGGCACGCAATTGTGTTTGCAGGACAGACAGGTAGACATATAGCCCGATTAGAAAAGTCTGAAGGCTGTAAGACTATGACAAAGATGAAACAATGAACATTAATGCTGCTATTCACAACCATAGATAAATTCTGGTTTTACCATTTTTTAGAAAGTGCAATACGTATAAAGTATAGACTTTTTGGAAGAAAGGTGAAACGAAAATTTAAAAGGAAAGGAATATAAAAGTGGAAGGAAGTGTTCAAAATGCTATGTTGCTAACGCAATGCTTAGCAAGCTGTGTTTATATCGTAGGAGCTATTTCAAGAAAAGGCTACGAAAAAAATAACAAAAAACCGGAAGTTGGTTGAAATCAGTGTCTACACATATGCATCCTAATTGTTTTCATACTTGATTAATAGAGGGCGCTGTCCATCATTTCCGTGATAATTTTCGTTTCGACGATCACCTTTTACCCCCGGCGTAAATAGAAAAAAATTATTCTAAAGCAGTAAACTTCAGTAATTGAGTTATATTTTAAGAGCTTGGTTTTTGAAAATTTAAAAAACACAGAAATTTTACAAAAGTGAATGAAATTTTTATTTATATCCATAAATAAATTCCTGCCATTTACTTTTGAAAGATAATTTAAATGTTGCCCGGGGTTACGCTTCAAGTGGTCCATTCTGAATGACCAAATTTGGCACACTTTTTCACACATTTCGGCAGGAATCTCACCAATGACGGGTTCAATGTTGGTTTCCAAAGCAGCAATCGTGCTTGGCTTGTCCCTATAGACAAGAGCCTAACGGGGTCTAACGAGGTCAAATCACACGATCTTGGCCAATTGACTACACCAAAACGTGAGATTAACTGCTCACAAAATTCGCCTCTCAATTGATGCATGGTTTCACGTGCAGTATGGCTTGTTCGCACCGTCCTGTTGGAACCACATGTCGGCCGAGTCTAAATCTAGCATTTTCGGTAAAAAAAGTCTGTTATCATCGAACGATAGCTTTCACCATTGACCGTAACGTTGCGGCCTTATTCGTATTTGAAGCAGTACTGCTTATTTACGTATCCATTGAGCCTCGTCGCTGAAGATAATTAGCTTGCGAAACACATTTTTCATAGAGCACGAATTTTGATAATAAATTTCAATAATTTGCAAACATTTTCAGGCGGAACTTTATTCATGATGAAATGGCAAACTAAACTGAGCATTTTTTACTTTGAAACATATCAAGAATCACGCGTGAACTGTCAGAAGTATAAACGTCAAAAACCAAGTAGCAAAAAAAATCACCCTGTAGAAGAAAAAGGTAAGAACTTAGAAGACTCTAAATTTAGGTCTTTACTTTACTTTTAATGGCACAACAGCCCATGGAGGGCCTAGGCCGAGCTTTTCGCAGCCACTCATGATGTGCGTGTTATATTTGTACATGAATGGGACCTAGAGTTTAATGCGAATCCGAACGGCGAAGTGAAAAGCTTTTCATAGCTATTTTTACTCTTGTAGGTTTGCCATTACCTGCCAAAAGGTGGTTGCCGTGTAATAAATTTATTTTTTCTACTTTTTGATTTTGCCTGTGCCAAAATTCGAACTCCGGACACTCTACGTAGCAGTCCAGCGCATCACCACTACGCCGCAGCGACCACAATTTAGATCGGAGATCATTATTCAAATTATGGACAAATAAAACAATATTGTAATTATTCGGAATATTTACATCACTCAAGATACGCTGTTTAAACTTTTCTATAGAAAAATTATTCCAGATATTGCTTTTAAATCTACCAACTATCAGTTTAAATATAGGCACATAAAAGTATTTAGAAATCTTTCTACAAAAATATTTCGAAAAGAAACACTATCTCAAAACAAAATTTATGCAATATCAATCATGAAAAAATCAATTAAGCATATGCGTTCCAGCCAACATGTCAAAATATTAAAAAGGAAACAACACAACAATAACAAAAATATTTTTAAAAAATTTGTATGCTAAAGAATATTTTACATTTCTTCGAGCTAATATTTATTTTTTCTTTTTTTTTGCCCAAAAATAGGTCCCCTTCCCCATAAACAGTGAATACACTGTTCACAATAAACTAAATAAAGAAAAAGAACGAAAACATTAATAAAAATAGTATTGACGAAAAGAAATAACATAAAAATATTTGTACAAGATTTTATGAGCCAAGCACGGAAAACATTTACTTGAAAATTATGAAAATGTAGGAGCAGAAAATGAGAATATTCGCTAGGATTGCCGAATGTAGTATTTAATATTTGTACCTATTTCCAAATCCTTAAAAATATGGATGGTATTTTTTAGCTATTTGGTTTACTAGAG
Organism: Palloptera scutellata; assembly: GCA_958295655.1. NCBI lineage: Eukaryota > Metazoa > Arthropoda > Insecta > Diptera > Pallopteridae > Palloptera > Palloptera scutellata. The sequence goes on along the minus strand of OY282449.1, from coordinate 20,407,796 downwards.
TTATACATTTTATTTTATAAAAATTAATCGTTCAGTTTTAGTTATTAAAATTATTTTTATGCTTAAACCGCCATCGTTTATTATTAGTTAAATTTAATAAGTCAAAAATACTGATTACTATCGGAAACAAAGTGATGACTCATTTAAGAAGAATTTAAAAAAATCGGATCAGTTTTGAAAGTATTATAATAATTGGAACCATCAAAAATTTAGATCCTTATGAGAAAACCAAACTAGTGAGCTAGTTCATTTAGGTCTAGGTCTTTAGTTCATTTACAGTACTTTCAAGAAGAAAGCAATCGGCTTTTTCGCGTGAAATAATTTGAATATCAAGTAGGCCTTGATTTTCAGAAAATACTTGATTTCATTGTAAATTTCGCAATTTAATTGTAGAAACAGTCCATTATACGCTTTCGTCTCAAGAGCATATTTAAGAAATGAGTTGGGTGTACGCGAAACGTTTTGAAGCAGTCTTTTTTTGTTCCCATCCAAAAGGTTCCACTATGTCCCACTTGAATGCTTCGAGTACTTAAAAAAGTCGAAGGTGTTTGTCCAGCATTGGAACCAACACAAAAATGTGGACGACTTGCCAAATCGCGGCATTTGCAGAGCTACCTCGAAACAGGAGGACTTGGTTATAAAGAGGATTTTCGAAGCTAATCCAGGCATATCCTTGAAAGCAGCTTAACAAAAATTGGCTCGAAAGGGCATAAATGTCTCTCTGAAGACAATAAGAAACCGTTTGAGGGAGTTTCAGAACCAATTTCGAGCAACGACGATAAAACCCTTACTTACTGCAAAGCAAATAAAACAAACGCCAAGAGTGGGTAACTGAACATGTGGATGACGATTGGAGCCAAGTGGTGTTCACAGACGAATACTCCTTTTTGATGTCAAATATTATTAAGCGTGCTTGGTCCACTAAAGACGGTAATATCAGTGAAACATCCAGGAAAGGTTCATGTTTGGGGATGCTTCACAAAACAAGGATTTGGCAAATTAATCAAGTTCACGAGGAATTTCGATGCCAACTTCAAGACCACTATATACCGTCGTGGACTTCTGCCATCAACGGATATGTGGTTTGGGGCAGGAAGCCGAGATTGGGTTCTTCAAGAGGACAACGACCCAAAACATTGCAGTCGCTTGTGTAGCAGTTGGAAAGAGGAAAACGGCATAACTTCATTGGATTGGCCCTCACAGTCGCCAGATGCGAATCCGATCGAAAATGTTTGGGCTCTTATGAAGTTAAAACTACGTGGAAAAAAGATGGGTTCAATAAATCATTTGAAACGGCTTCTTAGGGTAATACGGCGAAGTAGTCTTTAGGATTTGTTTTTGCAAACCAATTTTGTACTTGGCAACCCTAGCATATTCGTGTATACTACATAAATTGAAAAATGTAAATAAAATTAAAATTAAAAACACATTTATGGAGAACAATAAAATTTTATTTAATTTTATACTAATTAGATTAAACTTAAAAAATTCAAATAAGCATATGAGCAAATGGGCAAAGGCAATCGGGGGCAAGCCAATTCCTCACGTTTCAAGAATGCAAAGTATTCATCGAGCCTAAATAATTTTGCATTGCAATCCAATGCAAAAGTTTAAATTCTCCGTGTAATTTTTCTTACTTACTTTACTTTACTTTTAATGGCACAACGGCCCATGGAGGGCCTAGGCCGATCTTTTTGCATCCACTCATGTTGTACGTGTTATATTTGTACATGAATGGAAGGGACCTACAGTTTTATGTCGAATCCGAACGGCGAAGTGAAAATCTTTTCATAGCAATTTTTACTCTTGTAGGTTTGCCATTTTTCCTACTTTTTGATTTTGCCTGTGCCGAGATTCCAACCCCGGACACTCTGCGTAGCAGCCCAACGCATTACCACTACGCCACAGCGACCACTCCGCGTAATGCTTTAAAAAATTATTGGGCCCCAATTTAAATTTTTATTTAGCACAAAAAAAAAAGAATAAATTTAAATTTTGTAAAAATTTTAATTCAAACCGAAATAAATGCACACAAAAATATTCGTATTTATTTCAAAATGGGAATAGTTCTGAGGGGAGGGAGATAATGAATTTTTTTATTTGGTTATTCCTCGTCTGCTAAGTAAACAATTTATGAGCGACGCCTCAATAACAACAGTGGCTGCAAAGTGTGGAAATACTTTAACTCATTTTTTCGATTCAATTTTCGATTTCATTCTTTTGTGTGAGTGTATGTGTGTTGTAAGTAAGTTATTTCGTTGCCATTAAGTTAGATTGGCTTATTGAGTTTACGGAAGCATTCATGCCCAAAAGTGATGTGCATTTAAATTGCTTTCAACGATTCAGCATTTTTTGCGTTGCAGAGAACGTGTGGCGTGGCAACTGTGCTGAAGCATAAGTGGTTGTCCAAAAATAAAAATAGGAAAACCAATGGGAACAAATAGTGATGAAATAAGTCTATTTATTTGGACAGCTAAAGACATAAATTGTAAATTGAAATGCAACTAAAATATAAAGTAGAAAACTAGGGCATATTCCAGATATCCTCGAAACTAACTATTTTTGCTTATTTAAGAATAGCAAATCATACTAAATGTACATTCCAAGCTCTTCTTCATGGAGCTTCTGGATCTCCTATGTGACAACTAAAAAGCAATGACTACTTTTTACAATATTCAGCCAAATAATTCCTTCTTCTGCAACATTGACTTTGCTAAGAAAACTTCTATTCACACATGTTTGCCAAATGATTAATAAAATGCTATTTCACAACTGAGAAGCAAAAATATAGTCTGTTTGCATAGGATAACAATTTTAAATGAAAAATTTAAAACCTAATAAGAAAATTTTTAATAATAATTTTAACATTATAGTTTTAATGTAAATTCAACACAAACCATGTCATTCTGATATTTTTAATGTTAAATTAACATTTTTGTTTTTACATTGAAAATGTCATTACAAAAATATTAAGTATACATTAGCATTTTTCTTATTTTTTTATTTTTAATTGAATGTATTAACTCATGAGAATGTTAATTAGAGTAAGTACATAGCCCAAAAAAATACATAAGATTTGTCGCAAATGAAGGGTGAAGAATATACATAGTATGTGGTCTCAAATCAATGTCAACTTGAATTCCGATACCAGCACTACGAAATATAGGACTAAAAAAGTTGATTATGGGTAATTAAATACTAGATAAGGGAACTGTAGAAATGAAAGCAGCTTTATTAAGTATTCGGTAATAGTCGGTAAATTTTGTCGAAAGTGTCGAAGTAATATTTAGGGTCAGTTCTGAAATGTAAAGGGTGTTTTTTCTAGAAGTGTGGTTTTCAATCTGGCAATACTTTTTTCGAAGTTGGTCTTTTTGACAGCTGTCAGTTGATTTATGCTCAGTTTGGTTTGCCATTTCATAATGAATAGACTTACGCCTGAACAATGTTTGCAAATTATTGAAATTTACTATCAAAATTCGTGCTCTATGAAAAATGTGTGTTATTGCAAAATTCTCTTCAGCGACAATGTTCAGTTTTGGTTCAATGGATTCCTGAATAAGCAGAATTGTCGTATTTGGAGTGAAGACCAGCCAGAGCCATTTAGCAGCTACCAATGCATCCCGAAAAATGCACTGTTTGGTGCGGTTTATGAGAAGGCGGCATCATTGGGCCGTACTTCTTCAAAGACGATGAAGGCCGCAATGTTACGGTCAATGGTGAAAGATACCGTTCGATGAAAACAGACTTTTTTTGCCGAAAATGCAAGAATTGGACTCGGCCGACGTGTGGTTCCAACAGAACGGTGCCACATGCCACACTGAATGCGAAACCATGCATCCATTGAAAGGCGAATTTGACGAGCAGTTAATCTCACGGTTTGGTGTAGTCAATTGGCCACCTAGATCGTGTAATTTGACCCCGTTAGACTATTTTTTGTGGAACTATGTTAAATCTCTTGTCTATAGGGACCAGCCAAACACGATTGCTGCTTTGGAAGCCAACATTGAACGCGTCATTGGTGACATTCCGAGATTCCGGCCGAAATGTGTGAAAAAGTGTGCCAAAATTGAACCTTCAGAATTGACCACTTGAAGCGTAGCTGCGGGCAACATTTAAGTGAAATTATCTTTAAAAAGTAAATGGCACGAATTGTTTTATCGATACAAATAAAAATTTCATTCACTTTTGTAAAATTTCCAGGTTTTTTTTTTCATTTTCAAAAACTAAACTATTATAAAAATCACCCTTTATTTTTAATGTAGGTATTGTATGTATTGGTTTATTGTAGTTATACAGTGTGGGCCCTGTCGCACCTAATTTTTTAAAGCAAACAAAAACTAAGGTGCATTTTGAGCTGGAAATATATTTTATTTATTTCTCTACATTGTTGGCTTAAATTATGTGTGCAAAACTAGTGCCGGCAGGACGATTTTTTCTGGAATTTCGTCCCAACTTTCTTGTGAACGCCATTTGAATTGATGCATTTTCATATTTTTAAGGTGTTTCATTTATCATGGAGCCCCCATAAGCAAAAATCTAATGGATTCAAATCTGGAGAAGATAAAGGCCATTCATTCACCGGAATAAAATACGGAGTATTGCCCTTGCACCAACGCTGAACAGTTGTTGCTTTGTGAGCTGGAGCAAAATCTCGCTGGAAGCAATATGGATCATTGCCAAAAAGCTCGGATACATGAGGGAAAAAATGATTGACAAGAACTTATCAATAAAAAAGAAGGGCAGCTTGCCTTTTGCGGATATGACTCCCCACACCATGGCTGATGTGGTGTTTTGATATCATTCAATAGCTTGTTTATTTGTTCATCTGTTAAAAATGTCCATAAATCATTCGTTTACGGATTACACTACTCCCGTTGTTATAGAGGTCTGTTTCAGTTAGAATTCAACAATTTCAGCCAAAGCTGGGCCTGCAGCTGATCATCCACGCTAGGCTTTGTTATTGCTATTACAAGTAAACAGCATATACAAAAACGAAAAACACGAAGGGAAGGGAAAGCTTATACAATGCACATTAGAGCGGGTCGGTCCCCATACAAAAAAAAAAGAATCAAAAAACCACCCCCTATCTTAAATCTTTTTTTTTGACCACCCTAAAAACCGGCTAAATGAATTTTTGTTTATAACTTTGGCAGTTGATGACCGATTTTTAGGCTCAACGATTGCTACATTTTCTTCGTAGGTATTATTCATCTCCGAAGTCATTTGTGATAGTCAGGTCGCGTACTCAGAGTTGTACCCCCTAAAGGCAATATTTTTTTGAAAAATTTAAAGCTTTCAGAAAATCATTAAATTCTTGCCCAGGAAGTGTTTCATTAGGTTAATAAACGAAAAAGTTATAGCTGGTTAAATTTTGGTGCAATTCTTATTTTAAGTACTTAAATAATTTCGATTTTTTGTTGAGGCTCAAACCAAAAACCAATTAATATATTCAATATCTATTGTAGTCTATCCAGTGCTTGGGAATAATATTGTAATGATATATCTGACACTTTCAACTTGTGATCGACATCTGATACTTCGTGATCACCTTCTGCATCATCCTCACTTGAACAAGGTATGTAGCCAGTGGAATACAGAATTTTTGTGGTATGTCTGAAAAAACATTATATTCTGGCTCAATTTCCATTTCAGCATCATCACCTATGAAGACAATGTAGCAATCGTTGAGCCTTTTACAATAATATATCATTAATAAAAATCGGACATCAACTGCCAAAGTTATAAACAAACATTAATTTTTTTGAAATACTCTCAACATAAGCTTTCAGATAGAGGGTGGTTTTTTGGGTTTTTTTTGTGAATTGCTCTAATGCACATACTCTTTAACGAGTCAAAAAATATTTTCTTTTGAAACATAAATCAAATTAATTAAATACAAAAGAACAATTTAACTCAAAAATTAAACATTACCATTGTAAATTTCATAATGCATGTATTAAATTCTGACGAAATGTATTTAAGCAAAACCACAGAAACAAACAAGCGTACATCACCGAACAATCACATACAGCGAATGAATGCTGCACTCAAACTTCACACAAACTAGTCATCATCTGTGCTGACATTTCAATGCATAATTATATGCAACACCATGTCAAAAATGTCAAAAAGCAAACAAAATTTTCAATAAATTGTCAGAAGAAACTAACAAAATTATTTCTGTAGCAAATTGTCATATGCAAGCAAGAGCTGAAAAATGATGGTTAAATAAAAGCCGGCATCAAGCACCAAGCTCGTTGTTTGGGTTGTCGTCAGTATGTATGACATCATTGCTAGTCTTTAGCTTAATTTTATGCCAGTTCAAACTAGCAATATTAAACTCACTCTTATTTAACCTCAACAAATGTGGCCAACAGGTTTGTTGAGTTTAAATTTACTTCGCTTCTTTTTACCGCCTCTTTTTTCGCCGATTTCGTTTCATTAAGTTGGTTCAAAATAAATCAAATAATACAGCTTGCCTGATGTTTGGCAGCGCGCATGAATATAAATTTCGTGAATATAATTTCAATATTGAATTAAAAAAAATGGCTAAATAAATAATAATGGACAAGTTTGCCATATTGGGAATAGTCGTTTTGTGATTTGATTTAATGCAAATTTTTGTGGATTAGAAAATTATATTGCATGATATGTAGAAATAATTAAATGTGTACATATATCAATTTTATTTAAAGCTTTTTACCCAAAATCTTTTCCATACAAAGGATGCGGTTAGAAATTTGAAATTTAGTTTTCGTAATTACCGCTGTTTAATTTCCACCTCTTAGCAACTACTTTTTATTGGAGCTCTCCAAAAAAAAAAAACCAAAATTAATTCATTCATTCTGTTTGCTTCATTTTGCAATTTCACTTTTTATTGTTAAAGTTTTTTTATTTTTATTTTGTTTTGCTGCTACCATATTTGATCTAACATAGTTTGATTTTTTTTTTTCTCTGGGTTGCTCAAAGCCAAACTGATTGCAACATTCCATATAACAAGCACATTTGAAAAAAGTGAAAATTTTAAGTGTTTCTATGGCACGCACTGCATAGAATTCACAATTGGTTATATATTAATTAAATTTAATTAAGCAATTGGCAGCCAATTACAATTTGATTAATTGTTTTCATACCAAATTATGTTGAGTAGAGCTCTCAAGTGCTACGCAATCGAAATTAAGCATTGCAAATAAAGTGTATGTGATTAGCTTCTTTTAAGATGTTGTTTTAGAGAAGCAATGAGCGACAAGTACTTAAATACTTAGTAAAAAGTTAGGAAAGTGTAATAAAAATTAAAGAAACTTCTTTTCCTTACGAGACAAAAATTTGGAGTTTCCCAAATTCAAAGAGCTTCATTCTGAAATGAAATGATTGAAAGAAAGTGGTTTTAATACTGTGCAAGAGAGATAGGTAGAAAAGATAGTTAGGTGGTTCGAAAGAGAGCGCAAAACTTCTATCTTTTTCTTACTAAGTATCTTACTTTTCCACCTGTCTCTCTCGCACATCATTTTATGCTGACGCCAGTGTTAACAGCCACAAAGTGCGACAAATGCTACTGGCATCATGCAGCTGTAGCATAATTTGGGTATTTAATATACTATAATTTATTTTAAAATAATTATCAAATTTACTGGTCTGGAATTAGAAAAATGCAGAGAACTGATAATAAATTTTATATACAAAATTTGGATGGTTTTCAAAACATGTTTTCTACCATGCTAAGAATTAACTAAATAGCAGCGATATCTAGGATCGGTTTTCCTGGTTTTAAAACGAATAGTTCCTTCTGTTGCATACTTTTATAAAATTTATAAAACTTTCTCACAGCAAAGTTCTTTGTGAATTCGATATCACACTTCAAATTATGATGTCATACTTCAAAAGAAGAAGAAGACAAAACCCACATACAAAATAATAAGAATATAAAATCAAAGTACATACTTAGTTACGGCGCCCCAAGGCAACTTCAAGCACTCCTCCGCCACTGCAAATTATACAACAAAAATTACGCTTGTCGTTTTCATGAACGAACGATACTATTAGGAATTGTTGATGGTGCTTATGCTATGTCGACGATGCAATGCCGACTAGCAGAACGGATGCTCAGACAGACATACAGACAAGCATTCAATTCACAATGTTTCAACAAAATACTACAGTGTTATAAAAAAAATTGCTTTTTGCAGTGATTTTCTTCTGCTTCATCTTCATTTACTCCTTTTCTATGAGAACAGCATAAAAAAGAAGAGCAACAAAAAACAGCTACAACATTAGCGACAAAAATATAACAAAACAGCTGAAGTAATAGCAACAAGAACAATAACAACATCAACAACAACTGTTTAAGAAACAAATCAGCAACACGTTGCACATTGTGGCCTTTATACATTTAGTTATTTATATTTGTTGCTGTTTGAATGTCTGCCATTTGAAGTTTAAGTTGAAGAATAACAACACATTATTTGATGTTGTTGATGTGAAGTACATAGAGGCAGCAGCAGCATCATGCTCTTCTGACAGCGCCAAACAACAGGAATATCAGCAACAAAAGCGAAAAAATAACATAACAACGTTGAGTTTGCGCTTCTTTTTTTATTTTTTATTTTTTATTTTTCAATTTTTTGCTAAGAAACCAGTGTCAAGACAATAGAGGAAACGAAACATTTTAAATGCGTGACGTTGCTGGTGATTATTAAGAAAAAACTCAAACGAGAAGAAAAAACTCAGCAACAGCATAAAGTTTATCGGATTGTATATGTTTATATGTATCTGATCATTTGTTATAGTGTTCGTTTTTTTTTCTCTCATTGCAGTAAGAGTAGAGCAGATACTTCTACTCTTATTTCTTTTTGCGCACTTTTGCAATTCTATAGAAAAGGAATGGAAAACATTGCTGCTGCTGCTGCTGCTGCTGCTTGTCAAAGACAATTATATTTGTTGTTTACTTGTTATTGTTATTATTGTTGTTGTTTTTGTTGCAGTTGCAGTTGTTGTTTGGGAAAATGAATGCAGGGTTTTAATTTTTCCAAGTGGAAAGGAATATCATGGGGCAATACATTCACTTGTCATGAAAATAGACAGCAATAGATCAACTAGAAATTGAGATATAGGATTTATATTTCCTGAGCGATTTTCTTGGAAATTTCTGTAGGAAGCTAGTGAAAAAAAAAATAATAATTGTAATTTCTTCACATAATAAAAAAATTTAAATTTAAAAATAGTATGACCTAAGTACTATTTAGAAATATCACCTAAACCTGCTTGAACTCCACCCATATAACAGAATTTTTCAACCACAAAACTCTCTTACTGAAACTGCTCCTCTGCCTCACAACAAATGCAGTTTGCCTAATGGCGTAATTAATGGACATTGCTTGATTTAATGGAAAAAGACCTATGCAATAACTGTAATGACTTTTTGACTAAGGTGACTTAGAAGCAATTCTTTGCCATTGCGGAATACTAGCTAGGACTAGAGCACGCGTACACGTGAACATTTTATACTTCACAAGTACCAGGCTCATTTCAATAGAAAAAGGGTTTAGCTGATCATTAGATTAAAGATGATGGAAAACGCATTCTTTCTTTCCCTAAATGGCTTATTTAAAAAACATTGCACATACATGTCACGGGTACTTTTAAACTGGAAACAGCTATGGATGTAGCTCGAAGCTTTAATTGACTCTAGAGACTTTGTGGCAACACTATGGACCTAGCGGCCTTTGGGGGACATACACCACCACTTCTAATCCAACCTACATTTCTAAAACATTTTTTACAATATTTAGCAAATGATTTGTTTACATACTTTTTAAAAGAATAGAATTGAAAGAAAATAACTTTTTGCTGAAAAGAATAACTTTCGTATAAAGACGTGTTTTCAAATTGTTCCAAATTTGTCTTAAATTTACTAGTTTAATTATGATAAAAAATTTATTCTATTATCCGAATTGCTAAAATTGTGCTGTTGTGCCGTGCTACTGCCTACATTTAACATCAGATAAGTTTAATTTTAGATTTGAATATTTTAAAAGAGTCTATAAATTTTTCCTTTTTGTTAACATACTTATATAAATTATTTTGTGTGAGAACATATACTGTTCTGATTTTATCTGTTATTTTTCGTAAGTCTCGCTCAAAGAAACTCATCTTTGCCACTGTTTGTTCACTCTCAGCACAATATAGTGTGCATATGGTACATATCTTCTACTTTGTTTTTTATTGATAAATTCAACACCTTATGAATGCAGAGCATTGTGTTGAATGGAAGGAAGAAGGTGGGAGAATGAAAGAGGGAATGCAATCACACAGGACACCGATAAAGAGATAGGCAGCCATTGTGGCAAGTGTTATGCCTTTACCACAATGAACTTCAGTTCTATCAGTGTCGACTATGACCGCATGTAGCGCCAAGGGCCAAGCTTTTCGCATCCACTCATGTTGTGCGTGTTATATTTGCGCATGAATGGAACGGAACCGTAATTTGCATTTCCAGCGATTCCCAAGCTTTCCCTCATACATACTTATCTTCAAACTGCACGATGATTTACATGTGCAGCGGTTCGCAAACTTTTTACTCTTTGTAATATATTTTGTTTGCATTTTTATACTTTTTGTCGATGATAACAAACTAATGAGTTGAGTTTATCTGAATTGCACACTTAAAAATTAATCCGAGCGTCAGGTGTTTTGCTTGGTTGTGATGCTAACGCTCATATCAAGTGTGCTATCGCGCAAATCATGCATGACGGGAGAGGCTTTCGATGGTCTTGTTTACAGGGTAAATTGGCCGAAGTAGAAATAACTAAGATGCAATTGTGATTGGTAAGGAGTGGTTGGTGCTTGTAGAGAAATTGCAAATGTACGATATTGAGTGCCTTGACCATGTTAGTAATGTAGTGTTCCCAATTCAGAAACGATAAAATTTACGCACTTATTTAAACCCTGGGGATAAGAAACCTCTCTTACCTTGTATAGTGCCATCGATGTTTCTCCAACATTATTTTCTTCTCCTTTGGCTATGAATCAATATCTCATAGTTATACATGAATCTCATGTTGTTTTCACTATTTCTATTTCAACTGAAAATCATATGTTAAATTGCTATGACAGTTCTAAAAAAAACTGACCCTAATTGAATGTGCTCTTGAATGTGTTACAAAAAAAAACTGACAGTAACTAGTTGCACCAAAAAAAAAATTTTCATCATCACGATTTTCAAATGACACTTTAATCGATTATTTAAAATTCCATATAAAATCTAAATCTAATTTAAATTGATGACATTTCCATTCTTAAGTTTAACTTTTCATATCAACGAAATATTTATACTTTTAAATTGAGTTTTCCGGTTGAGATTAATAAAACCGTTGAAATTAACTTTAGGCAAAAGTTGCAATCGATAAAGAGTTGGTTTATAAAGCTAGACCAGATTCATAGAAGTTTATGCGCATTCCTCGTGTAGATACAAAATTTATTTAAAATAAAACTCAATTATTCTATTTAGTAGATCTAATTCAAATAATGTGGTCGCTGTGGTGTAGTGGTAGTGCGTTGGACTGCTACTCAGAGTGTCCGGGGTTCGAATCTCGGCACATGCAAAATCAAAAAGTAGAAAAAATAATTTTTCTACACGGCACCACCTCTTGGCAGGCAATGGCAAACCTCCAAGAGTAAACATTGCTATGAAAAGCTTTTTACTTCGCCGTTCGGATTCGGCATTAAACTGTAGGTCCCTTCCATTCATGTACAAATATAACACGCACAACATGAGTGGATGCAAAAAGCTCGGCCTAGGCCCTCCATGGGTTGTTGTGCCATTAAAAGTCAAAATCACTCACTCATCACTGATAAAAAAAATTAAGCCTTCAAGTTGGCTCCTTTTAAAAGGATATTAGACAGAATTTCCAATGCAAATGAAATCTTCCCCATAAGCTGAACTATGAATTAAGAAAATATTATTGAAAATATTTCAATGATATTAATCTCACAAAAATCACTTCCCAACAAGATGCCGGCATAAAAAGTAAACATGAGAACAATTTACTGATCCATGAAATACCTATACAATTTCAAAAAAAAAAAAACAAATCTCGTATAATAAATCAATAAATTAGTATCAATTTCAACACCCAAATTATACTCTTTAAAGACATCAAAATATAATCCTTTGCAATAACAAAACTAAGAAAAAAACTAAAAAGGTTCATTACTTTAATATGCACAGTAAACATTGTAAACACTCAGTCATTCATTCATTCATTCATTCATCTGCAATACACAGTACAAACAACAGCGAATATAATGAAACAAACAAAACAAAAATCGATATTCTCATTATGCAGTCTCAGGATCACAGCATATTTAGATAGCAACAGGAACAGGGAAGAACAAAAAAAAGCGCCACCAAAACAAAACTGCATAAAAATTTGTGCCAAATAACAATACATAATATTACATACATACAAACATTACATACATACATTACATACATACATTACATACATACATTACATACATACATTACATACATACATTACATACATACATTACATACATACATTACATACATTACATACATACATGAGTATGTACAGGGTTGAAAATAATTTCACACTGCTGTGCTGTGGTTGTATCTGCTGTCTGCCGGCTTCTTGGTCTCATTCAAAAACACGTTACTTTCCATCACCGCGATAGGCATAGGATAATGGTATTAGAATGCTCTGGCATGCCAGCGAAAGGATCTTAACTGGAAGTATGCAAAAACTATCAATCAAATAGAAGGGGGAAAAATATTCACAGTTACAGTGTTACAGAGCGTTGATTGTTAAGAAAACAACACCGGAAAACCCGAAAAAAGGGCGAACAAGAAAACAACCACCGGGAAGGTACAATAGAAAACCAACCCTTAAAAGTGCGGGTAGAAAAAAAAAGAATTTTTTTCTGAATTAGAATAAAGGAACTGCGGTTTTAATAGAATTTTCATATGAAAATTGTATGTGGAAAATACATTTAAGCAATAACAAACAACACCCTGTGTTATTGTGAGTAAAGGCAACAAAATATAAACATTAAGAAAAACCGAAAGAAAGGGGAGTAATTTTGGTGAAAAGAAAAATTGGATATCTTGGAGAAAATGTATTGGAGGAATATCATTAGAAAATAAGCACACTGTATATTGGCGGATGAGGGAATAATATGTTTGCAGTGAAAACTGGGAAGGAATTCGCTGCTGCGTAGTTGGTAGTGTGCTGGCCTGCGTAGGCAACACACTACCCTAAGGCTGCTGTACCACTAAAAGAGAACAGAAAGAAAGAAGAGAACTGAGGGGAAAGTAAAGATTTTTTAGAAACGAAATCTGGCTGTATCTAAAATGTATGAAAATAATGTAAAAAACCATATTTGAAAAATAGAAATCCATTCTGTGGAATTGTAATCGATTACTAAAGGCCGCAAGATAGAAAAAATACTGAGTGGAAAGGAGATTAGAGGGACGGTATTTTAAGTTATAGAAAGATTGGAGCTAAAGAATAAATTAAAATAAGCGATCTATAAGAAAAGTGTCTAGACAAGTTTAGACGTATATGAAAAATTTGCGAAAATCTGTATGAAAGTTTTTACGCAAGTAAATTTTTTTTTTTTTTTTTAATAATGTTAAGTATTTCTTTAATACATGGTCGAACAAATTAAAACTATTTGTGTGCAATAGTATAATTGAAAGACGATGTTGCGTTGAAAATTATTGCTGAAGAAAGCCTTAGCCCAGCACGTTCTGGTTCTTTTTACCAGCATTTTAAGGTTAGAGTTGCCATGTCCACGTAATCAATACGAAAGTGTAATTTGTTCAAGCTAAACTTACATTTAATAAAATGGTAAAATTTAAATAATCTAAGATATATGAAGATATTTCAACTTTCTAAACAAATAATGCTTGACGATTATTTGATCGCCGATCACTAGTATGTACTTTTTTACATTCTTTTAATACTTTTTCGCTACTTTTTTATTTGCTCTTCGGATTTTGTTGTTCTTGTTTTGAGGTAAATTAATCATTATTATTTGGTCGCTGTGTTGTAGTGGTAGTGCGTTGGACTGCTACGCAGAGTGTCCGGGGTTCGAATCTCGGCACAGGCATAATCAAAAAGGAAAAAAAATAATTTTTCTATACGGCACCACGGCACCACCACGGCAGGCAATGGCAAACCTACAAGGGTAAAAATTGCTATGAAAAGCTTTGCACTTCGCCGTTCGGATTCGGCATTAAACTGTAGGTCCCTTCTATTCATGTACAAATATACACGCACAACATGAGTGGATGCGAAAAGCTCGCCCTTGGCCCTCCATGGGCTTTTGTGCCATTAAAAGTAAAGTAAGTAAGTAATCATTATTATTTGGTATTTTACAGCCAAACAAACACAAATGTAAACAAACGATGAGAGTTGCTATTAAACAGTTTTATTTCTTTTCTGCATACATTTTCACCAAAAGTGTACCATTTTACTCCTAAAAGGCAATTGATGTGAATAATTTCACAATGTAACACTGGTTTGATGTCATGATCGAAATCCAAATCATTTGGTGATCGTGCTGATCATATTTTACTCTCTCTCTCTCTCTCTCTCTATCTATCTCTCTTTCAATTTTTAATTTTTTATTGAAACAACAACAACTCGTGCCCATGATGTGATCATAATCATTTGCAAAACAAGACACTTAGTGATCCTAAGTTAACCTGTAAAGTTTTTATTTGCCATTTGGTTTTGTAAGATTTCGAATTGTCATTTATGTAGATATTGTATATAGATACCTTTATGTAGAAAGGCCTTAAGAACCATTTTTCATAATAGTTAGGGCCTTTCTACATTAAGGTTACGATATAAATATTAAAACCGTATACAAATTTTATGGAAAAGAGTCAGGACAAGGAATTTGGAGAATAGAAAATCAACTATAAAGATATTTATGAAACCCCGCACTCAGATATTTTAAAGTTGTGAAATTTATGAAACCCTACACTCAGATATTTTTAAGTTGTGAAATTTAATTTAAATAGAAATCAACTGAAGTGCAAATGATAAACGCTTTAATAGACGCTGCCTGCCAAGAATATTAACTACAAAGCTCTTTTATACCATAAAAAGTGTAAACGTAGTATGCTCAACTCTACCAAGGCTACCAATTGTTGAAGTGTTTAAGGAAACAGTCGTAGCAGAAATATAAATCTAAAAAGTTATTACGCCAATTACAAAAAAAAAAAAAAAAAATTTGAAAAATAGTTGTATTGTAGTAGAACTTGAAAAACAACATCAGTGGATTAATATTTAAGAAAAAAAAAAAATAAAATAGAATATATGTACATAAAAATGGGTTCTAATAAAATAGATGAATACGATATAAGAGGAAGAAGAATAAGAAGAAGAAGAGGATAAAGAATGGCAGCAAAGAAAGAAATACATAACAATAAAAATTAAAAGCACACATACATAAATATACAGAGATCGAAAAAGAAATACATAATAAAGCAAAAAAAAATCAATGATACAGCAGGCAACAAAAACTGTAAATAGAATACGGGTACACAGACCCATAGAAAGCTAAACCTCACTGAAGCAGCTAGCGAAAAAAAAGTGCGTTCACAAAAACGACAATATACTAAAAAAAAAAAACTTCAAAAATACGAAGCCCAAAAAATACAAAAGACAAACAACACACAAAAATATAACAACAATAAAAATTGCTATATGTGATACAATAAAAGCGAAGGAGAATGCGAGGTATGACATCATCATCGTCATCAACATGGCAGCACCTCCAACAACAACATCATAATTAACATCATCGCTACAGCAACAATGTACACCGTAGTGATCCAAAAGCGACGATGATGATATTTTTCCGTATGTTCGTTCGGTTATTTTATTTTTTTTTTAAATAACGCAAAAATACCAACAAAAATATTGCGTCAATCGCTTTTTGCCAGGTTGCATATTTCTAATTAATGTAAAAAATTCTTATATCCATGTTGTACAAAAAACAGCCAAAAAAATATAAATAAATTAATAGCAACATATATTTATCCTCACAAAGTCATGTATACACTATAACATACATACATTTCTATATTACAGTCAACACCCAAGGTGTACTCCTGTAAATGAAGAGCATTGTGTTGATTGGAAGGAATATTGATAGGTGGCAAGAAAGAGAGAGAATGAGGAAGGGAATGCAATCACAGGACACCGATAAAGAGATATACAACCATTGTGGCAAGTGTTATGCCTTTACCACAATGAACTTCAATTTATCAGTGTCGACTATTACCGCATGTAGCGCCAACAAAAGGGATAGGAAGGACAAGGAGAATGTACCGTTGCTGTCAAAAGGTGGTGCTGTGTAGAAAAATTGAATTTATGATGATATCCTTCAAATTGTGACATATCACAAACACGCACGCACAGAGTAACAAGAATTTATGTATTATGTAACACAAATATTAACTTATAAAAGTCTTATGTGAATTTTTCCCCCAAAAAAAAGCAGCAATGTCATTAAATAAACAATAATATAGCATGTTTTAAGTTAGTACCCCAAAAAAAACAACAAAAAATCACAACAAAATTTTCTGTCTTTTCTCACGCACAATATTGCTATTAATATCTTAAACTATGTAAACGCACACTCACACACAGGCACACAGATATTTTAGCTGCCTAATTTTCATAGAGTTGCAGCTTTTTATTTTATTTGTGTTGATATTTTTTGCTTTCTTTATTGTGCCACTGCATCTTTTTCAACGTTTGCTGCCTACTTTTACATACTATAGAAGGAGCATGACTTAGCAATGGGGCAGGCAATTTTATATACGATATTTTTTATAGTATAACTATATATCCTATATGGCATCTATTTTCGTGTAATTCTGTTGAGTCATTGCATTAATACCTACATATATATTTTTTTTAGAATTTTTTTGTTGTTGTTGTTGTTATTCTTATCATTTTTATGTACCATATTACGCATGAAATTTTTTGATTTTGCGCTAATACTAAACTAGGACAAATCTTCTTCTTCTGTTTTGTGGTTTGTCGTAGTCTTGTTTTTTTTTTTTGCTTTGCAAAGGAAACTATTAACATCGCCACACATTTTATGAATGTTTGTATTTATTCTCATTCGACGTAAAATAATGTCAAAGGGGCATCAACGAGTCGGTGCATGTGAATGGAAAAGAATGTACACATTCTGTCACAAAAATACCGTCAAAAGTAAGTCACTTAAAAGGAATTGTAAAAATTATTTTTATCGTTTTAGCCGATTTGTCTTTTACTTTGTTTAAAGTGCTGGATTTTGTCAGTTCATCACAAGTATGGTTAGCGATTTTTACAATGAATAAAAATATTGAACAAAGAATTGGTCTCAAATTTTGTATTGCCAATGAAATTTCGTGTGCCGAATCTCTAAAAATATTACAGAAGCCTTACAGTGAATCGACTTTATCGAAACCATTGGCATATGAGTAGTACAGTACATTCAGTGCATTGGAAAATTTGCCTCGCTCTTGTAATGATGGCAATATGGTAATGTTGGCAGTTTTCTTTGAATATCGCGGTGTTGTGCATTCGGAATTCTTGCCAGAAGGTCAGGCCAACGCGTTATGCGGTGTTTGAGAGAGTAAAAGTTTGAGGAGTGAAAACAAATGGATTTTGCACAACGACAAAGCACCATCTCACAAGGCTATCATTGTGAACGAATGTGTGGTAAAACACTCAACAAATATCATGGCTCCGGCAGACTTTTTCTCTTTTCAAAACTCAAGTTACCACTTCGAGGCACTCACTTTCAGTCGATGCAAGACATAGAAGAGAACTGAAGTTGATTCCGGAAAATGCGTTTACAAAATGTTGTGGTGATGTGATTATTCGTTGGCATAATGGTCGCTGTGACGTAGTGGTAATGCGTTGGACTGCTACGCAGAGTGTCAGGGGGTTCGAAAATAGGCACAGGCAACATCAAAAAAAAAAAAGTAAAAAACATAATTTTTCTACACGGCACCACCTCTTGGCAGGCAATGGCAAACCAACAAGAGTAAAAATTGCTATGGAAAGCTTTTCACTTCGCCGTTCGGACTCGGCATTAAACTGTAGCTCCCTTCCATTCATGTACAAATATAAGACGCACAACATGAGTGGATGAGAAAAGCTCGGCCTAGGCCCTCCATGGGCTGTTGTGCCATTAAAAGTAAGTAAAGTAAAGTAATAGTGTTTTATTTCTGAAAGGACCTACTTTGAAGGCGATACAATAAATTTAAATAAATAATAAATATTTTATGTTTTCAATTCTCGGTACTTTTTTGACAGAATGTATTTATGTATGTTATCAATTCAGTGGAATAGTACCTAGTTTTATATAGTTAAAATGTATCTACTTTTATTTCATAAGAACTTTGCACTACAGCATTCTTTGTTGTTACCAACAGCAACCTCTCCCGATCAGCCAAAACTGTACGTGTGGCAGCTGCCAGCATCTTTCATTTCACAAACAACAGTTCGCTAACTTCAACCCTCCCACTAATGTTGGCTAATATCAGTCCAGTTCTTATCTGATATTTTACATAAGATTTCAGATTAATACTGCAAATTGAATTTAGTTGATAGTTTTTCGATGAGAACATGTAGGTTTCGAAACAGCAAACTTTTAAATTTGATGTATGTAGGTATCGATGGAATGGTTGCATGCGACAAGTCAGACAGACGTTTCACTTCGTTAGTGTGTAGCGGGTACACGTTTTAGTTTTTTATCAACATTTTTAAAATTTAAAATCATTTTCTCTCACAGATATATGAAAAATTCACGTATTCATATTTGATTGGAGACAGTTAAAAATTAAACTGTTAAATTTTTAACTTATTGCAAAATAATTCGCTGCTTTCAGCTTGAAACTTTTTCTCCACTCCCTCAAAAATAAATAAAGAGTAAAGAAAAGAGCAGCAGCACTCCCTCCAAAAAAAATCCCAAAAGCAACAACAAACGATGCAGTTTAACTATGCGTACGAATAGAAAACTAATAGATACAGTTGCCTACATACTTGCACATACTAATCGATGATACGAGTACATGTACTCATGTGTATGTGTGTGTGTGTGACTTTGTGAATGAGTGTGCTTGTAGTAGATGCACGAATGAACGAAGCAATTTAGCAAATTAATTGCATTAAATGCAACAAAATGTTCAACTATGTACACACATACACACACGATCACACATCTTTCTGTATGCATACATATGTATGCGTGTATGTATGGTATGTACCTATGTGCAGTAAATGTTTAACAACATAATTTCAACATTTTACAGTTAACGCGCTCAAACGAACATTTATTTAGGTATATATTTTATACAATAACGAAAGATGATGAGATTGGTGCCATCAGCTGAAGAGAATAAATGAGATGAATTTACTTTATGCGCAAATCATAATGATGACGTTAGTTGATAATGATGATGCAACCAGCTGGATACACACAAAATGCACCACGATTAGCAACAACAAAAGCATCTAATGCATAAGCAGCATTGCAGTGCGGAGCAGCAACATCATCGGCAAATATAAAGTCAATAAAATTTAATAGCACTGCAAAGTTTTCACTTTTATTGTTGCTGATGTGTGCACATACGAAAACACACCCGCATGACCTAATCGGTATACATACACGCACACTCACTCACACAAATACACGCATGTCGACTTTCATGCATGCATGTCCCATTTAAAGAGTTTCTTTCTTTGTATATGCATGTGCTTGATTTTCGTATTTGGTTTAAAGGAGCACAAGGATACTTTTTACTCGTATGTGTATTTTTATTACTGGCAGCGAGGCAACAAAGTAAAAGTAGAATCATGTAAAAATTTTTGTTTGGCATTCTTCTTTAATTTATGGATTCATTGCCATTTTCTTTTTTTATTTGTTTTTGCTTTTTGGAATTTTCAGGGTACTGCTTTCCGTTTTTAGCTAAAAAGTTTATACACACAAAAGAAGTATGAGTAACGAAAAATATAATTAGTCCTATTACAAGTCTGTTCTTATTTCTTTTACTTTCAAGGCTAGCACACTTAAACAGAAAAGAATGCAGTATAAAAAAAATATAAATATATGCATTATAAAATTAAATTTCTGTTGATTTTATATTTTCAAAAATTATAATATATCTAAGCCCCTTTCAAAGAAGTTTGGCATTGATTGGTAATTCCAATTCGCATGCTGCCTTTTCATAGAGCTGAAATCACAAAAGTGTCCTGGTTCATCTTTGAGTTAAGACACTACTGTGTCGACTAGAAGGGTCAGTCCTGCGGTGAGAGGGGGAAAACGGGGGAATTCCCCCCAGTAAACGATTTCTCTCAGCTGAAGCATTTCTGTCTAATTTTGGTTCATAATTTTAGGCTTGTAGCTGATCATCTTCTTCACGACCTTCCCACCCAGCCCTGCGCCTGCTTCTCAATCAAGACTCAAAACTATTGGTACAAATACAACAAAATTTGGCACAGGGAATAAGGCTGTAAAAAAAATATTTCATGTTAAAATATCAAAATCGTATTACAATCATGCCCTGCTCCTGTTATATTCAAAGAAAAGTTTTATTTTAAAGGGTGATTAGGGGTTAGTTTATGAGATCCTAAAATTATGTTTGGCCTTTAAGGAGTTATACAAAATTATGTGGAATAATCATTACAGTTGAATTATTTGAGTTTCCCCCCCCCCCCCCCCCCCCACCCCTTTGAACGAATAACATTTAATCATAAAGAAGATATGGGGTTTCATCCCAGTTCAGATTCGGTAACAAAACTATAAGTAAAAAAGACTATAGGAAATAGTCACTAACTATGCGAGCTATATGTAGTTCCAGAATTATTTTGATCTAAATTATAGAAGTGTTTTGAATTTTTGTATACATTTTCTAAATAAATTTTGATTACAGCATGAAAATATTAAATAATTTCAGATTGAATCCAAACGAATTTTGAAATCTAAATGAATTTTGAAATCTAAAAGAATATTTTCTCTGAAACATAGTAGGCCATTCTCACCCTTTCCTTATGACTCTTTTGATATTACATACATACATATATAATTAAAGATACTCATATTTCCAATTTAAATCAAATTTTTAACATTTTATTAAGATTTAAAGTAAGGTTTTTTTTTCAGCGCATAAAGCAATTTTCGGGATCACTTGATGCAAATCCACTCGAAATGTCCTTTGCAGATACACGCATACAAAAGAAGATAATTTTATGTGGAGACCTTGGCATTTTATCACCGCAGCTTCAGTGTTATTATGTATTTTGTTAATATTTAGTAGAAATTCTTTGTACTTCTTTTATCCAGTATGATTTTATTGATTTTAAATATGCGTTCTATTTGGTAAATTTAATAATATACCACCTACATACAAGCAAATGGCAACAAACTTTTGTACACAGCATAACTAAAAAGTGGAGGGAAAGGGAGTTAAAGAGACAATACTTTACTGCGATGATTACATTCATGTAACGCAACACAACAACACAACAACCCATCACAACGCTGCTGATGCAACAAACGATGTTCACATAAACTAAGCACTAGAAGGTGAGATGCAATCTCACTGCACCTAAAAGCAAATGCACAAAAGGCGCCACGCCGCATTACACCACTGCCGCCAGCATCTGCGTACAATTCGCCATGCATCCTGTGTGTGCATACATACATAGATGCTGTCAGGCAAGCAAGCAGATGCAACATGTGCGCCGCGACTCGCCGTTCCGCGTATCAAATTTCAATATACAAACAATATTTGCTACTGATACTTTGCGCTCCTTTCTGTAAGTTACAACAATGTTCGCTTTATAACAACAACAGCTATAGCAGAAATTCGTCATTCTTTTCGAAGAGTTTATGCTAAAAGATGACATCACAAGCTTCTGTAAAATTTAATGTGTGATTCGCTGTATTTTTGGTTTTTAATTAGAAAATTTTTCGCTTTGCAATACCAAAATTTGGTACATCACACAGACACACATCGAAACTATATACATATGTATCTGTGTGTTTGTATATAAATGTATTTTTGTGACAAAAATAAAAATTATACTATTGAAATAATTTTTTTTTTCTTTTTTTTTTTTTTTGTTGAAACACTTAGTTTTATTAATAAAACTAACAAAATAAAAGAAGCAGAATATCAAAACTTTAAGGAAATAAAAAAGAAACACACCAAAAAAGCGCGCGCGTGTCTTTGCTGCAGCTTTCTGGGCTCTGCGTCTCTTCTGAAGAAAAGAATTCACTTTTAACTTTTGTTATGCTTTTGTTCTTATTCTCCACCGTTTAAGAATTAAGTCAAAACAATCACAACAAAAACACACTCGCCCCGGCGGTTTAAACGCAACAACAATAAACAATAGTGAAAACGCTCCGCGTATCTATTCGTCGTACAACTAAACTGGCAGTCGTCAGAATTAAAACTAAAAGCTGAAAGCAATGTTTGGCTACTTCATGCTCATATACATACATTCAAAATGTTCACTCGCTAGCTCGCTCGAATGCTCGTTCGCTTGCTTGCCTGCTTACTTTCTCGCTCCGCGTAGCTCATCAACCACAAAACAAAAAAGCAAAAGGCCAATTCCACCACCACCGACAACATCAGCATAGCACAGCGCACACCACCGCCACCATCAACACCACCAAATCCATCGTCATCGTCGACGTCTACTATTGTGTTCTGCGCTGATGAGTGAGAACGCGCAACAATAACAGAAAAGCTGCCACTGCCACAAACAAAGGCAAATGCAAACAAATGAGTAAAAAGATATACGAAATAAACGTATTCAGTTGCAAAGTAAAAAAGTTGTGCTCATTCATATGTATTTCAGCAAGATATTCATCATATTTTTTCTGGTTACTATTTTTTTGCCACCACTGTACTCGTACGTATGAAACCATCTCGCGTAAGTAAAGTGAGCGTTAAACTTAAAGAAGATGCATGAGTAAAGAGCGAAAACAAAAGCAAGAAAAACTCAATATAAATGTTTATTAAAATGTACAGGAGCGTGTTGTATTGAAAGTAGCGCCTTCACGTTTGCATAATTAAGAGAAACTGAAGTGAGCGATCAGACATATCATGAAAAAGGTAAGCAAGGTCTATGGAGGAGAATGATACTAAAACAATCGATTGAGAAATGTGCATTTCATTTGGCGATAGTTCGAACAGAAATGGAGAATTTTTATGATTTCATTAAAAAAAAATAAAAATTGTATAACTTCGAATGAAATGTTGAAAGAAGGAACAACAATCAATTTGTGATCTTAATCAGTTAATGTAAATTAGAGATGGGCGCATGGTGTGAACTTTACGTCACACGCGTTAAAATAACTTCCACGTGAACATGCATGAAAGTGATAAAGTTCTAGTTTTAACGTAAACTTTTGTGAAAATGAGTTTACAGTTTCTTTAAAAAGCAAATTTTTTTTAGTTTTAAACGTATTTAAGAATTTTGCAATTACCGTTCCATTTCGTGCGTAACCATATATGAATTTCGTTAAATATCAACGTGCGTGAACATGCGTGAGTAATAATTTCCAAGCCTTGAGCCTCAATTACCTTCTAAATATTTTATTACAATGTAATAAATGAAATAGTGCTTAAATCATTAAAATTCGAACAATATGGCCATAAGTACTCAGCTGGTGGTCGCTGTGGCGTAGCGGTAGTGCGTGGGACTGCTACGCAGAGTGTCCGGGGTTCGAATCTCGGCCCAGGCAAAATCAAAAATTAAAAAAAATTATTTTTCCACCTCCTCTTGGCAGGCAATGGCAAACCTACCAGAGTAAAAATAGCCTATGAAAAGCTTTTCACTTCGCAGTTCGGATTCGGCATTAAATTGTAGGTCCATTCCATTTATGTGCAAATATAACACGCACAATATGAGTGGATGCGAAAAGCTCAGCCTAAGCCCTCCATGGGCTGTTGTGCCATTAAAAGTTAAGTAAAGTAAGTACTCAGCATTAATATTATTTAAATTTTTTACGACATTTCATTAAAAATTTTGATTTTTCAAGTTCACGCTACTTTATTAACAAAATCCTATGAAGTTGTTGTTTTCCATACAAAATTATGAATGTATAAAATGTTAAAATAATATTGAAAAATATCTAACGCCTGTTTTTTTTCATTGCAAAAAAAAGAGTGGATAGATTAATATTTTACTCGAGGGCAACAATATAAGTACAATGGGTTTAGACATGGGAGTATCATGAAAGTAGTTAAGCTTCTCTTGGGAAAAAAGGGTGACTGAGAGTTATTTTTGGCATTATTCTTGCGAGTCTTTCGAAGTTTTATTAATACGCCTGGCCAAAATCGCCAAGCTGGCAAGGCAACTTTTTTTTAAATTAAGATATTGCCTATCTTAGAGGTGTTAGGACTAGGAGTGATTTTGTCTGGCTTCCATAAGTTCTCAGCAAAAATTTTGATTTTTCCAGTTCACGCTACTTTTTTTTTTAGCAAAATCCTACGAAGTTGTTTTCCATACAAAATTATGAAAGTATAAGATTTTAAAATAATATTGAAAAATATTTAAGGCCTCACAAGAAGATTGCATTGTTTTTTTTTACATGGAAAACAAAAAACATGATACAGGTATATATGTTTGAATTTTTTTAATTGAAAAATTGTTGTCATTACGGAATAGTATACAGCGAATTACTTTATTTTTTTGTTTCTGTTCTTTTAGCAATACATGAATGATAAACAACAAAAATATACTCGTACAACAGTAACTCAAGCAATTGATCAAGTTAAAGGACATTTTTGGGACATGATAAATGATGAAGGATGTTGAAAAATCGTACGATAACAGAACAGAAAAGTTGCTACTAACTCCAATGAATACAAATAGGAATAACTTTTTTAAATTATATGATTATATGAGCAGAAGAGTGGAGAGATTAAAATTCTACTCGAGGGCAACAATATAAGTAAAATGGGTTTAGACATGGGAGTATCATGAAAGTAGTTAAGCTTCTCTTGGGAAAAAAGGGTGACTGAGAGTTATTTTTCGCATTACCCTTGCCAGTCTTTCGAAGTTTTATTATTACGCCTGGCCAAAATCGCCAAGCTGGCAAGGCAACTATTTCATACTGCCTATGAAAGAGGCGTTAGGACTGGGAGTGATTTTGTCTGGCTTCCATATTCTGATAAATTTATCGATTCTGATTTCAATTCAATTTGAGTTGAGTTGACATTAGAGTCAATAGATCCGGCACTGTAGTTCACAATTACCTCACACAATTTAATATCTTTTATTCAGAAGAAACACAGGGTTGTGCCTGAAGTGATACTTAGAGACTGTGCATATGCACAGCCGCACACCCGCACAATAGCGGCTGCTCCCAAGAGCACAACTACCACTACCATCATAATCATTTCACCTCCCGACACATGCCATGCACACTTTGGAATTCCAACTCTTACTCTTACACAAACACACTCGATGTACGAAATGGTCGGATAGCGGCAGTTTTTTCTTTTTTTTGCGCAGTAAAACAACAATATTGTTTCGTTTTATTTGTTGTTTGATTTTCCGTTAACGCCTGAGCATATACAATGAATTTTTTCCCCTTTATTTATTATTGTTTTTTTACCACGACTATGGAATACACAAGGCCAGCGCAGTGTGGCGTTAAAATGGTTACAGCTGCTGCCAAATGTGTCACTTGACCAATTTTTGTAATTGTATATTGTATGTATGTCTGTATACATTAACACATACTCGTATGCACATTTACATATACTCGTATCTACGTACATATGTACATATATAGACGGAAGCCGGAACATAAATGAATTGCATATTTATTTATTTACAATTTCATCCCCCGCAATTGTTTGGCTGCCAGGCTGCCTGTATTTGTGTTTGTATTAGTAAAGTGTGCGTGAATGTGAAGGGAAATGATATTTATGTGCATTCACACACTCGCACTGAGAAATGTGTTTTTTGATTAATTCAATTCATTTTATACCAAAATTATTACTTTCCTTATTATTTATTGTATTTTGTTTATTTCTTTTAACGCATCCTCTTCGATGCTTCAGTTCCTGTTGATATTTGTTTTCTAGCATGGGTTCATTGGCAAATGAAGTTGTCAATGCAAATGAGACGCAGCCGTCTGCATTCGAGAAAATTTTAATTGATCTTTTAACTAAATGGAAAATTACAATAACCAACCCTAACTAAAAATATTAAGTGACGCAGTGACGCGCCTTAAATTTTCAAAAATAATTTAAATTAACCATTATCTGCATTTGGCACATTAGCAGGAAATTACATTTATAATTATGCACATACATAAATAGATAATTTAGGGTGATAGGCAAATGAGAGAGATATGTAAATGTTTGATGTAAAATTGTCATAATGCATACGGGCTGCAATATGCGAGAGCATTCCGGAATGGAGCGGAAACTTATATTATCGATCCGAAAACTCAACCATTTTTGTCTAATCTAATCGTAATTTTGCCACTCAGGGTGCAATGAGGATGTACAGTAAGATGCAGTTGAAATTAATTTCTTAACCAAAACTTGCAAAAGTTTATCCGACTGATCTATTTCCGGTAATCTTCTTATATTCTCATCATTGTATCTCAAATGAACTGAGATATAAATTTTGGGAAAGTTTTAAGTAGCTAACCTTCCATGTAATATGTATGAAGGTATCATAAATTATGTTTTAAAAAACACAGAATAGCCCGATTTCTTTGGTCGGACAACAACAGAATCAAAAAGTTGACACCAGTAAACTTTTCGGTGACTAACTATTTACTTAATGGTCACTTTATTATTGAGATACTTAGCTACCTGCCCAAAGCCTTGACCTATTTCACGCAATAACAAACTCCACCTTCTTCTGGCTGACTGCGGACGTTTTTGTTTCGATGCCACCCGCCTTTACCACATGACGTTGCTATGTGGTGGAAGCACAAGTAAAAAGCGTTATTGGTGTGTTCTGTTTAATATCAGTGCGCACAATTTCATCATTGTTTCCAGTATAGGTACCAACGTTTTTTCTGCTCTTTTCTGTTTACATTTTCACACATTTCTGAAGCATGCAAACCAAGGAAAAAAAAAAACTAGAAACGAAAGAAAAACTTGATCGAGTTCAATGAAAGAAATTTCAATAAAATTGACGTATACATGGAAGAAAAAAATATTACCGCAATTAAAACTTATTCACAACAAAACATAAAAGCATTGACATGCAAACAAACATAAAATGGATATCAGATATTATAAATATACGCAGTGGGAATGTTCTCAGCACTAGACACTGACTGCCATTCCCTCAATCCGCCCGCCCTCTACCACGACCGGTCTCGCAGCGCGCATCTCGAATCACTTCGACATCAACATGTGTTTTTGTACATCATTTACTTTTGCCTACATTCTGAAATTATATTTATATGCTCTTGTTTTTCGAAATAGCTTCTTCTACTTCTTCTGGTACTAATGCATTTCAACGTGTGCCTGGTAGTAAAAAGTTATTAGCTATACACACACACACACACACATGCACATACAAGACGCACATGCATGCTCGTTCATGTCACCAACAAAACAACTACAACATATTTATCTCAACGGAATTTTACACTTGTCACTTATATCATAATTTTAGGAATCTGCTTTTATAAATATTTTTTTTACACTATTAGAAATGCAATTAAGCTTCTTAATTTCTTTCCCCTATCGCCAATTCGAATTATTTATGTTAATTTGCTTTTAAATTATTTCAATTTATTGTTTTTTGTTTTTTTTTTTCTTTCGTTTTCCAACGTATACAAGAACACGACTGCATGTTTTTGAGCACATTTTGTGTTTTTCTTCAATCTGTTTTATTTAAAATAAACAAATATTTAGTCTGAAACACAGCACGGAAATTGAAATTGAGTGAGAATTCTGAACATTTTGCCTGATGCATTGTGAGAATGTGTTATTTTTGAGGTGGTTTAGCTCTTTTTTTTAACACTTTATTGCAGAGGTAAACATTTTAAGGCATTTCCCAGCTGAAGAGCAGGGCTTTAGAAAACACAGCTGATATAAGAATATATGTGTTTAATGTTTAATGAGAAGCTAGCCAAAGTGATGAAGATTAACCCTAAGTATTAGGAAGAGACTTTATTATTATTGTTGAGTTAGTGCAATGCGACCTCCAATATCTATTGCGCCCTTCATGAGCAGGGTTTTAGAAAACACAGCTGATATAAGAATATATGTGTTCAATGTTTAATGAGAAAGCCAAAGTGATGGCTAGTCATGGCCTCCGATAGAAATTTTAGTATTGATCCTACTTCTATGGAGTTGATACAAGCATCTGGTATTTTATGTGGTAAAATAGGTCGTATTAGAATTCTGTAATGATTCCAAGACTATTCTTTGATATGTCAGAATGTCCTTGAAGTGTTTCACAATTATAGGTTGCTAATAGTAGGTACTTTTGGATGTGTTAAACCTGATCTGTGTTCCCAGTATAATTGTCTTTGATTTTCTTCTTCTTTCCTAATTAAAAGAGAAAATGTTCCATTTCCCATTCCGCAGAATAGCTCCGAACCTAGGGTAGTTTATGAAAGGAATTAAAAATATATAACTAGAAATAAAAATGCAAATTGCTAAAATTTGTATGTAACAAATTTTCATTTTGTCAAATTATTATCATAATCAGCATCGATCGCTGCTCCACGGCATCAAAGCATTCATTTGATTAATTCTTCTATCTGAAATGATTCAATTAAGTAAATAGTCCCATTGCAATCACCAATCAATATAAAATTCTTCAATTGCACGCACGCCAAAGTGTTAAGAAACAAAATTTTTCGAAATTAACTCAAAACAAATCTATTTTTAAAATAACCTCACATATTATGAAAGAACAAAAAGATACAAAAAATCTGTTGTCGAGTATATGGGTTTTTTGCTCAACGTAAAAACAAATGAAGAAATATACAAAAATGTTTTTTTAGTACAAAGGAGTATGCCGCAGATACTGATCGCCAAAAGATAGAAGACGCACGCCGTCATCAGATACGCGAGATAGAAAATTTCGAAAAATTTCAGAACCAAAAAGAATTAGGAAATACAAACAAGTAAAAATATTTACCCTATAAAAAACAGAAGAAAATTTGTGACATAGATAATCATATTTTTTAAATAAAAAGAAAATATCTGAAATGAAATAAAACAAATAAAACAAAAAAAAAACAACAGAAAGTAGAAAATACATTTCAAAATACATTTCAATGAAGATACAAAAGCAATTAACAAATTCATTATTTCAACAAATTATGTGAATTCTCGGTGTTGTTGTTGCTGTTGTTGTTGTTGTGCTAAATGAAGATGAAAGTGTTTTCATTTGTATTCCAAAACGAAAATATTTTTCAACCAAGTTATAGATACAGATAGACGATCGCACAGATCCATTCTGTAATTACAAACGTTTTGAAATAAGAAAAAACTTTGACATTGAAATTTAAATTGAAAAAAAAAAAAACTGAAAATACCAGCACTTTTTGGCAATTCTATTTCATTGGTGCGGTTGTTGTTAGTGTATCATTTGGTAGTACATATTGATGCGGTATAATTAATGGAATAATCAATTGTAGATCTTTTAGATCCATATATAAAAATACATCACAACGAACACAACAACAGTAACAACAAATCACGAGTTTAAAAATTCCAATCGAATTTCTACATAAGTATAATAAATAGCAACCATAACAGCAAATATAATACATACAAACTACAAACGATTAATAGAAATATCGGTGTTTTTGTTTTTGTTTTTGTTAAATTTTGCTTTCCGAAAACTATTTTAAGTATACAAAAGCAAGAACAAGAAAGGTCGAAAGAAAGAAATTATCTCCAAATCGCTTTAACCTGTGCGTACGCGCGCACCCAATTTTGTACGTTTTGTTGGTGTATGTGCACGTGTGTATGTGTGTGTGATAACTGAAAACAAATATTAAATGTCAACGAAATTGTTTAACAATTTAAGTATTAAACTTTGCTGCGTGATTTGCCTTGTACTTACTTACTTCTCGCTGTTTCTAATTTGTTTGTGGTAATGACAACACGTGGAATTCGCCGCAAGAAATCCACTTTGACAGAATTGAAAATTGCTGTCGTCGGTGCGCCGTGCGTTGGGAAAAGTGGTATGTGCTACACTGTACTTATGAATTTGTAAATGGGGTACTATTAAAGATTGCTTAAATATCTGATATACTCGTAAATTGTTCACATTAGTATGTATAAAAATATATTTCAAATATTCACGGTGCTTAAATTTAGTGTATCGCATTTCGGTAACCACAACAAATAAGTGCATAACTTATTTCCATCTTTTGTTTATTTGAACTCATGACATAAATTTTGAAAATAATTTAATTTTTTTCGGAATTAGTTTTATAACTTCATGTGGAAATAAATCAAGAACGAATCAAACAGGATAATGGATTTTTACTTTTAGTCATATTAAACCTCAATTGCCACACTTTTTTAGTGCAGTACATTTGCGAAGGTAAAAATCAGGAGTATGTAGACTATTACTTGGTTTCATTAACACATTGGCCAGCACGCCCCATACCCAAGGAATGGATTATACACCCAACAACTGGAAAAGATACATTGAACATTTCCATCATGCGATAAATGAACTACTGTATTAAGTTCATTAAAAACTTTTGCTGATATTAAACTACATAAATTAAATGATTTCGTCTTAATGTGAGATCTGTGGTATTAATATAGTCAATGGGAGATAGTAAAACCTAACTAAAGTAACTTAAATTTGTTCAAGAACCAATTACGCAATTTTGTCCTTCGAGCTTCGAGCTTAAACGTTTAACTTTTTATACACCTTCTCAATTTCTCTTCACTTTTATTGGCTTCCTTTTACTCCCACATAATCGTAAAGAAAATGCAATTTGTTGATTGGGGTAGTTACTCAACATTGGATTTTGAATTAACACGCCAAAAAGCTCGGTTTGGTGGAAAATGACCTATACACGAACTGTAATGTCTCTGTGACTAAGAATACCTTTAAACACTTTCTCTGTTGTTGCCCAATACTAGCTAGGACTACTTTAAAGACGTTGGGAAACGCTTACTTTCTTTCACTAAATGATTAATCAATACAAATTTGTCACTTTTAAAAAAAGTGATGGATGTGCCTCGAAGTTCAAATTGACTCTTAAGAGTTTGTGGTAACATTATGGACCTAGCTGACTATGTGAGCCTAGCTAAGCTTAATTGAATTTGAATTTTAATCCATTATTTTTACTTATCCTTCTATCATCTATTCATAGCCTATATACTCTGTATACAGGGTATATTAACGATTACAATAAGGCGTCGTAGGTTTGAACATATATATTTAAATGATCAGCGTAAATTGCGATGTCAATTTAGCTGTGTCGGTCCATATGTCCGTCCGTTTTTTTACACGATAACTCGGGTAAAACTTAAATAATCTCAACTAAACTTGATACTTACAAACATTTCTTATAGTCAGGAAGAACTCAAGTTAATTTTTGGGGTGACACCCACAATGTCCAAAAAGCGGAAAAAATATTATAATTTCCTAAGTAGGTGTGAATGTCTAAAATTATACTTTCATTTGTTTTCATTTGTTTTTTGTACGATGTGTTGTTGGTCGCTGTGGCGTAGTGGTAATGCGTTGGACTACTACGCAGAGTGTCCGTGGTTCGAATCTCGGCACAGGCAAAATCAAAAAAAGTAGAAAAAAACATTTTTCTACACGGCACCACCTCTGGGCAGGCAATGGCAAACCTACAAGAGTAAAAATTGCTATGAAAAGCTTTTCACTTCGCCGTTCAGATTCGGCATTAAACTGTAGGTCCCTTCCATTCATGTACAAATATAACACGCACAACATGAGTGGATGCGAAAAAGCTCGGCCTAGGCCCTCCATGGGCTGTTGTGACATTAAAAGTAAAGTAAAGTAAGTTGGAGGAAGTGGATGCTACACAAAAATATTTGCAAACACCAGGACTATGTAACTGTCGATAAAGTAATAGCGAAATCGAATGCCCTAATTCTCTTTTTACGAGAAAAGCGGGAATGTTTAGTGGAAGGTGCATTGGAGAAGGCTAGTATTATTTGCTCAAAGCTCCGAATAAACATCAACCGGCGCATAAGGTACAAAAAGAGAATGCCGTGTGAAACGGAACGAGATATTGGTTTAACTGCTAAAGAAGAAAACAAGAGAACGATGCTTGAATACATCGATCGTTTCTCGACAGAATTAAAGTCTCGAACCATGGCTTGATATAGCCGATATCTTTCAAATTGTGAAAACAAATGATGAAGAACTGAATATCAATGCAAAAAAGTTGGCGTCGCACTACGATGAAGTTGTAGAAGAAGAACTTAAAGTAGAAGTACAAAGACTTCTTAAAAAAATCAAGGCAGCAAATATTGAATTTAAGGTCGCAAGTAAATGGACTACGCTTGATATGCTTACTTTTATTGTAGAATGGGACTTTATAGAGTCTGTTTCAAACGTATCTTTAGCTCTTCAATTGTTCTTAACAGTTTGTCTTTCTGTGGCTTCATGTGAAAGAAGTTTTTCAATGTTAAATCTAATTAAATCATATTTACGTTCAACTATGTGTCAATTTAGGATATGCGACCTAGCCATTTTATCAATAGAAAACGAATTTTCTAGCAAATTAGATTTCGGCATGTTATTTTAGATTATTATTATTTCCTACAACAGCAATTAAATAGACATTTAAAAAAAAAGTTGTATGTAAACATATATCTTCCAAGATCTTTAAGAAGAACATGCTGTAAATAAAAATTTCCCTTGTTGGTCTCATACTTGTAGAGGTTTTAACTATTTTGTGACTTAAATTAAGTACGTATCAATTTAAGTTCACTCATCTTTATGAATTCCTGTATTATCTACTTACTTTTAAATAAAAAATAGTCCTACATACCTACACATAGTATAATTATTTCAAAAGAAGAGAGGGAGGGGTATTATAGGGTGACACCATTTAGGGCCGCCCCTGGTGTCACTCGACCTGGCTACGCCACTGTCTACTCTCACTTCTTTTTCGCTGTTCTTTCTTTCTCTCATTAAAAAATTTTTTAGCTGCTGGTTATACTAGTGTTCGCTGTTCGACGAACACATCATATTTTACTATCGTTACAGAGTTGCTTTTTGTCGAAATTCAGTTCTTTTTGTAATACAATTTTTTGCACAACGGCAACACTAACTGGTATACCAAAAAATTTTAAAAGATTTTATTAATATAGAGCGTGAAATTAATAATATAATTGAAAAATTATGAAAATAATATGATTTTTCTTTAATAGTTTTATGAATAATATATTTAATATTCACTTTTAAAAACTAAAAAATTTCGCCACTTCGCTTTTTTGCATATGAAAATAATGATGTACAGGTTTGCATGTTTTCCTACTATTTTACATACATTTTTGTTCTTTTTTTTTGTAGAATAACTCATTGGCACTCGGAATACTCGGCATGCTCGGTGTACATTTCACCCAGCATATCGTATTCGGTGTGAGAGTGAGCAAAAGCTCTTTTTTTCGTGTTCGGGCAACAACAATTGCATGGTGTTCGCCGAGTAAACTTTGAATATAACCACAGTCTTACTGTTCCCTTATTTTTCTCTACCTCCTCTCTCGCTTCCTTTCTTTTAGATATTCTCTCTATTCCCATCTATAATTCCTTCTATTTTATCTTCTTTCCTTTTTTGGTCTCTCTTTTGCCCTTTATCTCACTATTTCTCTTTCCTCCTGTTTTTCATCAATATCTTTTCCTCTTTTCTCCTCTCTGTCTCTTCATCTAAAGATCTAATTATAGAAACTTAAGGTAACAAAACAGCTCATAACAAAGCACCCACCACCTCTCTGGAAGCAAATGGCAAACATGCAAGAGTAAAAATTGTCTATGAAAAACTTTACACTTCGCCCTTCGGATTCGGCATAAAAATGTATGTCCTCACTTCCATTCAAATACAAATATAATACGCACAATTTGAAAGGATGCGTAAAGCTAGGCCTAGGCCCGATCGGTTAATGGTTGTTGTGCCATTAAAAGAAGCAAGAGCACAGCAACATAAAATCAGCTGTTTTCGTAAATAAATAAAACAAAAAGTATGGAAGAAGATTTGCTTTTGTATCTACATTTTTTAAGTCTTTGTAGATTATATTTAGCGGATAAAATAAACATTTAATATAGAAATACTTACTTTTCGCTTCGATAAACAAACACAAATAAAGAGAAAGCAATTGACTTTGTGAAATGTCAATTGACAATGTTACGTTAATTTTTGTTAAGTTCCTATAATCAGAAATATACAAAATGTATGAAAGATAATTCTATGTGACAGTTGTCTAGTCGCCTCTAAGTTACGTTAAGTTGCTATAATTAGGCCTTAACATTCAATTCCCTATCTGTCTCTCTCGGCCTTTAACACCATTCTCATTTTTTCCTCAGATGTAGATGAGTAGATTTTGAACTGATTTTTCCAATTAGAACCAAAGTGGAACTGTTAGTTTTCTAAGTATGAATAGTACCCTCTAAAGGTAAATTATAGATTGCATAAATATTTCTAGGTAATATTATTTAGTAGAAATGAAATTTTATCCCTTCCATTAAACCTCGATTGTTTTCTTTGGTATCTATAAATCATCGCAATAAGCATCAAATCCATTTACAAATTTATATCCACCTTCAAATAAAGCTCAACTCATGACGTCAATGCACACGTGTGTGTCCGTGTTTGTCAATGAAAATAAACTATGCATTAAATTAGTTTTCACATATTTAAGTCCGGAAAAATTTACATACATACGAGTATGTATGTATGATTATATCAGATCATAAGCGATATTTGCAGCTATTAAAAACACCTACAATGAAAATAAATAAATAAATAAATAATAAACAGCCGCAACATTAGCGACGGCATTGGCAGCACCAACTAGATCAATGGCCAAAGCAGCTTGCTGCTGTCAACTAGCATTAATGGTGAAAGCGGAAAAATATTATAAAATTCAATATGAAAATGAACTGTCAGAATGTTGCACAGTTAAAATTCGAAAGAGGTTGTGTGTGTGTGTGTGTGTGTGTAGTACGACCAATTGAAATTACCTCAGAAGCGCGTCATTAATACACAAAAAATCCACATTAAATTAAAATTAAATCATAATTGCAATTATATTTACACAATTAAATGCAATAATTACTTGTCTTAAGATTTCGATATTTTTCATTCAAGACGTGAATGTGCCATCGATTTTAATGCATGCACCTGTATTTTGGTGGAAGATTTTAGAAATTAAAATAGGGAATAATTTCGAGGTTCTTAATTGTAAGTATTTTCATAAGATCGATTAGTTTTTGTTAGAAAGTATTACACCACTCGTTTTTGCTATAACTTTTAAGTATTTGGGACTTGTTACTTAATATCTACTCAATAATATCTTCAAGAGTCTATGGAAATGTTAATACGTTGTATAAAATTTTATTAGTTTTTTGCAGGACATTTTCACTATTAATATTAAATTCAAATAAACAACTTAAACAATCATTGACTAATTGTGAGCCTACAATTATTAACTTTATATTCAACGTTACACTATTCTGTCTACATCTCAAATAGAACAGTGTATTTTTATTTAATCAATTGCACTGCTTATATTTGCATTTCTATAGTGCATAAAAAAATTTAATATTTATTTCATTTTTAAAACGATTCAATTTATTTTTATATAAACTTTTCATTTAGTATAAACTTTTTTTTTCATGTTTATATAAATTTTAAATATGCAGTTTCCAAAAATTAAGTTTTTCAATTAGCTGCAAATCTATAAAAATAAAAAATTCAACATTTTTCCAATCATTTACATAAATTTGTTTCATACACTAACAAATTCAAACTCATATAAAAATATAAGTATGTAAAGCGCATAAAAATGTGCATGAGCATGTGTAAATTTTCCCTAGACTCACAGGTGGACAGTATTCATGTCATTTGCATAAAAGTGCCATATCCCGCTCGCTACTTCGTTTGTTGTGTGAGTACACCTACAGTAGTGTTAGTGCACATTGTACTTACATAGTAGCCAGTGCTGCCACTGCTCCTTCATATTACATACATACATACATTTACACGTATGTAAGTACTTTGTGCGCTCTAAAGTATGCAACCCCAATTTTTTATAACTTTTCCGCTTTTCTTGTTGCTGTTGTTGCTTTTTGTTGTTGGTTTTTGTTTGCTTTGAGCACGCAACATTAAGGTGCATTCGACAAAAATGTGCTTTCGTGCAATGCTCGTATATGAAGTCCTTTTTCATACATACATACACAAACGAGCCTAGGGTTTAATAACCTTAACTGAGCACAGCAACAGTAACAGCAACAGCAAAAAGCTAAAATCAAAAGGTGTTCATACATTCTCTTTTGTTGTTGCTACTTTGTTTGTTCATACTCAAGTCAAGCGTTAAAATTCACATTTCGTTCTTCTTGTGTACTTTATGTGTGATTTTTTGATATTTCCTTCTTTAGATTTCTTGTTTTCTCTTTACGCTCATTTAGTGTTGACCTGATTGCGTTTCACTGTTACTCGTAGCTTAATTTCAAGAGGGTGTATACCTTTTTATTCAGGTACTTTAATTAATATCAGGTATATTTTGTTGATTTATTGCTATGATAACCCCAAAAAGTATGTCATTTTTTAATTCCATTTTATTTGCATTAATTAATTTATTTAACACCACACTTCCTTTCTCATTCCAGCTTTAATTGTGCGTTTTCTAACAAAACGTTATATTGGGGAATATGATCACCAAACAGGTATGTAAAAAAGTTTATGTAAATATTTATAGAAAAGATTTTTGAAAGAGGAATAAATTAACTATTCACAAGAGGTCGCTGTGGCGTAGTGGTAGTGCGTTGGAATGCTACGAAGAGTGTCCGGGGTTCGAATCTCGGCACAGGCAAAATCAAAAAGTAGGAAAAATATTTTTTTTACACGGCACCACCTCTTGGCAGGCAATGGCATACCTACAAGAGTAAAAATTGCAATGAAAAGCTTTTAACTTCGCCGTTCGGATTCGGTATTAAACTGTAGGTCCCTTCCATTCATGTACAAATATAGCACGCACAACATGAGTGGATGCGAAAAGCTCGGCCTAGGCCCTCCATGGGCTGTTGTGCCATTAAAAATAAAATAAAAGTAAAATTCACAAGACCAGAACAGAAAAAGATAATTGAGCCGTAGCAAATAATTCGATACCAAAGCAGAATACTCGTCATGAAACTATACAAAAAAAGTAAAACAAGAACAGGAAACTGAAACTAAAAATATAAAATGGAACTATGTTTAACACGAAAACGGAAAATAGAACAATAGAGTAGAACAGATTAACAGAACAGAAAACAGACCCAAAAAAAAAAAGAACCAATAATACAAAATATAAGAGGAAATCAAGGGAACAAAAGAGAAAAACAACTTAAAACAAAAACAGCACAACAAAATAAATGAGAAAAACTCAAAAAAAAAAACAGAAGAACAAGAAAACGGAATAACTGGATAATATAGAAAGGAACAGAAGAATAATACCAAAAATAAAAACGACAGAAAAAAGAAAATAAAAAATCGGAATCAGTCGAAAGTTTATATTTATAATCACAGAGATAATCTACAATTTCGGAATTACTAACTGGGCTGTATAAAATAAATAATCTATTTAATATCACATTATCAGAAGCAAATCATATATGGTATAAACTTTTAGGTATGTCATACGTAATTCACCCATAAGTTCAATATCAATACTGAAGAGAGAGAGGAGGTTTTATAGAAGCAATAATATTCCGATTTAGCTTCAACTAAAGTATGTATGCCCCATTTTGTGTCATTAAATTAAGGGGCCCGTAGCTGATAATCATCTTCCCCCCGGGACCCGGTTTTTCTATGAATTTCATGACCCTGTTCCAGATAGCTGCCGAAGATTAAAATGCTTAAGGAAACTTTCCTGGGAAAAAGTGTTAAATCACTCCAAATATAACGATCATCCCATAAAGGCCTCACTAATCAGCAGAAAAGTTTTATTACTGCAAAATATTTTTGTAAAGTTTAATATTGTTATTATTAATTGACCTATTACTAAGTGTACATGTATTAAACCGGTAATGACATCTCTGTGCCGCTAGATAAAACTATACGCTCTGTCAAACCAAATCATTGGCGCCATTTCTTCGCATTTAGTTCTGTCAACAATATTCAGTTCATAAACAATCAAGTTTCATACAACAACATATATTTTTTCGCTCGTAAAAATGTCGAATTTTGTGCCAACAAACTACGATATGCCGACATGATTGATTTTCTGTTACCAATTGGAGAAATCTGCTTTGGAAACTCATCGAATGCTTGTGGAAGCTTACGGCCAGCACGCTCTAGGCAAAACACAGTGCAACGAGTGGTTCAATAAGTTTAAAAGTGGCGATTTTGATGTGAGAAACGAAGAACGTGGAAGACCACCGAAAAAGTTTGAAGATGCCGAATTGCAAGCTTTACTCGACAAGGATGATAGTCAAATGCAAGAACAACTTGCAGAACAATTAAATGTGACACAACAATGCATTTCTCAACGTTTAAAAGCCATGGGATTGGTTTTGAAGGTGGGAAGATGTCAAGATGGATGCCGCATGAATTGACTGAAAGACAGCGCGATAATCGAAAAACCACCTGTGAAATGTAGCTCGACAGGTGCAAAAGAAAGTCATATCTTCATCGAATTGTTACTGGCGATGAAAAATAGGTCTATTTCGAGAATCTCAAACGTAAACGATCACATATTAAGCCCGGTACACCAGCCAAAACGACAGCAAAGCCAAATCGCTTCGGAAAGAAAACAATGCTCTGTGTTTTCTGGGATCAGCGAGGTGTTATCTATTGTGACCTTCTGAAACCATGTGAAACAGAAACCAACAACAATTGGCCGATTTGAACCGTGCTTTGCGCCAAAAACGTCCAGAATATCAAGCTAGGCAACACCAAGTGATTTTTCTTGATGACAATGCACCATCACATCTCATCAAAACACACTCGGGAATTGGTAGATTCGTACAGCTGAGAAGCCCTCCCCCATGCGGCTTATTCACCAGACTTGGCTCCATCTTACTACCACTTATTTTCATCAATGGGGCACGCACTTGCTGAGCAGCACTTCGATTCGTACGAAAATGTGAAAAAATGACTCGATGACGGGTTTGACTCAAAAAACGAACGGTTTTTTTGGCGAGATGGGAAAAATATGTAGCTAGCAATGTTCATTACTGTAAAGATTGAATGTATAACCATTTTTCTTAAATAAACGTGTATTATCATAATACATAATAAACGTGTTTCATACTTGTACACCTGGTAGATCTTTTGTGCCCCTACATGAACTTACAGTACTTTGCAATTGTACTGTTTCTTGTTTTTAGAACCTGGCGATCAGTCTGTTGAGCCAGTATTACCCTTTTATCCGCAAGTAGCAATGCCGTATAAAAACCTACTAGTTTGTTAATATCATTTAATCTTTTGCTTAAATTAAATCCAAACAGTGTGAGGGAAACGAAAATCTGACGTGAAGCAGCGCTCATTAACTCGCCAAGTCCACAATAAGTCACCGGGATTAATATGCACCAGTGACCTGATCTACTAGAATACAGTACTACTTATGACACCTGACTGCAACCAAGACCGATTAACATGCCCTAAATGACCTGCTAAACACGCGGCTAGTGTTTCAAAGAAGCTATAATCGAATCAGTTTGCCCACCAGCGAACTGCTTGACCCCATTTCGCGCAATTAGAAATAAAGGTTTTCCAGAAGAGATCTACATACATAGACAAAATTCTATGTAACAAAATTTGATAAACTAAAAATTGAATAGCATATAGCAAAAATCTTTGAAAGCACCTGACGGAGTAGTGGTACCAGAATTTCTCTCTTTATCTACTTATATTGTGCCAAAACAAAGTGTAAAATATTTTCACGAAATTTTCTGAAGTTTGCCACTTAACAAATTAACATAATTTTTGGTTTTGCTAAAAAAAGCAGTGAGCCAATTTCAGGAACAAGTTTTCCACTTATTTTCCTCTTTACAAATTTTCAATTTGTTCTCAAAAACGTAATATTATACTTGAGTAATAATGATATGCCTTATACATATTTGCGTGTTGCTATGTCCTTTGTCCTTCTACTTACTTAAACACATACCCACATGCACTTTGCCATAATTGTATGTAGTTACTTAATTTCTTTTTTCCCCCCATCACTTTAAAAATTCCAGAAAATCGATACAAACATGAAGCTATGGTTGACGGGGAGCCAGTACTATTTGAGATACTAGACACATGCCCTAAGGTAAGTGACTACGACACACATACGCAAAAGGGTAAAGAGCACGTAGGCAACAACACTAACGAACACTAACAACAGCACATGCAACACATTTAAACCAAAAAGGAGAAAGTGGGGGAAAAATAAAACTGTGTCAACGCCTGTTGACATCAACTGGCACAGTTTCCCCCCACCTCCCCGCTACTAACTACATATCTACTTACCAATTGTACATGTTTATTAAATTTCCTTTTTTTTATTACCATTTGCCTTCTCTGCACTCTACTTTCACTTTACTTTACTCACTGATGTCATCATCGTCGTCGTCATCACCATTGGCATTGTAAACATAGAGAAACGATGAATTCCCAAATGCTGCTGAGTTGCTGCAATGGGCCGATGGACTCCTGCTCGTTTATTCGATTACAGATAGAAGCTCTTTCAATTATATACGGCGCGCCAAATCCGATTTACAATCAGATACACCGGTGCAACTGGTCGCCAATAAAGTCGACATGGTGCACTTGCGTCAAGTGAGTCGCGATGAAGGCGAAATATTGGCCAAAGATTTCGAGTGCAAATTTAGTGAAGTATCAGCAGCGGATCACGTGGATCAAGTGGCCGATGTATTTCATGAATTGTGTAAAGAAGTTTTAGCATCGAAACGAAAATCGAAGCAGAGCCTGCTGGAACGTATGCTGGGCAGTTCACGCCCGTACAGTCGAGGGAAAAGCGATAGTAATTTACCAAAAGACTGAAAACGTTTGGAAGGAAAAATAGTAGAAGAAGATGAAAATGAAGAAGACAAAGTGTAATGTAACAATTTTTAATTTATTTCTAGAAACCATGTTAAAGAAACACACATCAGTAAATACTTACTGCATAGGTAAAGAGTACCTTGAAGCTATTGCATAGTGAACACTTCCAGTTGATTTGTAATTAATTAACTAAATCTAATTTATTAAATTTAAATTATAAAAGAAAACATAAAATAAATAAATAAAATATTTCTGTTATAAACTTTTGCTGGCTGGCGTTCATTTTATTTCTGTTCAAACCATTTGATATAACATAAAAGCTTTTATTTTATAGTAACTCGGAGAAAAAGCTTTTTCTTTTATACATATTTAGTGCAGCATCTGGCGGGATATTCTGTAAGTATAAAATTAAAAAAAAGTTTCAAATATAATTTTATCTTCTACTGCATCAAAATGTTTGTATAGTAAACAAATATATTTAAATTAATAAGCATTTAGAGCAGACGTACATAAAATAGTCAATCTGGTTTCTAATAAAGAAAATGTAGAATTTAAAAATAACTTACTTACTTACTTAGCTGGCGCTACAACCGATGATCGGTCTTGGCCGCCTCCACAAAGCTTCGCCAGTCACTTCTGCTATGCGCGCGCTGGCGCCAGTTGATAAGGCCAAGTGCAGTCAGGTTGCCCTGCACCTGGTCTTTCCAACGGAGATT
Organism: Palloptera scutellata; assembly: GCA_958295655.1. Lineage (NCBI taxonomy): Eukaryota > Metazoa > Arthropoda > Insecta > Diptera > Pallopteridae > Palloptera > Palloptera scutellata. Next base: position 20,365,839 of record OY282449.1, on the reverse strand, counting down.
AGGACGTCCCCTTCTGCGTGATCCTCCACCATGGTTCGAATAAAACACCCTTCTAGCCGGAGCGCTTTCTTCCATTCGCTCAACATGACCCAGCCAGCGAAGCCGCTGGAGTTTTATACGCTTGACTATGTCAGTGTCGGCGTACAGCTCATACAGCTCATCGTTCCATCTTATTCGATACACGTCGTCCACGCATACTGGACCGTAGATCTTACGGAGTATCTTCCTCTCGAACGCTTCTAACAGTCTCTCATCATTGATGGTCAATGTCCACGTCTCTGCGCCATACATTAGGACGGGAAGGATGAGGGACTTATAGAGCGTTAGCTTGTTTGGAGGTTTCATTGGAGGGTATTTTAACGTGGTGGGTTCCAAGCCCGACGCACAACCATTCATTCAAGGCCATGGAGAAGCCCGCCGCACACATTAGTTAACTCACTGACGGTTGTCAGATCGCTATCCAGGGGACGCCACGAGGAGGCTGTGTGTCGACTTGAAACGTAGAAGCGCAAGGATTGACCATGGACGCGCCTGCGACTGTCACGAACTTTACCTTGTGTCCTACGCCCTAGGCCCCAGTTATTTAAAAATAACAATCGTTTTAAAATCAGAAATTACTAAAGAAAATATCAATTGATGCGGGACCGTTAAAGAAGATTAATTCGAGGATAACAGCGTTATTGGTCAAATGGTCGACGTTACGTAATTGGTATTGCGTTAGCCTACCACGCAGAGTGTCCGGGGTTCAAATCTAGGCACAGGCAAGGCAAAATTAAATAGTAAAGGAAAATATTTTCTACACGGCACCACCGCAAGAGCAAAACTTGCCTATGAAAAGCTGTTGACTTCGCCATTCGGATTGGTATAAAACTGTAGGTCCCTTCCATTCATGTACAAATCACACACAGCATTTATGACGTCAGGAAGCTCGTCATGGGCCCGTCATGGGCTGTTGTGCAATTAAAAGAAGAAGGCATAGCGCTTGGTTATTGCATATAAAAAGCGTCTGTGTCACGCCACAACAGCATCACTTTCGGTGGTATAAAGAAATATTCTCATTTCAAACCCTTCGGTGCTGGTTATACTGGTGTTCGCTGTTCGACGAACACATCAGATTTTACTCTCGTGCTGGGTGTAGTGGTTACATTGGTGTTCGTTACAGAGTTGCTTTTTGTCGAAATTCAGTTTTTGTTTTAATACTATATTGTTCGCAACGGACTATGGCATGGTATACCAAAAAACTTTAAACGATTTTATCAATATGAAGAGTGCAATTAATAATATAATTGAAAAATTATGAAAATAATATGATTCTTCTTTAATAGTTTTATGAGTAATATATTTAATATTCAATTTTAAAAACTAAAAAAATGCCCAACTTTGCTTTTCTGCATATGAAAATAATGATGTTCAGGTTTGCATGGTTTCCTTCAATTTTACATACATTTTTGTTCTTTTTTTGTAGAATAACTCAGTGACACTCTGAATACTCGGCTCGGTGTACATTTCACGAAGCATATCGTGTTCGGTGTGAGAGTGAGTAAAAGCTCTTTTTTCCTGTTCGGACAACAACAATTGCATAGTGTTCGCCGAGTAAAATTTGAATATAACCACAGCCTTACTATTCAATCATCTATCTTATGTATTGAAAAAGTACAGACCTAAGAAGATCATGCCATTTATAATATATAATATATATTATATATGCCATATATATTATATTATAATGATGCTTTCGAATTGCAGGTTTGAAACAAAGAACGAAATGCATGACCGAAAAATACTTTCTGAATACTTTAGTTATTTAATAAAATGGCGCGAAAATCTGCTGAATTCATAAGATTCATTGTATCTATCACATATGAAATACCAGTGTAATTTGAGAACAGAACTAAATATAAAAATTATAATGGAATATTTCCTCTTCCCCCTCTGTCTGAGCTTACGCATATGACTCAGTTCCTCATTTGTATCTAAAAAAAACTATACGAAATGACTTTAGTAAGTTACGTTACTATATACGAGGTGTGATCAAAAAATAACCGTTATTTTCAAATTTCGTGAGTTACGTATGTTCGATTTTCGTATTTTTTTTCTGTTATGTTGGTACACATGTCTGTTATATACGTTGGCAATACCAACCATTTTGGATTGTCAGTTTGTTTTTGACATATAAAAAGGTTAGTCGTGTTTTGGTGTGCTCTTCGATTTTTTACTATTCGAAAAAATGGATCAAAGAAACTGTATTCAGTTTTGTATAAAAAATGAAATTAAATGCGCAAGGACATTTGAAATGTTGACTGTGGCCTTTGGCGAGTCTACTATGAGCAAAACACAAGTTCAATTGTGATATAACCGGTTTAAGGAAGGCCGAGAAGATGTCAATGACGATGCTCGACCTGGTCGCCCGAGCACGTCAACAACCAATGAAAACATTGACGCAGTGAAGAAAATGATTTTGGATAATCGTCGAATCGTCGAATCACTATCAGAGAGGTTGCTGATAATGTTGGCATATCGTTCGGCTCATGCCAAGCAATTTTTACGGATGTTTTAGGCATGAAATGTGCGGCAGCGAAGATTGCTCCAAAATTGCTAAATTTTGAGCAAAAACAACGTCGCTTGTGCGTAAGTTTTTTGCCAAAAACAAAACCGTTATCATGCCTCAACCACCGTATTCAGTATTCACCGGACTTGGCCCCCGCTGACTTTTTCCTCTTCCCAAAACTGAAGACACCGATGAAAGGAAATCGTTTTGCTACGATTGAGGAGATAAAAGAAAAATCGAAACAGGAGCTGTTGGCGATACCAAAAAGCGCGTTTCAGAAGTTTTTCGAGGATTGGAAAAAACGCTGGCATAAGTGTATTATATCTGAGGGGGATTACTTTGAAGGGGACAAGATAGTTGTTGATGAATAAATAAATACTTTTTGAAAAAATTTAAAATAACGGTTATTTTTTTATCATACCTCGTATATAGTAACGTAACTTACTAAAGTCATTTCGTATAGTTTTTTTAGATACAAATGAGGAACTGATTCATATGCGTAAGCTCAGACAGAGGGGGAAGAGGAAATATTCCATATAATAACTTATTTTAGCCCAAAAGTACTCGGAAATGTTTAAAAAAAATTTGCCAACAAATCACAATATACTCACTGAGGTATTAATTTTTGACCTACAAAGATAGCGGTAGGAAACATGTACCTCCTTACATATTATTTACAACAATTCCATTCTCTCAATGGTTCATGATATTTCGGCTGGTCATTCGAAATGTGGAATTACTCTTAGATATTAATTACATTAATGGAAATTATACGATCTTTAAACGATTTAATAATTAATATTGTTTGATAGGAAAAATTTTATATTTACCTTTATAGAAAAGAACTGACTAGCCTTTGAACGCAAAATAAAGGTTAATTTTTATCTATTGATTGAAATGGTTTCTAAGGTAAATTTCTCAACGGCATACGATCCATTTTTTTCTTTATGCTAATAAAGTTTTTCATAATAATAACAAATAAGTAAATATAACTAACCCTCAGTTTACATTACAACACAATAACTTTTGCTTGATACGGGAACGTTAAGTAGACCCGGATAAAATAAATACTTAAGTAATGTTTCTTGTTAACTTACTCCTAACTTTCAAGCATGTTTCTAAAATGTCTACCTACTTACGTGACTACTTATATAAGCTACTGTTAAGTATTTTTCTGAATATTTTGAGTACTTTCTTAATAGCATAATTATTTGAAACTTTTAACAAATAATACGCACGCACGCTCATTAATTTTTCATATCTACCACTTCCGAAATTCGTGTTACCCTCCACCATCTCATGTCATAATTCATTCAAAAGTGTGGCGCTATTATTTAAATGTGTTGATATTTGTTTAGTTAAAAATTTAAATATTGACATAAAATTATTCCAAGCGAGAAATTTACATAATGACTTAATAGAGAATTAATTAAAAGTTAAAATATAAATTTGTAAAAATTCATTGATGGAGCTGTCATCAAATCTGATTTTAAAGTCGTAGCATAAACCAGTAAAACCAGTGAATGGGACGTGAGCAACATGCTTTAACTGAATGGTGTTTACTTTATTAAGAGTGTTCATTCACTGGGTGTATGAAGAAGTGCCCTTTTCGTAAGTACTCGTTTAATTATGTACCTCGACTGGTCTCTATGCAATGTTCTTCTCTTAAGCAAATGCAATAATCATAGCTATAAAATAATAATAATTAACTACTCATTTTCTTTCCAGCTTGCAAATTAATATTGAAAATGCAGGGAGTGAAAAAAAGTATGTAAATGTCCCACTAAGCCAATACAAAGTTAATGCCTCTGACAGCAATCTCAATTGGCAACAGGTGTGAGAAATTATTCTGAATAATAAATATTATTATCTAATAATATTTTACTACCGTTCTAATGAACTAAATGCAAAATATAAATTGCAAGTGCTGTAAGAAAAAATAATAATTAGTTGAACATTTTTCTTTCCAAAGTTCAGTGATCAGGGACTCAGATGGTAGTAAGCGCTGTTTTTTCTCTTCAACACACTTACATATGTACATATGTACTCATATTATAGGAAATTAAATTCATTTTATAGGAAATTAGAACAATCTGTATCTTGTTTTTACTTATTTCAACTTGTTTTCTTACACGTGCACTAACGACAGGTGTAGTTATATGTTATGTTATACAATACATTTACAAAACGCAGCCAGACAACATTGTGGGACATAAATTAGGAATGTTAATAAGTATATCAAACCATAAAAAATCAGTAATTATAATTAATAATTAATAATTACTATAATTCTTCTAGTACTCTACTGTCAGGGTACATCGAATACATAGTTTCGCATTTATCTAGAAGAAATCGTTCATCCATGTTTTCGATCGATTGCAGAAACATGCAATCGATTATCAAAGTAAAATTGGAAAAAGACAGTTTGGGTATTCAGTCAAAAATGTAAATGCGCCATAAGTGATGATGTATATGAAGTAAATTTACTCTGACGCATAATGCAAAAACAAATTTACATCAGAACTTATTTTCGCCTTATTCACTTAAATTTTGAGCTGTAAATAGTTTACACAGAGTAAAATGCAACTTTGTGCAGCACTGTACCATAATGTTGCCATAATGTTTTCATACAATTATGATAATTATCTTCTTTTTTTTTTTGGAATGTATAAAAATGAGCCTTAGAATTTTAGGAAATAATCACGGTGAAAATCACCCAAAGAAGGCCGAGAACCTGACCTACGAGTGCAGGACAGTTCCTAAAGCACTCAGGCTATGTGGCCCATTGTACTTAAGGCCTAGGAAAAGAAGAAGTGGTCACAGTAAGTAAGAGGTTAGAGAAAAAGAGGGAAAAAGTTGGAAAAGGGGTTATAGGGGGACTATGTTCTCTTCCGCAAATTTTCCGGATTCTCTCACAAATCTCAGAAGATCGCAGAAGGGGAAGGAGTGAACTTTGTCCATTCCTGTGACATCGAAACCTAAAATGCTCCATCTCGTTCTGGCAAAGGCGAGACATGTGCAGTGAAAATGCTCTGTGCTGTCCACCTCCTCCAGACAAGATGTGCAGGTTGGGTCCTCGGTGATGCCGATGGTGGTCACATGTTGGCCCCATGGATTATGTCCTATGATGAGTCCCACCATGCGGCGCAGCTCCTTCTTTCCTTCCTAATTTAAGAAGGAATTCTGCTGCCTTTTTTTGTTTGTACAAATCACAAAACACTTAGCCGTTTTACAGATGTCCAGATTGGACCAGCGTCTCTTATGTAAATCATTAGCATTAGATTTTATCCAATGCATGGCACCTGCCAAACTGGTCCCGACTATTGGCTCTGGTCCCAAAGGCATGTTCTTTGATCCACAGTTGGCCAACTCGTCGGCTTTCTCATTCATCAAGCGGTAAGGAAATATCAATGAAAAATTTTTATTTTATTTAATATTTATGTAAGTTATTTTTTCTTCCAGATAATTTAAGGAAAACGACGTCGTTTGAAGCCCACACACAGGTGAACAGGAAAACAATCACACACGCTTCTGGGAGAAGTTATTGCTGATATTAAAAGTGAACCGGAAACATGGAAGTAAGAAATTATGATCTTATATTACATGTTTGTGGTCGCTGTGGTGTAGAGGTAGTGCGATGGACTGTTACGCAGAGTATCCGGGGTTCGAATCTCGGCACAGGCAAAATAAAAAGTAAAAAATATAATTTTTCTACACAGCACCACCTCTTCGCAGTCAATGGCAAACCTACAAGAGTAAAAATTGCTATGAAAAGCACCATGCTTTTCACTTCGCCGTTCGGATTCGGCGTTAAACTGTAGGTCCCTTCCATTCATGTACAAATATAACACGCACAACGTGAGTGGATACGAAAAGCTCGGCCTAGGCCCTCCATGGGCTGTTATGCCATTAAAAGTAAAGTAAAGTAAAATTACATGTTTCAGAATTTAAAAATTGTTAATCATTTAACAGAAACCAACGTGCCAAAATCTCACCAAACAATTATTAATATAAATGTACCTATGACCGAACTGGAGTGGCCCACAAAACAAAGCAAATAATACCATAGTTTTCCCAAAGGCATGTGCAAGTAACAGTTCATGAATAACATTTTGCTCAAGCTCTTAAATAAGTTTTCTTTTTTCCCTTAATTCAGGCATCTTAGCGTTTTTTCTTTCGTACCAATAAAATTAGCAGTTTCTGTTTTCATTTTCTTTTACGTTACGTTTAAATTACGTTACTTACACAGTTGATTGAATACCCTTAGTATTTATTTCTACAAGAGAAACTAGGTGTAGTAAATTTCTCAAGTTCTTCTTTTGAAGAACAAGAAAAAAAATTTGGTTAAACACGGAGAGAGGATAATTTGCTCTCATTTTTTGCGTACTCGAAAAAAAGGAAAACTAGTATTAATTATTACGTACGCGACCACAGCATTTCTTTCAATAACGATCATAAGATTTCCACCGAAAAAACAATATTCGCAAATATACTAGACAAGTTCCTGGTTAATTGCGTTTCCCATTTATGTAATGTGGATATAACGGGACCCTTCGAGCTTAAGATTTTAAGTAGTTGGGGTATTAAGTATATACGTTTTCGAGGCAGGGAAGCGAAAAACAATAAAAAACAAATACTTAACTTTCTCAGAAACATAAATTGCACAATTTGAATGCAAAATAAAAAGTTATTAAATTTTTGCTATGAATTTTTTTTTTTTTTTACTATTTTTATTTTCCAACTAAATTTTTGACAAACATAATTATAGAACTTTTTTAATGATAATTGATAGTGTGCTGTAAAAGAAGGACCTCGATTAACCGGGAATTACTGCATTTGAAAAGCTACAGCTAAGGTAACCACCGACCACCTGTACCGAAGTGATCGGTACAACAGAAACATTTCACGTATCAAACTAAAACTAAAGAAAATAAACGAAAGTATTTACAAAAATAATTGGTACTTTTTAATTTATACGGATTTTGAAATAAAGGAGCTATCACAAAGATCACTGATTAGGGATCGTGGCGAGTACCGCAACGATCGTATGATCTAAGTGTCAATGAGGTTAGTTTTTTAATTAAAGCTGATTTATTTTAATAATAAATGGCAATGCTTAGCGGTTTGCTTTCATCGGGAAAATATAAGTTTCTTCAATTACTTGAAATGACTTTTGTATTGTGGAACTCTTTCAATATATTATTAAATTTCTGATGGGATTTTGTTTTCAGTTCACTTAACAGAATAGTGCATTGGCTACATCAAAGATTCTCGATACTTGGGTTAAACTCGATCGACCACCAAAATGGGAATATAAAGGGTGTTTTTTTAGAAATGTGGTTTTCAATCTGACAATACTTTTTTCGGAGTAATTCTTTTTGAAAGCTGTTACTTGATTTATGCTCAGTTTGGTTTGCCATTTCATAATGAATAGACTTACTCCTGAACAACGTTTGCAAATCTTGCAAATCGTGCAAATTTATTACCAAAATATTGGTTCGGTTCCCGCGATTTTCACAAGAAAATTTTGTTCAGCGATGAAGCTCACTTTCGGTTTAATGGGTACGTTGACAAACACACTTGTCGCATTTGGAGTGATCATAATCCACAAGCCATTGTTGAGACGCCGTTACATCGTTACATCCTCAAAAAGTCACTGTTTGGTGTGCTCTATGGGCAGCGGGAATCATTGGTCCATATTTCTTCAAAGATGAAGCCGGTCATAATGTTACAGTCAATGGGGAACGCTATAGAGCCATGATTAATGACTTTTTCGTGCCTGAATTGGAGGATGTTGATATGGACGAACTTTGGTTCCAAAAAACGGCCATACAGGCAACGAAACAATCAATTTATTGAAGGAAACTTTTGGTGAGCGCATTATTTCGCGTCGTGGGCCTGTGGCGTGGCCTCCAAGATCGTGCGATTTAGCACCGCTGGACTATTTTTTGTGGGGTTATGTGAAGTTGCTTATCTACGCAGATAAGTCCGAGACGATTGACGCCTTGGAAGAGAATATTCGGCGCGTTATTACTGATATACGGCCCTAATTGCTGCAAAAAGTGGTCGAAAATTGGGCCTCTCGGCTGGAATTTATTCGAACCATCCGCGGTGGCCACTTGCCCGCAATCGTTTTTAAAACATAATGGCAAATCCTTATCTTTATAAATAATAAAGCTAAATTCTTGGCCATAACATTAAATTATTGGCGTTTTGTTTCTTCTTGAAAACCACACTTCTAAAAAAACAACCTGTATTAAAGTTCCCGTGAAATTCATCGAATTCAAAGAATAATATTGATATTCAATCCTACAACACTGATTTATGTATTGAATTAATTTACTTTTTTATGAAAATATGTCACCGAGGAAAAGATCGAGTCGATGGAAGCAAAGGCACCACCACCAATGGGTTGAAACTTTCAAATACTATCCAAAAAATACTATATGCCAGCAAGTTCTGATCATTCTTGGCTACTATGTACATATATTCTATGTTTGCCATGTACATCCAGCGTTTTCTCCAGGTAAAAATATGAATAAAAATGGCATGCCTTAAATTGAACGAATTAAAAAATAAAGGCCCCAGAGGCAATCAGATAAAAATATCTACAATTTAGTCAAACGAATAAAATTAATACTGATATATACAAGACAAAGTGATAGCAATTGTCCTGAATCTCTCTGAATATAAACTTTCGGTTAAGCCATATTCCAAAGGTAGGAAAACAAGCATTTTTTGTGTACTGGAATTTTACGAGGTATGTATAATTTAGGTACGTATGTGTGTATGTATGTGTGTATGTATATTATAAGAATAATGCAAGTAGCAGGTCAGTAATAAGCTATTATATTTTAATTTGATATACTTATGTATGTATACGAGTATGTCTATTACTCTCTAATTATTCAGTTAAAATTGTGTTAATTAAATTGTAAAACATCTGGCATTATGTATGAACTATTTCAAAACTGTGAGCTGTGAGAATTTAAATATGATTAGCAGTGATTGTTGTTATTACTATTATTATTGATCCAAACAACATACATACATACAAATTTATGGTCAGAGTTATTGTATAATAAAAATAATCAACAATAATTATTATGTTAATATTTTTGCTACCGATTTTCATAATCGGTTATTTGATTTTTTTATCACTTTTTAATAATTTCTTATTGCATAAATATTATTGAAAATGTTAAATTTATGTATCTGGAAGTATTCCTCCTTCATATTATAATAGCAGAACAGCCAGCCCATGGAGGGCATAGGCCTTTTTTTCGCATCCACTAATGTGTATGTACAATTCTATACCTCATCCAAACGGCCGAAGTGAAAAGCTTCTCATGGGCAATTTTTTATTCTTGTAGGTTCGCCATTGCCAAGAGGTGGTGCCGTGAAGAAAAATTGTTTTTTTTCTACTTTGTTTTCTTGCCTGCGCCGCGATTTGAACCCTGCACACTCTGCGTAGCCACCACAGCCACCACGTCCAAGTATTTCACTTTGGAGAGTAAACAAAATAATTTCAATACCTTCATGTAAGCATGTAGTATGACAACTGAAAAGCAGAGGTTCTGTAGATAATTTAAATACCGACCAGGTGTGCCTACATACGCACGAGTATATTTTGAACTGTAAACACTTCCGCAATTAGCAATTTATAATGTATACAAATATGTAAATATTACATATGAGAATGTTGTAACTAGAACATTTCATTAAAAATTAAAACTTAAAAATGCATAAAAGGGGTAAAACAAAATTTGTAACATTTTTATATACTAATAAAATTACAAATATTAAAAACTTTTAAATAGTTATTTTAATTTTTAGTTTCTATAGTTAGTCACAATATTGTTGCGCACATGTTTTTCTGACCACCACATATTTACTACACACACATGTACATACATTCCCTGTTCAGATATACTCGTACAAGCATTCCTAGTATTAATGTGTATGTATGTGCGTAGGTTAATTGTAATATATTATTTACCTTAGATTATTTTACTTATTTGCACTTGATTTACTTATTAACTCAGGCGTAATGCCTCAACTTAAACTTGAATATTCTATGGGACTACGTGCCTTAAAGCACACATAGTATTGATGAAGATGGAAGTTATAATGGACAAAATACCATGACACTCACTTACTTAAATCATTAACAAAATATGTTGTTTAACCCATGTGAGCTCGAATTTTTGTGCGCCCCAAAAATTAGTCAATATTTTTATAGTTTTACTTACCAACAAATCAAAAATCATTTATGACAACCGTATCGTGTATGAATTAATCATTGAAATAAAATATAGAATAACAAGAGAATTGTGAAGAATTCTTGTTTCCTGTTCCAGGCATAAAAATAAATTTACAAATTTTTAATAGATATCATTGCCACAATAATTATAATAACAAATTTAAAAAGAAAAATAGTTCAGTTTCAATTTATTTTCACTTTTGAAAGTATTGTTTTAGCCAAATATGGGTTAAATTTCAATTTTGAGAAGCAAACATAAAACAAAACACAAAAAACAGACAAACCCCAAAGAACAAATACTGTTCTTATCACATGCTCGTACATAACAAAAAAAAAAAAAAAAAAAAAAATCATAATTAAAAAAACTTTAACTACCTAAAGACCAGTTCTGAAACACGCCAGCGACAAGGTTAATTATGCCAATTCTGTAAAAGCAAATAAATGTTTTTATTTTATTTTTTTTTTTTTTTGTTATTGTTTAGACTTCATTATTTAAGTGGGTTAAATAAAAGGTGGTCTGCTTGCATGAACCTGCAACCGGAAATCGTTGTGGACACTATCAGAACTTCTACATACTATCTATATATATGTATGTGTCTGTGTAGATATGTACATATAATTGAGTCAGTTAAACTAAAAGGTTCTATTAGCCGTGCTTGTGCATAGTTGCACCGACACATTTAATACACATACGAGTACAATGCTGGTGCGTTGTTTACAAGGCTTCAGTTTTTGAAAGCCAATGATTTAAACTTGATTGAGGCTTATACAAAATAAAATATATTTAATAGGAATATGTATGAATATAAAGAGTTTATTGAACTGGTATGTATATGTTATATGCACAAATTTTATGTAGAAGCTCTATACATATAAAGTAAGCCCTGGTTAACTTTCGCTTTAACATTTTTTTGTAGTATTATTTAAGTATGTAGTTCATAATTCATTAAAATTCCCTGCTCGACCTATTAATTAAGGTATGTAATTTGGCCCGAGATATGTACATAGCATTTTTTTAAGCTGGATTTGTATATCAGATGATTTAATCTTTTACATATTTAATCATTTAGTCAATATCTTTAATGACTAAGAATCAGGGCCGGAGTTAAGGTTGGGAATCTACTATTGGTAACGAATTTTTACCAACCAACCAGGTGAAAATCTTTAATGATTATGAATCAGGGCCGGATTTTAGGTTTGGAATTGAATCTTGGTAACGAAATAAGTAATGCAACTTGCCAAAATATCGAAGCTATATAAATTGCCTGACAGGAAATCGAAGGAAATATTTCTCTATCGCATCATCAAGGAAAACTGTGGTCGCTGTAGCGTAGCGGTAGTGCGTTGGACTGTTACGCAGAGTGTCAGGGGTTCGAATCTCGACACAGGCAAAATAAAATAAATAAAATAAAAAAAAAATGCAACAACAACCAAATTAACGTCACCACCTCTTGGCAGGTAGTGGCAAACCTACAAGAATAAAACTTTCTTTGAGAACCCTGAATAATTTATAAAAAAATTAAACTCTGCTGATAAGAAAACTACTTATATAAAACTGTAGAACGTCTAAGTAAGTGGGCGCCGAAAAGTAGTTGGTAGTGTGCTGATTATCATAGAAAACTTTAAAAGTTTTTCTAAACATAATCACATCTTTGAAGGCAATAGTAAACCTTCAATAATACAAAAAAAAAATCCATTAGAAGAGCTTTCGAAAAGTTCAGCCTAGGCACTCCAACGGGTGTTGTGCCCTTAGATTAGTTTGTTGAGTCTATTCCGTAAGAGCACACGGATACCAATTGGTTCATTGTGGGGCCCTATGCGGCGAGTTGTTCACTCCTGATACATCCTCATTAATCCATTATGTGCTTACAGTAGACGAAACCTTCCATTCATGTACAAATATAACACGCACAACATGAGTGGATGCGAAAAGCTCGGCCTAGGCCCTCCATGGGCTATTGCACCATTAAAAGTAAGGAAAGTAAGTAGACGAAACCAGTTCTGTGAGTCTTCCAAAGAAAGTTGCGCCCAGAGTTTTGTTCGCTATAGCAAGGCAATTGCAGAGAAGGTGAAATATGATTTCTTTCCCTGCTTAATTTCAATAGCTTCTGCTGAAGGCAATGTAGGGCAGGCCTAGTCTCCGAGCGTCGTTACCAATGCGGCAGTGCCCAGTGAGAATAGAAAGCACCCTACTAATGTGGATGTGACCCAGGTTTATAAGTGCTTTAGTTAATTTTTGGTTAGGCATAGGGCATTGTTATGGCCTACAGTCTAGCAATATTACAAGTTGGTTCCATTCTCCATCTGCTATATGTTATGTATATGGTGATTCTTTAATACTTTACTTACTTTACTTTTAATGGCACAACAGTCCACGGAGGGCCTAGGCCGAGCTTTTCGCATCCACTCATGTTGTACGTATTATATTTGTAAATGAATGGAAGGGACTTACAGTTTAATGCCGAATCCGAACGGCGAAGTGAAAAGCTTTTCATAGACAATTTTTACTCTTGTAGGTTTGCCATTGCCTGCCAAGAGGTGGTCTCTTGGCAGGCAAGAAGAAAAATTGGCCGTGTAGAAAAATTATTTTTTCCACTTTTTGATTTTGCCTGTGCCCAGATTCGAAACCCGGACACTCTGCGTAGCAGTCCAACGCACTAACACTACGCCACAGCGACCACGACCATTCTTCAATAAGAGTTTACAAATGAAAAATGATGAGTGAATTGCTGAGAGTCGTACCAAGCCAAGCGAGATCAATGTTCTTCACATTTCCTCAATGTCGCTATGCCCAGGCATAAACATCTATGGGCAAATATAAAAGCTATGCAGACTTTAGTGAAAGTACTTAAACAACAGACTGTAGTTAGTTTTAATTAAATGTACTCTATTTTTTTTTTCAAGAATTTATTTCTCTATAGTAGAACTTAATTCTAACCCAGGCTGTAGTAACTCGGTGAATTTCCCTTTTTTCACTATTTTTCGAGACATTTTCTTACCATAGATAAATAAATAAATATGTATCCTCCCGGAGCTGCACTTACAAATTAAAATAAATTTGTATAATCTGGAATACAATCGGAAATAATAACAATAATAATAGTAATAAAATCTTAACTGAGTTTACACTGTTAAGTCTTATTCTTACGAGTTCCCATTTTAGTTCTGGACGTTCGGAGATGGACTAATATTTACTCTTTTTCTAGTCGTTCCACATACCTCCTTAAAATGTTTCAGAAAATGTTGCCTTCTATGTACATGACATTTTTATTACTCTCTTGCCTAGATTACCTGTTTCAATTGTTTGATCCTGAACTTTAATTTTGGCCAAATGCTTTGAAGCACAAACAACTTCAACCTCCACATAGCCTTGAAGATTTAAAATACCAAACTAAAATTTTCAATTTGTAAAATGTCAAGTTCTGCATTTTTACTTAAATTGAATTCTTTTCAATTAAATTACAAACTGCACTTAGTGAAGGTTAGATAAGTTAACCAAAAATTGGCAGTTAATTCGATTGAAAAACCAGCGACTTGACCTTAAGAGTTTCAAATTGTCAACACACGCCATGTATTATGGTCATTATTAAATTTAAATATGTATGTAAGTTGGTTTGATTTTTCATTCGTTTTAGTTTTGAATTTGATTTTTTAATTAAACTGAAGTTACCCTTGATTTGTAAAATAGTTAAATTTACCATATTAATGCACTTAGTAAATATGTGTCTGAGTATAATGAAGTCAATAACAAAAGTAACTATTTAAGAACATTTTGAAAACACTTGCTAAAAGTTGGTCATGATTTCTATAAAATTTGTATACATAAATACATACTTATGCACACTTAAATGCATACTTAAACACACTTGAATACACACAAATTAAATTTTATAGATAACTTAAATATTCTTATGAAATGTTTTACTATTTATTTTTCATTATGTAAATATAAAATACAAAATTTTTTTTATATTTATTCCACCTTACTGACCTAAATATTTATCCTTAGCAACAAGTTGAAGCAAAATGCAAGATCGTATTTTTATTTTCGTAATTAATTTATCATGCATTTAACTACCTTTTCGATTTTAATCGATTGCAATCAGTTAATAAATGTACATTTTTATGGCAACAAGAAGGCGTTTTTTTTTTTTGTTGTAATAATTTTAATTTTCAGCACATCTGTTGCACTTTATTTATCGTATCTAATACGAGTCTAATACTGGTCACATTAAATCTGGGTGGCAACAACTTTATACTGAACCAGCGTACTGAAGTAAAGTAAAAAATAGTTAATAGGTACGGAGTGTACTCTACGTTGAGCACACAATATCGATCACAAACTATAGCTGAAATATTAATTTGAGCAGTGCATATAATAACGATTGCTTTGAAAAGCTTTTCACTTCGCCGTTCGGATTCGGCATTAAACTGTAGGTCCCTTCCATTCATGTACAAATATAACACGCACAACATGAGTGGATGCGAAAAGCTCGGCCTAGGCCCTTTATGGGCTGTTGTGCCATTAAAAGTAAAGTAAATATAATAATGTAGGTCTGGAGGCCTCCCTGATATGGGAAAGATTGAAAAAGATTGATGAGGGATGTATGTGATGTATGTGATATATGTGATATATGCCTTTAAATTAAATAATATTTAAAGATTATTTTTCATTTACTTTCCTCTGACTCTCATAATTTGCATCAAGAAAATTAACAAAAATATTTTTTATACCAATTCAAATATTGCACGATATTTTTGAAACTCGAGCACATCAACAGCTTGTATATGGTATTTATAACACAAATATATTTCGTATAATGAACTCAATGCACTTTAGCTATTTTTTTTACTATTTATAAAGTTAATTCAGTTTGACATGTAAAGTACATATTTGTGTTTTTACAAATTTTCATTAAAAATTTTAAGTAATATAAATTCTAATATATTTGAAATCAAATTGCAATTATTAATAAATTTGTTATTTTTATTTGATAAGCTGGTATATTAATACTTAATGGTCGCTGTGGCGTAGTGGTAGTGCGTTGGAATGCTACGCAGAATGGCCGGGGTTCGAATCTCGGCACAGACAAAATCAAAAAAAAAGAAGTAGAAAAAATTATTTTTCTACACGGCACCACCTCTTGACAGGCAATGGCAAACCTACAAGAATAAAAATTGCCTATGAAAACCTTTTCACTTCGCCGTTCGGATTCGTCATTAAACAGTAGGTCCATTCCAATCATGTACAAATATAACACGCAAAACATGAGTGGATGCGAAAAGCTCGGCCTAGGCCCTCCATAGGCTGTTGTGCCATTAAAAGTAAAGTAATACCTAATATAGAATATTTCATATAGAATCAACACACCGCACCTGGCTTAAAATCAAAATTTCACCTTTTTGGTAATAACTCTTATAAATATGTATGTAACAGTAATGTATGTAATGTATGTTTTAGTAGAAAGTTCCCGATATACTTATTTTAAGTTTTGATAGTTCTGTGTTGCTTACTGCAGCGACACTATTCTTTTCACCGCTTCATCATAAATATGTGAGAGTACACCATCTGTATGGTAAATGAGAAAAGAGAAACGTGTATATTTCTTTCGTCTTTATGTCATTTGTAATTTCTCTTCCCTAGTAAGTAGCTCTAGCTGCTACCACGTAAATGCATCGTTTCATATATTCCATACAAATACTTACTATTTTATGCAATCGTGTACACCGAAGTAAAACATATGATTTACCATACAATCTGTCATATATGTATATTCGCACACATATCGTTTTAACCACCAGTACTGTGGCTAGAAGAACCACAAAACAGCTGACAAATTCAAGCACACCGTTTGAAATATTTCCGTTTCAATGCTTCCAGTGCCAAAGAAGTTTCACTTCCAAAATATTGTTCCATCACACAAAAATCACAACAAATCATTTGAAAACTATCTGATTTCCCCTGTTTTTTGTTACTCTATCAATTTTGGTTGCTTCTAAGTCACAGAGAATGTCACCGTCAGAGGAGTGTACTGTTAAATATACTCTACAAATATTTGTTTACTCTCATTTATGTTTTCATATTGAAAGCACCTCGCTCAAGAGCAACGATAGCGAATATATAATAAAGCTACTGATTGATTGATTGATTGATTGATTAAAAGTTGGATGTGTACTGCGACCTGAAAGGTCTATTGTATCCCCAATAGTCGCTTGGTTACATGCTGTCAGACAAGCCAATCTTGCTGAGGAATCTCAGAAGTAGATATGTCTTCAAGGCTGCTTTCTGCATGGTAGTGCGCCAGGTATCTTTTCCACCGCAGTGTACATATGTATGGTAAGTATTTGGGTGTATTCTGTTAATTTCCCGTTACCTTGGCAAAACCTACAGATGCTGTCCTGGTTGATGCCTAAGTTCTTCGTTTGCTCCGCCAGTTTACAGTGTCTATTGTATATTGTTTAATCTACTGGCTCTTTGCTTAATAAATCAAGTTCCAACTTTAAATGCCATCGATGAATTACTTGTAATGTAAAAACAGGGTTACCTTTAATTGAAGCATTTAGTGGCTAAAAGAGAGCAACAGAGGAGTAAGCGTTGCTATGTAGGGAAACTTTTAACTTTGGTAATCAATGAGCGAAATGTAAAGAGAGTCTGCTGCTGCGAAATATTATGTTTCACTATTATTCTGCTATTTCAAACTATCAATGGGTAACTTCTATAGTTACATACTACATATATCAAATCTATCGGGCTAGGGCTCAAATAACACTCCACACGAATGGAAGAGAGACACAGTTTTATGCAGAATACCAACGGCGAAGTGAAAAGCTTTTCTAAGGCAAATTTTACTCTTGGAGGTTTGCGATTGCGTGTGGTCGCTGTGGTGTAGTGGTAGTGCGTTGGACTGCTACGCAGAGTGTCTGGGGTTCGAATCTCGGCACAGGCAAAATCAAAAAAAAAAAAAAAAGTAGAAAAAATAATTTTTCTACACGGCACCACCTCTTGGCAGGTGGTGCCGTGTAGACCACCTATGAAAAGCTTTTCACTTCGCCATTCGGATTCGGCATTAAACTGTAGGGCCCCTTCCATTCATGTACAAATATAACACTCACAACATGAGTGGATGCGAAAAGATCGGCCTAGGCCCTCCATGGGCTGTTGTGCCATTAAAAGTAAAAAATAAAGGTTTGCCATTGCCTTGTCAAGAGGTGGTGATATGTAGCATAATTGTTTTTCTACTTTTTGATTTTTGCATCTACCGAGTTTGAACCCCGAACTACGCCACATCGACCAGAATTCATTGAAGTTAATAAGTACTTAATATTCAAGTCGATGTACATTTGTAAATAAGTTGTATTTAAGCCCCTTACCTACCTACCTTACCTACCTTACCTACAGAAATACCAAAGAATAATTTTAAAAATTCCATTCCATACTTCAACAACATTTCTAGAAACCATTAAAGTTAAGATTAACTAACAAACATACAGTAAGGTGCTAGCAGTTAGCTTCTACCATAGACTAAGCTAGTCACAGGTGTGCTGCGATTACCTCAGACAATATGCAAACTTGTACCTACTGAAACAAGTAAGTATTTGGTAGAACTGGAAGTACTAATCTAAATATGCACTATACATTGATACCATTTATCATGAAACATCCAGTCAAAGGGAAAGCCTATGACGATACAATAAATAAACCACTTATAAAGACTGATTTTTCAATGAATTATTTACAAGTAATATAAAAATTTACATTCAAAATGATGAACAATTTTAATTAGTCTGTCCTACGGTAAGGAGTTCAAGCGTCATAACTAAAGGGAGCTTCGAAAATGAATGATTTCATTGGGAATCTCATCTAATTCAGAGTATAAGCAATGAAAAAACACCAACTATTCTAAGTACAAAAAAAAATACGTCGCTATTAACTAAATTAATATACAATAATTACGAATTTAATCGTTTAAATCACGATGAATTAATTACGGCTTTAAATATTAATTATTTCTTATTATCTAGAAATGGTTTCTTTTTTCACAATGAGTAAGTGAATATACTTGAAAAAAAGGTTATACTTATTTAAAATATTTACGTTAAACTTCCATCTAAATTGTGTAAATATTTTCAGATTGAATGTGAAACAATCGTATGTGAAATTTTTGCTACACCGTACAATTGTACTAGGAAATTGTGAAATCTTTACCACTTACTTGTAAATACTTAATTGCCAAGTATCTACTTACGCTGCCTTAGAACAATATACATGTTATTATTTAATTAACTAATTGTAAGTGAAGTATCGATCATACCTCTAGGTACTTACTTATTCACTGAAGTCTATACAAGTCACGATGAGCTGCAGATAATCTGTGCAAAGTGAAAGCAACTTAGCAACAACTATTAATAATTGTGGTTAAAGCATAATCGATCTTTCTTCACGTTTATGCATTATTAATATTATTTCACTTGACTGAACAGATTGATTGAAAAGATATCGAAATATAAATTCTTCACGTACATTTCTTATTAGGCTGGGTGATTTGTGATTTGTGCTTTATTATTGTTCTTTTTATATACAAGTACATACCGCTGCCTTAATTGGCAAAAGCCCTAACATCAACGAATTGACGGATTATGGTTGGGCATACCCATCTGCATTTCTGCCTGAAATTTTGGAGCGATATACCAAAAACAGACATCTTTTTGGAAATTTTTAGTATCATTTTAAATTTTTTATTTAAAATTTTCAAAATGGTTTATTTATTACTTCTCCCGCAATATTTAAAAAATACGTGTTAGAGCTTTTACAAATTAAGGCAGCGACTATTACATACATAGGTATACTCGTAAGCTATCAGTCTGTACTCGTATGTAGCTTAGAGCAGCTAAGAGAACATGAGCATTTTTTCCAAAGGTTCCTCAGTGTAATAAATCACGATTGTGTGCTTTAAGGTAAATATTTATTTATGTACATAGCTGAAATAGATGAAACATACACGGATATATAAACATTACATCAAAAGTAGCCGCACTCGGGCTTCTATGAAAGATGAAATAAATAATAGACTTTGCAATTTATAATACATTTTTATTTGAGAATACACATAAATACATAAATACTACATGAGGTCTTTTTTATGAAGCTGGGTAATGCTGTCAAAGTGGATTCTATTAAAAAATAGATTCTAGCTGGAAGTCATAAGCAAATATTATATATGGTATTAAGTATAATCAGGTCAATACATGGTAGACAAAGCTCTGGAAATAATTTCAGTAGGTACTGTATTTTTATAGATTTTGGTTCGATTTCTATGATTTCTTATCTAACGAACGCTTTGAGACTTTACTACTTTTTAAATTACTATTATTTTATCATTATTTTTTTTACACAAAATCTTCTTCAGTTTTTCTCAATCGTTGTGATTTGATTGAAAACATTCTTTGGCTTTCGAGCTATTCGAATTAGTATTGTGTTCAATCTTTGTTTCATTTCAAATGATATATTTGCACTTTATAACATTTCCTTTTTAATTTCTTCTACGAAAACGTTAAAATTTGGTATTTGCTGCTTTCCAACATTTATAATCTTAGTTAAATTTCTATGCAATCTCATTTCTCAGGTTATTTCATTACATTTAAGTATTTACCTACTTTTTATTGATATCAACACCAAGTAATATTATTGTCACATTGATTTTTAAATTAATTTTTACACTCATTTAGCTTTAAATTTTTTATGTTATGCTTTAGCTTAATTACAGTAGGCAACCAGTTACAGGTTTTTGTTTGTTTTTTGTTTGTTTCTTGACAGACGTTAAACTTCGGAATAAAAAAATTTCTACTCCATTCACTTTTTTAAAAGTTTGCAACTTACGTCATAGAACTGGGATTGAAAAAATGGAAAATTAATAGGAAATTAAAGGCATCATCAGAAATAACTCATTGGAAGATAATAAAATGTGAAATTTTTTAAAGTGGTTTTTGTGTTTTTTCCGTTACTACATAGAAGCACTTAAATGTACGAAAGTGTGATGAGAAATTTAAAAAAAAAAATCTTTACCATATTATTGGTAAGATTTAAAAATTTGTATTTTAAATAAATAAATTAAAATCGGAGGCAGTTAAAAAAAACATATGGAAATTTCTTAAATTTATTTAATTTCCAAATTAAAAGTACAATTTAAAATTGAAAGGATTACCTTACTTTTAATGGCACAAAAAATGGAAAATTAATAGAAAATTAAAAGCATTATCAGAAATAACTCATTGGAAGATAATAATATGTGAAATTTTTGAAAGTGGAGGGCCTAGGCCGATCTACACGTGTGCGTGTTATATTTGTACATGAATGGAAGGGACCTACAGTTTAATGCCGAATCCGAACGGGGAAGTGGAAAGCTTTTCATAGCCAATTTTTACTCTTGTAGGTTTGCCATTGCCTGCCAAGAGCTGGTGCCGTGTAGAAAAATTATTTTTTTCTACTTTTTGATTTTGCCTGTGCGCCGACATTCGAACCCCGGACACTCTGCGTAGCAGTCCAACGCACTACCACTACGCCGCAGCGACCAAGGATTATCCTATTATTATTAATAGTATATGGATTTTTTTTTAATAAAATCACAGGCCTACTATTTTTAACATTATCTTTCCTTTTTTCTCGTTTTTCATAAATTTAACAGCCACTAAAAAAATACAAAAATAAATTAAAATTTTTAAATCTCTTACTTTGTAAACTTTTAAATAAATCTACATTTGCAAAAACCCAATAATTCTCTCCATTTTTTTTTTTTTTTTTATTAATTTTAAACTTTTCGAACTCAGCCCCAGGAAGAAAATGTTTAACTAAAAACAATTTATTTTCGATTATTTTAATTTCAAGAACTTTCTCAGTTGCAATTTAATATCTGTCAAAAAAGAAAAGCCTGTGCCCTGTAAATCATGGACACAAGCTCGAATTGATGATCACTTCAAATCTTCCTCAATTTATAGTTTTTTGTTAATCTCTCATTAACTAACGCTCATGTTATTTCATGTTATATGAGGTCAGCTACATATAAGCAATGAAAGTTAAATTACTACCAACATTAGACTCTATAATATATTTAAATATTTTTTTATTTAGCATAACTTATTATATTTTAAATTAAATAATTTTCAAATAGTTGGTTCATTTTCTTTTGTATTTTATCTTTAAAAGTGATTTTAAAAGCTCCAATATAATTCCGCCCAGAAATATGAAATTCAATAGTTATGTAATTATTTTTTAGTTGTTTATTGTTCCCATTTTGAATATATGATATAACATTAACATTAATTATTGTTCCAATATACATATGTAAATAGTTTTAAAATCTTGTTTGTTTCAGAACACTTTATCAAATCAATTAAGTTTGATCTGTCCACGTTTTAGTTGATGTAATAAGCATTTCAACTGTAAACCTGTTTCTTCTAAATATATTCCCAGGAGATAGTCTAATTAATCTTCAACATCTTTTAATATATCATTTTCATATTTGATGTAGCAACATTTCCAATTTACACTCAAACTTGCTTTAGATATGGTTCTTTATATGTTCTTATTTGAACACTTTTTACTACTGATGTGTCATCTCTATCTAATAATTTATATTTTAATAACGGTAATTACCACATCTATTCTTCAACATCAATTCTCTCTCTCTCTGTTGCTCACAATCTTCCTCCATAACCGAAGCCACTAAAACATTTCCTTCTCATATTTTTTTTTTTATAAGCAATAAGCATTTAGAAATTCAGAACATTGCTTTAAATGTATCCCCGAAATGTGTTAGATTGTCCTCACATCTTTTCTTTTTTTATTAATAATATTATTGTTATTTTTTTGTTGTGTGTAATTAAACAACTTTAAACTTTTTAATACTAGTTATTCATATTATATATAATTTATGTTGTAATCCAAATCATTTCTGCCATTTCATTTATATTCAAGTTTTTAGTTTTTGATTTGAAAACATTTAAAATTTTTTTTTTTCTTTTTTGTAATTTCACTGTTGTGTATTTGCAAATAGTTTTATTTTGTTCCGAAAAATATAATTTTTTTTCAAACATTTCTTTTTATTCCAGACGGCTTTTAACACCTTTTTTATATAATAGTTCGTATGAAAGTCGTTTACCATTTCCAAACAGATTCATTTTTTTTTAAACCTTTTCATGTTTTTCCTAAAAGCATTTGAAGATTTGCTTTAAGTCATATGAGTTCTTCTTCCCCCTCTCTCCTCACACCTTTTTCAGATATTGAATATAATGTTTTTTTTTTTTTTTTTAATTTTATAATATATTTGTCTTTACAAACTTAAATAATACAAAATTAAATTCTACATACCTACAATATAATAGTTACATTTAAAAAAAATCTTAAGAATTCTCTCATTTCAGAAATAATAAAGAAAATACAATATGGTTTTGTTATAAAATTAAATGTAATAAAATAATACACAAAAGTAATACAAAAACAATACATCAAGTGAGTATAAATGTAATTAAATTTGCTTAAATTCTAATGTCGTTTTTGGTCCAATATAGTTTGAAGTGATATAAAAAATAAATAAGACATAATGTTTATATGATTGTATATAAGTAGTACAAAATATTTAGGTGAGGAGTAAACAATTAAATTAATGAAATTCAAAAACAAAAATCAAGAGTTATGCCAAACAAAGAAAAATTCAAAGGTAAACGAATTTTGTAAAACCAAAAAAAAAAAAAAACCAAAACTGGTGCGTAACAAAAATTAATGAATTATTTATAAAGAAAAGTAAAATACTTATATAGTGTAGTAATCTTTCTGCGGCATGTCAATTTTTGTTTAAATTAAAACGTTAGTGATGACCTGTATGTTCTTTCGATGATTTGAATACACTCCTCCGCTTAAAATGGACGCCTTAATTTTGCGATGGCATTTGTCAGATGTAAGATTTCTGTATTCATTTGATGCACAAGTGTATCTAATTTATCTACAGAATCCAAAATCTCAACACGTTCAGTGTGTGGATTGAAACGTACTTCGAATGGACGGGACATGTTGGAGACCCAGCGCCGGAATTTATCTTTGGCATCTTCGAAGCTCTCGGCAACGTAATAGATTGGTTGATATTCTTGATCTTGATAGGGTTGTACAGCTGTGGATGCGGGCTCGAATGCACGATGTTCGCACTTGTCGCTGATGGCGTGCAACAGTTCACCGTACGAGGAGAGGAGACCAGCACCGTAAGCCTTGATTTGTCCATGTTCCTTGCAGAGACCGAACTCAACAGTGAACCAGTAGACCTAAAAGGTGAAAATAGAAAAACAAATGTAAATGTTAATGCATAGTCAAATGGAACAACCTTTCAACGTATGTAATGTGAGTAGCTAACGGCGCAACTTGACACTGACTTTAAGCCACTGAGGTGAGGTGTATGCATTTTAATTAAATGCCATCAGATTCTTTTTTTTTTGACAATGGCTGGTTTTGGCCTCAATTTGCAGCGCTTGAGTTTAAATGCAGATAATCAAAAACTGTTTAAATACCAAAAAGAATTTGTTGGCGAGCACCAATACACATTCAAACAAGGCCAAAGCATTTTACATATTATTCACACAAAACTGCACATTTGAGTCAAGATTAAAAACTTTGCAATTTGCACTTGAGGCTGGCTGCGCTCTTGCTGGGGCTGGGACTTAAGACTGTCTTTCAGACACTGCACTGCTTAAGTCATGGGAATGCAGTGTTGCCAACTTTAGGCACGAACTTGAATTAGTGTAAGCATGTAAGCGGCACATGTGCGCTGCTGTCAACATTGAAACATGGCTAGGAATTGTGTGAAAAGCAAAGGCAAACAAGCTTCTTTAGCTACCAACGTGGTCATATTGTTATGCTGTTGTCGATGCATATTAACAGCTTGGCGCGATAAGTTAAGGCCACAATTAATACCCCAAGCCAAAAAAGCATGTCGTATTCTATGTAGCTAGTATGAAACGTATACTTAAGAAGCACGAGCAAAGACGCGCGCATTGATGCGTTGCTGCCTATTCTATGCAACTTTACCATACTTTGGGCGGCAGCAGCGGAAGCTAAGTGAGGGTATGCGGTAAGCAGGAAGGTGTGTATGTGTGTGTGTCTGTGTGTGTAAATAGTTTGGTGGCGGTGGCACGAGTGTTTTACTTTTAATTGAGCTGCGCTGGCATTCGTTTGCATGCTAATATATAAATACAATATAAATTGGCAATTAAAATTTTCTTTGATTTTGCAATTTTTTAATAGCTTCTAAGTTTTTTCCAATTTTTCACTCGCATGCTATACACGAAAATGTGTCACACAAATTTGCTTAGCATATTGCTGCCGCTGCTGCTTGCTGTCGATTTGTATTGCAAATACATATTAACAAATAACAACACCACTCAAGGCTAATGACAGTGTATGTGTGAACAAGCTTTCGAAGTAGTTACTTTTCTATGCTATGTATGCTTTAATACTTACGGTGGACAACTTTTCAATTTCTTCATCGGAAGCACCCAACGAAGCCAGACCAATCTCCTGTGAGAACTGTGCGAAGCTGGGATCGGCCAAGAGCGGCATGTGTCCAAGCAATTCATGAATGGTATCACTGTAAAGGACGATAGATAAAGAGAATAATGCAATTATTAGTAAAAATAATGGAGTAGAAAAATCAATTATTTAAAATAAAAGTGTGGCAAAGAATATGTATAAAGTACAAAATAGAAGCCGTCAGAAAGAGCGTGCAGCCAATTTGAGTTAAATTACAAAACTTAATTATTGTGTAAATTAAGTTCATGCTAAAGTGTTGCCAGTTTTACTTTCATGCAATCATTGTGCTTTGGCATAATTATTTTAGCAACTCTTGCTACTTGCCTCTGCCACATCATAGTTGACAAAAGCCCGGAGCAGCGAGGAAGGCAATTACTTGTTTCCGCATGCAAAAGATTTTCTTTTTTTGTGTGCAGGAAAGTAGCAGGAAATTGTGTGAAAAGTTCTCGCCTTTGTGTGTAACTAAGAGGTTGAGCGTTGTGTAAAAGCATATTTCCTGCACAAATGAAATTAGTGCTTATGCTTTTATTGTATTGTCAGAACAATGCTCAGAACAAGAACAACTGTGGAAAATGCTTTTTGATTTTTAACTTAATTTGGAAGCTTGAATTTATGTACATCAAACAGAAACGAAAAGGATTTAAGAAACCGAAGGCAAAGAATTCTAAATGGATACTTACGGTTCTGGTGTATGATATGGTGAGTTCACGTGGCGCACATACTGTGTGCTCTGGAAAATACGGAAAGCCAATGATGAGAGGAAGTCGCGAGCTGTCAACAAGCCAGCAGCTGGACGCAATGTGAAACCGGTATTCTTGCGTAAGAAGTCGGACATCTCTTGCAGCTGCGGCAAACGATCTTCAACGAAGATCTGTTCATCTTCAAGCTTCTTGAAAGCAATGCGATATTCGACGCATGCATGTTTAGCTGACAAATCTTGAACAGTTTTGAAAACCGCACGCCAAGTCTTCACTTCAACATCAGAGTAGGCAATGTATGGGATTGGATCTCCGTATTTGTAAGCGAATGCCACTTCAGCGATTTCCTTACGACGCTGACGGTACACCTTGTCTGCGAAACCGGGGTGATTCATATCCAAATCGGGTTCGTACTTGGTCATCAAATGATTGCAGTTATCCAATTCAGAAGCATGTTTGGGGAACCATGGTGTCTTAACGCTAATATTATTCTCAGCCATCAGGCTAATGCTGCTGAATGAGCCCGATTGGCGCAATGAACGTATCAATTGCAACAAGTTGCCACGTGTCATGTCGACTTTAATCAGTACATCGTGATCGGCGCCCTCTTGACGAGATTGACGTGACTCAACATGTTGCACAGTACCCTTGAAGTTCTCAATAGCCTTGAGAATGCGGCCCAAAGAGGAGATGCCCTCCTTGAGACGTACAATCAAAGCAGCGCTTTGCATGGTATTCTCAGCTTCAGGAGACTCAGAAGCAGCATTGGCAAGGAGCACTTCATCTTCAGTAATACCGGCGTCTGTTTCAAGTAAAGAAGAAGAAAAAGGAAAGAAAATAGTTATGAGTTTATATAGTCATGCATGTATACCATATATAAATATTTTTATGTATATAACAAATCCAAAAGTAGATTTTTAATACTTTCATGCATTCACAGCACGTAAACTACTCGTATATCGCAATCGTTGTACGTACTCGCACTACAGGGAGTATGATGAATATGTATGAATAAGTACCGCAACACTTATACGCTAGCACTTAATGTCAAATTCATTGAATTGAGTGTGTGTATGTAAAAAATAGAATGCTAAAAGTATTTCATTTCATTCATATTTCATCTTTACCAACGATTAAGTGGAATCATGTCATAATATTCTACTCTATTTCTTCTACTTTATTTCGGATTCATTTTATTGATGGCAATAAGCCAAGCGGAAAGTAGAAGTAGAAGTAGAGTAAGAATAGAAATCCTTTTTTGAAATAATAAAAAGGAAATGTACAATTTTCACATTTGCACACACAATTCGTGCATACGTATGTTTGTGTGTGTGTGTGTGTGTGCGTGTGTGTGTGTGTGTGCAGTACAGTATATTGTCGCTGCCACATTGAAGTCATATACGGGGGCGTAAGCTTTTTAAGTAGATACTTCAACATAAAATCAAAGTTAAGTATTTTTTACTCGATTCGTGTGTCTTTTAATATTTCACCTACCATTTGCGTTATTATTGCCATCGGATGATTGTTCTTCATCCTTATTCTCTTCAGCTGCAGAAGAATCAACTTCCTCAGCGTATGTAGTTTCATTGACTGAATATGGTTGAACATAAATATGAAATAATAAAGAAAAAAATAATAAATTAAAAAAATAATACTCAGAACAAAGTATTTACGAGTAAAAAACTAATAAAATAATATAAATACGAAAGGAAATTAAACTACCTTCTGTGTAATTGTGCTCAACATCATCATGAATTTCAACATTTTCCAATTGTTGCTCATCTTGCAATTCAATGTTTTGCTCAGCGGGCACATGCTCGCCTTTGGCTTGCATAATGCATTCTTCCAAAGTGTTGTCTTTAAGATTTTAACGAAATTATAGAAGAAAATAGAAAATAGAAAATAGAAAATAAAAATAAGTAACTTAAAAACCCAAAAATTAGTAAATAAATAAATGAAATTGTGAATTCTAACATTTGAGAATTTAAGAAATGATAGTGATAGCTTGTGTGTACTTTCTTCAGAAGCATGAATTTGCTGAACCTACCATTGCCTTTGGTGCGTGCTTCCTCCAGAACAGTTTGCTTATTTTGCTTCACAACCAAGCTTTCGAAGCGCGCATCATCAACCAGAGAACGGCGACGTGAAGGGTAACCATTCTGCAATATAAGAGAAAGTAAAAGAAAATTTAATACTTAGACATTATAAATTGTATTTAAGTAAATATAAGAAGAAATACGTTGCCATGGGCTAAAAAGCTTTTAAGCGTATTTAAACTAAGTTATAAAGGTTAATACGCAGAAGGGAAATTATCATATCAAAAACAGTGCAGAGCTTAGGGCATATTACTTTTCTTCATCTTCCGCATTAAAAGAAAATTAGAGCATTTGCTTTTTGAGTAGCCACAGCGGCTTATGAAGCGAATGGTATCATGTTGAAATCATTATTATATGATAAATCCCGAAACCATGACCTTCAAATTTCTTGGTATGTGGTTCATTACTATTTTGATTTTGTTTTTATTTGGCTTTAGTTATGGTTTCTTTCGAATTCCACCAAGTTCATTTACCTTTATCAAAGCAAAAAACAGAAAAACAAATAGAGTAAAACTTTGTTAATTGCTTCAACTTTTAATAAAAACTAAGCTTCAGACGCCTACATGCACTACTCCAAAAATTTCTTCGGCCAATTTTTAACTTTTACGCGTACGTTTCATTAAAGACTTATGCAATTTCTACATGAATATTATAATTTGATAGCAGAAATCATTCATCTCTTCAACTCCATCAATATTATTTCTCGGATGACATAATTTAATAATAAAAAATAATAATACTAAAGAAAAATGCAAAAGCAGCCACAGACACAGCAATTTCAACACAAATATTTTTAAGTTTCCATAAGTTTCTGTGGTATGTTTGGAGTTAAGGCCAGTTACAAAATATGTCAAAAAGATATATGTTTATATGTGTAGTAAAGAAAGAAAAACTACAAAATATGTCAAAAAGCTGCATATAAACGAAAGTATCTCATAATTTTACAATATTTGGATGATGCTGTTGCCTGTTAGCGCTTATACATAATACAAAACAAAATACGCGCTTAAACAGGTGAATGTCAAAACGAAACAAAACAAAAACAAATATAAAAGATCACAACAACAAAAATGACCGGAAAAAAGTTACTAAACTAAAATTAGATACAATAAATTTGTTGAAAGTGTTTTGCGCTTACGCATGGCTGCTATAATTTTTGAAGCTTGTCTCAATCTCAGCTGAAGATGCATTATACTATGCATACGTCATATCAGGGTGAAACAAATTCCTTTAACTAATAGGCAGAAAACGGCTTGACAACTTCGCTGCATATCTATCCACTGAAAGCACTGAAAGAGTTGCTGATCTTTTTTAGTCAAAAACGTTTCACGGCAGCAAGAAGAAATATATTGTGACAGTTTTCTGTTATTGCACACATAAATTTGCTTTGTTATTACTATAATATAATAGCAGCGATTATAAATGTTTGCATTAAAAATTAAAATTATTAGCAAAAATATGTGTTAACGCTATTAATATAGGTGGAAGTAGAATCATCAGGGCTACATGAATAAACAACAGGTTATCAACAAGTTATTGAGATGCTGGTTAGCGATTTGGGGCTGACGATCATTATGATGATGGAAATGTTGAAAGATGTCTGCTTTTAAATCACACGTTATTGATATACCATAATGAAAAAGTAAACAATAATTTATGGCAGCGTTTTCTTACAATGCATTTCATCTCATCGGCAACCTTTTTTTTTGTAACTGTTTCTTGCTGTCAACCTTTTTGTTTTTTTTCGAGGTAGTAACTTGGCTTATTCGCACTTTCACTCTTGAGTTTATTTGCATTTTTGTTAAATAACATTCATGTTGTTGAGGCTTTTACGTTATTTATTGTTATTATTAACTCTACAAATAAAAGTGAAATAATTAAAGAATTAAATATATTTTTAGCTGCTGCAGCTTTGCATATGTATGCAATGCTTTTAGTTCTAAGTTGTAACTTTGAAATTGTATAAATCTTTTTAGACTCCTCCTCTTGTTTTACTTAGTGGAATGTTTTCTGAAGCGTTTGTATCAATATCAATATTGATAGTTTGAAATTTTTGTTTTTTTAATTTATTTACATTTTAGCTGGAAGACGCAATTAAGGTTTTTTTTGTTTCGGGTACAGTTTGATGATAAACAAAAGTCACGTAGCCCAATTTTTGTTAGAGTGATGTGTGAAAATTTGGCATTGAAATTCATACGACTATTGTTTGATTGTGAAATTTTAGGTTAAAGATATTGCCAGTGTGGTAAATAGAAAAACTATATCAATTTTGGTTTGGTCAAAATGGAGGAATTATTGAAGGTGTTCCTTAAATTTTCGAGATATTTATGCAAATATTTTGGAATTTTGTATTCGAATTTCAGCAGTTTCAAGTGTAAAAAGGGAAAATCTTTGAAGGATCTAAGGATTTTTAAAAGATAAAAGTTCTTTGTAAAGTTAAGAATCTATAGTAAATAGCCATAAAAATTTTGGAACTTTCATGTGCAAAATATAATAATTTGTTTTTTTAAGTTTAATCGGATCTAATTAAATTTTTTGACTCCTAAATCTGTACATTTTACAAATTTAAATTTTACGTTTATGAAATTTGGGCAGAATAAAATAGATTCCATTTAAATTTCTTAATTTTTAATATGCAATAAAATTCTTTTCTTAAATTTTTTTTTTTAATTTTATTAGAATTTTTGCAAAAAGACTCACCTCAATGCTGTAAGATTTCTTGATAGCGAACATTTCGCGGTTCTTTTGTGCAGCAGCTACAGCCATCATTTTGATTTAATTTGTTTTTGTATTTATTTAAGTTAAGTAAGGAATCCAAAAATTTATACAAAGTGTTGAAGCACTTGTTACTTTTTGTTTATTATTATTTGATAGTATTTTATTTATATGTCTGCAAAAAATAAGCTTTCGAAATTCACTTTGACTGCTTATTTTTTCTCAATTAATACAATTCCTTGCTCGGATTTCTGTTTATAAAATCAACCTTTGGTGTTTGTGTCTACAAATAGCTCCAGAAATTTTTCACAAAATATCTTTGAGTTTCCACAGGATCAGAGTTAGTATCCTTGTAGTTATTATATTATTCGATTTATTTTAATCGCGTTGTGAAATTTTTCCAGATATCGAAACTTTTTCAATGTAACTTTTCGATGTCAGCGTTTAACTTTAATATCCTTTTTGATATATGTGTGTGTATATTAAATACTCAATAATAATCTCAGGCAGAAAAGTTAAAAATTACAACAAACACACTTTTTGTTTTGTTTTTAAAACCAAAGAAGCAAGTCTTAAGAGCGAATGATAGCGAATCAATGCATACTCTGTGTCCAGTTCCATCTGTTTAAATACCCTCAGCAGCAGTGTATTGGCGCGGTCAAAACGATACGACGACGAACATTATAGGGAACACTAAAACAACAAAAAACAAAAACAAAAACCCGAAGCTGTAAACGAAGCCAAAGCTGAAGTCGTCGCTTGATGCTGCTGCTGGTGCTGCTGCTGCTACTGCTGCTGGTGCTGGTGCTGTACTTTGCTTTGCTTTACTGCTTAACCGAAACCTGTAGTCATTGGTAAGCGTATACAATCGAAAATCCCCGCCGCTAGCATTGATTTTGTTGACGCCGCTTCAGGTTTTTTGCATTGCTTGCTGGTATAACAGCAGAAAAACCTCCATGCCACCACCACCACCACCGCCATTAGCACCAATACACACAAACACAGCTTATACATGCCAGTGATACCAAGAAAACGTAATCAAATTGTGACGTCGGCAAATACGAAAGCGCGCATGCTCTCCAAACAGAAAAAACCAACAACAAAAAAAACAATCAAAACAAAAACGAACGTAATACCGAGCTGGCGGGGTTCCCTCATGCTTTTTTACAACTCCAAGTTCAAGTTCCAGTGGTTAGTAGTAGCAATAACATTCACACAGCAGCATAGTGTGAGAGTGAGTGTCGTTAGCGGCGCGAAAGAGAGAGCACAACAATACGAAGAAACTAATGAATGAGACGATTAAACGAGTGTTACGTATGGGAGAGTACGGGTAAATTATTGTGTGTGTATGTGTGTGTGTGTGTGTTTAGTGTGAGTTTAAATGGTTGCTTGGAATCTCCCTCAGCGACACAGCATCAGCAAACAACGGTGTCAATATTCTACTACTACTACACACACACACACTCTGTGTTCAAGTGATGCTTGTGAGATCCCCAGCTCAGTCAGCGACAGGTGCAGCGTGCGCGTAAGATTAACACGCTTGCGCGCGTCATCACATCACATTTTCGCATTAATATCGAACAGTTTTAGTCTTGTAACTTTGTTTTCGGGCTGATGGTTTCTTTAGATATGGTTGTGAATTTTTCTGCCAAATTAGATCTTTAATTTTTGGGGGAACTTTTCTTTTCGAGACTGACGTCTTTCATCACAATCTTTTCAATTTCGTGGTATTTTTTTCCTCCTTTTTCTTATTTTCTTTATCAATGAAGTGGAGCAACAACGATATGCAGTAGCCAAGATTAGTCAGCATCAAGTATACTTGTACGTCACTCTTGAGCATACTTCAGACACCTGTATTTCATAGATACATATGTACATACATATGGATGTACATATGCACGTAAGTATTAGCTATTATACAGCACTTTAAACAAAGAGGTTAGGTGGGTGTGTATTTGCTTTGTTGCTTTTTTAGACAAATAATGCTCATTTTTTTGTAACTTATTTTATATATATTTTACTATTGATGTATCTATCTATCTAACTATTTTTTTTATCTATCGGTTTTTTGTACTACATACAAACTATTATTGTAGATAAAGTTTTTGTTTGCACATTGTTTGCTTTTATTGTTTTAGTATATGGTAGATTTATACTACATTTCTTTTTTTTTCATAGCATGACTTTGCATGACTTTGAACTCATTTAACTTTTTTCTGCTGAAGCGGATACGGATGCGGTCACTGTTGCTTTATTTAAAAAGGAATTTTGGGACTTTCCGTTCTTGAATATTTTAACTTTAGTTGAAATGTTAATAAAAATTTAATTACGTCACATTGATGTATGTAACATAAATATTACATTTATTTAAAATTTTTTAATAAGTAAACATTAGAATGAAAAAAATTCTTTATACCCTTTTGAATATAAACAGAAATTAGAAGCACTTCCCCTGGTAATCCAAATTGGTAAATACTCGTAATACTATTATTTATGTCTAGATCTTGTATGCAAATCGGTTAGTCGAAGAATAAAATTTAGTATAAAGAAGTTCCGAAACTTAGAGCTAGAGGGCGCCTCCCATGCTACTAATATATGTCTGTATGAATTACACTTAAGACGTGAACTTTATGGTATGCCTTAGTGCCTGCTTAGAACTTTGATCGCAGTGTCCATCTTTTCGCTGATTTGTAATTTAATTATTGTTGTAAATCAATTCATATATTCTCAAGTTACTACACTGTGTTGTGTACAGTATATAAGATTAAAAATTCACGGACTTTCAACTTCAATGAAAATAAATTGGTTTCATTTTACTTCAATTTATCTGCTAGATGTGTACTTTGTATTGTAAAAGTGTAGCAAATACATATTATTTTTAATCTAATGAAATCATTTTAAAAAGTTCTACAAACAAATAAATACTTTTTTATTATTGCGAGTACATGATTATGAGTAGGTATGTATGTTGTTCTCTTCTTACTACTAGCTATTTGTTCTCTTTATACTATATTATTGCAAGGATGACAAGATTTTTGCTATACATACATTTTTATGTAGATCAATGGCAATATCAATAAAGTTGTTGCCAATCGTATGCACAAGTAGATAGAGTTAATTATACTGTAACGTCGGCAACATACATACAAGCTACTTACAGTCATTTGTATGTAACTATGCGTGCAAAGCCCAATTGCAATTTCAACTCGCCGACTGCATCTGCTGCTACTGTATTTGGGGATTTCTCATGTGCAATCGCATTATAGTCGTGTAAATGATGCTGATGATATTTAAACGCACATAATTAGATATTGAACACATTGAATAAAAATCAAATTGCATTTTTTAAAGTGATTTTTTCGCGTTTTTTGTTAAACTATTTATTTGTATATTGTTACTGTAGCGCTTATACTGGCATTCATCAATGCATAAAATTAATATTAATATGCTCGTTTTTAGTTTTAAACTGACACCAAGAGCTATGGATGCCGCCAAACGTGAGCTTATTAGCGCGTAAAATACGCGCCTGTGTCAATTTGAATTTTTTATGTATGAACTGCATTTATTTTTATGATCTAAAAATTAGTAGTTGACTTGCAATTAACTGATAAATCAAAATTTATTCATAATTAAGCTTAAAACATTATTAAGGTAATTGCATATGTATATGCATATCGGTCGTGTGAAAAATTACCCATACAATTAAAAAGAATTTTATAATTGCTTTTCATAGACATTATCGTTCAGATGTGTGTTTTCTCGTGTTTCTACTGATCAGATTTCAATGTTAATTTCTTTTGAATTTTTGCTCAATTTGAAAAATCCCGAGTCCACTGGTAATGTTCTTGGCACGATTTTTAGGTTACATTGGTTGTAGCGCCAGCTAAGTAAGTAAGTAAGTCCATGTGGGTTGGGCCAACAACACACATAGATTTGGTTTATACCAAAGCGCATATGACTGAAATCGGCGGTGAGACCGAATTAAGCATGGATCAATATTTCTTAATTAAATTTAAAGTGTTATTAATCAACTTAACGAATTTTAAATTTTATTATAACAATTTAATATTTTAAATGCTCACTGTATTTTTAAAGATACAACCATCATTATTTTAAGTAAGCTTAACCCCACATTTTGCGCTTTCTACAATAACACACTTTAATTTTGAATAATATAAAACACAATGTACAGTATGTTCCAAAGAAATGTATTTGGTATTCCTTTTCTCTGACTGATCTTACTTTCATGTTTGAGTGCTAAGCATTTTTAATGTAATGTCATTGCCTATTTCGTGTTATACTTAGTTTTTTTAAACACATTTGATTTTTCGCAAGAGCATCACAATATCTACAATGAAATACTCGTATGAAAAGCCTAAAAAGTTTTCAAACAATCAACAATCTGGTACTAATATACAAGGTGGGGCAAAAGTAATGTCACAATGGGAATAGCGTCAAGTGCCATTGTTCTTTGCTTTTATATTGCACAGATAAAAAATTAATTGACAACAAGCAATGGAACGATACACACCTGAAGAACGCCGAATTATTGTTACTGCTTACTTGACCAAGTTGCGGTCTGTTCTTTTAACACAACGTGAATCTCTTTGTCGTTTTCTTCGTTGTCCTGCAACATGTGCGCGAACAATTAAGCATTTGGCTGAGCGTCTCGTGCGAACTGGGTCCACTAGAGATGTGGCAAAAAGTGATTGACGGCGTATTGCTCGTACGACTGAGAATATCGCTGCTGTGGCCGAGAACGTCCAAAAACACCGACGAGACAACAATGTAAACAATTTGGCATCAGCAAACGATTGTTGCGCTTAATTTCGGCGAAAGACGTGAAGATGTTCCCATACAAAGTGCAAACCGTTCATCAATTGCTGCCTGCCGACTGTCAAGTGAGGTTAACTTACTCCCGTGCTCTATTAAACCTGGTGCAAGGATGATGATCAACTGAACGACGAAGACCATTTCCACTTAAGTGATTATGTGAATAAATAGAATTTTGCATTTCGGAGCACGAAGAATCCAAATTAAATGCACGAACACCCATTACATTCCCTCAAAATTAGTATTTGGTTGGCATTTACAGTGAACAAGTGATTGGCCCATATTTTTTTGAGGATCACAATGCCACCACCGTAACTGTACTTAACTGATGATCACTATAGACATATGTTAAACATGTTTCCTTTTGTCGCAAGTTGCTGAATTGGGTCTCTAGCATTATTGGTTTCAGCAGGACGAAGCAACACACAGTTCGGCAACGATGGAGATTTGGAAACACTAATTTCCGGGCCATGTAATCTCCCGTTGCGATTTTGATTTTGAAAGCCAACATTGAACATCTGGCTCCAAATTGGTGACTTCTTATTTGGAGCCAAATGTTTTGGGTCTATATTTATAGAATATCAAGTCTTTTACAAAACATTGGAGTTTCCTATGCACATAAAGGAAAGAGACAACTACTATACAAACACAAATACTATACTACTTAAGTCTTCTATAATTAAAGTCACAAGTATTTGAAGAAAAGTGTAACATGTGGAAGCACCCTATCATATTTAGTTGATTGGGATATTGCAAGACTGAATCAACAGATTGCTTAAAATATAAAATGTAAATAAATTAGTTAAAATTAAAATGCTGAGTGAAAGTGCAATAATTGCTGCTTTCTATAAAAAATATGCAACAAGAAACAGCTGATTTAAAAGGGCACTCAAAAAGTTTCTGCTGCCAGAAATTTATATATTGCAGGAACAAAATATATTTTGAATATTTAGCACGCGATATTCTAATATTTTGATTACTTTTGCACCACTTTCTATATCAAGCCTTTTTCCAATTTTGTTTTACCTACTTTTCTGTGTAAGTGTTGTTCTTTTACATCTTTCTTTAATGGCACAACAGACCTTTGCCTGTGCCGATATTTGAACACTGAACACTCTGCGAAGCAGGCCAGCGAACTACCAACTATGCCACGGCTACCACTGTTTCGGTGTTAATCGCCAAAATATTCAACGAAACTTCAAACTGCCTATATTTTTAAATATACATATACCAGAGAAATTTGAAAGCTTTTCTTCCCCAGAAACTCAATGTTCGTTTAATAGTTGTTCAGAACTACCTCATAAATTCCAAATTCAACTGTTTATTTTTTTGGTAAAAATTGTTTCTAATATCTTACCAGCTATAAAAAGTAATAAAAATAACTATAGTGAGTACCGAAGCTTTAGTGTTATCTGCCTATAAAACTAACAAATCCGCAAAATTTTTATTAAAATACCATTAATAAACGATGTATGTACATACTTATGTAGCTTATAAAGACCTATACATAAAAAAAATTAATTATAACGAAAGATAAAACATAGAAATCATGTTTCTCGTATGCACGACTCTTTCTTCTGTAGATACAAAAATAATTTTTTAAAGAACTCACCATTTTTTTGGTGATTAATCAAACGATTGTTTGAACTTAGTCTTATGTAATATCAGTGAAAAATTGCAAATACAAACGCAAATTAGCCGAAACAGTAAGAGGGCGAAAAACCACTACTGATTTAACCTTCATAATCATTAATCTCATGCCAAATAATTACATAAACAGCTTATGTAGTTGTGTTGGATTCTAAATGTAAATCTCAAAGGAGCCACAAATTAGAACCATCGCAAATCAAATACGTGTGAACACATCGATTAGAGAATATCATGATTGGCTTGACTAACTAATTGGTTAACCAAGTGTTTAAGTGACTAACACTAACAGGCATATCAAAGCACAAAACATAACACACATCACATCCAAACAACAAAACAACCAAACAACCAACTAACTAAGTATAAAGTTCAAGACCAAGGACAAGAAAATTCTAAAAGTAGCTCTGAGTGGCGATGTGCGGCAGCGGTTTTAAAACATTAAAACCCATTATTTCTTTACATTACATTAACTATAAGTAGTTAAGTAAAACATTACCTCCCCGGGCGTATGAGTAACGTCGACGACGTAATTTCAAGTGATGCTTTTGACACTTTTTTATGTTTAACAAACCTTTTGCCGTTCATATTCGAGCATAGCTCAGTAGTTATAGTTGAGTATAAATTCAACTGATGTTGAAACTGAAGCTCTGAAGCTTTGTTACTTTGTAGACCTTCAAGGCTTTTGTTTTATTTTGTTTTTGCCCACAATAATTTTCAAATAAAATAATAATGCAAATAATATGTTTTGATATTGTTTCATAACGACCGGAGTTCGAGTTATACATAAGTAACCGCATTTGGTTTCACATTGTTAATTGCGTGCTGCTGGGCCAGCTTCTGTTCGCTGTAAGTCAATACATAATTCGTTATAGATACATACTTACTTTAGTTTTAGATACGCAAAAATTTCCATGCATAGTATTGCATTAAAATACAAATACATTTAAAACATTCTAAAAGGGGGAAGTAATGCGCTTTTTAATTATTATTATGTGTTACTTACTTTGATTTGAATTTTGTACTTCCTGTTCTTAAAACTTTTATTGCCGGTGCCGGTTATAGTTGTTGCTGTAGTTGTTGTTGTTGTTGTAACAAATTGAAGTTAAAATGAAAAATAAAATAAAAACAAAACGAAACGAAACGAAACGAAAAGTGAATGTTCAAATGTGCGCATGTACAAAAATCTGAATCAAGCGTTTAAAATCAGTTTATTGACTTTTATCTGAATTTATTGTTCTTATTTTTGGTACGGTATGTATAGGTATGTAAATGTGTAGGTACGAGTATGCATGTATTTCTTTTTCTTTTTCTTTTTATTTAATTTTTTTTTTTAATTCTGAATAATTCTATTTTTCATTAACGTAAGTACGAATTTATTCATGTATGAATATGTATCAGAAATTATTACATGGCGCACACATTTCACGTTTCACGTTTCTTTTGCAACGAACAGATACAGTCATAGGGGATTTGTAACCTACATGTTATGTTTCGGGTGTTGGTACCAATTTATATGCTATGAGCAGTTAATAAAATAATCAAGTATGTGTAGTTCGTGAACTAAGATCCTAATGCATGCAAATGAACTGGTTCAATTATTCTTTTCCTTCTATTAATGTCATAATTGTGGTCGCTGTAGCGTACCGGTAGTGCGTTGGACTGTTACGCAGAGTGTCAGGGGTTCGAATCTTGGCACAGGCCAAATAGAAAAATAGAAAATAAAAAGCAACAACAAAATTTATACACGGCACCACCTCTTGGCAGGCAATGGCAAACCTACAAGAATAAAAATTGCCCATGAAAAGCTTTTCACTTCGCCATTCGGATTCGGCATAAAACTGTAGTTCCCTTCCATTCATGTACAAATATAACACGTACAATATGAGTGGATGCGAAAGGCTTGACCTTTGGCGCTACATGCGGTCATAGTCGACACTGATAAACTGAAGTTCATTGTCGTAAAGGCATAACACTTGCCACAATGGCTGTCTATCTCTTTATCGGTATCCTGTGTGATTGAATTCCCTCTCTCATTCTCCCTCCTTCTTCCTCTTCCTCTCACCTATCTTCCTTCCATTCAACACAATGCTCTGCATTCATAGGGTACACCCTGTGTGTTGGATGTAACAATAAATAAAAAAAAAAGAGATGGTGGGAATTATATCTTTAAGAATTAAATTACGCTTAGTTACAAATATATGGTAAAGAATTTGTAATTAGTAATCGATTAATTTAGAATCAAGTTAAAGGAATTGATTGCTTTTCCAATTCCATAGAGTAATTGAAATTGTCATATAGATTTTCATAAATTCCATCACAAGGAATTGTAATTTCTAATTAAAATTTTCATCTCATCTGTTAAGCAATTTAAATACTTTCAATTCCACTACATTTTACTGCCCTTTCTGCCTGCAGTTTGACGAATGGTTTAAAATGCAAAAAAATTACACAATTTCAAAGTTGTTTTTCTGAGCTGTTTCAATTTTAATAGAAAAAACACTTTTAACATACATTACATACATACATTACATTAATCAAAGTTATGCAATTTTCTTAACTTTTTTAGCGATTATCACTTGAGTTTTAGAGGGCGCTGAAGTTGCGGTGTCAGAAAGAAGGTGCTCTGTGGTGCCCCCGACAAAGCTGTCCCAGGTGATCTGCAACAAAAAAATCAAAATGCATATTTTATGTATACGTACAAAACTGGTGGGCTAATGTTTCCAAATCAGAAAGGCGAACAATTTTTAAATTAATCAGCTAAAACAAACAAAAAATTATAAAAAAATGTTAATTTTTAAATTTTGGACATTAGTCCACTAAACAAATTGTTGTTGTTTTTATTATATGGATGGAGTATAGTAGCGGCATTGAAAATTATATTTTGAGAAAATCGCGTTGATTCCATTCATTCGATTTACTTAAAGATTTTAGAAAATCCCACTTACCAATCGGTCTGTTGTTGGAGTAGCTCATAAACTTCCTCATAAACCACCACAGCAGTTTTGTACTAATTTTTATGCTAATTCTCACCTCTTTTGACTTAGAAGAAAATATTTTTTTTTTTCAATAGATATTCATACTTTACCTCGTAATTTTTGATGGGAGTCGAATATCCTCATACAATTTTAATCACACTTTTTTGAAATATTAAAGAATCAAAAATTACAAACCAGACATTCCCCTTAATTTATTATTATCATTTAAAATAGTTTTACATTTTTATAAAGTACTTATTTTCTTATTTCTTTTTATTGCATAACAGCCCATGAAGGGCCTAGGCCGAGCTTTCGCATCCACTCATGTTGTGCGTGTTACATGTAGTATTTGTACATGACCTACAGTTTTTGATCTTCGTATCTGAACGGCAAAGTGAGAAGCTTTTCATAGGCAATTGTTATTCTTGTAGGTTTGCCATTGCCTGCCAAGAGGTGGGGGCAGTATAGAAAAATTATTGTTTTTTACTTTTTGATTTTGCCTGTGTCGAGATTTGAACCCCGGACACTCTGCGGTGCATGCCAATATACTACCAACTACTCCGCAGCGCAGACTTTTATAAAGTACTGCTATATTCAAATCATCGAGGCATTAAAAACGTATCAGCAGTGGACCAATTTAAACTCAACATTATTCCAAAGTTTTAGCCTAAAAAAATAAAACTATCAACTACAAAATTTTTTCCAATATTGGATTCATTTATAAATTGAGTGGAGGCTGTATGCAAACACAATCTAAACTAAATTGGCAAATTCATTTAGCCATGTGCTTTTACTGCCAAATTTGGTATTGCACTTGCCGTATCTGTGGCTTACTGGCAGTTTGCTAGAGTATTAACTTGGCGGTTTGATTACCGGCAAGGGATAGATCAGTCATATATATTTCTTACCTATCTTCATCTCTTTTTCTTCGAACAAAAACACTATGTTGTAATATGTATTTAAATTTATTTATGTAATAATTGATACCCTGACTAATAAATACTTACATACCATATTACTAAAGATTGCTCATACAATTATCATCTCATGGTTATATATATTATATTTTAATATATTCATTAATATCATTACTAATGAATTATTTTTTTTTTAAATAATATACTTTATTGTCATTTTGATAATAATTGCACTTTTTTTCTCTTTTTTTTGTATTGATACATTCAACACTCAGGTTGTACCCCTATAAATGCAGAGCATTGTGTTGAATGGAAGGAAGATCGATAGGTGGGAGAAAGAAGGAGGGAGAATCAGAGAGGTACAATCACACAGCACTTGCATTACTTATAACAATAAATACTAAATATGAGTAGTAAAAGTAGTAAAAGAAGTCGAACAATAGAAAAATTTACTAGTTCAAAATCTACACTTAAAGAAAACTTAGCAAGTTTGGAATATCTGTACAGTTTTTACGAGAAGAAAATCTTAAAATTTCTCATAAGTACATACAGTTCTCCTAAAACTAATTACTTTACTTTACTTACTTTTAATGGCACAACAGCCCATGGAGGACCTAGGCCGAGCTTTTCGCATCCACTCATGTTGTGCGTGTTATATTTGTACATGAATTGGAGGGACCTACAGTTTAATGCCGAGTCCGAACGGCGAAGTGAAAAGCTTTTCATAGCAATTTTACTCTTGTAGGTTTGCCATTGCCTGCCAAGAGGTGGTGCCGTGTAGAAAAATTATTGTTTTTTACTTTTTGATTTTGCCTGTGTCGAGATTTGAACCCCGGACACTCTGCGGTGCATGCCAATATACTACCAACTACTCCGCAGCGTAGACTTTTATAAAGTACTGCTATATTCAAATCATCGAGGCATTAAAAACGTATCAGCAGTGGACCAATTTAAACTCAACATTATTCCAAAGTTTTAGCCTCAAAAAATAAAACTATCAACTACAAAATTTTTTCCAATATTGGATTCATATATAAATTGAGTGGAGGCTGTATGCAAACACAATCTAAACTAAATTGGCAAATTCATTTAGCCATGTGCTTTTACTGCCAAATTTGGTCTTGCACTTGCCGTATCTGTGGCTTACTGGCAGTTTGCTAGAGTATTAACTTGGCGGTTTGATTACCGGCAAGGGATAGATCAGTCATATATATTTCTTACCTATCTTCATCTCTTTTTCTTCGAACAAAAACACTATGTTGTAATATGTATTTAAATTTATTTATGTAATAATTGATACCCTGACTAATAAATACTTACATACCATATTACTAAAGATTGCTCATACAATTATCATCTCATGGTTATATATATTATATTTTAATATATTCATTAATATCATTACTAATGAATTATTTTTTTTTAAATAGTATACTTTATTGTCATTTTGATAATAATTGCACTTTTTTTCTCTTTTTTTTGTATTGATACATTCAACACTCAGGTTGTACCCCTATAAATGCAGAGCATTGTGTTGAATGGAAGGAAGATCGATAGGTGGGAGAAAGAAGGAGGGAGAATCAGAGAGGAAATACAATCACAACAATAAATACTAAATATGAGTAGTAAAAGTAGTAAAAGAAGTCGAACAATAGACAAATTTACTAGTTCAAAATCTACACTTAAAGAAAACTTAGCAAGTTTGAAATATCTGTACAGTTTTTACGAGAAGAAAATCTTAAAATTTCTCATAAATACATACAGTTCTCCTAAAACTAATTACTGTTTACATGCTATTTCTCCATAGTCTGGCTATAAAATTGCATTGACATAAATTTAAATTATTACGATTACGCTTCACTTCAAGGTCTTTAGGTAAATGATTTTGAAAATCAACAACAATTTAAAATTTAATTAGTATGTTGCATTTGAAATGGGAACTTCATCTAGATTTGAAATGGGAAATTCGTCGGCTAATCCTTTCTTCGAGTAACAACTTTTCGCAAATATATGGTTTAATATGTATATGTCGCTGTGTCGTAGTGGTAGTGCGTAGGACTGCTACGCAGAGTGTCCGGGGTTCGAATCTCGGCACAGGCAAAATCAAAAAAAGTAGAAAAAATAATTTTTCTACACGGCACCACCAAAATCTTGGCAGGCAATGTCAAACCTACAAGAGTAAAAATTGCTATGAAAAGCTTTTCACTTCGCCGTTCGGATTCGGCATTAAACTGTAGGTCCCTTCCATTCATGTACAAATATAACACGCACAACATGAGTGGATGCGAAAAGCTCGGCCTAGGCCCTCCATGGGCTGTTGTGCCATCAAAAGTAAAGTAAGTAAATGTATATGTCAGCGATGTTCACTAGAATCCTCTTTATTTTCCTGAACTCCATGTATAACTTAACTTTTTGCAAATATTTTTATTACTTATGTTTTTAAAGTGTAAGTAAAGATTTGGTTACCACAGAAGCAATTATAACTTCCAGCACTTTTATACTTCTACAAAACTTTCAGATTCTCAATGATTAAACTAAAGAAAATTCTTGAATTATATTAATTCAATTCTGTAAAGTATTCTAAAAATGAAAAAAACTCAGTTGCAGGTTAAGATGATTTTATTGCTGAATAATAAATACCAAAATGTAATTAAAAAAATATTTATTGCATTCGCTGTTGTAAACTTCAAATCAAACATTATACATTGTTATTTCAATTAAATTCAATACATGTGTACTTACTTACATACATACATGCATACATACATACATACATACATACATACATACATACATACATACATACATACATACATACATACATACATACATACATACATACATACATACATACATACATATGTACATACCTTTCTATATAGTATTAAAAAACAATCATGATTATTTATTATACTACATACAGTGAAAAAATGTTCTGCAAAAGAGAAGGCAATTTGCAATATAAGTAATAAAAACAAAAACGAAAGAAATATTTGTAAGATTGCGCAATACTGTCCCTACTAAATTCATTAAATTTTTATTTAAAAATGTTAAAATACCATACAGATAAAGAACATTATTTCTGATGTATTAATTAAAATCAGTTGTTAAGATAAACATTGTAGGTATGAAATGTTCGGCACGTAGACTCTTTTCGGGGTTTTTTGAATTTGAGCAATAGCAATTAATAATAACTTTCAAAAGCGCAAACATTCGCCGAAAATTATAATAATTAACTAAAACAAAAATCTCAATCTACGTTTCTTTTTTTTTAAGAAATTAAATGCTTTTTGAGAAAGTGTGACGTTACAAGATAAATAAAGTAGAATCTTCGAGCTGAGCATTGTCTTTTTAGATCTTTTAAAAAAAACTCGTTTCCCACATGAATCATGAGATTAACATATCTCATATCTCTCATCATCTACAAAAAAAAACAACATAAAAACACTTAACTAATAAAACCAAAAACATGAATACAAAAACAATAATAAAATAGAAATCACACAATTTTAAACAACATATACAATATTATGGATTAACACACATTTTGATTTTAGTTGAATAACATTTAAAAATATGCATAATTTG
Organism: Palloptera scutellata; assembly: GCA_958295655.1. NCBI lineage: Eukaryota > Metazoa > Arthropoda > Insecta > Diptera > Pallopteridae > Palloptera > Palloptera scutellata. The sequence continues at coordinate 20,320,987 of OY282449.1, read as the reverse complement.
TTAGTATAAATATTTTGTGATTTTATTATCACGTGCATAAAACACGAGACATTAAGTTAAACTCATGTGACCATGACTAGCCGGGAGGCGGAAGATGGAAGATTGGAGTGGGTAGAGAGTGGTAGTGGAGATGGATAAATAAGCGCTAAATAATATTCATCATCAGTGTCATGTGTGTTTTAAGGTACTTTTTTGTGTGGATATTTGGAAAATTTTGATGATACACTTTTTGTGACGTCAATGTAAAGGCCGGTTTCTTGAAGAATCTTCAACTCATTAATGTCACAATCAAGAAAAGTATATTGATAATTGATGGTCAAACTCATTTGTCAATTAAACATGTTGAACTTAATAGAGTGCAAATACTAGAAAATATTAGAAACTATTAACTTTATGCGATTATCGGTTAGTGCAATTAGAAAGCAAACACTTAACCTAATGCAACCTATTTAGATTGCATTTGTCTGATAATGGTTCAGTGGTTTCGGCTTCTATTTTCGTACATCTAAATCTCATTAATATTAAAGCTACAATATACAATGATAAATCTAAATGGTAGATCTTTTCTAGCCTTCTTTTATCATACTAAATATAAATTTGATAAATTTATTTTATGTGATGAGAAACATAAAAGCTCTTACATTGAAGACGAAGCCGCTTCATCACACACCAGCAAATCCTTTAACCTATAGAATATCTCGTAATATCAAAATATTGGCCAACCACAAAATGATTGATTCCCACTTTTTTTACCACATTCTATTCCCGACAGGTTATTTAATCTACTTTCGTTTAACTTACATTTATTATTTATACCCTTTTTCTTTAAATATTCCAACTAAGGTTTTGCTATATTTTTAGCCCTCTACAGACTTCTTCTCTACCTTCAAGCTAACGTTGCTCCGCGTTATCTTGGCATACGAACAGTCTCTCCATACACACATACAACATATTATACATGCGCACTTCCATAGAGATAGAGGCTTTTCATTGTGTTGAGAGTGCATAGGATTTCGTGACGGAATTTTCGTTTCGCTCTCTCAACCATGAAGCATTTGAGACCTACGCACGTTAGAAAGTTTCACTTTTAAAATATTTAATTATAATGGCAAATTTAACCTGAAGGTTCTAATTTACTCTAAGGAGTAAACCAATTTTGGGTTATTTGATTATTGTATTAAATTATTTTTCATAATTAGACAAAAGAAAAACTTCACGTTTTTATTTCTAAGGATTTTAAATGAAAATCTACTACACATAATAACTACATTTTAGGGCCACACAAACCTAGTTCCTCAAAATTACTGGGTTTTTAAATAGTTATGCAACATCTAGTTTTTAAAGTGTTTGAAAACAAATGCAGTAATCAACCATTTTAATGATACTATTCAGGGAAAATATTGTCTTGTAAATCGCATCTGTGTGGTCGCTGTGGTGTAGTGGTAGTGCGTTGGACTGATACGCAGAGTGTCCGGGGTTCGAATCTCGGCACAGGCAAAATCAAGAAGTAGAAAAAATAATTTTTCTACACGGCACCACCTCTTGGCAGGCAATGGCAAACCTACAAGAGTAAAAATTGCCTATGAAAAGCTTTTCACTTCGCGGTCGGATTCGGCATATAACTTTAGGTCTCTTCCATTCATGTACAAATATAACACGCACAACATGAGTGGATGCAAAGAGCTCGGCCTAGGCCCTCCATGGGCTGTTGTGCCATTAAAAGTAAAGTAAATTAAGTAATTCTCATCTACTTTACAATATTTTTCACTTATATATATATATTTGGATTTTGAAATGTCGTAAAAACCACTGATGATGAATTATATCTAATTTGGAGAAATAAAAAAAAAATATTTGTTCCAAATTAAAAACATTTTTATTTATGTTCTACTCTTTTTTACGAGTATAATACAACTAAGACACCAAATGTGGAACTAATTGTGGTATTCGGTAAACTAGTTTATCAACTAACTTTCAACCAATTGTTCCCCTACAGGGTAGTTTAAATTATGATTTATATAGGAAAATATATGATATCGCTAGTTACACTCTTTGAAAAAAAAGGAATATGTATGTAAATCAAATTTAAGGTTTTTTTTTAAGCACCGGTAAATATTTTGTTTTTTTGTTATCATAAAGAAGTTAATATATGTTTATATGTTTTATTAATTTTTATATCATATTTACAAAATATGCATTTTTTCTCATCTTTCTTAAAATTTGTAATAAGTGAGGTGCAAGAGTTCAACGTTTGACCATCGATTGCAGACACTCGATATTGAATTGCACTCGAAGTATATGAACACTCTTTTTTAAATAACTTTTCCTTTTCTAATCTTACTTGTTCATTCTTGTTTATCATATACCATACTCGTATCTATACTGTATAACTACATAACATGCTGTTCAATGGGCCACTTCAAAATCACTTGTATATTCATCAAAGTTTTTCAACAACATTCCCAATATGTTATATAATAATTATAGTTAATTAACACTTTTCATATTTGTGTGTATGTATAAGTAGTATATAAATACAATTACTCATAATTTAATATTGATTAATTAATCGATATCAGCATGTGTATGAATATCGTCATCGTCATCATTATCAAATTTGATGTGTCAAATGCAAGAGTGTCAGTTTTCGATGTCAGCATGTCACTGTGCGATTACAACGAGGTAGTAAGTAGGTAAGGACGTGCTTCAAAGTGTGCTGAGATGAGGCTCGCACTGTTGTTTCGAGGGTGTATCAATAGAGGATGGTTAAAGCAAACGCACGCATACACTGGCTACACTGGCGCATATAATATTTATACATTCAGTGTGTACGGGCGGAAGTGATGAGGGAGAAAAAGAGGTGTGTCACACGCAGCCAGTCAGTATTTAATATGTATTCCATTTCCATCAGTAGCCTATATGAATATCGATTTTAATAACCAAAAATATGCATACAACCAAGTATACAAAAACAACAACAACAGCATCTACTCTACAGTACTCTGGGTCAAGTGAACTACGTGCACACCGATGTAGAAGTAGAACAACAACAGCAGTCTAAACAACAGGAAGAAATGAAATAGTAAAGGTCCAAAGGCACTTGACCATCTCTCATTCAGTCGACAATTATTGTCAGGATGTCAATAACATACGAAAAATGAGAAGGTTTCAAAAATTTACAAGAGCCTTAAATATTGTGGCCACGTAGGTACATGCATACATATTTATTGCATATGAATGTACATATGTATGTACATACTATAGAAAGGCAAAAAGATATCGCAAATGAATGCGAAAAGAAAATAATTTAAATTTTAAAGTAACAAACAATAAAAGATTAGCCAATATTTATGAAGGTATGGTATATGTAAGGTACTACTTATATAAAAGAATTTGTATTTGTTATCAGTTATCATCAAAGATCTTTATATAAAAATTAAAGAACGCAAAGTTTGTTAATTTAATTTCCTTTGTATGTAAAGTTTTTTGTTTGTTTTGGACATTTTAACCGGTTTCAGAAAAGAACTTATCATTTTGGAGGCTTGTATGCGAATGAAAAACGAAAAAGAAATTATAGCACAAGTTAAGGTTAAATAAGAACTGTTCAAATTACCCTATAAACATGGCTAAAGGACAAAAATACGACGACGAAAAAGAAGAAAAAGAGACATTGAAGAATGCTTGAATTTTGAATATTTTAATGAAAATATATTTATAGAAACTGGACACACCTTTGGATTGTCATGGAAGAATATCATTATCACCAATTTACGTAAACTTTTTAATTACAAATTAAAAATAAAATTAACTTGTTTATTTTTTCAAATCAGAGAAAACAACTCTGATTTTATTTGTTTTTTTTTTATCCATTTGAATTTGTATGTTTGTTTGTGCTTGTATGGAAATTTTTGTATCGATAATTTACAAGCAAACATTTGTAACCAACAACATTGCACAAATATTGTGTACCGTGCTTTGTGACTTTTGAAGTGGCATTAAGAGATCTCTTTATCGGTGTCCTGTGTGATTGCATTCCTTCTCTCATTCTTCCTCCTTCTTCCTCTCACCTGTCAATCTTCCTTCCATTCCACAGAATGCTTTGCATTCATAGGGGTACACCCTGTGTGTTGAATGCATCAATAAAAAGAAATATCCGTGTAACGTTGGCAGTTACCATATGATGTTTTGCCTCTAAGGCATTGCCGTGTAGGTATGTATATTACATATTTACTTACCGTGAATGCATGTGTTTATTTCAAAATATTAGAATGTTTGAATTACATTACTACCTTTTTTCTTTCTACATCAGAAAATTTAATAAAATTAATAACTATACTTACTTAGAATTGGAGAAAAAAAAATGTTAAATTTGAACTTTTGTTTCATTAAATTTTAGTAAATAAAGTTAGATTTTTAAACAAATCTAATATAAATTATTATATCAAAGCAACATATCAATAGTCAAGGAGCGTCAAGAAAGTCATGGCCAAAATAGAGTTGACAAATAACGAAACAACTACTGAACTATTCACGTCCAAACATAGCCAGACTAACTGTAGTTCTCACTGGACACTGGAAAATTACCAATAATTTTTGTCCCAGTTAAATCGGCAGAGAAGAAGACTGACTCACTATCTCTGCACATGCTTAGAAAGCCCTTTTCTTAGCTGTACTGACGATAACTCTGGGGTTGACATTTCCAAAATGCTACTACTTCTACTTCTGATGTAGATAACATTAAAAATAATGAGGTAATGGTTTAAGAACGGCACTCGCTGTTAATTGATACTTCAGGAGAATGCAGGCATTTAAACAACAATAACAACAACACATAAATATTGCACTACTTAAAATTAGTAAAAACAAAAAAAATCCAAATGCCTACATTTTCAGTGAGCCCGACCATTTTCAGATTCAAAATTTATCTCTCATTTCCTCACCAGACATAAATGTGGGAAGGGCAGGGCATATTCCAGCCGAGAGGCCCACACAGTACTACAGTTCCAAACGGAACATTAAAGTGAACGACTGTCTTTGCAGATAGTCTGATTACTAAAAACTCTTTTGCCTTCCGAAACACATCAGTGTATTTCAAGCAAAGGTCTCGGCGAGTATATTTTCATTGATAATTAAGCAACCGAAGCTTGGGGCTTAGCTTTGATAATTGCAAAGCCAATGAACTAGCGTGGAGAAACGCTCACATGCTCCCATTCTAAGTTAATACGGCCGTCTCATAACCCAAGAAATTTGAAGAAACGATAGTTTCTTTCCCTTCGCAGAATATTAGTTGTAGTTACTTGTAATTATCTATTTGGATTAGTTAGGATAAGAGAAACTGTGAAAATAGCCCAAGTAAATATGTACTGACATTTAGAATATGAAAGTCCACACAGACTGCATAAGCTCAAAATTGGGCTCAGATTGTATCCAATTCCTTGTAATCTTTTCGTTTCAACTCTATGCTGAAACGTTCAGGATAGCCTCTTAGCAATAGCTTATGAGCTATAAGGCATCATTAAAAAAATCTTACAAAAGAATATTATTTCAATGTCAAACTAATTTTCAATGATCTATTGTACAATTCAAATCAATTTCTTTATACATAGTTGAGGGGCTTCACATGTAGAAGAAGTAGCATCAACATTATTCAAAAACACACCTTTGCAAAGCTAATGAAAATTAAATAAAAATGTCTTATTAAAGAAAGTATCCGATTATTTTAACTAATTAGTTCAATAAAAATCTACCAAAATTATACCTTTTACCATGAAGTTGACGCACTCAGTAACTTTTTTTTTACATCTTATATTGTAAGTAAATCCCCTTGAACGAAAGCGTTACGCATATAAAAGACAACAACTGTTGCTGCAACTGCTGCTGTGCTGAGCTGAGCTGCACTCTCTGCGACTGCACTATGGCACAAAATTAAACCAAACATTTATGAATGATTCATCTCTAATGAGAATGTATGGAATATGGTAAATGAATGTGTATTGGTTATGAATGAAGCAAATAATTTACAATTTCCAAGATATATGTGATTTTTTCGCATCTGATTGCTACTCTATAACCACATACGCTACCAATGAAAATCATTAAGATATTCTCATTCATTTACTTACATAGATACACTTGAACTGTTTACATACTCATACTCGTATGCACTTACAAATGTAAGTTTGTTAAATTCTTATTATTGCGAGTACAATTAAAAAAATGTATTAATTTGTTCTAGATACAAAAGCCTACTTAAATTGTACCTACGAGTATATACATACGTACATACGTACATGCTTTTATAATTTTATTCTTTTATGATTCATTGGAAATGCGAAAAAATTAATGCATAGTTTCTCGGCAGGTTCAAGTTCTCGTTCATGCGAAACCAAACCAATCCACAACAAACAAACAAATTTCGGAATTTCCAACATTGACCATGGAAACTTTATTTTATGTATGTACACTTATACTTATTCAATAAATTGTGGTAGTTCTTAATGCCATTTTCGTGTATGTGCTTTTGTGTGCTTGAGTAGAATGTTCTGAATTGGTCTGCTAAAGTCTTTCAGATATACGAGTACATACATACTTACGCACCTTAACTACAAAAGTGGCGCAATTAAAATTTTTTAAAATTTTTATGTAACGTGAAATAAAAATTAATGCTTATAAATTTATTTCATGGAAAATAATATGCATATTTCCATAATATAATGACATTATTTTCCATCAATTAAATTTGTATATGCATCTGTTCAGAAGAAGAAACACTTTTTTATCATTTCCTTAACATTAATCAATTTTGAGTTGTGTCTCTTTTGTAGTTAGGATACGATGTGTGCATACAAATGTGGAAAGATACTTTGTGAGGCGCTCGTTGATTTCGTTTGTGTTTAACCTCATTACAGTCGCTGTTTTTATTACTCGTATAGTTATAAATTTTTTTTTTTTTGTGGTTTAAACGAATAAATATGTATGTATATTTCTGAGATTTATTTATTGGAATAAACTAATTGCCATCATTAATTGTTATTTTTGTTGGAAATATATTAAAGAGAAACTTATCAAACATTACGGATGTTTTATCAGGAATAATCCGTTCCGTTCGGCACAGGCAAAATCAAAAAAACAAAGTAGAAAAAATAATTTTTCTACACGGCACCACCTCTTGTCAGGCAATGGCAAACCTACAAGAGTAAAAATTGCTATGAAAAGCTTTTCCTTCGCCGTTCGGATTCGGCATTAAACTGTAGGTCCCTTCCATTCATGTACACATATAACACGCACAACATGAGTGGATGCGAAAAGCTCGGCCTAGGCCCTCCATGGGCTGTTGTGCCATCAAAAGTAAAGTAAAGTAAAGTAATCCGTTCTTCTAATAGCCTAGTTATTGCCTAGTTATTGTTAATATAAACAAATAAACTACAAAAATTAAGATTTTGCGTATGTACTTGTTCTTTTAGAATTCATATCTATTTGGCACTGACATACACATGTATCTCAAAACTAGGAAAAGAGTCAAATTAAGGGCGGTATGCTTTTGTTCTTTGTTGAAGCTAAAATTCCTCTCTATCTCTTTATCGGTGTCCTGTGATTGCGGTGTCCCTCTCTCCTTCTTCCTCCCACCTATCAATATTCGTTCCAATCAACACAACCCCTATATATTTAAAAAAAAAAAAATAAATAAAAATTAAATTTACCACCATTCAGAGTTCCTGAATTTTCTCAGAAATGCTGGCGAGATTAACTAGACCATCGTCTAACATTACACAAGTAATAAGCCATGATGTCAAATTCATTAATTTATTTATTGTAGATAGTATGAAATTGGGCCCAGACCAGAACTGGAAAAGAATGCAATCAATTGGAAGTGTAAGTATGTAAATAAATTAATACTAATTCGTGATTGCAGTTATTGAATAACATATTTGACTACAGTATATAAAATTAAGTTATAAATAAGTCTTTCTTTTTTTGAGTAATCGATTATTTACACTGTTCAACAAAAATTAATTTTTTTTTTTAAATAACAAAATGGTGAATGTGTGTACTGATAGAAGTCCGCAAAAAAAAACTATTTCGACGTTTCAAAAGTTTACATCTAATTTTTGTTTTACTCGGTCCTCCAAATTGCCCATTTTTAAGAAATTTGTGCGTGTGTTTTCAGTATCATGTACAATATAATATTCACGTACCAATATAACACGCACAACATGAGTAGACGCGAAAAGCTCGGCCTAGGCCCTCCATGGGCTGTTGTGCCATTAAAAGTAAAGTAAAGTAAAGTTTTCAGTATCTTATAGTAGTAATCATTTTTCTCGAACCTATTACGAGGGTTATAGAAGGCTAATAAGTTCTAGAAATATGTTGCCGATAAAATTTAATTACATATATACTTATAACTGGTTTTTATTAAAAATTAACATAAATTTATTAAATCTATATCTATAATTTGTTAATGATCGGCATTCCATTCATGTACAAATATAACACGCACAACGTGAGTGGATGCGAAAAAGCTCGGCCTAGACCCTCCATGAGCTGTTATGCCATTAAAAGTAAAGTAAAGTAAAGTAAGTAATGATGGGCAAACTTTATGCTCTCGTAAAACAAAAATTACATGTTAACTTTTTATTCTTTTTATGACTTTTTTGTTTGGTTTTTATTTTAAATTTGGAAAATTATTTTTCCGCAACACTAAAAGCAGATCTACAACGATGAAACCTTTTAAAATGCACTACATGTGTAATGAATGGATTTATTAATAACCAACAGACTGATGTTATATATAATGATTTTTTAAAAAGCAATTTATAAAGTCATTCAAGGCAACCGATTAAAAAACTAGATTTGATTGGATTTCCTCCCTTGTTTTTGAGATGGATAGAGTCATGTATCACTAACAAAAACAAAAGCTGATTTCCTCAATGCCGGGGTACCTCAATGGAGCCATCTGCCATCTTTATTATTTCTTCTATTTATCAATGATTTGCCGTCCGTTATTCGAAATTGCAAAGTTATAATGTATGCTGTTGATGTAAAGTTGTTTTTATCTTTCAACTCTATAATCCAATAAAAACTTCTGCAAAAAGATCTTGATAATATTTCAAAATAGTGCCGATTAAACTGGATGTTACTTAATCGTGATATATGTAAGTGCTCTTTACAGGATCTGACTCTGAATCATGTATTAATATTTCATGATTTAGGTGTGACAATGTAATCCAAATTAAATTATAACTTGCATATCAACTCATGTGGGAACAAGGCTAAATGTTCTTTAACGACCCTTATACAACAAAAACGGACAAAAACGCCACGACACGTATATTTTTTGTTTTAAAATCCACTTTTAGAATATTGTTTGATATTTTTTTGATGTTGAACTGTGTTATTAATTTATGTATTGAATAATTAAATAATGGGAGTCTGGAAAATGCAATGTTTTTTTATAAATCCTGCGAATGTAAATCTTATGGCATTAAAATCATGACTATTTTGAAGTTTCTCGGAATCAGACTCTGGTATTTGACGTAATTTGAAGTGAACTGGTGTCACTTAGAGTCAATTACATAAGATTTAAAAATACTTTGAGTCAATTTAACTCATTTGAGTATTTATACTCTCTAAAATCCTCTTCAGTTCTAAAATTATCTTCGTTTGTGCAAGCTTTCTCGAGGCTGTTATCCATAAAGCCAAACAATCCGGTGTACGTGCGTGATCATAAGCTAAAAGTTGACAACAAATGGTATGTGTGGCGAAAAAACAAACAACTGTATACAGGACAGACAGACGGTCCTGCGGAGCTGAAGAAAATCTATGGAAATACTATTGATGAGACTACTATCAACTACAATGAACTTGAAACAAAAATTAATGCAAAAAATTAATAATATCTAGTAGTAGCAATAAACAAACAAATATTGTTGAAGTAAGTGTCGTATAACATAGCGGAGTTAACAACAAAACTTGATCAAACTACATTTATAAACTTTCGATATTTTTATGCTATTTGAAACTTTCCTGGAAACAAGTCTAGATTTAGTAGAACAAATTGGTGAGAATTACGTTTTATTTTGGATACCAGCAATTAAATTACACACAAGAGGCAGGGCTAGTGGAGGCGCTGTTTACGGCATTAAAAAAAAAATGTTTGGTGGAGGAAAAAATGTTTAATTTACACAGAAAGACAACTTTACATTTATAGGTTTAAAATTCTAACAAAATCAAAAATTTTGCATTGTACCAGTATATCTTAACTGTAGCAAATGGAAAATAGATTTTGAAGTATTCAATGATTTAATATTAGAAAAACAAAAAAAAGAAAATGTATCAATTATATAGAAAAATTTTTTAAAAGTAAATTAATAGGCTAACGGCGAAAGCCCTGACCTATAACTGTAAGCTAGATAAGGTATTTAAGAAAAAATGAATTGTACTACTGAAATCAAATATTAATAAATACTACTTACTTACTTACTTAGCTGGCGCTACAACCGATGATCGGTCTTGGCCGCCTCCACAAAGCTTCGCCAGTCACTTCTGCTATGCGCGCGCTGGCGCCAGTTGATAAGGCCAAGTGCAGTCAGGTTACCCTGCACCTGGTCTTTCCAACGGAGATTAGGACGTCCCCTTCTGCGTGATCCTCCACCGTGGTTCGAATAAAACACCTTTCTAGCCGGAGCGCTTTCTTCCATTCGCTCAACATGACCCCATTCGCTCAACATGACATGAACATGAATAAATACTACTACTACTCTTTAAAATATGATTTTAAACGCCGTGCCCGAGAGATGAAGTAAAAATTTGTCGTAAAGTATAATTAAAATTGGTTTCGTTTTTAAAATAGTAGTAGGTAGATAACGAAATATCGAAATACACGAGTTTACTCCTTACAACTAAAGTTTGGAATAACTTATTTATTTGAATTCAAACAGCCATCAAACTCAATCACAAATATCAAATAATAAACATTAAAATCATTTGTTATGTTTAATAGATATGTTATATATATAATATAATTAAATCTAAATATCATTTTGACACATCGCTAATTTGCTGCAAGAATGTCATAGACAAAAAGAAAAGTTTTGAGTTAAGTATACAGAAATAACTGTTCTTTAGTGCTTAATCTTGAGCAATAATTGTATCTTATGATCTCTTCACGTGAGACGAGTACTTGTCGTTAGCAATTGTACGGAAATTGAAAAGTGAAAATGTGTTTTCTCAGAATTTTTGACTTTTTTTGAATTTTTGAGCAATAAATATAAATTAACACAGTTGCGGTTGTAAAACATTTTTGACTCAGCGAAAAAGGTTTGTATTATTAGAAATTCTCGCAATTGTGGGACTTTTCATATTTGATTAAGTAAGTACTTAGTAGTTTCTAAATTTCCACATAAATATAACTTATTTGTAAATAACTCTTATGTATGTATTTATCAATGTACATTGAAAGAATTTAAAGCGTCAACACGTAACTTGGAATCCTCTCCACAGTGATGACTTAGTACTGAAAATATACCTTTTCTTTTTCATGAATCATTTAGGTAACACTTTCTTAAGTTAAATGGAATATAAAGTAGTTTGTTGTTGTTTACTTTTTAGAAATCAAAGCATTCGATTAAAATATGGAAATGCAAATATATTGCTTAGAAAATCATACATATATATATTTATAAAACAAACCAGGTGGGTAAACCTCTTTTATATTTCTCTACCGGTGCTTATTAAACTCACAAATAAACAAAGCATTGCCTGGAAGGCTGCAAAATATAAATAGATATTTACAATATAATTTCATATTAAGACAACGAATGTTGGCAACACTACGGATATACTTAGCAGCACGAATTAAAAATATATATACATAAATACGTCGGTATGTAAGTATAACAACATTAGCACATCTGGCATTTGATTTTGCATAATTTGCCACATGCGAAAGGTGTTGCACTTCAAGTAATTATTGCTGCGGTATTTATTGTTTTTGTTATTGCATCAAAATTCTACATTCAAAGTAACAGCCAACAACAATAACAACAAGTGATTTAATTGATACAATTTAAAATTTATATTTTCACAATTTTCAATGTAAATCGAAATTAGGAAACTCATGAGCACAAGTTAATGAGAATGATTATATTTTCTGTGTTTCCTTTGCGACATTTTGTCATTTGCTCATGATTTATTGCCTATGTTTCTATGTAACATAATCATTTGAACATGTGGAAAAGTTGTTATTCACCCCAAATGTGGTCAAAGTAAGAAATTTTATATGTATTATTACTAGCTGAACTTCAAAATGGAAATGACAGGTCAATGAGACAGCGCTATTTGTTTTTCGATTCAAGATAACTTCATTTTATTTTAGTTAATTGCAACAATTCAGTTAGTTTTATTAGAAACACAGTTGAAAGTACTTTTACTTAAAAAAAATATATTTAAAATAAATGCAATGCTAAACTTACATACATAGTTTAATTTAAAATGAGTATTCAAAACTAAAGATTTAAGACACAAACTTATTGGGTATGGATTTACCGTTGTAATAATATGATAATAGAAAGTGAGTCACGATCAAAATAGCATATTTCATTTCCGCACAATATCTCGGAATATCAACGCAATGTATGTTTCATAAAGAAAAAAATATTTTAAAAACAATATTACCAAAAAAAAAAAAAAAAAAAGTGTTCAAAATGAGTCTTTCAAGGAGCTTTCTAAAATATCCAACATTTAACTAAAGATTGCGAAAAGATTCTTTATTAAAAAAAGAGCTAAATAAAAGGAAGTAAATGAGATAATGATAACGTTTTATTGCACTTACTAATACAAACAAAATACCTCTTGTATATGGTTGGAAATTTATGTGTACCTAAGTATGGTATACGAATTACTCATAATGGTAACTTTCATTCAATTAACAATGTTCATTATTTCTAAATGACTGTTATAATTAACACTTTATAATTGTTTTGTGCATATATACTCGTATATCATCAAGTATGTATGTAAAAAAAAAACAAATTATTTATAAATACTTTTAACCTTGCTAAGCCAGCAAGAAGAAAATACAAAACACAAAACACAAGCCCACAATATTGTGTGTCCAAAGGGATGTTAAGTTTGAATTGCATAGATACTCGTATTCGTTCTACTCCGCCCGCTAAACTAAGTGTCTTAGATAGCCGTGTAACGTTGTAAGTAAAATGTCGTTTATGCACAGATAGCTATAATATCGCTATGTAATGCTGAACTTGTAAATTTCTAATTAGAAATTAGAATTTGCTCCAGTATGGACAGGTGTTTTCCATTTAATTATTTTAATGAATGTTGAATTCTTAATGTGTGTAGGTACGAAAGTAAATAACCACCAATAGCCAAGTTTTTGTGTGAAGTGGGGACTAAGTGTTGGGTTGAGTGGTTGATTGCCGGTATGGTTAATTGTTGTTGGTTGGTCGCAGTGGTATAAGTCTGAAATAATTGTAATTATTTTTTATTTTTTTCTAACTTGCTGCTGCTGGTGATACATGAACTTATTGGAGTTTTACAACATATACACGTCAATTAACTGGACGCTGAAAAGCTCGGCCTAGACCCTCCATGGGCTGTTGTGCCATTAAAAGTAAGTAAGTAACACGTCAATTAACCCATGCTTAATAGCTGTACAATACAAGTTCACAATAATAATATGTCATAATAACAATAATAACAAGAAGAACAATAACAATGAAAACAAAAACAGAAATACTAATAATTAAATATCAAAGTTATTTACTTTGCATATACATACATATACATAAGTACATACCTATAGGCTATAGTATATCTTTTTGTAGTTGTTGTTTTTGTAGTGGTATGTTGTTGAACTCATACCTATATTATTCTGCAAATGCTTAAGTAATTTCAATTGGCTCAGATTATAAGTAAAATAACTCTGAACAAACAAATAGAAAACAAATATAATTACAAAAACAAAAAAGAAAGAGCAGTTTAAACGTTTTTACCGCAAACGCTTGTTCATACACTTTAGTTTAAGGCAGCTTACATTAAATTAAGTAAAAAATTATATATATACTATGTACTTACTTGTGTATGTATATAGTAAAATAAAATATCAGCGACAAAGAATTTGTAATTCGAAAAGTGTATGACCTTCATTTATTTTTTTTTTTTCTACGTTTAGTTTTGTTAAGCTTCTAAAGTTATTGTCTAAACAGTTATTAAAGTAAAGTGCTTAATTAGTATTTAGAATGTATTCACAGTTTATTAGAACTGTGCGAAATAAATATGGTAAATTTTAATTAATAACAACAACAACAAAATACACAGTAGAAATAATGAAAAACATTCACTATTTCAGAATTTAAAATAATTTTTATTAATCATTTCAAATACCTAATTATTATAATTATCCAATACTTGAAGAGATACGAGTATATGTATGTATGCAGGTGTGCGCTGTTTGTATGTACATTAGGTAAATATTTGATAAAATCAATGATTTCATCTGGAAGCGTACTCACTTGTATTTACACTCACAAAAATCGTAACCCAATGACTCTAACCACAAAAGAGGAAAAATTCCGGTCGTTTTGATTGTTTTGAATTGTAGTTGGGCAAAGTTGGATTATAGCTATGTAGATGAGTTGTTTTGAATTCTTTCTATAGATTTCTATAAACATTGTTCTATAAAAAATATACTTATTTCATGTATGTTTATTCAAATATTTTTCGTGCGATTTGGGCTTCGGCCAAAAAGGTTGATTGCCGGAAAATTCCATTTATTGAGCTTTATGACCAAAAATTTCCTAAATGTTTTAATCGCGAAAACAAGTCAGTAATTTAATGGCTTTTTTTTGTGTACGAGTAAGTATGTGCTACACAATTTCAAAGTGTTTAAATTCATATATTTCAATACAGTCACGGATTAAGGTTTTAGTTTATATTTTGATAAATTTAAAATGCATTAACGATTGAATATTTTTTAGTATGTATTCTAAAGGAAAGCTAACTGACTGAGTTGATTTCAGGCCAATAATCGCATTAAATTCAAACCAACAATCGCAATCGTTTTGATCAAACTTCAAATCAATATTCATATTAAAAATTACACTAACAGGCTCCCCCAAGTTTTGACTAAAAACACAAATCAGACCGAAATTCAAATAAAAATTCACATTAAAATTGGAGTCATAACATAGAACAAATTCAGAGGAAAACTCAGACCAAGCAATCGGACCGTTGTTCAAGCCAAAGCTCAGCAAAAATTCAGATCAAAATTGTGACCAAAGCTCAGACCAAGCTCAAACCTAAGCTAAAATTGAAAATCAGACTAAAATTAGAACCATAATATTCAGACCAAACTCAGGGGAAAACTCAAAGCTCAGAACTAAACTCCAATGTAAATCAGACAAAAGTTTGCACCGAAATTTAGATATAAACTCAAATCAGAAACAAACTAAAGTTCTAACTAAAACTTGGACCAAAAACCGAACCAAAAATTGATAAACCAATGATACCAAATTGCAGATCAAAAGTAAGAATTAAGAATAAAAATCACACATCATATATCATAAATGTAGACAGAAACAACAAGTTCTCCAAAAGTAAAATATCTATAAACTAACTTATTTGAAATTTCAGATTTTTTGTTTTTAAAAAACGTGTGAAGAATTCACATTTTTACAAAGGGCTGTAGCTTCCATAATCACACATACCACAATCACATTTAACAGAATAAGATTGAGGAAGTCGTATGGTAAAAGTCAACTCATCTAAATCTATTAAATCCATCTTCGTCCTTGCAGCTTTTTTTTTCAAAAAGACGAAGAGTTTGCTTCCTAAACAATACAACGGTCAACACAAATTTTAATTCTGGGTACTCAGTATTTGATTCTTTTTCTAACATATTACTCATTTAAGAAAACTTAGTTGCAGTCAAAATAGTTTGCTTTTTTATCTAAAAGAACGAAATTGCAGATTTGACGATGATGACCATTTTTCGACCATTTTAAAATATGTAAAACACAAACTATTGCTATATATTTGAATGTCTCTTAACTTAAGATTTTCTTTTGTGATGGTATGACCTTTCTCGTATTAATTCCCAAATGCCTTTATCCATGTTACTCTCATTGTATTGACCCACTATGATTGCAATTAATATGCAATGGCGAGACAATTTTTGTCATTCTTTACAATGGTTTGAAAATGTCAATGTCTTCGACTTTAATCAACATGCAAAAATTTCCTAAGGGGATATTTTACGCCGCCCCCGCCCCTTACTTTACTTACTTTTAATGGCACAACAGCCCATGGAGGGCCTAGGCCGAGCTTTTCGCATCCACTCATGTTGTGCGTGTTAGATTTGTACATGAATGGAAGGGACCTAAAGTTTAATGCCGAATCCGAACGGCAAAGTGAAAAGCTTTTCATAGCAATTTTTACTCTTGTAGGTTTGCCATTGCCTGTCAAGAGGTGGTGCCATGTAGAAAAAATATTTTTTCTACTTTTTATTTTGCCTGTGCCGAGATTCGAACCCCGGACACTCTGCGTAGCAGTCCAACGCACTACCACTACACCACAGCGACCCCGCCCCTCCCCTCATTATTCCTCTCACCACACCTATTCCACTGAAGTCTAGCATATGCATACCTACTCACTAATTTCAGACAAACATTTTATTATATCCTGTACACTCTTTGTATATGATATATTGATTTTGACCAACGGTTAGCGTGCATAGCGAATTCGATTTAGTCTTGTTCGTCTGTCTGTCTGTTCGTGGACACGATAATTCAAGAATAACTTAAGCAATGTCAACCAAACTTGGTGCATACGTTTTTTATTATCAGAAAATTGCTCACGTTGGACGAAAGCAACGCCTACTTCCCGCACAAGTGAAATATTCACAAGAAATAGTAAAGCAAATGGAACCAAATTTGTACCAAATTTAATTTAAAGTAAAGTTTAAATTTTGATGTCATGCAATATATATTATAAGTCATATATTTAATCCTTGTTTACGCTACATGCTACCGGTACTGCTAATAAGGTTTTAAACTTTGTTGTGCCGGTTTTCGAAAGATATAAATAAATATTCAAAATAATACAGCTCCCGAAAATAACTGATGGGAAAACTATTATCATTGGGCAATAACCACGCCTACTTCCCATACAAAATTTTATAATATAGTAAGCCAGGCTGATTAAAAAAATATTTAACGCAAAATCCACAAAAATTTACCCACCGTAGATTGCAAAAAAGTGTCTTACATATTCCAGAAGGTGTAGCGTATATAAAGTTCGGCCTGAACTTTGCTTTCAGAATTTTTTTGCCCTCAAGCTTTTAATTCAACTTTTTATGCTTCCTGTGTTACATTCTTTTTCTATTGATCATTATTAAATGTACAAAAGCAAACTTTTTCATAATAGAAAGTCTAAAAATTAGAAAATAAGAATTAGTAAAAAACAGACTCCATCAAAAGAATTGGTTTTTGTTATAGAACTTGAAAATCAAATGGAAACTTAAGTAAGTGATCTTATAAGATTCATCAGGACTTTAATATTTATGTAATGTGAAAATTATATATTTCTGATTCCTACCTTTTCTTTCTCTTATTTTAATGGTACAACAGCCTATGGTTCCCACATATCTCTAGTATTTGTTTGTACTTCATTGAGTAATAAATGTTATTACATTAAAGTTTTGACATTAGTTAGTGATTTAGAAGTAGTCTAAAAATATAGTTTAATATGGTTGACATATTGTAAATATTTACTTAATATAAATTTCACATAAAACTTCCGTTTGTGATTCACTAACAAAAAGTGTATATATTTATAATACAAATTTTACGCTACAACGGTGAAGCAAAAAAAGCATTTGAGTATGTAAAAATACAAAAAAAGGAAACAAGTTCCAAGTTTGAGTTTAAAATTGTCATTTGTCAAATGGATAAATTTAAATATAATATTATCAAACAATTTCTACTCACACACACTCACATACAGTGGCGAGTACAAATGAACACGAAAAATTCATAAAAATTGTATGAAACGTATAAATTTTAGTAAAAACTTCAATGTAAATATTTGATCCACTTGTGGGTTCAATAAACATTATTCGATTTGAAAAATTCGTTGGCATTATGTTTGTATGTATTTATAAAAGGCAGTAGTAACAGAGCTGTTGTAATTTCCCTCAAAAAAAATTCTAGTAAATCAAAACTTATGATCAAAATTTTTGAATTTAGAAACCCATGTTGGATGGAATGAATATAAACATTTCCGTGCTTTTCCTATCTGATTTCTCAACATTCTTGGCCATTTATCGTAACCCAAAAATTATCTCTCATGTATCCGTTCGTGCTCGCCACTGTAGGTATTTGTGTGTGTATGTACGAATATGCATGAGTATCACAATGTACCCAAGGCATTTTGTCCTGCTGTTCAATGAACTTTATTGCTATTGTCTTAACGATAAATTGTAGTTTATATGTATGTTAAACAAATTGCTAAACTGTTCAGCAAGGTGTGCCCATATCAAAGTTTTGCTACTACACATAACTCTTTATTATGTCTAAAACAATCAAAACACTATCCAAGTGGTAAGTCTATCTTCAACTATTCCGAATCGTTTTTAACAAACGTTTGTAAAGATTTCTTATAATTTCCTTTATCTTAATATTTAATTGATTTCAATTATGTATGCTTCCATAACAATTTAAAGTGGTCGTTGTACCTTAGCAGTAGTAAGTTGGAAAAAAGGAAAAAACACAATTTTTCTACACGGCACAAGAGTAACAATTGCCTATGAAAAGCTTTTCACTTCGCCGTTACGATTCGGCATAAAACTGTAGGTCCTTTCCTTTCATGTACAAATATAACATTTACAACATGAGTGGATGCTAAAAGCTCGGCCTTTGGCGCCCCATACGGTCATAGTCGATATTGATAAACCTGAAGTTCATTGTGGTACAGGCATAACGCTTGCCACAGAGACTGTCTATCTCTTTATCGGTGTCCTGTGATTGCATTCCCTCTCTCATTTATGTGCTACTGATGTAGAAACATACCATTTGTAATAAATTCTGAAAATATAAAATTTTGTTTGCACTGACTCGAAAAAAATGTAATTCGCAACTAGTTGATTTTAAACTAGTTTGACACTGTATGAAAACCTATCTCAGAAGTTATCGAAGATAGAACAATTGTCTTTTCGTAGAACTTCAGCGTGTTAAAAAAATCAGTATGTTGTAGTTTTTTTTTAGCTAATTAACTAGCTTTTGAGCTAGTTGGTTCCACTGCAGCAGGGAAATGATTCAAATCACATTTAAAGATATAAGTAATAGAAATGATGATTTGTATTCTAAACAAATAAAAAGGTTAGGCATGGATCTACATAATTCAAATTCAGTTTTTTTGAAGAAAATGACTTCCACAACCAAGAATTCCTTGAAGCAGATAATTTTTTTAATATTGTTTTGTAATAAGTATTTTTTTAAATTATTTTTTCCTGTGTAAACATCTTAGCACGGGCCTGGGTGAAAATTTAGTTTGTTTTTAATCGTCAACTAGCGTTATGCTTTAGCTGTCTCGTTATAGCCTAGAAGCATGCAACAGAATGCATATTTACACTTATACAAAGTTTACATATGTCAGCAAATCTTTTATGAACATACCATATATGATTATGAATACCATATATGATTCCATATATGAAACCGCCAACTACATACATATGATTGTTTTTTAATCTTGATTTTTTCAGTATTTATTTTCTAAAAACGGAAAGAAACACTCGCTGTGGCGTAATGATAATGCGTTGGACCGCTAAACAGAGTGTCCGGGGTTCGAATCTCGGCACAGGCAAAATCTAAAAGTAGAAAAAATAATTTTTCTATACGGCACACCTCTTGGCAGGCAATGGCAAATTTACAAGAGTATAAATTGCTATGAAAAGCTTTTCACTTCGCCGTTCGGATTCGGCATTAAACTGTAGATCCCTTCCATTCATGTACAAATATAACACGCACCACATGAGTGGATACGAAAAGCTCGGCCTAGGCCCTCCTTGGGCTGTTGTGCCATTAAAAGTAAGTAAGTAAGGAAAGAAACGACAAAAACCCAAGAAATAAATGTAGGCAGAAATGAATACCAATAACTAGATTTCTAAAATTATTGTTTCTAAAAATCTTCACCATAATGAATATGTACAAAATTTCAACCTTTTATGTACTTACATAAGTATATATGTACATATATCAAAATTTTCGCAATGGAAATCAAAATAGAATTGTCACTTTCTATCTATGTACACTGCCATGGCCAATAAAAAAATTTTGGCGACACGTGTAACTCGTATATTTTGTATAACCAAAATGAAAAAAAGAAGAAACTATAAACGGGTACGAAAGTAAGCAACAAAGACTTCATGACACAAATACTAATTGCTTATGATGATAAAATTCTACTGATGTTACATCGATATTTTTTCCGAAAAACTTTGGACGTGAATTAGAAATCGCATTAAATATACTAGTAAATATTTACACACACACACACACACACGTATGTATGTGTTTGTACGACTAGATATGCTCTACACACACACAAAATTACACATTTCATTTATAATGTCACAAATAAATTGCTTTTAATTCTATAAATCTACAAACTGATTTTGTAAGGCACTTTAGGGATACGTTTGGCATGAAATGAATGTGATTATATAAACTTGTTTAATATGCATTGGGCTAGAAATTTGCTAAAATAGTTCCAGCGGACTGTATGCTAAAATTAAATTGTTACTTTTTTTTTACGAACGAATCCCAACGGATCCTCCTCCCGCCCAACACGACCGAGGGGCGCATCCACATAACGTATGAATCGGTGATCGAAAATATGTACCACATGCTTGAACCTACAGTTTAACGCCGGCTTCGAGCGACGGGTCAGCGATTTGTTATAATTTGGTGGTTTTGCCATTGCCTGTGTACTTGTATACTTTCTTATAATTCTCACTCAAGTGGGGAAAAGGTGTGGCTTATTGGTTATTTCTGAAAAATGTAGCGCAGAAGAATTTTCAGGTTACCTGGCACGCAATTAATGGGTCTCTGAGTATAGTTGTTTTAGTTACAGGTAAGTTGATTCAAGAAGATAAGTTATACGGCATTAGTGATAGACGAACGGGTGTATTGAGGTATCTCTATAGTCAGATCAACACTAGACCAATGGATGGTTGGATAGATGGATGTGAAGAAGGCCGGGAACCTGACCTACGAGTGCAGGACAGTTCCTCAAGCACTCAGGCTATGTAGCCCATTATACTTAAGGCCTAGGAAACGAAACACTAGACCAATACTCTCAGACATTGCCAACCTTAGTAATTCATACAGAAATACTTCAGAAGATTGATACTTTTAAATATTCACCAGAAACTCAGCCAATAATTGGGGAATCACTATAATATGAGTTTGACGGTGAGTTATAAAATGCCATTGCTTGGTTTTCTAGTATATAATTATTTTATTCTGTGTCACCAAATTAGACTCAGTGTGTTTTGTTTGTAGCACAGCCTTTCCTACTGAAACTAATCTTTCAATTTTATTAGTTTATGCAGCTGATGTCTAGTCATTACTTTTCGAACAAACAATTTAATTCATTTTTTTCATCAAGTTCACAGAACTTCAAATTCCTGTAACATACACAAATTTATTACCAAAACACTCATAATATTTTCCAAATGGTTGTTATTGCCAAAAATTTTAATTGTAAATAAAAACTACACGAATTTCATGGTCGGTGGACTCTTAAGCAAATTATTGAACAATACAATTTATTATAAAGCTGTTGTATAAAACACCAACAAGACACAAATTGGCCATGGTCAAATGAACATTATGGCCCTTAGAAATGTACAGTTAAACTTTCTTCA
The DNA here is from genome assembly GCA_958295655.1 of Palloptera scutellata. Classification (NCBI taxonomy): domain Eukaryota; kingdom Metazoa; phylum Arthropoda; class Insecta; order Diptera; family Pallopteridae; genus Palloptera; species Palloptera scutellata. The sequence continues at coordinate 20,299,044 of OY282449.1, read as the reverse complement.
AAAACTTCTATGGGCAGCATTTTGAGCATTGTTATTATTGGTTGTTATTTTGTGTGTCTGTGTCTTTACCGTGTCTGTAATTTGGCAGTGAAACGAAAGAAATGAAAACTCATAATTTTTTTATACTTAGAGGGTGGGGAGGTGGAGGTGGAGGTTGTAGTTTTAAGAGTGCCTTTTTTTTTGTTATTTAGAAATTCAAATTTATAATATTGTAAGAATACGTACAGTTTGTGGTGCAGCTTGAAAATTGAAAGGCCCTTTTGTCATGTATTTATGATAAGTGTTTCCTTTTCTTGTGGGGCAATTTAATCATTTGAAGTTTGACATTGTTTTGGTATTTTTAAATTGATTCAAAAAAGGAGTTATAAGAATTTCTCCAACGCAAAGCTTACTGTTTGAATTTTTTCATTCAGATGAAGAGTTTCAAAGCAGTGGTCTTTCAAAGTTATCCGATTTTTTCGATCTCACTCCTTAAATGTGATAGATTGCAATAGTGATAGATTAACTGTTCGATAAAAATAAAAATTTTTGGTTGCACACATGAGAAAATTCAATATATCCGGAAAGATGGGTTGTAACTATAACCCTTTTAAATATAAATAACACCGATGAACACTATCCAAATCTTTTAAAGGACATTGATATGATCTAAATAATCACGAAAAATCAAAATCCTCGTGTTTTCCAGTTATTCACAATCAGGTAACTCACGCAAATATATGCAATTTTATTATTATACATCTTGAGAAACATTTAATTTCATTAAACTAATGGAAAAAAGACAAAAAAAATACAAAATTTATTTTCTCCGCTATCATTACGATTTTTTCCTACTGAACTTAAGAAAAATGAATTTTCGTAAAACGGATTCGGTACAAACGTCAAAACAAGCTTCCAAAATTTCCTATTAAATACTTAAAATAAAATATTTCTCTTTATATGAAATTAATGGGAGTGATAAATATTCAGAAAATTATATTTTAATGACATTGGATTTGGTTACAGATGAAAAGAGTAAGTAGCTTTTTCTAAGAATGGCCTTTGATTATGTATTTCATATTAAGTAGATAATTTAACTTTCTATATATGACCTCTTTTTCATAATATTCTTATTTATTTTCTCAATTTATAATAGAAATAATAAAATAAATTGATCTTTTCTTTTTTTTTTTTTTTTTTTATTGATTCATTCTATACACAGGGTGTACCCCTATGAATGCAGAGCATTGTATTGAATGGAAGGAATATTGATAGGTGGGAGGAAGATTGGAGAGGGAATGCAATCACATAGGACACCGATACAGACAGCCATTGTGGCAAGTGTTATGCCTTTACCACAATGAACTTCAGTTTATCAGTGTCGACTATGACCGCATGTAGCGCCAAAGGCCGAGCTTTTCGCATCCACTCATGTTGTGCGTTATGCAATACGGGTGGTAAGAGGAATTTTAATTTTAATTACAATTTATATTATATTCCTTTGTACTTTAAATGAGAATACAAAAACTGAGAGTCACGGGTATTTTATTTTGAACCATTCTTTCAGAATATTTTGGTTTTTCTCATGTGTGCCAATGCTCTGTCGGAAAGTGTAATTTGTTGTCTCACGAATAAAGTTGGACGTAAGACCCAATGTTGTCCGTTATCTCACAAACAAGTTTCCCAAATCCCCCGTTAAAGCCCTAGATATGGATGGGATACTTATTGCGGAGACAGCGACTCTTGATGTTCTGGGCATGCCCATCCAATGTGCTTTTCGTTGGAACAAACACATTTTTCACGTGTCGAAAGAAGCAGCCAAGTATCTTGGCTTTCCTGGGCGGCGTAAAAAATATTTCACTCCGACTAATCTCCGCAATATCCACACCACCTATATACGTCCTAAATTGGAGTTTAATTCGCACCTATGGTCTGGAGCTTCACGAATGCAACTGGAGCTGCTGGACCGTATACGACATCGAGCAATAAAGCTAATAGGAAACAGTAGAGTTTCCAGCTCTATTGACTAAGTACTTCGAACATCATCGTAACGAGACTTGCGTCTCTCTGTTTTATCGTTACTTTTGTCGGTAGATGTTCTGCTAAGATGTGCAAGCTGATGCTGTCAGTTTATGTGTTCACCAGAACTATACGAACAGCAAGCGGAACTCACGGCCACAGACGGCCAAGACCGATCATCGGTTGTAGTGCCAGCTAAGTAAGTAAGTAAGCGGAACTCACGCCTTACACATAGATAGACACGGTGTTCCACCGCACTTCGCATTACAGAGAAAGTTCTTTAATCTGTCGTACCTCGCGTATTTGGAATAAGCTTACTTCAAATATTTTCCCCGATTAGAATGAACCTTGTAAATTTAAACCAATCATTCACTACTACTTCTCCCTTCTTCTTTCTCTCACCAATTAGAATGAACCTTGTAAATGAATGAAAAAAAAAAATTATAGCTTTATTTAATATTGTTTTGGACATTATTTGATGAACTGAGCGTTTTTTAAGATTTTAATTTTAATTAAATAAATTATCATTGGCAAATCTAATATACAACAGTTTAATAATTTCATATGTTAAAGAAATATGGTTGTTGAAATGTGAACGTAAAATGTTGTAAGGAAAGCGCTTTTGGTATCCTGATTCATGCGAATTACTCACAGAGAGGCAACTACCACATAATTTGCACACAACGTTGCCACCTTACGTTTCCACCATAAACCCTTTCTTACAATATTAAATTGTATAAGTAAGCGAATCATATAAAAATTTAAAAATATTATTAGCGTCAATTAGAATATTTACGATGCCATCTAGCAATAAATAAATTTATATTATTTTCTCGGTTTGTAAATTAATTATTATGTAGTAATAAATTCTCAGTTTAATGAGAATATACATATAAACATTTAACAGCAACGAATTCAATTCTAAACAAATTTTGTTTATGCAATTATATTTCTAATTTACATATGTTTTTTTGTATTGAAAATAAATTTTCGAAAGTTCACAAAATCTTCGCTTTAATTGACATCAACAGCAATAATCACTCACAACACAATTTAAATATGTTACGTAATTTTTATACCAAATACTTAGTGGTGGGGATAAAAATATTAAATTAAATTAACATCAAATTTTTGTGTGACGCATTAATATTAAAATGACTGAATTGAATTGGAAATACCGACGACGAACTTAATTGTTGTATTTGGATTTCACCGTTAATATAAATTATCACATCATTTTTCATATTTTCGTTAAGTTCATACAATTCTAAAGCGTTTTATGACCCTATGAGCGCTTTGGAATGTTCCAGACCTGGCAGATTATCCCAGTATAGTTTCCTCTGTCTTTCTTTTTTCACAACCATAATTAAAATGAAGAGAATCTATTTGCTGCCCACTTCACAGAAGGGTTCGGCGCCGATGAAAGGAGTTAGTGCTCCTTGCGTCGTCAGTCTCTCAGCAATTTCATTGCCTTGAACCACAGAAAATTGTCCCGAAACGCATACGTTCGATAAATTGAATAACTTTGATGGCTGCGATCGCACTCAGTTCGGTTCTTTCTGCAGTTCAGTTTAGTTTGGTTTGGTATTGATCTAGTGATCCAATAATTCCAGCAAATTTTTCCTAGTTTGACCTAGGAGTTCGAATCTCAACACAGGCAAAATAAAAATTTAAAAATAATATAAAAAAAAAATTTAAAAAAATGCAACAACAACAAAATTTATACACGGCACCACATCTGGGCAGGCAATGGCCAACCTACAAGAGTAAAAAATGCCTATGAAAAGCTTTTCACTTCGCCATTCGGATTCGGCATAAAACTGTAGGTCCCTTCCATTCATGTACAAATATAACACACACAACATGAGTGAATGCGAAAAGCTTGGCCTTTGGCGCTACATGCAGTCAAAAGTCGACACTGATAAACTGAAGTTCATTGTGGTAAAGGCATAACACTTGCCACAATGGCTGTCCTATCCATTTACCGTTGTCCTGTGTGATTGCATTCCCTCTCTGATTCTCCCTCCTTCTTTCTCCCACCTATCAATCTTCCTTCCATTCAACACAATGCTTTGCATTCATAAGGGGTACACCCTGTGTGTTGAGTGTATCAAAAAAAAAAAAAAAAATCTTAACGGCACTCCATTACCAGTTTTGAAGTTACTTGGTAAGAGTTGAGTGCCTTGATTGCCGCTTGACTATCAATTAGGATCAAAATGTTCTGATTCCATTAATTGCGCTTGAGGGTGAAATAAAAACATCTTCCAATACCAAGTATTTTACGCTCAGTCCGAATTCGCCACTCCAGTACCTTCTTCAGCAGTGACCCGTCCGTCATCCTAAGGATGGCCCTATTAGCCTGAGAACATATCACTACGTAAGTATAAACTGGGACTAACATTTCTTTCAGATTTATTGCATTCAAAGACTGCATGAAGAAAACGGGCACTGTAGGGCAAATTTTGAAAAGTTATAAGCTGTGGTATTTGTAGAAGGTCGCCCCCTTTATATCTGCGGAGGTTGTTTACACATTTTACACCTTACTTTAATTATTTCTTCTGGTGCCAGTGTGTAACACCACTTTGCTGTTGTGCCACAACACATAATATTTTGTACTAATTAATTATGAAATATTTCAATGTGGGCACCGCCACCCATCGTTCAGATTAATACTTCCAATCGCATTCGCATTATTAACTTCTTTCTTCTTTTAATGGCACATCAACCCATGGAGGGACTAGGCCGAGCTCTTTTTTTGCATCCACTCATGTAATGCGTGTTATATTTTTGTATATTTTGGCGAATTGAAAATGCATGAATTCTGATTATTAATCTCGTGCTGATTTACAGTTTTTCGGAAAGATCTTATCTATTTCTAAAAAAGTATTAAGGCATAAAGATTCCTCATAGCACACCCCATTGCTATTTTTATTATTACCTCTAACCGCCCATTGCTATGTTGGAAAATCCAAAAATATCCAAACTGGACTCATCGTCCAGAAGTCGTCTATAAATTTTCTCACACTCTAATATATCATATTTTTTGCGCATAATAGCAATTTCTTAATTACTTAAATACTTCAATTATTACTACTTGGTTTTCTGTTCTGTTTCGCACATTAAAAAAATGGCATAAATTCTCGTAAATTCAAAGCACTTTTTTCGCTTACGATTTCTTCAGCGAATTGATTGATTTTTAACAATAGGTCATGAAGAAGGAGGTACTTTTATTTTTGAGACGGCATTGATTGCATTTGTTAAGAACTTAAAAATTAAAATGATTTATAGCTACGCAAATTATCTAATATTATGTTTCACTACCAAAAAAGAAACAATCTTAAGAAATGTTCTTAAACTAATGCGTAATAGATACGGTAGTGAAATAGCACAAAGTAAAAACTATAAATTAGGGAAAAAAAATTAACGAACAAATCATAGTAATTAAAGTCTGCAAAAAAAATCTATACAACAGCTACAAATTAAATAAAAATTATAAAATAAATATTTACAAGAATTTCTTCTTTTTTAGTAATTAAATATAAAAACAAAAAATATGTATATGTGCATATGAAAACTGGACGAATTTATTTACAAATAATTGCATGTTAAATAAATTCACTTATGTACATACATACTATACAATAAAAAAGTAAGTATATGTACTTATATGTACGTTGAAACAATTTTATTTGCAAACCCTTTCATTAAGTAAGTATCAAGTGTGCATAAAATTTAAATTCATTAAGCTACAATAACAAGCGAACAACTTGGAGCGACTAGATACATACGAATACATATTATGTACCTATGTATACAGATATCCCTCATATAACGCGGTACTTATACAACGCGTTTTCGATATAGTACAAATTTCGACTTTTATAACGCGAAGTTGAAAATATGTATAATATAAATAAAGGGTGTTTTTTTGATACTTAGTTTTTGACGTTAATATTTCGGACAGTTTACGCATGATTTTTGGCATGTGTCAAAGTAAAAAATGCTCAGTTTGATTTGCCATTTCATCATGAATACACTTACGCCTGAACAATGTTTGCAAATTATTGAAATTTTAGTACGATGTTTAAAAGTACGATCCATTTTTAATAGCAACATTATCTTCAGCGTCGAGGCTCCTTTTTGGATCAATGGATACGTGAATAAGCAGAATTGCCGTATTTGGAGTGAAGATCAGCCAAAGGCAATTCAGCAGCTACCAATGCATCCCGAAAAATGTACTATTTGAGACGGTTTATGGGCAGGCGGCATCATTGGGCCGTAGTTCTTCAAAGACGATGAAGGCCGCAACGTTACGGTCAATGGAGAAAGATACCGCTGGATGATATCAATATTTTTTTTTTTGCCGAAAATGCACGAATTAGACTTGGCCGATAGGACGGTTCCAATAGGACGGTACCACATGCCACATGCCACACTGCACGCGAAATCATGCATCAAGCATGAGCGAATTTGGTGAGCAGTTAATCTCACGTTTTGGTGCAGTCAATTGGCAACCAAGATAGTGTAATTTGACCCTGTTAGACTATTTTTTGTGGGAGTATGTTAAGTCTCTTGTCTATAGGCACCAGCCACACACGATTGCTGCTTTGGAAGCTAACATTGAACACGTTATTGGTGAGATACCGAGATTCCGGCCGAAATTTGTGAAAAAGTGTGCCAAAATTGGACTGTACCACTTAAAGCGTAGTCGCGAGCAACAATTAAGTGAAATTACCTTTAAAAAGTAAGTGGCAAGAATTGATTTATCGATCCAAATAAAAATGTCATTCACTTTTGTATAATTTCTGTGTTTTTTTTAAATTGGAAAAAAAAAGTCGCATCGGACATACATCTCGAAAAATGAAAAGGTTGCACCAGGTTTTAAGGTCACAAAAGACAGAATTACTCTACTTCTCTGTAGTAATGCATCAGGGGACTATAAAGCTCGTTAAATCCACGAGCTTTGAAAAACATTGATAAATCCAAGTTACCTGTTTATTGGCGGGCAAATAAAAAAGCTTGGGTTATAAGTAGTATTTTTCGCGATTGGTTTTTTAACCGCTTTATACCCGACGTTAAAAGTTATCTGAAGAAAAAGAACTTACTTACTTACTTTACTTTTAATGGCACAACAACCCATGGAGGGCCTAGGCCGAGCTTTTCGCATTCACTCATGTTATGCGTGTTATATTTGTACATGAATGGAAGGGACCTACAGTTTAATGCCGAATCCGAACGGCGATGTGAAAAGCTTTTCATAGCAATATATACTCTTGTAGGTTTGTCATTGCCTGCCAAGAGGTGGTGCCGTATAAAAAATAATTTTTTCTACTTTTTGATTTTGCCTGTGCCGAGATTCGAACCCCGGACACTCTGCGTAGCAGTCCACTACCACTACGCCACAGCGACCACTAGAAAAGAAAAAGAACGTCGATTTTAAAGTGCTGTTAATACTAGATAATGCGCCAGAACATCCAAGAGACTTGAACCATCCTAATGTAGAAATAGTTTTCCTACCACCTAATACCACGTCTATCATTCAACCGATAGACCAAGGTTTAATATCTACATTCAAAGCATATATTGTTCGGCAAATATTTCAACTTATTCTTGACAAAATGGATTCTAATGCTAACATGACAGTAACAGATTTGTGGAAAGCTTTTTCAATTTTAAACTGCATTGAAATTGTAGAATCATATGTTAAAGAACTACTAAAGAACTAAAGAACTATATGTTAAAGAAAACATATGGCCGGAGGCTGTTGCAAAAGATAATGCAGTACCACCATTAAATGTGGAAGTAAGCCGAATATTAACGGTAGGTCAACGTTTCAGTGGAGAAGGATTTAATGATATGAACGAAGATGACATTTATGAAATTATAAACGAAGCTACAGACCTCACCGAAGGAGAGTTAATTCAATTAACAACTGAATCTCCAACCGCGCCAAATCTCACACATGAAAGTGGCGACATCACTGCGGAAGAAGATATCAGTGAATCAATTCCATGTTTCACACTAAAGCGCATACGAGAGGGCTTAAGTTTGGCTGAAAGAATTCAATCTTTCTTTGCTAATAGTGATCCTTCACCGGAAAGATCCAGCAAAATAATAAGGCAAATAGATATTAATTTAACACCTTAATATGAAATTGAAAAGGATCTTGGAAAAAAAACCAAGCAAAGACCGATAACTGATTTCGCGATTATAAAACCAGTGCAAGAATCACAAGGTTCTACAACTATGTTGAAGAAATATCTTCTGATGAAGCTATTGCACACCCAAAACGTTCAAAATTTGCACGAAATATGATATTTGAAGACAGCGAAACAGATTAATTACTTAACAACAATGAAGTGCGAAATACATCTTTAATTTTTTCAGTTTGGTTTTAAATTTTATAATACGAATTATTTTTTTTTTTTATTTTGTTTTTTGAATTTTATGAATTTTATTATTTTTATTTTGTGTTTTAATTTTATAACAGTCTGAATTTTAATTTTATGTTCAAATATATGTACGTCTCTTATTTAGTATGAATTTTATTTAAAAAAAAACCCTCAAATTTATATGAAAACTAAGTCTTACATAACGCGAATCACAAAACGCGGAATTTTCCTGGAACGGAACTAGCGCGTTATACGAGGGATACCTGTACTCGTATATACATATGTATGTATATTTTAGCTTGTTTCCATGTACAAAACAATAATTTTGAAATATGTGTACAGTCATTTGGTATTCATGTCGATCTAGCTGTCAATGACGCAAGCATTAAAGGGAGTTTGCAGCTTAAGTCTTTCATTTTATTACATCGAATACTTGTGCATATTAGCAGGTAGACAGTAGTAGAAGCATTTTGTTGCTATCTCTATAACTAACACATAATCTGTGCACAATTACTTAGGATTTCTATTTTTATAACTAAATGCAAAATGGAAATACTTGGTTGGAAAATCGTGTTGTTCTGAAAACAATCAAATCTCACGACATTTGCAATTAAAAAAAAAAAACGGTAATGGGAAAGATTCGCAGACGGTGATTGTAGTTAGCCATCTGTAGTTATACACTCGCTTGCCGCTAACAGATGTTGAACTTGGCTAAATTTTTTTTTTTTTTTTCTGAAATCAATGAATTGAATTGATCACGTCTGCGTCAGAATCCTTCATTAAATATTCATGAGGGAGAGAAAAAATATTTACCCTACAACAAGTGGATTGGAGTATGTATGCAACACGACACTCGGATGAAGTGTGCCTTGAATTTAGAATGTAAGTATTACACTTCTTGAATTCAAACTTTCTTAAGTACATATTTATCCTCTTTACAAAGTTTTGAATATGCTGTGTTTCGAAGACTGGTCAATAACATCGTCAATCTTACAAATAGAAAAATAATATACTACTCTTTCCACTTTTGGTTAAATAAGAAACGACAAAAAAAATTCTAAATATTACTAACCTCGATTTTTTAGTCTAAATTTTAATAATTTTAGTTTTTCTTGAGCAAAATCAAAAACCAAAGAAACCTATTTAATACCTATACAGTTTTAAGATCTTTAATTCGATTTTCATTGGTTTTAGGCATTAGGCCGCATAGAAAAAATTCTTTAATTTGTAGTTTTGGACTGGGACTTTGTCCATGGGACAAGAGTGCCACAAACGTGCAAAAAGTAGCGAGCCTCAAGAATGTTGTGGCCTCTGTCTATCCATTAAATGTTTCTTTACCATTTTCACACGCTTAACATAATTATTTTAGACTCACAGATTACCTTCGAAGAGAATCATCAGTAGGCTGGCTGGTACCTAAATTGTTAACTTATTTTCAGCCAATAAATCAATTGGACTGAGAAAATAATCGAATCAGGGGAAAAAAGTGTCATAACTCAGAGAACCACTCTTTCCCCAAAAATATAATTTCATATTTCTTTACTTACTTACACCTACAAATTTCGATCTTTATCTATTAACCCTCAGTCAGACAAGTGTATTTTATTTTTATAATTATTTATTTACAAATATAGCGACATTAGTGCAATAATATCTACATAAATATATTATAGCGCAACACTTGTGGGTTTAAATTAATAAATTAAAAAATAAATAATTAACATGAGAAGAAAAAAAGTATATATCTACTACTGTGGGCAAAAAGTAGTAAGACGTTTTAATTTAAATTTCGCGCGGAAACCCATTCATCAAAATATTATTTTTTTAAGGTTGGTATGACTGTCGGTGACATATGTGCCAAATGTCACATCAAAATAATCATTAGTGTTTAGTATACGCTTGTCTTTCTGAAGTACAAAAAGTGAATTCGGCGATTTTCACAATGAGTGAAATTATTCAACAAAGAAGTTCCATTCAATTTTATGTGCGGAATCAAATTTCTGGTGCCGAAACGTTCAGAATGTTGCAAAAGGCCTTCGGTGATAATTGTATGTCACGAGCAAGTGTTTTTGATTGGTACAAATTGTTCAAAGATGGTCGAGAACGCGTTGACGACGAACCACGTCCAGGACGCCCATCAACATCAACTGATGATCCACACGTCAATAAAATCAAGGAATTGGTGCTCGAGAATTGACGATTAACAGTCAGAGACCTTACTGGCATCGTTGGAATATCGGAAGGATCAGTGAAAACCATTTTAAAACATCATTTGGGCCTAAGAAGAGTGAATGCACGATTGGTTCCAAAATCACTGCATTGGTTTTACGAGACTATTTTGCCAAAAATTCGACTGATATCGTTCCGCAACCATCCTATTCGCCTGACTTAGCACCGTGAGACTTTTGGCTTCGTGGACACCGTTTTGAGTCAATTGAAGACATTAAACATGAATCGCTAAGCGCATTGAAGGCTATTCCGGAAATTGACTTTAACAACTGTTTCGAGAATTGGAAAAAACGTTGGCACAAGTGTATTGAGGCCGGGGGATTACTTTGAAGGGGACAAAATAGATTTGGAAGAATGAATAAAAAAATTTGAAATTATGGACAAAGTCTTACTAACTTTTGCCCACAGTAGTATATATACTTATAAAAATGAATATATGTTATGTGTGTGATGAATGATCTCGGAAACGGATCGATTTTTGTAAAGTACAAGCTTTCCTGACGGGCATAGGCTATTTATCCGCCCACTGCCACGCCCGCAGAAAAGAGTAAAATGCCTATAACTTTTGAACCCCTCAACGCATTCACTTCAAATTGAAAACACATCAATAAGGAATGTATTTTTATTTCATATTTTCATTGTCATATTTTTTTAACGAAATCATTTCTTTTGATACTTATTATTGCTTATTTTTCCACAAGTGAGACAGTTTTTTTTCTGAAACAAAGCGATCGTTCCGTGTAAATTAGCGAGCCGCGCACAATTTGGAATTTGGAATTGAATTTCTTTCGAATTTTCATTATTCATGAATTTCATTGTAAAAGCAGAAGTGTTTGGTGAAGTGCGCTGCTGCATGTACTCAATTGAGTGGCAGAAACGTGGATTGCCCCATGCACACATTCTCATTTGATTAGTCAACAAAATTACACCAGATGAAATTGAGTAACGAGGCAGTGTGGCGCATTTCTTCATTTTCGATACATGAACGTTACCCAACCAACCGTGCAGCATTTAGCTGTTCATCTTGAAAACGGATAGCGTGTGTATTTTACCTCGGAGAATGCAGCGCAAAGAGCGGAAACGCCACCAGAAACGACATTGACAGCATTTTTTAAGTTGTGTCAAACTGATGAATTTGCTAAAACGTTATTGTATGCAGAAGTACCAAAGAATTTCAACGTCGTAATCGAATTGATCGGGCATGTAAATAATCAACAACAACAAATGTTCGTGTTCAATTGCATAATGATGCATCAGCTGTTGAATTTTCAAAGCAATTGATGACAAATGGAAATGGTGAAATGCCAGTTGATGAGACTGGATTCATTACGTTGCCGGATAACTATTGAAGAATTACACCATCGAAAGAAGAATTGATTGACAGTGTATTTCCCAACATAGTACAGCACTACAAAAATCATAGTTGGTTAAGCGAAAGAGCCATTTTGGCAGCCAGGAATAAAGATGTCAATGAATTAAATTTAACTATACAATCCAAAATACCTGGTGTTTTGGTTTCGTATAAGTCTATTGATACTGCTACCAATGAAGAAGATGTGGTTAACTATCCTACAGAATTTTTGAATTCTTTGGATTTACCCGGGATTACCGCTGCTTAACCTTCAATTGAAAGTCGGTGCGACTATTATTATGCTTGGTAATTTGAATCAACCGAAAGTTTGCAATGGTACGAGGCTTGCTGTCAAAAATTTGATGGTCTATGTTATTAAAGCAACTATTTTGATTGGAAAATTCAAAGGTGAAGACGTTTTAATACCACGAATTCCGATGATTCCAACCGATTTGCCTTTCAAATTCAAACGTGTACAATTTCCAGTGCGAGTTGCATTCGCAATTACCATTAATAAAGCGCAAGGTCAATCTCTGGAAATTTGTGGTATCAACTTAGAATATCCAGTATTTTCTCATGGACAATTATACGTAGCCTGTTCACGTGTAGGCAAACCATCAATCAGTATTATTCATTTATTGCCAAGATAATAGGAAAACTTAAAATGTGGTTTTCCATAGAGTTTTACAATAAATATAAACTTTAAATTTAAACTGCTTTGAATTACTTTTTTAATTGTGCACAGTGAAACATGCATGGGGTCCGTTAGTATATAATAAAAATGCATAGTAAAATAAATAAGTAAAAATTAGAAACTACTACTAAGTAGTGGTACTAGCGTGAGAAAAATAAACAAAAATAGAGCTTTTAAACCTTGCTATGCCATTTATTAATCTGAGTTCTAAGGGTAATGAGTCCATGTTCTTACGGCGCTAATCAAAAAGAGTCAGCTGGTATTTAAGTATTTAAAACTATGCACAATTAGTTGCTTGGTGCTGGAGGATTGTGCGAATTTAAATTTTTTGTATAGATAAACGGGAGTCCTATGAAAAAATAAACGTTATTTTCAAATTTCGGAGTTACGTATGTTCGATTTTCGCATTTTTTTTTCTGTTATGTTGGTACACATGTCTGTTATATATGTTGGCAATACCAACCATTTTGGATTGTCAGTTTGTTTTTGACAGATAAAAAGGTTAGTCGTGTTTTGGTGTTCTCTTCGATTTTTTACTATTCGAAAAAATGGATCAAAGAAACTGTATTCAGTTTTGTGTAAAAAATGAAATTAAATGCGCAAGGACATTTGAAATGTTGACTGTGGCCTTTGGCGAGTCTACTATGAGCAAAACACAAGTTCAATTGTGGTATAACCGGTTTAAGGAAGACCGAGAAGATGTCAATGACGATGTTCGTCCTGGTCGCCCGAGCACGTCAACAACCGATGAAAACATTGACGCAGTGAAGAAAATGATTTTCGATAATCGTCGAATCACTATCAGAGAGGTTGCTGATGATGTTAGCATATCGTTCGGCTCATGCCAAGCAATTTTTACGGATGTTTTAGGCATGAAACGTGCCGCAGCGAAGATTGTTCCAAAATTGCTAAATTTTGAGCAAAAACAACGTCGCTTGTGCGTAAGTTTTTGGCCAAAAACAAAACCGTTATCATGCCTCAACCACCGTATTCAGTATTCACCGGACGTGGCCCCCCCTGACTTTTTCCTCTTCCCAAAACTGAAGACACCGATGAAAGGAAAGCGTTTTGCTACGATTGAGGAGATAAAAGAAAAATCAATACCATAAAGCGCGTTTTAGAAGTGTTTCGAGGATTGGAAAAAACGCTGGCATAAGTGTATTATATCTGAGGGGGATTACTTTGAAGGGGACAAGATAGTTGTTGATGAATACATAAATACTTTTTGAAAAAATAACGGTTATTTTTTGATCATACCTCGTAAGTTTTTATAGAAAAATACAATTTCTTACTTTGAAATCACACCCAATTCAAATTTTTTTAAGCCAAAACCATATCTAGTGGTAAAGTTCAGTGCTATTTGTAGCTAATAAAGAGATTGAGAACCAAGTTCACAGTACACGTGTTCAGAATACAAAAACAAAGGGACAACAAGTTATTTTATAAGTAGTTTTCTGGTTTCCAAGGGGATAAAATTGACAGACACACGTAATTTTCTGTTACCATACTCGTAATACATGAGACCTGTTTCTTATTTCTTATTTTTTGTGGATTATTTTGCACCTTAAGAAACTTTGAAAACCTTATGCTGGAGAAAATAATTCGAGCTGCGAACATCGACATCTCTGGCACTATCTTCTACAAGAGTGTCATGCTGCTAGCATACGCTGATGATATTGACATCATTGGCAAAAACGCTCGAGCAGTCAGTGCAGCATTCTCCAACCTGGAAAGGGAGTCTCGTCGTGTTGGTCTAGTGGTGAACGAGGACAAAACGAAATACCTTGTGTCAACAAACAAAGAGTCACGGCGTCTTGGACAAAATGTCACTGTTGACAACTACACTTTTGAAGTCGTCAAGGATTTCGTTTATCTAGGATCCAGCATAAACACCAACAATAATGTCAGCCTTGAGATCAAGCGGAGACTAACTCTTGCCAACAGGTGTTACTACGGGCTCAGTAGGCAATTGAGAAGTAGAGCCCTCTCTCGACCGACGAAAATAACGCTCTATAAGTCCCTCATCCTTCCCGTCCTAATGTATGGCGCAGAGACGTGGACATTGACCATCAATGATGAGAGGCTGTTAGGAGCGTTCGAGAGGAAGATACTCCGTAAGATCTACGGTCCAGTATGCGTGGACGATGTGTATCGAATAAGATAGAACGATGAGCTGTATGAGCTGTACGCCGACACTGACATAGTCAAGAGTATAAAAATCCATCGGCTTCGCTCGCTGGATCATGTTGAGCGAGTGACAGAAAGCGCCCTAGGTAGAAGGATGTTGTATTCGAAACACGGTGGAGGAACACGCAGAAGGGGACGTCCTAATCTCCGTTGGAAAGACCAGGTGCAGGGCAACCTGACTGCACTTGGCCTTATCAACTGGCGCCAGCGCGCGCATAGCAGAAGTGACTGGCGGAGCTTAGGCGGCCAAGACCGATCATCGGTTGTAGCGCCAGCTAAGTAAGTAAGTAAGCAACTTTGAATGTTTTTAGCAATCTCAATTCGTACCTACATTTTGAACAAGAGGTAGAAAAGAGATATATCTCAGGTAATTTTAATTGAGTTTTCATTTATTGAACTTCGGATTCTATGGACGAACGAGTGCTGAATTGTTCGGCTGATGTGAATGTTGTTCAAAATAGCGAGAGTCATGCGTCAGTCTAAGGGTTGAACTTAATTTTGTATATGTACAGTGCACTCGCGGTAACGTGAACTAATTAAAACCAAGGGAGTTCACGTTAGTGAAAATGTTCGCGTTAGCGATTGTCGAAGTTGAAGACGCAAAATAACTTCAAATTGCTAAATTCAGTATTTTTACACATTTAAACGTAAAAGTATCTTATTATTGCCATTAGTAAGATATAATGTTTTTTTTTTTAATTATAATTCATAAAAAAACAGAACGAGATCAAAACAAATATTCATGGGTATGAACATACCTATTAAATTGCGAATAAAATTTCACATTAGATATGTTGTCCATATGTTAATAAAAAAGTGTAGTGAACAAAAATTGTGTTCACGTTACTGAGCTTTCTAAGTTTGTTCACGTTACAGAGTAGTCAATGTAAAAAAATTAGATTTCGCGTCAAATCTTATTTGAAAAACTCATAACTTTCTTGACAGCAGGTAAGAAAAGAATTCATTAAATAATATTATAGCTTTGCATACTTTTAGGCAAAAGAAAAAATGAATTAAATTAAATTCTGTTTCATTTAACCCACAGAATGCTTACATAAATGGAATATTATGACAAAGACAACTCATTGGATAGATAGATACACAGTGATAGTTTTGAATATTTATGTATATACTATAGTGGAAGAAAGTTGTAAGACCGTGAAGAAAAAACATAATATGGTCTAGTGACTGGCATGCATTGAAATTACAGACGCGATTCATACCGCTCAAGCAATTCCAATCGAAGCAGCAACTGGAACGATGGTTTTGCTTACGATGAAAACGGTTGCTTTAACCTAAGGAGTGCGTCGAATAAAATTGCCTGGTACAAAAATGGTGAAATCTTTTGAATCAGTAGTCCATTTTTTTTTTAACTAAAGTATTTTATTTTGCTAATTATTTCTAGATTAAAAAAATAAAAACAAGAAACCACAAATTATTTGTTTTTAATAAAAAGTTTTAGTTTTTCAGGAACCCCTTCCATTAATGTTTTTATGGTAGTGTCCGACACCCTCACAGCTGCTGCAGATCACTTTCTTTTGAAATCTTGAAGATCTTTGGCCACTTTTTTTGTTACCTTCATCTCCCTTTTTACTAAAGCCCAGTACCTCTCTCAATCGGCCTTAGTTCTGGACAGTTTGGTGGATTGGCTTCTCTAGGCACCAAAATCACTTCATTCCGTTGGAACCACTCTAAGGCCGTTTTGCTGTAGTGACATGAAGCGAGCTCAGGCCAAAAAAAACGTGGACACTTCATGTTGGCGTAAAAATGGAAGCAATCTCTTTTGCAAGCATTCCTTCAAATATATTTCGCCGTTGATTGTACCCGATGTCACGAATGTGCTGCTCCTTTTGCCACAACTACAAATTGCCTGCCAAACAAGGAATTTCTTTGGGAATTTTTTATTTTTTTTTGGCTTTGAATTTTTCAGGGACATTTCGTCGAGAATCAGCTGTATAAAATTCCTGGCCACGTAGCTGGGAAAAGTCCGCTAAAACATAAGTTTCATCGTCCATTATGCAGCATTCAAATTTCTTGACAAAATCTCGGCTCAGCATTTTCGCTCGTTATTTTGCGGTTTCATTCTTCACGGCGTTTCTATCCGGAACTTTTTGAACTTTGTGCGTCCTCAGCCCAGCTTCCTTCTTAGTCCTGCGCACGAAAGATTCTGAGCAATCAGCCTTCCCCGCCAATTTCCTTCCCGAAATGTTTGGATCTCTCTTTAAAATGGTCACAACGTTCTTCGCCTTCTCACAGTCATGTGGCCCCTTCTTTTTACCAGAACCTTTCTTCCGATCAATACGCAGTTCTTCCTTAAAACGTTTAATAACGCGAGAAATGGTTTGGCAATTTTTTTGAATGACCAGTGAGGTTGCTTGTGAAAAATTTTAATAATATTTTCTCGTACTTCCACTTCGTTTGCCATTTTCGCGTTAAATAAATTTGTATTGTCTTTAACAGACACATAATGTCCTCCGCGAGCATATTTCCAGCGATTCTTTGCACTCGATATTGCTCCTGAGCTCCTCTAACTTTGTTGGCTTGTTGGCATAAACCAACCACTAAACGTAGCCCCATAAAAAGAAATCCAACGGCGTTAAATCGCATAAGCGAGGTGGCCATTCGACCGAACCATTTCTTGAGATTACACAATTACCGAACTTCCCCTTCAATAGATCAATTGTTTGACCAGGTCACACAGCACTTGGCAACATCTTATTGGAACCATATATCACTGATGTCAGGTCCATGCAATTCTGTCCAAATATAGTCTTCCAACATGGCACGATAGCGAACTTCATTGACCGTAACATGGCGATCATTTTCAACGACGAAAAAATACGTTACAATCACACATCCTGCATGAAATCCACACCACATGGTCGCTTTTTATGGACGCAATGGAGTCTCTTGAAACACAAGTAGGTTGTTGCTGTCCAATTACGCATATTTTACTTACTGACAAAGTCAAAAATTAGCTTAATCGCTGAAGATGATTTTTCAATGGAATTCAGGATTTTCTTCAAACATAAAGTTGCGACCACGGACACCATCTTAATCGAAACTTTCCTACGAATTCGTTTTGCATCATCGGAATCCGTAACTTTGGAAGATATGTAATTATCTCTGGAGTATTAGTACTTTTTGTAGGTTTACATATGAATAAGCTCACCTCGGTGGCACAGTGAATGGGCGGGCGATAGACTGGATTCCCAATAGCCCTAATATAGATGCACAAACAGTGAACAAGTGCTTATGAGTGTGAGCTGAACACTAAGAATGACGTGTAACCGCTACAAAGTCGTATTTGAAAAAGTGAAAAAGTGTTAGCACTTTTCAACGGCTTCCAAATTTTTATTTGCGATACATACTGGAAGGTTGGCATCCTCTGTAATCACGCTTCTATGAGGTCTGTAAACGCGTTATCGTTTCGATTTTGAAATTATGTTGGTTCTTCCTCTTCTTCTTTCGATTGCGATGGATTTAGGAAAATCAATTCTGTCGCAATCGCAGCGGAATTCATAATCACTTTGTATAATCCCATTAATAAATAGTATTACACCTAAGGAGTGAGAATCGAAAAAATCGGATAACTTTAAATTGTCCTAGCATTGAAATCCCTTATGCAAATAAAAAAATGTAAACAGTTTTGAAAAGAAAATTTATTTTCTGATAAAATGATCAATAAAACTAATTTGTTTGTTGTTTTTTTTACAGAATTCGGACAGCTTTTTCCGTATGCCTGCCATTAGCGCCTTTACTGTCATTTCTGAGACTCTTTTGGCGGCAGCATTCCACTTATTTCTAAAATCTTCCATGGATTTAGCTTCTTTGTTTGTTGCCTTTAATGTTCTTTTCACTAGAGCCCAATATCTCTCGATAGGCCGAAGTTCTGATGTTTTGATGTTTTGGTTTTCGAATCATTTAAGGGTTACTTTACTGTAGTGGCAGGAGGCCAGATCAGGCCAAAAGAAAGTGGATACATTGTGCGCTCTAATTAAGGGCAGCAATCTCTTCTGGAGGCACTCCTTCACATAAATTTCGGCGTTAACAGTGCCTCTTGTTACAAAACTTTTACTCCTTAGCCCACAACTACAAATCGCTTGCCATACCAGAAACTTCTTCGGGAACTTCGACTTTTATTTTGTCCTAAATCTTTCCTCATCTCCTCCTCGTTCCTTTGCGGTGTAAAACTCTTGCCCAGGCAATTGAGAAAATTTAGACAACACGTACGTTTCATCGTCCATAACACAGCAATCGAATTTATGGAAAAAATCTGTCTTCAACTTTTTAGCTCGGCTCTGGGCTACCAAGTTCTTAGTAGCATTCCTGTCGGGAACTGGTACTGACTGCACTTTGATTGTTTTAATGCCCGCACCTTTTTTAATTTTACGAACTAAAAACTCACTGCAACTCGCTTTTTCCGCCAATTTTCGATTAGACAACGCTGGTTTCTTCTCTAAGAGAGCAACGACTTTCTTCGCCTTTTGTGGAGACACGAAACCGTATTTCCTTCCAGAACCATATTTTTCTATTTATTTTTTAAGAATCATCGAGACAGTGTTTTGTACAACTTTCACCTTATTTGTAATCGTTTTCAGGCTCCAATGCTGATTTTCTCGAAATAATTCAACAACTAAATCGCATCTTTCCACTTCCAATGCCATGACTCAACTGAAAGGTCACAAGTCAAAAAACATGTAATTGTATTTCATCAGAATTTCTCCAACGCAAAGCCTACTGTTTGAATTTTTGTCATTCAAATGGAGAGTTTCAAAGCAGTGGTCTTTCACAGTTATCCGATTTTTTCTTTAACTCATTCATAAACACATTTTGTGACTTCTTCAATACAAAAGTTGAAAAATATTCACAATAACAATATTCACGAGCAGCTCTTCCGTTTGCAATCAAATTGTGAAAGTCATCATCGAGTCTTGGTCAGTTACGACGATCTCCAGAACATAATATATATAACTTTCCCATGCTGCTTCTTCAAAACATAATTTCACAACTCTGGCTCATTCAAAGCTCTCCGCAATTACTGATTAAAACGACTCAAGGAAAATTTTTAATTTTTATACAATATTTAATATATCTTTTTTATTTAATTAATATGTTCGCATCGTTTTACAGTGCAGAATAAACACTGCACAAATATATATTCATATGAATTTATGTATGTGTGTGTGTGTGTGTGTGTATGCGTTTTCTCTATGAATATATTTTTGAATATATATATAAATATTCCTTTTTGTTTTTTCAATATATATATATATATATATATATATGTATATATAAATTTTTACTCTTATTTCTTAAATTACGCTAGGTACATCTAAATATATATGTATTTATGTATGTATGTATTTACGCAATTTCTATTAATAGATCTTTTTTGTTTTCTTGTTTGTTAAACTGTCATTTATTAACATTTTTTTTGCAAATTGTTACAATTTTGTATTAATTTTATTGTTATACAATATTTTCTTTCCAATTAATACACAATTAATCTTAATACAAAATTTAAATAGTTACATATAAAAAAACCTAGAAATAGTTTAATAACTCAGTTGTAACAAATTAATAAGCATATGAAAAATTAAGATTGTTAATGCTAACGAATATTTTGTTATTAGAGCGAATTAATTAGTAAATAGTTGTATGTGTACAAGCAGATTTAACTAGAGAACTATTAAATTTATTAACATTCTTGAGGCTAAGACACTTTCCATATTTTTTTTTAACAATTTAATTCTTAACAAGCTAAAGGCTACAGAAAAATGAGATTTACAATATAATTCCGTAATGATAACTTAAATATGACGAACTTTTTAGTAGTTATAGTTTATTTCAAGTTGATTAGAATTTTTATTCTAGTAATAACTAGTTTTCTGAGTTGCAATTATAACTAAATATGTGCATGTATGTACATACAAACTACATATTTGTATGTACAAGTGGTCGACGTAGCGTTCAAATCCCGGCACAAGCAAAATCAAAATCAAAATAGATAAAACAATTTTGCTACACGACATCACCTTTTGGCAGGCAATGGTAAACCTACCAGAGTAAACATTTCCTAAGAAAAGCATTTCACTTCGCCTTTCGGATTCTGTAGCTCCCATTCCATTCATGATATTGTGCCATTAAAAGAAGAAGTTGTAGTGTGTATGTTCAAATCATATAAAAATTTAAAAATTAGATGAAAAAATTAAAACAAAATACGCTTTGCTACATACGCATTTGCTATGTGCATAACACACAAGGAATGTTAACATCATGATTAAAATATATTATTAAAATAACTAGATGATATTATAAATTTGTTATAATTGCTGGTATCTCTGCTTTATTGAACTTATCGTTATGTTTCACCGGAAAACGGGTTCTCATTGAGTTTAAATATGTAAGTTAGAATGAACTCGTCTTTTAACTAATGTCATTTTCCACAATAATCCTCTTGCGTTTTCCCACGCTTTCTTCTAGTGAAAAGAGGATTCATAGGTGGATGCCAGATTATTCAAGTCAAATACTAAGTCACTTCTATTCCAACTGTACCCGACAGTTAAATTCCTTTTAGCATGATAAACGTTAATTCCATGCTTCCTCCTCTCGAAATCGAATTGACTATTAGTGAATATACTATTATGTAAACATACCTTTATATAAGAAACCACTTGATGAATTGTACAATACATGTAAATACAAAAAATTGCAAACCACAGAGAAAAATTAGCGGTATTCACGATCTGGAATAAATTTAAAATTTTTACTACAGATTATGAACCCTGTTATTGTGAATTTTTGTATTTGTGATATTCATTGTTTATTTAGCAAAAGAAGAACATAAACAACTCCCAATGCAGCCAGAAACATCGTCCATGTTTGTCATATGTTTATTTGCAATAAATTTCAAGTGCTGCCATAGAAATGTACTTAAATCCACAAAATTATAGTAAATAATTTTTTAACGAAAACCATTTTAACTATATTCTTGCCAAAGATGTGTGAAAAAAATAGGTAGAGGTTAATCGATTTTAAAGAAGAACGTTCAGAGCTATTCCCCAAAATATAAAATTTTAAAATTCATCAGAAATTAAATTATATGACAGCATTACATTTTCATGTCAACGGATTGGTAATAGGCTTTTCTTAGGCTATTTTTACTCTTATGTAGGTTTGCGCTTGCCTGTCATGAGGTGGTGCGGTGGGAAAAATTGTTTTTTTATCGTTTTCTATTTATTTTGTATGTGCCGAGATCTGAACCCTGGACACTCTGCGTAGCAGGCCAGCGCACTACCAACTACGCCACGGCGACCGCTATCAAATTTCTCAAAAATAAAAAAGAATTTTCAATTTTTACTACAGATTGTGTACGCTGATATTGTGAATTTTTGTATTTGTGATATTTGTAGAATATTCTTCTTTGCAAAAGAAAAACATAAAAACTATCAATCGTCCTAAATGACGACAATTGCTACAGATCGTGAATACCGCTATTGTATAATGTAATATAATAAATGTATGTAGTAGACATTAAAAGCTTAAAAACGAAAAAAATACATACAAATGTCTTTGTACAGTTAGCCTTAAATTAACTATAATTAAAATTATAATTTAAACTTAATGTTAATTAATATGTTATCTTTGTAGTAGTTTTTCAACTATGAACTTAACATACATACAATTAAAAAGGTAAATAGTACATAAATGTTTTTTATTTTGTTTATTTAATCATAACGCTGTATGTTTGAGATGTTTTAACTATTTTAGTTTTTGTTTGCTTGAGTTAATTTTATAAATAATGTATTAGTTTTAATATACATAAATGTGTGTATCTAATTTTTATATTTAAATACGACGTTATACGTTTTTAGATATAGTAATTGTTATGTTTCTGTTTTTTTGCTGTATTTCTACTAAAGCTAAACATAAGATTATGAGAAAGTTTGTTAATATTTATGCTTTCTTTGAAGAGTGATATCACACCAATCGAGAAGAAAGCCTGCCATAATGCTGAAATCTATTTACATCTTCTATAAATGATTTGTTAGTACTTATATAAATTCATGAAGCTCGTTAACTTGTTTGTTTGATTTATTATTGCTGTTGTTGTTGCTGTTGTAGATGATGATGCTGTGTTTGCAGCTGCTGATGTTGCTGTTGTTGTGGTTGATGTTGCTGTTCTTGCATTGTTGATGTTCCACTGCCAACGCCAACGCCGCCTCCGCCTCCGCCGCCGCCGCCGCCTGTTACATCGTCTTCGGCGGTGTTGGCGCACTGCTAAAACCATGTTTGCCGATTTATATCGTACGGTTTTGGCATACCCAATGTGGACGGACGATATGCGGCCGGCGGTGGTGGTTGTACGTAGCCAGCTGCGCCTGCCGGACCTCCCAGCAAACTCTGATTGAACATCATGCGTGTATGGAAGTCTTCGCGCCGCAAATACTGTTGATACAGCTGCGAATTGGCATCTAACTGCGAAGCTGCAGCAGCCGTGTTCATGAAGGAGTACGGCGGAGCACGTGTCGAGGGATGCGCTGCTAGGAAGGGATACGTACTGGCTGCCGCTGCAGATGCCGCAGCTGGGTTTAGAGCATTTTGTGACTTATCAGTAGCGCTGTCATTGGTAGAAGCACGATGTGCCGGCGCTGGTGGCATATAGTACGGGTTGGAAGC